>CM066043.1:6569803-7769803 GCA_033557465.1 Ichthyophis bannanicus
TGTCTGTTCTGACTGCCTTGCTGGGGAGCATGACTCTTTCCAGCACTTCCGCTCTGATTCCCACCATTTGTGGACGTCGCCCACCTCGTGGGCGCTCCCTCCCTGGGCGTGTCTATCGTGCACCATCCAACCTGATCATTTGCTGCCTCCTGTCTTCTATTAACCACCTCCTCCTCTCCTTCCCCTGCCTCTGTTAATGTGCAGCCCCTCCGTGCGTGCCTCGTGAATTGCTGGGCCCTCCAGAGCAAAACCGTCTTGATCCAAGATCTTGCATTCCGTTCAGACCTGGACATTCTTTTTCTCACAGAAACAATGGTTGAGGGAAGGTGAGGACCCACTCCTTGCCCGATATCTCCCACCCGGTTACTGTGGAACGGCTACCCATCACCTGGGATGTTCTGGTGGTGGAGTGGCTGCCCTCTTTCGCTCCATCTTACCTATCATTCACTGTTCCTCTATTTCCCTTTTGTACCTGGAGTCCCTTCTTCTCCACTTTTGTTCCTCTCCTCCCCTCCATCATCTTCTTTATTTCCCTTCCACTGTACATCCACACCTCTGGGAGTCCTTCACCTGCACTATCTCCGAGGCTGCTCTTCATTTTCCCTATCTGCTCCTCCTTGGTGATTTTAACATCCATTTCTCCCCTCCTACCACAGCTCGTGACCAATCTTTTGTCACCCTGCTCCATGACCTAGGCCTTCACCAGCACGTGCTCCTACCCACTTATGTTAGCCAACACACGCTGGACCTTCTAATCACCCCCTCACTCCTTTGCCTTGGACTGACCATTCCCTCATTTCCTTTCTTCTTTCCCCACCTCCAGCCTCCAGCGGAATGAATGGAGTTGCATCTATGCAGACCCCTCAGCCTGCCCGTCTATTTCCTTAATATCACGCCTACTACCCTTCTCAGCAGTTTCCTCCCGATAATTGAAAAACTATTTTCGCTGCCGATGTTTTCCGCCCTTGCCCCTTAGGAGCAAGACCCTTCTATGGCACTCCAGGTCTCTTCCTCAGCCCTGGACTATCTTGTTGCCCCCTTGCGTCCATCCCCGCCCACGATCCACCTATTCCCGACATCGTTACCCACCCAGGCCTTCGCCCATGGCACCAGGTGCAACTCCACCGCGCAGAACAGCAAGCGGAGGGAAAAAGATGAGATTCAGAGGTCCTCTTTAACATTTCCAAACGTTGTCCACACCAAGATACGTCCCTCATAATAGAGGCAAGGCGGTCTCATTTTGTATCAGTTTATCTCTGTGCATCTCCTCTGCATCCAATTCCACCCGTCAGTTGTATCTTCCATCAGATACATTTCCTCGTTGCAGCTTCCACCTTACTTGTGGGAGACCCCACCCAAGAGCCCAGTCCTTCCTGAGCTCCCCTCATTCTTCGCTGCTGAAAGTTCAGGGACTTTCGTTCCTCCTTTTAGGATAAATCCTCCGGTCACTTACCTCATCTTCCTCCTCACCGTCAACCCCCCCCCCCTCCCATCCCCATCTCTCTCCAATGTCTGGTGTGCCGCCAGCCTGATATCTGCCACTGAACTTGGTTAAACTGGTAACCTTCTCTCATAAAAATCACGTGCGCCCTGGATCTGGTCCCTTCCAGCTGGCTGCCGGAACCTTCTCTTGCACTTCTCCCAGTCCTGCATTACCATGATCAATACCTATCTGGACTGCGGCATGTTCCATCATCCTGGAAGCATGCACTACGTGCGTCCCGATCACTAAGAATCCTTCCATAAGCCCTGGTGACCAAGGCCCGTTACCATCCAGTTGGTTCTTCACCTTCCATTCATCTCCAAACCCTTGAAAAGGGCCGTCTGGCCACAACTGTCCACTCCACCCGGACTACACCTCCTGCACCCCGTCAGTCTGGTTTCCATTCAGACATTAGAACCGAGACCATCCTTATGTCCTTCCTTAACGAGCTGCCACATCTCTCACGACCGTGGTGACTATTTATCTAGCTTGTTCCCTCTACTGGATCATCTCTGCTGCGTCAATCTTGTTGACCACGCCATTCTCCCCTCATGTCAACCACTTAGTTTACGGGGTTCCCCAGGGCTCTGTTCTGGTACACCTTCTATTTAACATTTTCCTGGTTCCCCTCACCCCTCCTGGTTCAACAGTCCTGGACGATCTCGGCTTACTAACTATGGCTGACAGATGATATTCTGCTAACCACACTTCCCATGGAGAATCCAGATCCTCCCCCCTCAAGCTGTCTATCACTTGTGCACGGCCTGGCTATCTTCTAATTTACTCCAACTCAACCCAGTCAAAACAGTCGTGCAATGTGGCTTCACCCACGGTGGTCCCCAACTGTCCCCTCTTCCCCTCTTTTTTTTGGATGCCCCAATCCCCCTTGTAACATCCCTCTGGTACATGGGGGTTATCCTGGATCCCGACCTCGCTTTCCACATTCACAATACCTCCCTTGTGAGCCCCTACCACTTTTTCTTCATCATATTCGATCAATCAGTCCTGTGCTCTCTCAAGCATCCCTCACAAACTTCTTCTCTCTAATAATTTCACATCTCGATTATTGTAATGGTGATTTTGAAAGGATCTCCGCTCACGTTCAACTTCATCATCTATAAAGCTAAGTTTTTCAGAACACCGCTGCTCGTCTCCTTCACCGCATTTATCTCGCTTCAATCAACATCAACTACTTCCGTGGTTCACCTGCACTGGCTCCGTCCCCCCTTCCCCTACCGCATTACCTTCAAACTCCTAATATAAAGAACAGGGAACTGCGATCAGCACACCCTGAAGTATCTCGCAGACTCAATAACACTTTCAAGGAACTCGTAGCCTCTGGTCCCTGCACACCAACTGACTGGGCCGTCTATCTCATGCCCGTGCCCACCTGGAGAATCACGGCATTCCGCATTCCTTTTTTCTACGCCTCCATCACTGTGGGATTACTTCCTCCCCTAATCCGTTTTTCCCCAAGAAGAATCAGTTCCCCAAATTAAGGGATCTCCTAAAAACCTACCTCTTCTGTACTGCCTATGAACATCCGTTCCTTGACCCCCCTATTCCTTCCTCTCCCTTCCACTAGGCTCTTTTTCTCTTTAGTCCTGTATAGGGTGTGCACTTTCCTGTCTAGCATTGTAGTGCCTTTTCCTGTTTTCTGGCTTTTCTAACTAAAGATTATTGTTACTGTTAAAACCCGCCCAGAATGTGCTGTCTGTGGGGCAGTCTATCAAATGTTTTAATAAAGATGTAGGATGAAGGCCTTGGCAGCAGGGAAGTAGCATGGAGCCCAGCATCGTTGGTTGCTTTGGCTCCTCGGGTGGCAGGAGGTACCAGATTTAAGTTCCCCTTATTTTCTGTGCCAAATTTCTCTTCTATATATTGTCTGTGGACGGCACCCAGATTTTGCCGTTTAGTTTGTGGAGGTTTGTTGAATGAGGGATTGAAGCCATTTGGTAATTCGTGAACTTTTAACCACCTTATATTGCACTCGCATGTGTACATTACTGGACGATTGGCGCTGTGCTCTAACCCATGTCCCTCGCCTGCACATGTTGATAAGTGCGATATCTATGTGCTTCTTCCCAAGCAGTGAGTATCACACTTTTGTCATATAGTGAGTACATTGCCTTTCATGAGACAGTCGCTCAGCGCTTCTAGTGTGTACCACTTTCAAGAGTGGCTAACCCAGGGGTGGCTCAAGGCAATCTGCTGCCGTGAGGGAGAAGTATGAAAAGGCGCCCCCCCCCCCCCCCCCCCAAATTAGAGGGGGCCAGGGCTATCTCCAGGAACAAGCAGGGACTGAGTCTTCAAATCGGGGTATCGTCGGCAACCAACGGAGCCTGCGCACGGCGGGAACGCGCCCCAGCGTTCAACAGTCAGACCCCGAACGCTTTTGGGCAGCATCCCACCCAAGCCTCGCATGCTGCCTTCCCGCCTTTCCCAACTGTCTCTCCTCAGTTTTCAGTTGTTCCGCGGTAGCCGGCAGGACGTATTCCTGTCACCGCCAGAAAAATTCCGTCTTTTTATTTTTTACGTCTTTTTGTGGTCGCGTCTGACTTGCCTCGACGATAACGGTACCACCCGGGTACTTTGCTTTCCTTTTCCTTGAAGACTTGCTTCTTTCCTTAGAAATGATTTTCCTGGTTTAGTTGCCTGAACGGTTTCTAGGCGAACTAGCTTTTACCCTATCCGGTATGGGAAAAAGACAGCCCACCTATCCTTAAGAAATAGCTCAAAGTGTGCGCGGTACAGGCTATTTTTTCAGACACTCATACTTGGTGTCATTAAAATGTTTAGGTCCTGACTATTGCCCCTCTGGAGTGGTTCTCTCCTGGCTGGAGCTCAAACAGAAGAAGTCTTCAAGAATCGAGCAGACTCGATAACAAGGGTTCACATAACCTTTGATGTGGCCAACTAGAATATCTTCTGTCTTCACAAGGATCAGGTAACCAAAAAAAAAACCAAAAAGTCTGTAAAGACTAGCACAGTCCTCGAGTTGCGTAGATACTCCCCTTCCCCCTCCTGACCTCAGCAATCAAGATGGATTCGGCCTTGCCCTCAAGGAAATCTTGGAAAAAAAGCCCCGGCGGCAGTCTTCCGGCTCCAAAGCATTGAACGGGGCTCATGGTCCTGTTCCCGACACGAAGAGGGTATGGGGAAAAAAAAAAGGAAAGGGGGGGGGGGGGGGGGGGGGGGGGGGAAGGGAAGGGGGGGGGGGAAAAGGGGGGGGGGAAGGGGAAAAAAAGGGGGGTGGAAAGGAGAGGGGAGACCAAAGTGGGTGGGGGAGTGTGGATTCTCATACCTCAAGGAAAATACCTGGGCCATGCTCGGTGGGTTGTGGCCGCTTATGGCCCTCACCGTCTATGGACCAACAGCCCCGGCATTGGCTTTTATGGTGATGGACGAAACACTCCTCACCCGATGAACCGTCAAGTTCGAGCACCATATGGTATCCAGCCTTGCGGTTACGTTAGAGTTGCTGCCGACCTAGTCCTCGAGTATCGGTATCGTCTTCTGGTACCAGTATCGACCTCGGCATCAGTGTCGGTAACGTCCCTGCGTTACTCTCAAACGAATCGCTTCCTTTGATGCCCAAGCGTTGAATCGATCTATAGCATGGAGGATTCGACCGGACCGTCTCGGTACCACCTCGGGCGTAGGTACCAAAGACATCGCTTTAAAGCACAAATCCGGATGCTTCATCCTTTTTGCCAGTCTTCCAATCCCAATGACTGGATGAAATCCATCGGTTAACCAAGGGCTGATATTTTCATACAAGTCTAGCCTTGACCACTCATTTGAAAGAGTCCTTCTTCGGGGAGATTTCTTTTCAAGCCTTTCTGCTTGAGATGGCAAAGCTACATGCCATTTCTAACCTGGGAAAGGAATACTTACTGGGGAATTCAGAGACACTGCAATTTCCGGCTGGCTCCAAATGAGCAGATCAGTGCTTCCTGTGCCTCAGATCTTACACGATCTACTGTTAAGAATGTGGGAAACGCCCTTAACAGTATCTCCACATTCCCAAAGAACACTTGACACTAATGTACAAGGTGCCCCCTTATCCAGGTTTTTCCAAAAGACTCAAACTTCCTCATACTTCTGTTGTTGTAGAATCAGGCAATGAGGAGTAGTAAGAGTGCAAAGAAGCACTCTTATTAAATCCGCCAGGTCGTGAGTCTCGGACTTTAGATGCCTTTGGACGCCGATGCGTCAAGGCATCCCCTTTCAGCAAACAATTATCTCAGATATTTTTTTTTTTTTTTTCTATAGGGGCATGGGATTTCTCTTGAAGAGGTCACCAAAGAACCTGAAAGTTTTTGAACCCCTTTCTTCCAGAGCAGAAAAAGAACAGACTATTCCGTATAGTCAATCATGCTCAAAATATCTCTAGGGTTCTTAATCGTGCTTCCCTGGACTTGTTTTTGAAGCTATTAGCAGAACGGCTTATGCTATAGCCATGGAGCCCATGACGCTTAGCCAGGCTCCATGTTTCTGACTTGGACAGCCTGGTTTTCAGGAAAAGGCTGGGAAATACTCCTTTGTACTGGTTGAAAATCTCTTCAACAAGGAGGGGCTTTATTTCAACGCTAATTCAGTTGAGCACTGATGCTGTTAACTTTCAGAGGATTGACAAAACCTCTCCCTTCCCCCTCTATCCCAGCTAATAAAAAAAATTGATAAAAAGATTTATTACCCAAGGGGGGGAAATTTTATCCATCTTATACACATTCTCCAGATGTTTACAAGGATGGGCCAATACCACACCAGACTAAGAAAATCCAAAACCGCAACAGGCTCAGCAAACCCAGCAATCGCAGGGTTTCTGATATTTTATTCACTTTTTCTGTGTGAGGGTTTAGAAATTAACCCACTTCTTTTCAAAGACAGAAGCATCTCAAAAGTCATACTCATCCATGCTGAGATATCAAGTCATACATTGACTCAATCCTCAGGCTCTGGGCATGAATTCTCTTGCTACCACGAGAACTTCCACCCTTCCCAGCTAAGAGCTATTAGGGACTATCACACCCCAGAGATAACAGGTTTTCTCCTTTTAACACAAAAAGGAGACATAACAACAGGGTGGAAACTATACCTTTAACCGTGCCAGTTTTCCAATTGTACAAGGAATATCTCATACTTTTAACTGCAAGGGGACCCTATCCCTTCAAGACTACTAAATGGTAAGTCTTCGCAACTCTATTAATTTCTATCCCTTTTAGTACAGACATTCAGTCCTCTAAGAGATACTACTAATTCAACGGGAGGGCTTATCTAAGCCGTAGGGTTTTCTGCAAAATCTACTACAGTAGTAACTAGTTTCTTCAAGACAGAGTTTTCTCCCCATGTATTTGCAGGGCATCGCCTTCTCACATATCTTTTTAAGGCGCTTTTCGGACAGAAATTGGGTATTGCCTGATCGTGTCCCCAGTCTAGTCCGCGGAAACCTATGGGTTGACCGTCTAATCTAGCAGCTTTGGAGAATGAGAAACTACTCTTTTTTGGGACATCACCAGTATATCCCTCCGGTGGTCCGCCTCCTTGCCACCAGTTACCTCGAGTCTCCAAAGAGCGGGCATCAAAGGGAGACCGGGGGGGTCCGGGCTCACTGGAGAAAACGAATTGAGAATTATAGCAGATAGTGTAGTTCAATCTTTGGGGTTTGTTTTAAAATTAAGCAGTCCTGTGGCTTTAAGCGTCGGTGGCTTTTCAGCTTACAGCAGACTGTCTCTTTCACTTGAGTTGCTCCTTCTCCATCCTCAATCCCCCCTACCTGTTTCCAGGCCCTCGGGGTAGTTGGGGTCAGCAGCGCCCTGCCGGAGGGCCGTGATAGCTTTCTTCGGCGGGAGCCTGCAGATCTACAGAGGCGGGAGAAGGTTGTTCAGAGCAGAAAACAGAGTTGGGCGGCGCCGCGCAAGAAAAGAAGAAGTGTGCCTGCCAAGGCGGCTCGGCGACTCTGCCCAGCACCACAGAGCCTTGCAGAGTAATTTTTGCGGTGCGGGGAGCGTCTTCTCCCGGTGCCCCCCACGGGAAAAGCCCTGAGCGTTACCGGAAAGACGGACGGAAGGACCAAGCGCGGATGAGTAAAGCGAGATGGGTTTCTTACCCGCTTGTGAGAAGGAAGCTTCCTAGCTCTCAGTGAAAGTTTTTTGGGCTCAGCGCGGATTTCAGGGTTTTGGTAAGGCTGCATGGCGGCCGCCTGGGTGGACTGCCGGGCCCAGCCCAGTGGACTAGAATCACTTTTGTCTAGGTTTGTGGAGGCATCTGGACTGGTGCTTATTAAAAAACCAAAAAGCGAAGGGGACAGCTTGTTTTTCAATTGATTGGTCTGGAGGCTATAGTGTGGATATAGAAGCTCTACGATGTGAGTTTTGCTCGGCACCTGGCTCTGGGTAATTATAAAATCTTTCACAGAGAAGGTGAGTGGCCTTTGGCAGTAGTTATAGGGGACAACAAATGCGGGCCCTCCAAGTAGCCAGTGCGTGGTGTTGTGTGGGACAGGAAGGGCTTCCAGATCAGGGAGTTGTTGTAAAAGCCATGCGTAGGGAGAGGACTATGGGACTCGGACCTGGCCCCCCCGTACATCAGCCGAGCGAGATCCGGGGGCGTGGAGTCGGAACCTGCTGGCTCTAAATAGTTCCCGAGGATAGTGCCGGAGGAGCCGTGGCAAGGCCCCTCCTCCAGGCCGCGCCAGGCACCATTCCTTCGCAGGCGGCGCGCTTCATGTGGATGGGACTGCCATTTATTCACAGCAGTTTGTGTCGCTAATCAGCGGGCAGTTCTTGGCGGTTGGGCCCACGGCAGGACCCGGAAGTCAGACGCCTAGCGGCGCAGCGGGTAAGCGCTTGGCGTCCCAGGCGAGGTGGAGATTCCGTTCATGCCGTTTGAGGGCAAAAACAGCTCCGCCGGCGGAGGAGGAGCTGAGCGACCAACCCGAGGCTTCTGAGCGGGGGCCTATGTCAGATGAGGCGGACCACAGTTTGGCCCCTTTTTAGGAGGAAGAACGGGAAGAAGGGGAGGATCTCTGAGAGAGAAGGACCAGGCTAGAGTGGTGAGAGGTCTTCAGAAGAGCGGACCGGCCGTGCTCTCCTTGTTAGAAACTATAAAAGTGCATCAATATGCCAGGTTTTCCATGTTCAAGCGGAGGATGATTACGCTGGAGGATCCTTTCGTTGCAGGTCTTCAGAAAGACCCAAACGGGCTTTCCCTGGTGCACAGTGTAGTTAAGGAGCTGATTCAGGAGGAGGGAAACGTGCCATGAAGGCAAGATGAAGGGGGGCCAGAGTTATGGGCTAGGCCTGCAGCCGTTTGAGGGATCAGGATAAAGGAAGTTTTTAAGTCAAACCATGGGTGGCCGCGCGCACATGTCGGCCGTGTCGCGTGACAAAGGAAACGACCCATTCCAGTTGAAGGCAGTGCGCGCCTCAAGGATGCGCAGGACAAGAAATTGGATGTCTTGTTACGGCAGATTTTCGAAGCCAATGCGATTTCCATTCAGCGTGGCTGTGTGTGGAGTGTGGGTAGCTAGTACCTGCCTTGGCTGGGCGCAGCAGGTTCAAGCTGGGCAGCGCACGTCCCCTGGTGGGCCTGAGGCTGCCCAACTGGAACTCCGGGGCGGCCTACCGGGAGGATATTCATGATGATCTTATGAGTGGCCTGTCAAAAAGCATTGGGTCCGCCCCCAGTAGAAGCACGGCACGGTACCTGTGGCTGCGCAATTGGGCAGTTCGATAGCGCTCTAAGACTAGAATAAGTAAGCTGCCCTTCAAGGCTCGACTGCTGTTTAGGTGAGGATTTAGAGAAGATGCGTGAACGATCTCGGAGAGTCCAAGGGAGGAAGGTTACACGGAGGATAAGCACAAGTCGACTTGGGGTGCCCCGCGAGGTAGGGGGACAAGTGCGCAAGGGGGATTTTTTTCGTCGTTTTCGATCCCAGAAGTTTTTCCCTATGGGACAAAGGGGGCTCTTTCCCAGTAGAAACCAGGGATTTGGAGGGTGGTTCGTGGAGCCAGGAAGGGGCTTCGGGACCTATTATCCTCCGCTGCAAACTTCAAGAAGTCGCAGTGAGATGAGGGGGGACCAGACGCCCCTAGTTCCCGTAAGTGGTGGGGGTGTTTGCAGGAGTTTTATGCTGCCTAGGTCCAAATAACTTCAGGGCCAATGGGTTCTGGAAATCATCGGGGAGAGGGCATCGCTCTGGAGTTCTTGACTCCATGTGCGAGACGCCTTCGTGCCAGTCTCCCGGGAACGTCGGGGTATGCAAAGTGTGGCGCTCGGCGCGATGGCGGGTACAAAGGGGATTAGTAGAACTCAGAGCGATCGTTCACCGTGCCTCCAGACCAGTACGGATGTGGTAACGGGAGTTACTCCATCTACTTAGTCATCCTGAAAAAAGGATGAGGGGGTTCGGCCAGATTCTGGATCTCAAAGGCGTCCATAGCTGTTTGCGGGGGTGTCACATTTTCAAATTGGAAACGTTGCGATCAGTCCATAGTGGCGGTGCAGCGAAAGGGGCGTTTCTTACCTCCCTGGACTTGTTGGAAGCAAATATCTTCATATTCCCCATACGAAAAAGGATAATCACAAGGTTTTGAGATTGCGCAGTGCCGTGTCGGTCACTGATAAGTTCCAAGCATTGCCCTTCGGTTCTTAACAACCACACCGAGAGTCTTCACCAAGTTGATTGTGGTCGTAGCGGCATCCGTGTGCATCCGTACATAGACGATTGGTTGATTCGAGAGACACACGTCGCAGGCGGAAAGAGGAGAGGGTGAAGGCCCGGGTGGTAACATCTTGGAAAGTATCGGGTGGCTAGTCAATTTCTCCAAAAGAGTCAACTGCGGCATTCCCAGAATGGGAATATCTGGGCGCGCGCTGTGACCCGCGGAGCGGGAAAGTGTTTTTAACAAGGCAGAGAGAACACGGTCTGCGAGTTGCTTGTGGGGAGCTGCTTGAAGATAAAGGATCCTTCGGCATGGCGTTACCTACAGGTTTGCTGGGTACTATGGCTGCAAACAATAGAGACGGTGCCGTGGGCAAGAGCCCACATGAGGCCTTTGCAGAGGGCAGTACTTCGCCAATGGTCGCATCAGTTGGATCCGCTTTTCCGAAAACTAGTCTGTCAAGAAGAGACTAGTCAGGCTCTGCGCTGGTGGTTAACGCCCGAGTCGATGGAGCGGGGAAAGTCCCTGGAGTACAACAGCACTGGGGTGGCAGCGGTGGTGATGATGACGGAGGCCAGCATCATAGGCTGGGGAGATCATTGTCAGGGCAGCTGTGCGCAGGGACTGGTGAACCTTCAGGATGTGATCGTGGGCGATCAACCGGTTGGAGTTACGAGCGGTTGTATCTGGCGATCCAAGAGTCTTCGGGCGTTGCGCGAAGGGAAGGCGGTTCGAGTAAGGTTGTCAGACAATGCGACGGCGGTTGCCTATGTCAAAAAGCAGGGGGGGCCCATAGTGTAGCTCTAGAGGACCGAGGCCGAAGTTCTGTGCGGCTGCGGCGGAGGAAAATATCTTGGATAGCGGGGCAGCGCCTGTGGGCAGGAGTGGCCCAAGTGGGACAAGCCGACTTCCTCACGCCGGGTAACGGTGGTGTATCCAGGGGAATGGGTCGGCTGCATTCACGACGGTCTTCCAGATGGTGGGAGGTCGAAGGTGGGGAGTGCCGGTCCATGGATCTCATGGCGACCCTCATCTCGGCGAAGCGCAGTCGCCTTATTCAGCAGACGCAGAGAAAGGATGTCAGAAGGATTGGACGCCCTCATGCGAGGTCCTGGCCGGAGGGGCATAGGTTGTATGTTTTTCCTCCTGGGTGCGGATAGGCGGGTTCCTGAAAAGAATACGAGAAGTTCAGGGGTCAGGTGATTCTGATATCGCCAGAATGGCCTCGCCGGCCCCTGGTATGCCAGATTGATGAGGTTGTTGGTGGCGAAGCCCTGGCGGGTCCTTGCAGGGCGGAGCTGTTACTCAGGGGACCTGGTTATGCCTAACGTGGGTCGGTTCTCGCTTAAGGCCTGGCTCTTGAGAGGGCGTGGTTAAAATCCCGGGAGTTAAATAAGCGGCAGTTATTGGCGACCTCTGTTTGAAGTCCCGGCGGACAGTATACTCAATGGCAGTATGTTAGGGTCTGGAGGATCTTCGAGGCATGGTGACAAGGCGAGGACATTTGAGGATCTAACAAAAAGGCTTCTGTCCCCCAGATCTTGGAATTCTTGCAGAATGGCCTCTCGCCAAGGGGCCTAGCGGTGGCGTTGTTGCGTGGTTCAGGTGCGTGGCGTTGTCTTGTTACAGAGGCAGGTTGGAGGGACAAACACTAGGAGTTCAGCGCAATGTGAGGCGGTTCTTAAGGGCGGTGTCTGTGTCGCTTCTCAGGGCCGCCGGCCAGGCAGGTTTTTGCTAAGTGGCATCTTCCTTTCGTCTTGGACGACTTGTGGAGCGGGCGCATTTCAAGCCGCTAGCCTGCCGCTCGTCGCTCCAAGATCTCACTTTGAAAGGTGGTATTCTTAGTGGCTGTTTGTTCGGATAGACGAGTTTCAGAGTTGCAGGCTCTCTTTTGTAGGGAACCTTATCTTTCATTTTTTGCGGCTAAGGTAGTCTTGAAGACGGAGGTGACCAGCATTCCTTCCAAAGGTGGTTTCAGATTTCATGGGAACCAGGAGATTTCCTTGCCGGGTGTTTGGGGAGGGGCAAGGTTGAGTATTAGTCTAAGACCGCTGCAGCGTTTGGATGTCCGGAGGGCTTTGAAGAAAAATGCTCAGCCGAACAGCGGTTTTTTTTCGAAAGTCAGATAGGATGTTTGTACTCTTTGAGGGACAAAGAAAGGGAGGGCGCGCATCTAAGGCGAAAGATAGCGCGTTGGATTTAAGATGCTATCGTGTCGGCTTATGCTTTTGGAACGGGAGAGCAGTTAAACAGACGCGGTTGAGGGCCAAGTCCACTAGGGCTCGGGCTGCTTACTGGGTGGAGTGGTCGGTTGGGGTGTCGCCAGTGGAGATTTGTGAAGGAGTGAGCAGCGTGGGTCCGTCTTTGAATTCCTTTGTTCGACACTTTATCGCTGGACGTGCAGATGGCGGAGGATAGGCTTCCGTTGGGGTCAGCGGTTCTTCAACAGCTGGGTTTTTGACCGGGTCTCCTCCAGGGTGGTCGGCCGTGATTGACATTGGTGTTTTAACCTTTGTCTACTTGAGTACTGACCTCCAGAGGTTCGCGGGACTACTGTACATGGGGACGAGGAACAGATCAGTGAAAGGGTTGATGGAAAATTAGACTTACACCCGGTGCTAAACTTGTTGTTTCCTGGAGTGGGAAACCACGTCTAAGTTCACGCCCGTTATTCCCTCGAGCCAGGGACTTTTTTGTATTTTTGGGCAAAGGAAACCCTGAAGGGACGCAGCTAGCGTGGTTCAGTCAGGAATACCAGACACCATCTTTTACATACTTTAGCTGTTAGTAATTAAAAAAAAAATCACCAACAAAAAAACATAAAGACATTTGGAAGTGTGGGAAAGAGTTGTAGTGGCGATAGGTTACTAACATATGTTTTATTTGGCTTTAGGGCTTCTCTATCGCGCAGTCTTTTGGTTTGAAGGAGGTGGCCTGTTTCGAGTAGAGTTGCCAAAGAATCATGACATCTACCAGAGAAGGGTCGTATCGTATGTGTCCATCTTTCAATGTTGACCCTGGTTTGCTTATAAGTTTGGTTGTTGGTAAAAAATTCTTGTCTTGTGTTTCTTTCTGCCTCTTCTTCTTCCTCTGCCGGTGAGTCTTTGCTTTGTCAATAGGGTTTAATGGTGGCAGGGGCAGAGCGGACACCGGGAGGGATATACTGGTGATGTCTAGGCAAATAAAATAGAGGAGTTTCTTCTCAGACTCTCCAAGCTGTCTGTAGATGAGATGGGCAACCCAGACGGTTCCGATGGACGTAAGCGGACTGGGTTCCACTCCAGGAAACAACAATTAGCAGGTAAGTCTAGAATTTCTAACCTTACTGTACTGGATACTCCCAAAATTATGTCTAGTCGGGGATCCTCTCTCAACCGTAGGTGGACCATAACTTTTATGGCTGCCTTAATAAACAGATGAATGGATCCAAAGGGAGAATTCCAGAAAACTGTGTTTGGACTTATTTATTGTTGCAGGCATGCAGGCGCTGTCTACTATTCTATAGCCACGTTCAGTTCTCTCTCTTGGCTCCAACAGAATAGAATTAGATTGCATCAGGTACAAAAAAGGTGGCAAATTCAAACAGGCGCAGATCTAAGCAACCTGCAGTATCGACAATAGCTTCTCAGCTCTGCATAGTTCTTACAACAAAAGCTTACTCTGCACAAGCGATGTGGGGACCTTGTGCCAGAAGAGCCTCAGTTACTTCCTAATAGGTAGGCTGGACGCAAGTATAGGCGTCAGGCTTCAGCATGTGTCTAGAACTCTACACCAGTCATGTTCCTAGACATAGGACATGGTTTTTTCCTGTACTGTTTTAGCCTATTTCCTTAAATGATTTCCTTTTAAGAAAAGGTAATCGCGGACAGGGTTTAGTGACCAACGCTGAAAAGATGTAGAAAATTGTGCACAATTCCCCTGGTTTTTGTTCCACGTCATCACTGGAACTAAGCGCTGTCCTCAACAGGGATGCATTTTTTTTCACTGGGCAGTTGGTCCTTATTCACTACTCTCCTTCTAATTTCCCTAGACTTAATGGTAGCGTATGTTAAAAGGGAGGACGGCAGGATACTCATATTGCCCTCATAAAGAGACAAACATGGTATCCCCTTATATTGCGTCTTTTTCTCCAGCTACTAATTGAAATTGTAGAAGGATCCAGACTTGCTGTCTTAAGACTAAGGATCTCCTCTGCACTCATTCACGTACGTCTCGAGACCTGGTTATTCAGGGGCTAGATCTTTTCAAGAAGTCTAATCCTATCCCTGTAAGTGAAGAACATATTACCAGTTTCCATGAAACTTTTTCTATAGTTTTTCCATGTTTAACCAGACAGAGATTCTCCATCAAGATTCTCAAGTAGGTCTTAATCCTTCTTGTTGTTGCGTCAATCTCTATACATCATCTGACTTTGAAAGATTTGTCTACTGCCCATATTAATGCTGCCCCAGCATACCATAAACTCAGTGGACAACCAATTTCTAGGGTATTTTACCAAATACCTTCTTTTACCGTTACCTTTTAGGTTACGTCACACCTGAAGCTCTACATGTAAAGTCTTCATCATAAGTGACATCACTTACAAAGACTTTTACTGATCTTCAAAAAATTGGAGGCTCAACGCCTAGTACAAATATCTTTCTCTTTCATTGGAATAAAGGGGGTCTTAAAGACCTATCCCCTTTTTTCTTGCAAAGGGTATTTCTACCTTTTCATCCCAACCAGTCAGATTATCTCCACTCTTCCTAGGACCTTATTCTGCTCCAAGGACAAGAAGTTCAATTTTTTGGACTTTACAGAAGCTTTACCTATTCTCAAAAGTCCAACCTCATTGAACTCCCCTAGTACTTCTTCTAGGGTTAGTTCTGGCCATGAGGACTTCTCATCTCTTCCTGTATTGCAAAATTATTTTTTTCCCTCTACTTCACATTGGGGGAATTTCTTTGAGGATAATGATCTGGCTCTCAACCACAGACCCTTATTACCCTCAACAAATATTTTTGCAATATTTCTGAGTGAGATCCATATTAGAAAATTAAGACTCAACATTTTTTCTAATATTTATGATTTACACAAGGACTCCCCTCTGGATATCTTGTTTAGTCAAGCTGTTCCACAGCACCTCTTTTTTTTCTTTTCTAGTTCAACTCCTACCCTCCAGGGACCTTTGGAGTGCCTGAGGTTTTGCGGGATAGGCATGGCCCAGCTTGAGATTTGCAACATACTGGGGCGGCTACACAACTCAGGCCCATCGTACGCAAATTGCGGAGGCCCCCCTACAAGTGAAGACTCATTCCTGCTTGTTCCCTGAGATAGCACAGTTACTGCCCTGTAACAGGGGAGCTCTGGGAACAGCAGGAATAAGTCTTCACAACCCACCCACCTCCCCTAGGAGTAGGGCTCTCTCTCTCTTTTTCTCTCGAATTTGTCTACGTTCCTCCTTCGGTCTCAGCTACCAACCCAACCGATGATAGGGAAGTAAAAAACAAAAATGGGGGGGCGGGAAGGCAGACGCGCATGCGCATAGGATGTGGCTCCCAAAAGCTGACTTATTGGACGCTGGGGAGCGGTCCCAGCGCAGGCTCCATCGGTACCGACGTACTCCATATGTGAAGACTTAGTCCTGCTGTTCCCAGAGATCACCTGTTACAGGTATTGTAACTTTTCTTTCTACAGGCACAGGGGTAGTCTTCTGGCCTCCCCAAGAGCCTAAGTTCCTTCCAAAGGTTGTCCCTCCGTCACCTGCCACCTCAATCAGGAGGTTGGTCTTCCGACCTTCTTTCCCAGGCCGGGGCATGCCAGACGGGTTGAAATGGGCTTGCATACCCTGGCACTTTAGGAGGGCGTTGGCCCTTCTACGCGCGTTGACCGTGATGCAGGTACAGCGAGGGGCTGCTCGGCTCTCTCGTCTCTGTGGGACCCTAATAGATTGGGGTTACCTGTCTCCAAGCATAACTTGTCCATCTGGGTAGCCGGGACTGTATCACCTTTGCAATTACAGGGCAGCCGACCTCAATCCTTGTCATGGTCGCGTCAACACGGCCAACACCATGTCGGGGCGAACGCCGTGTCAGTACGCAGATCTCCGCTCTGTTCTGTTGACAGACATCCGGCCTGGCACTCTACTTCCTTCGAAGGCAGACTTTTTGGCGGCTCATTACTGCTACGGCCGTCGAGAGGGAGTCCCGACGGGACAGTGCTTTCGGGCAGGCGGTACTTCGCATTTACTCCCCGGGAATCTTTGAGGTTTAGGCAACTCCTCCCCTCCTGCCCGAGATGGCGGTGGGCGTACTGTACGGTTGCGTTCTCAGAGAAGATTCTTCACACTGATGCTCAAGGGCTCTAATAGGCAGCGCAGTTCAGCTTATGTCCCCGGTAGCCTGAAGCTGGGGGAATAGATCCCATTGTGAGGACGGGCCTTCGCTGCTGGATGGTGCCTAGGAAGAAAGCAATTACTCACCTGTACCAGGTGTTCTCCACAGAGCATGCAGGAATACATCGTCCTCGACAAACCCTCTCATCCGCGGGGCCCGGAAAAAATAGGAGTTGCCAAAAGTCATGATATATAGGCTATATAATTAAATCATTTTTATTTTTGCTGTCTTGTTAGCTATGTCATCAGACTGAGGCAGCACCATGGCACCCTTTGGCGGGAAGGGACCGGGCATGCGCCGCGGGATGGCATTCCCAAAGGCTTTCGTTGAAAGCTGGGAAATGCTCCGCATGGGGTCGGGCAATTCTGTCGGTCGCCGGATGTCACCATATGTCGATGACTGATTCCTGCTGCTGCCGTGGGATGAACACCTGTTTACAGGTGAGTAACTACTCTTTCAGCACTTCACCTCAGTGACCCTTCTCGGAAAAGATCCATGGCAGACTGAGGTGGACCCGCAAAGTCCCCCATAATCCCGCCTCCGCCCCCAATGAAACAGGCCCTGGTGGCCCAAGGGACCCTGAATGTGCCCTAACACAGCCCACCCCCCTTCGACACACTTTTTATAAAGGAGGCAAGTAGCAGCATGTTCACGGCAAGACAAGAAATACATTTTCTCTCCTTGGCATCTGGAAAACCATGATCTAGGGGAGCAGACCTGGACCCTATTGTAATGCCTGGTAAGGTACTGATTAAGGGGGTTCAGGCTGCCAAGTAAGGAAGCTCACAATATTGCCTTTAGGGATCAGAACACTGCCCCCTTTTTAAGGTGGGAGGCGTCATGACTGCCTAATAGTCCTCAACAGTGAGTGGGGCTGAGGACGCAGGGTTGCTAACAGGGCCTTCTCACAGATTTTGGCCTGAGAGGCTTGATCCAGTCCAAGGTTTACCCCATTGTCTGGAGGAACTTGGTAGTTCTGATATCTCGTGTGTACTACCATAGGAAAAGTCAAGACTACAAGTTCCCTGGATGCAGTGTTGGTGTAAACCCAGGACTGGATAACATCTGTGTTGGGCAACCATCTAGGAGCCCAGTTATGGCAACACCTAGTTAGATGATTATATAAGTATGATAGCTATCAATCTGTAATTAGAGAGATCTGGATTGTGAGCGCAAAATTCAAAACTCCATGTTAGACACAACTCTGCCCCTCAGAATTGAGTTATAACAATGAAATGGGGAACTGAATGAAAAGGAGTAGGGAAACTGAATTTCATGCTGTAAATCCTGTAATATATCGTATAGTTCAAAAGCAGAACCTCAAACTCAAATTATTAGGTCTGAAAACGTACTTAACTTAGTTGTCCCCCCTAAGGAAATTCCTCAGCAAAGCAAATGTAGGCTTCTACTACGAGACTATTATGAAATTTGACGTCTCCCAGGTTTTTCAGATACAAATGAACATGTGCAGGGGCACGTGCCATTCGGTTCACCACCCTAGACAAAAATGTGTTAGGAGCTGCAGTTTGTGTATGGCACAGCTGTTAACAGGAATGCGGTCTAATAGCCTCCAGTAAGACAGCAGCAGCGCCATACCTGTAGCACTGGCAAAGAGTGTAGCCCTCTGCCCACCCTCGGCACTGTCCTCTATCAAGGGGCAGGAGGAAAAGCCCGACCAGAACATGGCAGAATCTTGTTCTTACTAAACATCTGTTATGTTTTTTTTGAAGGTGTGGAATAAACAATCGGGGTAGTCAAAGGTGAGTCAGTTGATATTGGGGGGTGGGGGACGTTTGATATCTGGACTTTCAGAAAATGGAGCCTCTGACAAGGTCCCTCATTATAGACTTTTGTGTGGGGGGCAAAACTAAAAAGAAAAAAACAAAAAGAGGAAGAGTCATGGGAGAGAGAGACAGTGTACACATTGTCCGGTGATATGCCTATACACAGAAGAGGAAATCACACGTGTGTGGGAGGGGTCTGTCCCCATGCCATTTGTGTGGAAGCCTCCTTGAGTCGGCATAGGGGTATCCTTGCCGTCCCCACTTTACCATTTTGGTTGCTCTTCTCTGTACCTTTTGGCTAAACAATCCCAGCTATATCCTGTTTAAGATAACGGCGAACCACATTGCAAACAATATTCAAAGGTGTTGGGTCTCACCATGGAACGATATAGAATGGCATTATAAGATATCGCTGGGGGTTAAAGTTTAAATTCTTCCATGTCCTTTCCTTAATAAGATACCTAGATTTCTATTTGCGGTTGGGTCTCTTGGCTTGCCGCTTGCAGGGGGCGCCACTAAATAAGGGGGGGGCGAAGGGGAGGGGGGGTTGTTCTTTTGTCCCAGGTGCATAACTGTTTGCACTTGTCCACATTAAATTATTACGCCAATACTGCCATTGTTGGAGGGCCCGGGGAGTCCGTTCCAACTGGTAGTCAGTAGATCCTCTTGTAAGCACAATTTTCCACAATCCTCTTGGGTTTTAACAACTTTGAATATTTTGTGTCATCTGCAAATTTGATAACCGTCACTCGTTTATCATTTCCCTTTTCCCGGTCCTTTATGAATATGTTAAAAAGCAGCGGACCCAGCACAGATGCCCTGGGTACTCCACTAGTCACCTTTCTCCATTTGTAAAATTGGCCATTGTAGCCCTACCCTCTGCTTTCTAATACTTTTAAACCGGTTGCCATTCCTGGATCCACAATAGTACACGACTTCTTAGTTTTGCCAAAGTCTCTCATGAGGGACCTTGTCAAAGGCTTTCTGTAAAGTCCAGGATACACTATATCAGCTGACTCACTTTTGTCTACCCCTGGGGGGGTGGTTTTTTTAGGATTCACACACTTCAAAAAAACATAATAGATTGAATAAGACAAGTTCTGCCTTGTCTAAAGCCATGTTTGACTGTCTCCCATTCAGCCCTGATCTATCTACATGTTCAGGAATTTTGTTCTTTATGGAAGTGGTTTCTAACCCTGTTTCCTCAGTAACCCATGTCAAGCTCACCAGTCTGTAGTTTCCCGGAATCACCCCTGGAACCCTTTTTTAAAACTGGCGTGTACATTGGCGATCCTCCAATCTTCAGGTATTACAGATGATTTTAATGAATAGTTCACAGATAACTAATAGCATGTCTGCAATCTCATTATTTCAGTTCTTTCAACGCCCCTTAGATTGTCCAGGTGATTTGCTACTCTTTCAGTTTTATCAAATAGTTGGTTAATACATCTTCCTGGTGTAGTGATATTTCTTTTCAATTCTTCTGGCAGTATCACCTTTTAAATACTACTTCAGTCATGGGTTCACATTCCTACATCTTCCTCAGTGAAGACCAAAGCAAACAATTCATTCAGTCTCTCTGCTATAGCCTTATCCCCTCTTACTGCCCCTTTTAACCCTCTATCATCTAATTTTTGCTGCGAATGAAACAGTGCCTCTGCAGTTCAAAGGGACTTCCAGACTCTCTAGGAGAGAAACTCAAGCCTGTTGTTAATACTATAGCATTCTCAGAAGTTCTACCTGTTTATGGTAAGGGGACATAAAGGCTGCATCACATAAACAACTTTAATACATGACTCCGGACCTGATGCAAAACAAGAAGGATTCAGATTTATAGGCAACTGGGGAAACAGATGAATCAACAAGAGGACTATACTGTGCTGATGGACTACATCTCTCCGTCGCAGGGAAAAGGATCCTGAGTGAAAAATTCAGGCAGTATGTGGACAGGCATTTAAACAAGAGAAAGGGGGTGACAGATGGGGATGGACAAGTTCAGGACATCACTCCCAGAAAAAGGAGAATAACATTGGAAACCGCCACACTTTTAAAACCACACATCAATGACAAGCGAGAAGAGGTGTGTAGAACAAAATTAATGCAAAATACAGGCAAGCCAGTTAACAAATGCTGGAAAGAAATGAGCATAACTGCTTGAAGCCTAGCCAACAAAGTTTCTAACCTGGAAGCCCTAATGGTGGAAATGGATTTGGACATTGTGGCCATTACAGAAACATGGTTTAATGAGTCGAATGAATGGGATATAGTCACAACTGGCTATAATCTATTCAGAAGAAACAGAGAAGGTGGAAAAGGAGGAGGAGTAGCTCTATATATCAAAAGCAATATTAAATATTAAAGCTACTGAAATGCAGGGGACGTGGGGAAAAGAAGAAGCACTATGGATTGTATTGGAAAGAGGAGATGGCACTGTCATCCATACTGGTGTGGTGTACAGGACTCCGACTCAAACCGAAGAAATAGATAAGCAAATTGATTATAGATATTGCAAAGTTAGCCACAAAGGGGGAAGTGATCATATTGGGTGACTTTAATCTACCCAATGTGGATTGGAGTATTCATTCTGCAAATCTGGAAAGAAGTAAAAAATATTGTAGATGCCTTTCAAGATGTGTTACTTAAACAATGGTGATGGAACCGACCAGGGAAAGCTTGATGCTGGATTTAGTCCTCACCAACGGAGATAGGGTGTCGAATGTCCATGTGGGTGTCCCTGTCAGCAGTAGCGATCATCACATGGTGTGATTGGACTGCACTTTGGCTTTTATCTCAAATCATAGCAAGCTCAAAGTCCTAGACTTCAAAAACACTGGCTTTAGTAAAATGGCCAAGTACCTGAAGGAGGAATTGGCAGGGTGGGAGGGGATAAGGGTGGAATTGCAATGGGCTAAACTAAAGGTGGCAATAAAAGGAAGCATCAGATACATAGATAAGGAAAGTAAATAAAAACAAGATGAAAAGGAAACCTATTTCGTTCTCCAAAGAGGTGGCTGATCAAATAAAAGCAAAAAAACCACAACTTTCACAAAATTCAGAAGCTCACAAACAGGAACACAGAAAGGAATACAGGATCAAACTAAAAGAGAAAAAAAAAGACAAATAAGGATAGCGAAATCAAAGGCAGAAGAAAAGATGGCTAAAGATGTGAAGTGTGGCGACAAAGCTTTGTTCAGGTTTAATCGGGGAGAGGAGGAAAATCAGAGGTGGAATTGCAGGACTCAGAAGTGCTGGGAATGGACTCATGGAAATTGACATTGAAAAGCGAAAATGCTAAACAAATACTTCTGCTCTGTTTTTACTAAAGAAAATCCTGAGAAGGACCACCTGTGACTCCCAAATATAAAAAATGGGAATGGAGTAGATACCACACCATTCACAGGAAGATGATGTGTTAGAACAACTTCAAAAACTGAAAGTGGACAAGGCCATGGGACCAGATGGGATACATCCCAGGATTCTGAAAGAGCTCAGAGAGGTTCTTGCAAGGCCATTAAAGGATGTTTTTTAACAGATTCTTGGAGACTGGAGAAGGGCTGATGTGGTACCTCTTCACAAAAGTGGTAACGGAAGAAGTGACAAACTACAGGCCGGTAAGCCCTACCTCGGTTTTGGGAAAAGTAATGGAGGTCCTCCTGAAAGAGAGAATAGTGGACTTTCTCAAAAACAGGTTGCATGATACGAGGCAACATAGTTTTACCAAAGGACAATCTTGCCAAACAAATCTGATTGAGTTCTTTGACTGGGTGACCAGAGAACTAGATCATGGGCATGCTATGGATGTCATCTACCTGGATTTTAGCAAAAGCCTTTGATATTGTTCCTCATAGGAGACTTATCAATAAACTAAACAGCTTGGAGATGGATCCCAAGGTGGTGAACTGATCAGAAATTGGTTGACTGACGGACAACAGAAGGTGATGGTAAACGGAACTCACTCGGATGAAAGGAATGTGCATTAGTGGTGTGCCCCAGGGTTGTTCGGTCATGAGACTGGTACTGTTCAATGTATTTGTGAGTTGATATTGCTGAAGGGACTGAATGGAAAAGTCTGCCTTTTTGCAGATGACATGTACACTTGCAACAGAATGGATTCCCCTGAGGGAGTGGATACCATGAAGAAAGATCTACAAATGCTGGAAGAATGGTCTAATACTTGGCAGTTAAGACTTAATGTGAAAAAGTGCAGTGTCATGCACTTAGGAAGCAGAAATCCAAGGGAAATGTATACGATAGGGGGCGAGAGATTGGTGTGCATGGACCAGGAGAAGGACCTTGGAGTGATTATTTCTGAGGATCTCAAGGTGGTGAAACAGTGTGACAAGGCGGTGGCAAAAGCCCGAAGGATGCTGGGTTGCATACAAAGAGGAATTACCAGCAGAAAAAGGAAGACGGTACTAATGCCACTGTACCAAGTCGCTGGTGAGGCCTCACTTGGAATACTGTGTTCAGTTTGGAGACCATATCTCGCAAAGGATATTAAAAGACTGGAAACGGTGCAGAGGAAGGCGACCAAAATGATTTGGAGCCTGCATCAGAAGACTTATGAGAAGACTTGAAGACCTAAACATGTACACTTTGGAGGAGAGGAGGGACAGGGGGAGATATGATTCAGACCTTTAAATACTTAGAGTATTAATGAACAAACAAACCTCTCCAAAGACGGGGAAGCTGTAAAACTAGAGGGCATAACATGATACTGCAAGGGGGGTTAAATTGAAAGGCAATGTCAGGAAATACTGTTTCACTGAAAGGGTGGTGGATGCTTGGAATGCCCTCCGATGGAAGTGTGGTGGGAAAACACAGTGACAGAATTCAAATGGCATGGGACAGACACAGTGGGATCCCTTTATAGCAACAGGATAAAATAAAAATAAACGTAACTATCTCTTATTTCTCAACAAATAGGGGTGCCCTTCACGGAGCGGTGGGTTCACCCCTAAACAAAGCATAGGGAGGGGTGACCTGCATGGAGCGGCAGGTGCACCTACCCTTGCTGGGCAGACTAGCTGGACCATACTATGATACTATGTTAACAGCAGAGGGTGTCTTTGTCAAACAGGTTTATAGTCTGAAGGCTTCACTATCTAGTGCTGATGAAAATCAGAGATAATTAGGTGCTGTAATTACCACGTTGGACCTGGAGGTGCAGCATGTAGCTTTGCATCCAAATGCGGAGGTGGCAATCGAGATGCAGAACTCCAGAAGCATTAGAAGCAGGAGCACGCCTTCCACTCCTTGGACAACCATCTATGGACACAAGGGGAGAAAGGGTTAACTGCTTTTTCTTGCCTTAAGCAAACTGGATTCACAAAGGGATTCCCGACCCAGATGCATGCCTTTTGTATCTGAGCTACCATGAATCTTGGCAGCAGTAGAGTGTAAGGCCAGATGTAAAAGCAGAACTGGAACAGTTTACGAGTTCATATTACAAGCACCGTTTTTAGTTAAATCACTGTTCATGCACCTGAAGTTTACTGCTAATCGCAATACATTTCTGTGTGTCCTTCTGTTTCAATTTAAGTATGTGCAAGACGGTATCTTCAGACATGCATGCACCAGTAAAATGCTGGCTCCAGGAAGCACACTGTTTTGTGTTGACTGGGAGACCTATGCTCCCCATTCATTACCACTCTCACCTTTTCGTATAAAAAAAACTGCCTGATTCTTGCCACTTTATTCAATTAGAAAAGTTACTTTCAAGCTACCTTTCCAGGCTTCTGTATAGGTTACCTCTGGTTTTATTGAATGATCAACATGAAACAAAAGTACGTAGACAGTAATTAATGCCTAATAGTGCAAGTTAGGGGTGGTGAGGGTGGTAATTATCAGCGGCTATTATGCCGCAGGGAACAACAATTGATTTTTTATTGGAGAACTATGGAACCAAATGAGTTAAATTCCCAGGTTGAGTGGCATTGGTTCTATTGACTGTGGATTCTGTGAACTTGGTTATAAATGCGCAAGCATTGGCGTTTTTCTGGCGATACTTTCCATCTAGGAGGAACTGACCATTGTAGACGTGGGAAGGCTTTTTGGAGGTCAGTTTGTCTTTAGTGTGTTTGTCTATAAGGTATTTGCATTGTTAAAGAGATAGTTTGTTTGTTTTTTGTCTGTTTTTTAGGAAGTTTCCCTGAAGAAGCCGAGAATCGACGCAACTGATTCATGGTGTCCTTGAGATTTTTGGTGGTTAGTCATTGGGGCCGACTGAATTTCATTGCGTGTGATTTGACATCAATGATCTTCCTTGCTGATGATTTTTTAGAAGCCGTCCATGGAGTTTTAGCTCCAAAAGAAGTTTGAGGAGATTTAATAGTCAGTGTGTATACTGATATAACAGTATGATATTTAATACGTGATTGTGTACACCCTTATATATTTTTGGTAATGTGATTTTTTACATGATAATGTATGTTTCTTTTATTAGATTCCATTCTCATGGGATGTGAACTTATATTGAATGATGATTTAAAGTGCCTATGAGAGGTGTGCTCCGTGTTTAGCAACTAAAGACATCAGCATAGTGGAACGTCCAGCGTTTATGCCTTTTATTTAACTGTCTGATTAATTCATGGCAATGAATGGAAGATTTTTACTTTGAGTAACACCATGATCATAGTTGGAATGTTAGTGTCATGTGTATAAATTTAATATATGAAATGGTGATAGTTATGTTAAATTAAGAAGATTCATTTTGAATATGTTGAAATATGGAATGTTGTATTGAAAAGTGGTGTTACTGACAATAGAGAAGTGTTATTGACATGTTAAATTATGATTTTATGTAATTAAGTATCAAATTGTTTGATGTGGACATATGATTTTTAAATAAAAAATAATTTCATAACACTGATAATTAAATCCTTTATATGGTATGTGATTCCATAATTTTAATGAGTGAATATACTTATTTAATTATTTCAAGGGGTTTTTGCATTGTGTATTTGGGCATGTGTTGATTATTTGCAAATTAGTGGTGATTTTTTATAATTGAGATCTTACAATCTACATGTGCAATTGTTCACATTGCCCATCATAATCCGCCCAAATGCTGCCATTGTGCACTTCCACAGTTAAAGTACATGTGGTATAAACAATGGAGAAATTAGATCTTACCTGCTAATTTGCTTTCCTTTAGTCCCTCCAGTACAGTCCATACTATCGGGTTTTCCCCTTCCAGCAGATTGGAGACTGGAAAATTCCAAGCTTTAGTGATGTCATTCCATAAAGGAACGCATCGCTAACACCTAGCCAGTATCCCACTGTCAAAGCAGAAACCTCATGGTCTTGTAATAAACGAATTAACCTCAGTACTTAACAACTCTGTTTATTTTTCTTCAAAACTCTTAATACTAATGAAAACAATTGAACAATTAAACAATCTAATACAAATATACAATAACTGTTTCAAAATGGGTGGGTTATGGACTGTACTGGAGGGACTAAAGGAAAGCAAATTAGCAGGTAAGATCTAATTTCTCCTTCCATTGCGTCCCTCCAGTACAGTCCATGCTATTGGTATGGACCAGAGCAGTACTTATGAATGGGTGGGTCCTAAAAGTCCAGCCTGTAGGACACGTGCTCCAAACTGAGCTTCTGCTTCTGCCTGCACATTTAAATGGTAATGTTTTGTAAAGGCATGTAAGGTAGACCATATTGCCACCTTACAAATGTCTGCTGTTGGCACCAGGCTAGATTCTCCCCATGAAGGTGCCTGAGCCCTAGTAGAATGAGCCTTTAAGCCCTTAGGTATGGTCTTTCTGCACAATAAATAAGCAGACGCTATTGTTTCTGTCAACCAGCGTGCAATTGTTGCCTTTGAAGCTGCTTCTCCTTTACGCAGTCCTCCATAAAGCACAAATAAACATTCTGATCTTCAAAATGTCTTTGTACGCTTCAAGTAATGTCGAATTACTAAACACATACCCAGTCTTCACAAGTGAGGATTATTTTTTCTTGAAAACTGGTGAAAACAATTAATTGATTAATATGAAATGGTGACACAACCTTAAACAGAAAAGATGGTACTGTACGCAAAACAATTTTTCCTTTGATATCAATAGAAATGGCTCTAGACATGATAATGCTTGCAACTCTGATATACAACATGCTGAATTCTGATATATGACATGCTGAACATTTGAGGTCATTCTGAAGCATGAAGAGCGGGGATGGACATCCCAACAGGACATCCATTCTGCTATTCGTGCCGGCTGCTGCCCCCCCGACTAACTTCCCTGACGGTTTTGCAGGGAAGTTAGTCGGGGTGGAGGATGGGGTGGCCCGATGCGGAGAGTGGGTGGGCAGTGGGCGGTTGCTGGCCCTGGACATACAGAGCTGATTCTAATGTCGGCCCTATACGTCTAGAGCCGGCGACATATACAGGGAAGTTATTCTACCCCCGGGGTGGAATAGTTCCCCCATATCTTCATTTTTGGTGGGCCCGGGGCTTGCGGTGGGCAGGGAGGGCCTGCAGGTATTCCCCGCAGCCTGACCTTGGCCTTTGGAGGCTGGATCGGGGGTCAGGCTGCAGGGAACTAAGGCCTGCAGCTCGGCGGCCGGCATGGCGGCTCTTCAATGGAGCCACAATACCATGGCAACATGATTCCATGGCACCGCGACTCCATTGAAGAGCCTTGACTGAGTTAGCCGGGTGCGATCCTGTATGTGCAGGCTGGACTGAATCGCAGTCCTGATTTGCACATACAGGACTGTTTGCGATTCTGATCCCGCGGGAATAGACGTGCCCCGCGGGATCAGAATTGCGAGCCCCTCTGTACGTCCGGTTCAGCCCAGACGTACCGAGGGGCTGGAGTCCTGATCAGAATGAGCCCGATTGCGATTAAAAATAAGACTTTTAACATCAAATCTTTTAAAGTTGCCTCCTTTCAAGGTTCAAATGGTGATTCTGTCAGCACTGTGAGCACTAGATTTAGATCCCAAGATGGAACTCTTGAATGTACTTGTGGTCTTAATTTACCTCAGTGCCTTGATGAAACATATAACATCTGGATGCAAAATATGACATTGAACTCTACATCTACAGCATGATAATGCCGCCACTTGCACCTTTATGGAATTCAATGCAAGACCTTTATCAACTCCTACTTTTAAGAAAGGCAAAATATCTGGAATAGTAGCATGGAATGGCTTTATTCTGTTCTCGTTACTCCAGTATTAAAAAATATGCCAAACTCTTATATAAGCTAAGGATGTAGATCATTTATGAGATTTTAAGAGTGTTGCAATCACTGCTGCCGAATAACCCTGTTTTACTAACCGAGCCCTTTCAAGAGCCAAGCCGTAAGCAAGAACCAATCTGCTTGATGCATACTCGCTGGACCTTATGATAGAAGATTCCCTGTTAATGAAAGTCTCCATGATTTTGTTTGCACCAGATGAATGAGATCTGCATACCATGGTCTCCAAGGCCAATCTGGAGCTAACAGAATCACTGCATTTTTGTGTCTTTCTATCCACAGCAACATCCAATCTATTAGAGGCCACGGAGGGAATGCATGTAGCAATGCATTCTCCGGCCAAGGTTGTGTCAGAGCATCTATTCCTTCGGACATTCTTTCTCTTCTTTGACTGAAAAATCTTGGGCATTTTGCATTCCTTAGCGCTGCCATCAAATCCATTACTGGAATTCCCCTTCTGTGAATGATCTTTTGAAAGGCTGTCTCCTCTAGAGACCACTTTCCTGGATCCAGACGATTTAGACTCAAAATCTGCTTCCACATTTTCGAATCCTGCTACATGAGCCGTTGAAATGGTCATCAGATGACATTCGGCCCAATTTAGCAACAGCATTATTTCTCTGGACAGTACTAGACTGCCTGTGCCTCCTTGCCGATTGATTTATGCTGCTGTTATTACATTGTCCGAGAACACTCTTCCTTCGAGACTTATTTGAAAAGCCTTCAGTGCTAGAAAGACCGCTCTCTTCTCCAAATGGTTGAATGACCACATCTTCTGTTCCTTGCTTCCTTCTCCTTGAGCTATCTGCCCTTGGCAATGAGCTCACCAACCTTTCAGAATGACATCTGTTATAACCATTATCAATTTGGGGGTTTCTAATGGCATGCCTGTCATCAGCTTCTCTGTGCAAAGCTACCACTTTAGACTGATTCTTGCTTCTGCCAGACAAACAAGACTGCAACTTAAAGGTATTGTTTCGGACTTCAACGAGTCAATAACACCCTTTGAATTGGTCACATATGTGCTCATGCCCTTGGTACCAAATCGAATGTTGCCACCATAAACCTCAGTTTCTGAAGATACAACCATGCTGTTGGAGCTCTGTTTTTCAGAAATTATGAATGTGTGACTGAGTCTTGAACATTCTTTCTTGTGTTAAGTACACCTTTCCTTGGCTTGTGTCAAATCTTGTCCCTAGATGTATCAGAGATTGAGATGGAATGATCTGACTTTTGGCCTCGTTGACCCAACCAAGACATTGTAAGAGATCAATCACTTTCTTGGTTGCCACTTTGCTCTCCTCCATTGTTTTCGCTCATATTAGTCAATCGTCCAGATAAGGATGAACTAGCACTCTTTCCTGACGCAAAACTGCTGCTACAACTATCATAACCTTTGTGAAGGTTCTTAGCTCTGTTGCCAAACCAAATGGCAGTGCTTGAAATTGATAATGGCACTGCAAATCGAAGATAACGCTGCTGCTCTTTGCAAATTGGGATGTGGAGATAAGCTTCTGTCAGATCTAAGGCTGTTAGAAACTCTCCCTTTTGTACTGCTGCCATTACTGACCGTAATGTCTGCATATGAAAATGAAGTATCTTTAAAGCCCGATTTATGTATTTTAGATCCAAGACTGGACGGAATTTTCCTTCTTTCTTGGATACCATAAAGTATATGGCATAATGTCCCTAGCCTATCTGCTGTGATGGTACTGGAACTACATCTCGGATATGAAGCAGACGTTGCAAAGTTTCTTCGACCGCAGCTTTCTTTTCTGGAGCTTTCCATGGATAAGAACAAATGCATCCTTGAGCGGTTTTGCAAATTCAAAAACATACCCCTTGCAAATTATTTCAAGTACCCATTGATCTGATGTTATTTGGACCCAAGCAGAGTAGAGCTTTTGAAGACAAATGCCTATTTCTATCTCCTCAGCCTGGGTCTGCTGAATCTCATTGTGTCTTCTTTTGACTTGCTCCAGAACTTGAAAAGGAACCTCGTCCTGTTTCTCTTCCTCCACAAAAGGGCTGACCCCTAGAATATGGTCTTGTCCTCTGATAAGGCGCAAACCTTGTAGTTCTGTATCTACAAAAATCTCTAAAAGATGGCCTTGAATTGCCAAATGATCTAGATGTCCTTAGCTTATCCTCTGGAATCTTAGCTGGTTTTGACTCTCTTAAATCTTTAACCAATTTTTCCAATGCGTCCTCAAAAAGAGGTTTACCTCGAAAAGAAGGTCTACTAAGTCTAGTCTTTGGGGGAGACATCAGCCGACCAGTTGTGCAGCCATAGCAATCATCGAGATGCTACTGATGAAGCCATGCTGTTTGCTAAAACTCTGAGATCATAATGAGTGTCTGTCAAAAATGTTGCCCCTGTCCCCATTCTTATTACCTCCTGCATTTGAGACATGTCTGCTGCTGCAGTTTCAGAAAGGGCTTGAACCCAACGAAGGCATGCCCTTGCTACATACGCTTCACACACTGAAGTCTGTAGTGCTAAGGCATTAACCTCAAACACCTGTCTCAGTAGAGTCCAAAGCCTCTTGTCCTGCGGATATTTTAGTGCTGCTCCTCCTTCCACCAGAATAGTGGTCTTTTTTGTCACTATTGATATTAGAGCATCTACCTTAGGAAGACTTAGTAGTTCTTTCTCTGCTAAAGGAATAGGATATAGGCAAGCCATAATCCGTAATCCAGCCTCTGGCGATTCCCATTCTGCTTCTATCATTTGCATTATTGCTTTATGAATTGGAAAAGCTGTTTCTGTTGTCTGGATTCCTTGCAGCTATGGATTTCCCAGCATTGATTCTTGACTCTGTGAATGTAAAGGAATATGAAGTGCCCCTTAAACTCTTGCCTTCTAAAGACCCTTTCAATTGAAAGAGACTCTCCCCCTGTACATTTATACCACGGAGGTATTTAAACATCTCAATCATATCACCTCTATCCCGCCTTTCCTCTAAGGTGTACATATTAAGATCCTTAAGTCTGTCCTCATATGCTTTATAATGAAGACCACTAACCATTTTAGCAGCCACCCTCTGTACTGACTCCATCCTGCTTATATCCTTTTGAAGGTGTGGTCTCCTGAATTGCACGCTATACTCCAAATGAGATCGCACCAAAGACTTGTACAGAGGCACTATCACCTCCTTTTTTCTGCTAGCCATTCCTCTCCGTATGCACCCAAGCATCCTTCTAGCTTTTGCCGTTGCCTTTTCTATCTGTTTAGCTACTTTAAGATCATCAGACACAACCACGCCTAGGTCCCACGCTTCTTTAGTGGACAAAAGTACTTCACCCCCTATACCAGTGATGGCTAACCTTTTTGAGCCCGAGTGCCCAAACTGCCGCACAAAACCAAAGAATTTCCTCAAAGTGCCAGCACGTCCATTAAAGCCTCATTTGCATAAGGTGCCTCATTTGCATAAATATTTGCATAATGTTACCATACACTAACTTTTAGTAAACATGCCTCTTAATGAGTATATGGATAAAGAAAGACTAAAAGGTTTCTACATTACTATAATCCAGTACCAACCGCCAGGCACATTAGGAACTACTACAAACGCTGCCCATTTAGAACCCATAGCAAACCCGCCGTATCCTAACAGTACTACCAGGACTCACAAAGCACCATACCCTAACTATCAAAAGGCAACACTGCAAATATTAAACCAATACATTTCAGAGAACAACAATACATGACCTACTGGGGAAAGAACAAGTGGCAATGTCAAATAGGAATTATATAAACAGAATACCTCAGCTCAGTTACACATGCAGAACAGACCATCACCAAACAAGGAATCACAATTTAAAAACAGGAAGACAATAATTAAACTGGGAACCCCAAAAGCCAAACTTGGAATATACAACAACACTGTAGAAATAAAACTATAAATTAATTTCCTCTTGTACTAAACAAAGCGCAAAAATTAATGATGCACATTTCCCAGAGCTGACATATTCCAGTTAATAAATTCAAAATAAAGAGATATTTTTCTACCTTTTGTGCATTTTTTTTCAGTTGCAATTGCTCCAGCCACTTTCTTCTGGTTTCTTCGTGTCTTCTCCTAACTCTCCATCTGCTGTCCATTTGTCCTTTCTTCTGTCTTCTTGGTTTTTTTTTTTTCCATTCTCTCTCTACATCTGCTTTAACATACTAATCTTTCTCCTTTTGCTCTTTCCTCATTCCTATTTCATCTACTCAAAATTTACCCCTCCATCCTCAATCCCCACTTATTCTCCCAATACCCGGCCAATTGTAGATTTTTTATCCCTCCCACACAAAATATTTTTCCCCTCTCCATTTTACTCTCCCAGCCCCATCCCATTCTAATCCTCCCCCAACACCAGCTCCCTTCTAGTTCCAGCCTCACCCAGCATCCATTCCCTTCTAGTCCCTGCATCAGCCCATTTCCAGTCCTAGCAGCCCCCCAACCCATTTCCAGTCCTAGCAACCTCCCAACCCAATACCAGTCCTAGCCCCCCCTCATCAACCCACTTCCAGTCCTAACCCCCCATAAGCCCATTTCCAGTCCTAGCTCCCCCATCTATTTGCAGTCCCATCTGAGTCCCTCCATCAGCTCATTTCCAAACCCAGCCCCCCATGAGCCCATTTCTAGTCCTTTCCTAGCCCCACCATCAGCCCTTGTCAAATCCTAGCTCCCCTCCACTCAGCCCATTTCCAATCCAAGCCCCCCATGAGCCTACTTCCAGTTCTAGCCCCTTCATGAGTCCATTTCAATCCAAACCCCCACCACAGCCCATTTCCAATCTTAGCACCCCCCCCAACAGCCAATTTCCAGTCCTATTCTAGCCCCTCCATCAGCCCATTTCCTGTCCTAGCCCCCCCTCAACCATTTCCAGTCCTAGCTCCCTCCCCCTCACAACCCATTTCCATTCCAAGCCCCAATCCCATCAGCTATTTGCAGTTCAAGCCCTCCTTCCACTCAGCCCATTTCCAGTCTTAGCCCCCCCATAGCCCATTACCAGTCCTAACCCCCCCATCAGCCCATTACCAGTCCTAACCCCCCCATCAGCCCATTTCCAGTCTTAGCCCCCCCCCATAGCCCATTACTAGTCCTACCCCCCCCCAAATCACCATCACCATCACCAGCCCACTTCCAGCCTTAGCACCCCCCATGGCCCATTACTAGTCCTAACCCCCCCCATCAGCCCATTTCCAGTCTTAGCCCCCCCCATGGCAATTTACCAGTCCTAACCCATGGCAAATTACCAGTCCTACCCCCCCCCCTGGCCAATTACCAGTCCTACCCCCCCCCCTGCCAATTACCAGTCCTACCCCCCCCCGGCCAATTACCATTCCTAAACCCCCCCCCCTGGCCAATTACCAGTCCTACCCCCCCATCAGCCCCTTTCCAGTCTTAGCCCCCCCCCATGGCCAATTACCAGTCCTAACCCCCCCCATCAGCCCCTTTCCAGTCTTAGCCCCCCCCATGGCCAATTACCAGTCCTAACCCCCCCCCCCATCAGCCCATTTCCAGTCCTAACCCCCCCCCATCAGCCCATTTCCAGTCCTAGCCCCCCATCAACCCATTTCCAGTCTTAGCCTCCCCACCATAGCCCATTACCAGTCCTAAACCCCCTTCCCCCCTATCATCCCAAATTTTAAAAAAAAAAACCCAAACAAAGTGGCTGCTTCTGCCGCGGCAGCCTCAAGAGCTCTGCCGCGGCAGCCTCAAGAGCTCTGCCGCGGGGCCCCCCCCCCCTGCCCGGCAGAGCCTCCCTGCATCATCTACCTTCAAGTCGCAAAACGCGGGCTTCTTTCAGAGCCGCGAGAGTTTCCTTTCTCGCGGCTCTGTTTCCCGCGGGATTAACAGAGCCGCGAGAAAGGAAACTCTCGCGGCTCTGAAAGAAGCCCGCGTTTTGCGACTTGAAGGTAGATGATGCAGGGAGGCTCTGCCGGGCAGGGGGGGGGGGCCCCCGCGGCAGAGCTCTTGAGGCTGCCGCGGCAGAGCTCTTGAGGCTGCCGCGGCAGAAGCAGCCGGTTTGTTTGGTTTTTTTTTTTTTTTTAAAATTTGGGACCTTTTAAATGCGGACCTTCCCGCGTGCCAGCTGCAAGGCCTTCGCGTGCCACAGCTGGCACGCGTGCCATAGGTTCGCCATCGCTGCCCTATACTATATTGCTCCCTTGGATTGCTGCAGCCCAAATGCATGACCTTACATTTTTTAACATTAAATCCCAGCTGCCAAATTCTAGACCATTCTTCAAGCTTAGTTAGATCCCTCGTCATGTTATCTACACCTTCCTGGGTGTCTACTCTATTGCAGATTTTGGTATCATCCGCAAAGAGGCAAACCTTACCCGACAGCCCTTCAGCTATATCACTAACAAAGATGTTAAAAAGAATCGGACCAAGGACAGATCCCTGGGGCACACCACTGGTAACATCTTTCTCCTCAGAGTGAGCTCCATTTACCTGTACACATTGTCACCTCCCACCCAACCAAACTCTAACCCAAGCAGTAACTTTAAGGTCCATCCCTAGGGTGCTCAGTTTGTTTATAAGTCGCCTGTGAGGAACAGTGTCAAAGGCTTTACTGAAATCTAAATACACCATATCTAGGGCTCTTCCTCCATCCAACTCCCTGATCACCCAGTCAAAGAAATCAATCAGATTTGTCTGACAAGACCTGCCTCTGGTGAATCCATGCTGCCTCGGATCCTGTAATCCGCTGGACTCCAGCAACCTCACTATTTTCTCTTTCAGCAGTGTTTCCAATAATTTACTCACCACCGAAGTTAAATTAACCGGCCTGTAGTTTTCAACCACAACCTTACTTCCGCTTTTGTGTAAAGGCACCACATGAGCCTCTCTCCAGTCCTTTGGCACCACTCCCAACTTCAATGAGACATTGAAAAGGTCAGTCAGTGGAGCTGCTAGAACATCCCCAAGTTCCCTCAGTATTCTAGGATGTATCCCATCTGGTCCCATCGCTTTGTCTACTTTAAGATGAGCTAGTTTCTCGGGAACATAGTCTTCTGAAAATTGCTCAAGATGTCCCTCGCTTCCATTCCTGTTTGTGGGTGTTTTCTGAGGTCCTGCTCCTGGTTCTTCATCTGTGAACACAGAACAGAAATATTTGCTAAGCAATTCCGCTTTATCCTCATCAGCTTCTACATATTCCTCCCCTTCACCCTTGAATCTGAGAATACCACTTTTGCCCTTCCTCTTCTCACTAACATATCTGAAAAATATCTTATCCCCCCATTTTATTGCATTGGCTATTTCCTCCTCTTTTTGAATCTTTGCTTTCCTGACTACTTTGCTAGCTTCTCTAAGGTTTTCCAAATATAGATGTCTGTCTTCCTCTCTCTGTGATCTCTTGTATTTCATGAAGGCCTCCCTCTTTTTCTTCACCTTTTCAGCTACTTCTTTCGAAAGCCATTAGCAGTTTCCTTTTCCTTTTATTTACCATTTTAACAAAAAGGTTGTTTTTTATTTATTTAATTTATTTATTTACATTCTCTTATATACCGCGCTATTCTGCATCAGTGCGGTTTACATTGAACAAACTGAAATTACATTGAACAGGGCATTATAACTTGGAAATAACTATTTTACAGGGAACATGGGCTATGGAGGGTTAAGTGGCTTGCCCAAGACCACAAGGAGCCCCTGTGGGACTAGAAACCCCAGTCCTTCTGGCCCAAGGTTGCTGTCCTCTAGTGGGATTTGAACCCCCGACCTTCCGGCCTGAAGTACCTTGCCCCAACCACTAGGCCACTCCTCCACCTCCTCCTTAAAATATCCCTTTTCAGTTTTGCCCACTGTTTTTCTACATCCCCCAGCTGTTCCCATCCCACTAATGACTCCCTGAGGTATTGGCCCATCTTGGCAAAGTTAGTCTTCCTAAAGTCTAAGACCTTCACCTTTGAATGGATTCTAACAGCCCTAGTCTTAATACTGGACCACACCATCTGGTGATCACGGTCAATTTCAAGGATAAACAACAAAGCTGTGATTCAAATTAAATGCGATCTGACAGAGCAAAGAGAAACCGAAAGTAAACACCAAGCCAGAAGCCCTGCCTCCCCAGCTGCCTCCTCGCGAATGTTGAGGATAGCGATAAACAAACCGTCAGGTCTGAACTTTAACTGCCATTAAGTTGCATCATTGAATTAACTCACCCACCAGATCACAAGAAGCTCTCTGAAATTAGATCTCGTCCCCGGTAGAGCTCTTCCCTGACTCAACAGGATCGGGCTACACAGCAAACATCAAGCCAGAGAAACTTCATAACCCTGGGGCAGAACTCTGCACTGCCACTGACAGCAGGATAAGGCTCCAGGTAAAAAACTTGCTAATATTAGTAGTAATCTAATCTTCTTTTTTATTTATTTATTTTAATTGCCTGGCATTCTCAAATGAGGAGACTAGCTATGCAAGGCTCATCCCCTTCCTGCTTGGAGACTGAAAATATTGGCTATGTGATAACAATGTGTTCCTTTATGGAATGACATCACTAAAGCTTGGAATTCTCAGTCTCCAATCTGCTGGAAGGTGGTGAAAACCCAATATTCTGGACTATACTGGAGGGATGCTTTGGAAATATGTATTTTTATGCTAGCCAGAATGTCATAAAAGGGCATGTGTTAATGGCCACATATGCATGTAAATTACTACAGCACAGACATACTATACAAGTATAAGTACTGCCTATAAATCTACGTGACTCATTATAAAATGACCCTTTTGGGGGTAATTGTATAAAGATATGTGCCATTTATGCGCATAAGCCACCTATTTTCAAGGATTTAGGCACATACCTGGGCACTTATACATGTACTATTAGCTCATCGCTATCTGAAAGGATGCATGTCAGGCCGACGGCATGGGTGTGCACAAGACTGGAGTTTGTGTGGAGTACAATTTTATACGCATTAGTTAAGTGATCGCGACTACTTTTTGAGTGCTTTTACACTACGTATGACCCGAAATTATATAGTGTAGTACGTGCATACTTCACTTTGTAAAATAGGCCTCAAATATGCATATGCTAAAGCCTGTTAATTCCATGGCAGTTTAAAAAATTATCCTCTTTTGGGGTCATTCCGAGGCACGAATAGTGGGGATCCCTGCTATTTGGACACCTTCCTGACCCCGACTAACTTCTCTGCCTTTTGTACAGGGAGGATAGATGGGGGCAGGAAAGGGGCGGATCGGAGGCTGCATTAGGCTGGGCAATAGGCTGTCGTTGGCCTCGGATGTACAGGGCCCATTCCAATGTCGGCCCTGTACGTCCGAGGCCGGCGGCTTGAACGGGGAACTTATTCCATCTTGAAGGTGGAGTAAGTTCCCCTAGTCAGCGAGGAATGGTGGGCTCAGGGCTCAGAAAGGGCAGGAGGGGGCAGAGGACATTCCCCACGGCCTGACCCTGGCCTTGGGAGGCCAGATTGGGGGTCGGGCTGCAGGGAATGCACTTTGAGCCAGCGGCTGGTGATCACAGCTTTTCAATGGAGCTGCAGTGCCATGGCATCTGGACGCCATGGCGTAGTGGCTCCATTGAAAAGCCCTGACTGAGCTTTCCGGGCAAGGCCTGTTTGTGCAGTCCAGACTGAATCTGGGTTCCGTCTTGCACGTAGAAGCCTGGCTGCGATTCTGATCCTGCGTGGCTAGACGTGCCCTGCGGGATCAGAATCCCAGCTAACTGTGCGTTCGGTTATGTCGGGACACACAAAGGGCCAGGACATCAATGTCAGAATCGTGCCCTTTATTTCTATTTATGCTAAATAACAAGGTAGACTAGTAAAACCATAAAAACCAGAGTTGTCATTTAGGTATTTACTGGTACTAAAATCTTATTTCATCAACATCAGCAATTAAGTCCTTCTAAGGCAAATCGTGCACAGGAGTTCTGAGGTAGGAACTTTAACTGGGGCTGGAGGAATGGCCAGGAGAACCAGCTTGTGGAGGTTGAACAAGCTGGGACAGAATAAAAGACTGCTTTTGTTTTTCCTGAACTGCTGTCTGGCCTGTGTTTTAAACTCCTTCCCACCGCACACTACCACACTATCACGTGTCCTTTAGAGTACTACATCATTGGTCATAAAAAAAAAACCTTCTCTGCATAGTCTTAATTACAATTCACAGTTCTATCCCAATTCATAGGAATTATGGGCCAGATTTTCAGTTAGGCAGGCTATGTGCCATATTGGCGCATAGCCTGCCCACTGACCCCCTTAACCTGGATTTTCACTTCCACGGTGAAAGAAATGAGAATCTGGGATTGGCTAGATGTGCCAGCAGCCACCAAGGCTAAACAGGTAGCAGTGATTTTCGATGCTACCTGCTTAACCCCTGCACCTGAAAGATAGGTGAGGAAAAACCTCGCCAATCTTTAAGGCGCAGAGGACTAAGCAGGTAGCATCAAAAATTGCTGCTACCAGTTTAGCCCTTTCCTCCACCCCAGAATGCCTTATACATGCTCCACTACTAACCGCATAGCATCTGGGCACGTTAGGGACTTATTCAGGATTTTCCAAAGGCACTACCTGTGTAGGTGCCTTTGGAAAATCCTGTATAAGGCATTTACATGGGTAACTAGGGCAGTTACCCGTGCAAATGCCTTCGAAAATGCAACTCTATATGTTTGTGTATTAACAAAACCAGTAGTGTTCAATAATCTAGCTATAGTCTTGACATAAAAGAAGATTGCTATATTCCTTATCTTATTATATGCAGTCTGTTCTTCAAAGGACCATGGTGCTTCTTCTATCATAGGACCTCACTCCAATGGGTCCTGTTTTGCCATAATGGCTGCCTCAGGGAGTGTCTATATGTCACCACTATTAATGTGCTCATGATCCTCGTGGTAGCATAACTGGAAAAAGTTTCCCAAAATGTCTTTGCTATTTATTTATTTAGCTGTATTTATATACCGCCTTGCATAATCTTTACACTGATCAAGCAGCAACAATTCGAACGGAGCTAGGAAAAACAGAATGGTTTAAAATCAGCAAAGGTGTACGACAAAGCTACATACTTTCCCCCTACCTATTTAATTTATATGCAGAACAAATCATCAGAGAAGCAGGACTGTATGAAGACAGCAGAGGTGTGAAGATTGGCGGAAGACTCATCAACAACCTTCACTTTGCTGATAATACCACATTACTGGCTGAAAGTGAAGACGATTTGAAACATTTGCTTCTCACAATCAAGGAATATAGTCTTAAATGGGTCTGCACCTTAATGTTAAGAAGACAAGGATCCTAACAACTGGCAAAATGAATAAGTTCATCGTTGATGGAGAAGAAATTGAAATAGTTGACCATTTTAACCTACTTGGTTCAACTGTCAATACAGAAGCAACAAGCAGTCAAGAAATCCGATGACACATTTCTCTTGGCAGAATGGCTATGAAGGACCTAGACAAGATTTTCAAGAGCAGAGATGTCTCTCTCCATACAAAGATTTGACTTGTTCAAGTCATGACATTTTCTATAACATCACATGGATGTAAAAGTTGGACTGTGAAAAAGATACAGGAAGAAAATTGATGCCTTTGAATTATTGTGCTGGTGACGAATACTGTGTATTCCATGGACTGCCCAAAGAACAAACCAGTCAGTACTAGAGGAGATCAAACCCAAGCTTTCTTTAGCTCAGATGACAAGACTTCGACTTTCATACTTTGGACACACTATGCAAAGAGAGAGATCATTAGAGAAAGACATCATGCTTGGCAAGGTAGAAGGTAAACGCAAAAGAGGAAGGCCAGCAATCAGATGGATCGATACAATAACAGCAGCTATGGGTGCCAGTCTGTCAACAATGAGCCACCTGACTGAAGACTGAACGCAATTTAGGACAACAATATAGAGGGGCGCCATGAGTCGACACCGACTTGACGGCACTTAACAGCATATACCGCCTTTCACCGAGTCAAGTCGGTATACATAGAACTGAATGTACCTGTTCCACCCCTCACTGGGCAACTGAACCCGGGCTCTTGGGATTCAATCCCTTCACTCAAAGCAATGGGAGAGAGAGAAGTAATAAAACAATTCACACACACAGAATTCTGTTAAAAACACAGTACTCTTAAGGCCTTAAGGGGAGGTGGTCCACAGTCCTGCAAATGTGAGCAGTTCCTGTAAATCCCCTTCCCCTGGGCTAGGCCAGAGCACCTCCTTTATTGAAAGAAAACTGTGCTATCAGCACCACTTTGTTTATCTATGTGTTATGAGCACAGATATATTGCTCAGCTGAATTAGGAGAAGCAAAAACATTCTGTCTCAAAAGTACAACTTTGGATTTTATAAGACATCTCTCTCCAGGCTTCAGGCTGTTCAGCACATTCTAAGCCATTCTCCTCCATATTAACCCTTTGGCTCTGGTACCCCATTTCAAGTCCCTCTCATCAAGAACAAGAGAGAAAATACATTATAACAGCCTTCGACTATATACAACTTGCAATTGATAACTCAGTATTACATAACTATATACAGTCTTAAACTATCTAGTATATAGACTTTAACTATGTACAGCTGTAGTAACTGGCGATGTTCTTTCTGGTTTATATTATGGGGGTGAAATGTTCCATGACTAGATGTGTCTTCAGATGTTTTCTGAAGGTTTTGAGGTCTGTGAAGTTCCTGAGCTGATCTGCGACAGTATTCCATATAGAGGGTGCATATAGTTAGAAGGCTCATTTACATGCTTGCTGGGTGGACTTGATTCTGAGACGAGGGATGATGAGGATATATTCATCGTGGAGGTCCATCCAGGGACGGCCCAAGGGGGGTGCGGGGTCATGTGCGGAGACTCGGTGTGGGGTCTCATTTGCATAAGGGTCCTCATTTGCATAAACATTTGCATAATGTTAACATACATTGACTTTTAGTAAACATGCCTCTTAATGAGTGTATGGATAAAGAAAGACTTAAAGATTTCTACATTACTATAATCGAGTGCCAACCGCCATGCATATTAGAAACTACTACAAACACTGCCTATTGTCACCACTCACCCTCCCAGAGGCATTTAGCGTGGGCAAGGCAAGTGGGTAGTTGTGTTTCTTATACTGTGAACTTTAAATGGAGGTTTTGGAAAGGCCTCCTGGGTAATGTAGTCCTACAGTAGTAAGAATGAGTCCAAGTTGTGCACGAGTGGTTCAGGTTAAATTAGGATTTATTGCCCCTCCCGGGGTTGGATGTTGATGACCATGAACAAAGAATATATTTACAAAGAAACCATATTCCTGATGTGAACAAAAATAGGCAACTTAAATAATGCTTATCTTCAGCTGTTACGGAATCAAAAAGATTAAAACAGTTTCCCTCCAAAATACTTCTTTTGGCTGTTTTTCTTCCTTCAGCAAAATCCAGTATTATTAACAAAGGGACTGCACATTGTCTGCCACCATATAAGAGCAGTCCATAAGCACTTCGGACTCAGGGGGTTGATAAGGGTCCCACTGCATAAGATCACCTTCTTCCTTAAGGTCCCTTAGAGAGGGTTCTTCTGCCTGCCATGCAAACCTCTCCGTTCCAATTACAGGGTTCCCTTCCCCCAACCTGCTCTGTGAGTCTGGGTGTTTGGCTTCCTGTGCACACAGCCCTCTGTAATTAAAAGGATATACGTTTCCCTCTTCTGTTTGGCTACAGGGAATTCTGTGTCTGCCTTTAGAATTGCTTTCTCCCAGGAATCTCCCTTGGCTACAACAAGGTTGGTAAAACTTTTCTTTCCCCTTTGATAAAAGCTTGGTATCAGGGAAATAAGCTTTACCTGCAGGCTGTCTGTTGTGAGCACAGCGTGGTTGTCTTTTCTGGTTCCCAGAATAAACGTCTCTGCTTTTTGGATAGTAAAAATCCCCAGTGCTTTTTGTAGTTGAGCACTGCTCCCTGGGAACTGGACTTGAATATCTTCCCCAGCTCTCTTCCTCTGAGAAGTTCCTCCGAGTGGAATTGGGATTTCTTTCCCTTTTCCCTTCTCTCAGCCACCGACCTTGGCTGCCCTCGGAGTATCTATCTTTCTCTGGTTTTCTCCTTTTTTCAGCTTTCTCCACGCTTGCTGTGCTGCCTTTTCCTTCTGTCTCCGTATCTGAGACTATGTCCGTCTCTTTCTCCTTCCCCTTCTCCTTCTCTTTTTCTGTCCTATATTTAACTAAAGGCTTTTTATCTAAGTTTCTTTCTTCGTTGTGCTGAGCCACACCTCCCACCAGGTGTTCCCACTTCCCTGATGAGGCAGGAGCTAGCTCAGGGGATGGGCGTTCCCTAACACTCTGTGACGTTCTTTGTTTAGGGTTTCCATGCCAACCCTCCATGCTTGTTTCAGCACTGACAGTTCTGGTTTCACTTTGCAGTGAATCCTCTGCCTCCCTTGGTTCTGAACCCTGTACTTCACGACATATCCCCCGCCTTAAAATATTACGTACTGCCGCACCTTCCGGACAGTACGTAATACCAGTGTGGGATCTGCTGTACTGTTCCATGTACACCATACTGGCGGTGGCAACTCTTTCTTTCCAGGGTTTTAAAAGGTTCAGGTGATACACCTGCCTGCGACCCTTTGCATTCTCTATCCTATATGAGACTGGCCCTACTTTCTCTACGACCGTACACGGTCCCCTCCAATGGGCTTCGAATTTTGGGCCTGGATTTGCCACCTGGATAATTACCTTATCCCCTACATTTAATGTCCGGGGCTGTTTGCCCCTGTCGTAGTACTGCTTTTGCTTCTGTTTACTCGCTTGCAGATTTTCTATTGCGGCCTTTGCCGTTCTTTCTAAACGTTGCCTCAGACCCTTTAAGAACTGAGGTATTTCTACTTCAGAAATGTCTGGTTCTACCCATTGCTCATGTAGTATATCTAATATCCCTCTAGGGGATCTCCCAAACATAAGCTCATAGGGTGAGGCCTTTAGCGAAGATTGCACGCGTTCTCTGCATGCATATAGAACGAATGGGAGCAAGGTATCCCATTCTGCTATCTCCCCTTTTTTCAACCCTCTCCTCAGCATCTGCTTAATGGTCTGATTAGTACGTTCTACTAGACCATTTGTTTGGGGGTGGTAAGCCGAAGTCCGTATGTGTTTTATCCCAAAAGCCTCCCATACGGTGGACAGATGCTTAGATAAAAAGTTGCTGCCCTGGTCTGTAAGTACCTCTCTGGGGAACCCTACCATGCAGAATAGTTTGACCAGCTCCTGGGCTATAATCCTCGCAGAGGTGTTCCTTAGGGGAATAGCCCAGGGAAACCGGGTGGCATGGTCGACTATCACGAGTAGGTACTGAAAACCTCTGGGTGTACGTGTCATAGGGCCAACCATATCTATGCCTATTCGGCTCATAGGTACGGCTATGGTGGGAGTAAGCACCAAAGGTACAGCTTTTGGCCTTAACGCTGATACCCTTTGACATGGAGCACACGACTCGCAATACTGCTTAGTCTCCTTGAACACCCCGGGCCAGTAAAAGCGACCTAATATTTGGTCCAGGGTGCCCTGGATACCTTTGTGGCTTCCTATAGGGTGGTCGTGCGCGAGACGCAAGACCGTGGCTTTGAACGTCGTTGGCACTACAAGCTGCTTCCTTACTGCCTCAGAGTAAGGGTCTACGCTTTCCCTATACAGGATGCCATTGTCCATGAAGAACCTAGGTAATGTGGGCCTAATCTCCTGGGCCCATTCGAAGGCTCTCTTGAGCGCTGGGTCGGCCCGCTGCTCAGCAGGAAAGGAGGGAAATTTATTCACTAACTCGGCGGGTACCCAGGGTAGGCTTGCACCCGCCTCCAACTCTGCTCGGCCTCGGGATCTAGATTGCCTCTCATGGCGTCTCTTTGCCTTGGCCTTCCTCCCTTGCGCAGAAGGTTCATTCACTAGGTCTTCATGGGTAGGAAGAATATCTGCTTCTTCTTCCCGATTCCTCCTCTTGGGGCACTAGTCCTTCCCCAGGTTCTCCCCTGTCCCCAGTTGATGTCTCTCCCATCCCTGAGGTCCTGGCTTGTGATCTGGTCGAGACCAAGCCGGTTCGGGTGTTCAAACCTGCCACTAGTCCCTCATAAAAGGGTACCCAATCCCTGCCTAAAATAAGGTCTTGGGGTAGTGCGGGAAGTATAGCTAAGGGCATTACTTGCTTGAACTTTAGTGCAGTTACCAAGAGATTTCGGCGAGGGTAAAATGCAAACGTACCGTGTATGCACTTCACTCTGACCTGGGTTTCTGCTTGACTCGGGGGCGACGAACAGCGCCCCTCGATGGCCTCCCAGAGTGTGCGGGAAATCATACTCTGGTCGGCCCCCGAGTCAAGCAGGGCCAAGGTGTCCACCCCTTCCACCTGTGCATGTAATAAAAATTTGCCCTGAACTGGTTCATCCACCCCAGACATCAGGACAGTTCTTTTGGTGCATTCTCTTTTAAAATGCCCCACTTTCCCACACAGATAACATTTACCCTTGGGTGTAAACACATTCGCTCTGGGCACAAAAACACTCTCATCATTCCCATTTCTAACATTCACAGTAGTCATTGCATATTTTCCACTATAGGGAACCTTTCCCTTTTTAACATCGCACAAACCTGCAGCTTGCAGTATGCTGTATTCCGAGGGGTCAGCTATTTGGGCCTCCAGAAACCGGTCCGCCAAATTAGCTGCTTCCTCGGTAGTCTTGCAATCCTGCAAGGTGAGGTACATCCTCATTTCTCTAGGTACAGCCTGTACAAATTGTTCTAAAATAATTGTATCCAATACATTTTCCATCGTCTTAGTTTCTGGACTTAGCCATTTCCAAGCCAGATTTTTCAGACGTTGTTGTAACGCCTTTGGAGTTTCTTGAGGCCTCAGGCGGGCTTCCCTGAATAGCCTCCTATAATGTGAGGTTGTCAGCCCTAACCTGTCTTTTACCGCTCTTTTTATTTCCATATAGTCGCCTGCAAGAGCGGCTGGCATGGCTTTGTAGGCTGACAGGGCTTCGCCTGTCAGCGAAACTGCAAAGCGTGTAGCCCACTGACTATCAGGCCATTTTTAACGCCTGCCCACTACGCTCAAACGCATCTATAAAATCGTCAATGTTATCAGTGGGACTTAATTGTCCTAAAGAGAATGCATGACTTGCGTTCATTGGGGGTCCTGGCATAACCATAGGATTCTCCATCCGTGGTTCTCGGCGTTCTTTTAGAAGTGCTGTCACAGCGTCCAGCAGCGGCTTTTGCTGCTCTCTCATGAGTGTAGCGTTTTCCTCCTGGATGTGCTTGGCAAGTTCCATCTGTAGGTCCCATTGCTTTCGCATCCACGCTATCACGTCCTGGGCCTCCATCTCGTGTCAGCACCTGCAATGAAAGAGACAGAAAAAAAAACCCAAGTGCGGCTCCCTTTTTAGGGTTTTTTTTTTTTTTTTTTTTTCCAACCCCACAGCGCCCCCTTTTCCTGATATCCTCCCTCACTTATGCCCAGGTGCTATTACCTGAGGCTTCGTGTAGAGGTCTGCATTTCAGGAAAAGAAGCTGTGTCTTGTCTTTATCTCTCTTGCAGCCTTCTGGTAGCCCACTTGCTTGTGCAGGAGTCCTGGTGCCGTAGTTTCCTCTGGTGTCCTTCATTCAAGGTCAAGCATCCGAAAAACTACGCCAGATATGTCACCACTCACCCTCCCAGAGGCATTTAGCGTGGGCAAGGCAAGTGGGTAGTTGTGTTTCTTATACTGTGAACTTTAAATGGAGGTTTTGGAAAGGCCTCCTGGGTAATGTAGTCCTACAGTAGTAAGAATGAGTCCAAGTTGTGCACGAGTGGTTCAGGTTAAATTAGGATTTATTGCCCCTCCCGGGGTTGGATGTTGATGACCATGAACAAAGAATATATTTACAAAGAAACCATATTCCTGATGTGAACAAAAATAGGCAACTTAAATAATGCTTATCTTCAGCTGTTATGGAATCAAAAAGAATAAAACAGTTTCCCTCCAAAATACTTCTTTTGGCTGTTTTTCTTCCTTCAGCAAAATCCAGTATTATTAACAAAGGGACTGCACATTGTCTGCCACCATATAAGAGCAGTCCATAAGCACTTCGGACTCAGGGGGTTGATAAGGGTCCCACTGCATAAGATCACCTTCTTCCTTAAGGTCCCTTAGAGAGGGTTCTTCTGCCTGCCATGCAAACCTCTCCGTTCCAATTACAGGGTTCCCTTCCCCCAACCTGCTCTGTGAGTCTGGGTGTTTGGCTTCCTGTGCACACAGCCCTCTGTAATTAAAAGGATACACGTTTCCCTCTTCTGTTTGGCTACAGGGAATTCTGTGTCTGCCTTTAGAACTGCTTTCTCCCAGGAATCTCCCTTGGCTACAACAAGGTTGGTAAAACTTTTCTTTCCCCTTTGATAAAAGCTTGGTATCAGGGAAATAAGCTTTACCTGCAGGCTGTCTGTTGTGAGCACAGCGTGGTTGTCTTTTCTGGTTCCCAGAATAAACGTCTCTGCTTTTTGGATAGTAAAAATCCCCAGTGCTTTTTGTAGTTGAGCACTGCTCCCTGGGAACTGGACTTGAATATCTTCCCCAGCTCTCTTCCTCTGAGAAGTTCCTCCGAGTGGAATTGGGATTTCTTTCCCTTTTCCCTTCTCTCAGCCACCGACCTTGGCTGCCCTCGGAGTATCTATCTTTCTCTGGTTTTCTCCTTCTTTCAGCTTTCTCCACGCTTGCTGTGCTGCCTTTTCCTTCTGTCTCCGTATCTGAGACTATGTCCGTCTCTTTCTCCTTCCCCTTCTCTGTCCTATATTTAACTAAAGGCTTTTTATCTAAGTTTCTTTCTCCGTTGTGCTGAGCCACACCTCCCACCAGGTGTTCCCACTTCCCTGATGAGGCAGGAGCTAGCTCAGGGGATGGGCGTTCCCTAACACTCTGTGACGTTCTTTGTTTAGGGTTTCCATGCCAACCCTCCATGCTTGTTTCAGCACTGACAGTTCTGGTTTCACTTTGCAGTGAATCCTCTGCCTCCCTTGGTTCTGAACCCTGTACTTCACGACACTATTTAGAATCCATAGCAAACCCGCCGTATCGTAACAGCACTACCAGGACTCACAAAGCACCAGACCCTACCTATCAAAAGGCAACACTGCAAATATTAAACCAATACATTTCAGAGAATAACAATACATGACCTACTGGGGAAAGAGAACAAGTGGCAATGTCAGATAGGAATTACATAAACATAATACCTCAGCTCAGTTACACATGCAGAACATAGACCATCACCAAACAAGGAATCACAATTTAGAAACAGGAAGACAATAATTAAACTGGGAACCTCATAAGCCAAACTTGGAATGTACAACACTGTAGAAATAAAACTATAAATTAATTTCCTCTTGTACTAAACAAAGTGCAGACATTAATGATGCACATTTCCCAGAGCTGACACATTCCAGTTAATAAAGTCAAAACAAAGAGATTTTTCTACCTTTTGTGCATTTTTTCAGTTGCTATTGCTCCAGCCACTTTCTTCTAGTTTCTTTGTGTCTTCTGCTAACTCTCCATCGTCTGCTGTCCATTTGTCCTTTCTTCTCTCTTCTAGTTTTTTTCCATTCTCTTTCTACATTTGCTTTAACATACTAATCTTTCTCCTTTTGCTCTTTCCTCATTCCTATTTCATCCACTCAAATTTTACCCCTCCATCCTCAATCCCCACTTACTCTCCCAATACCCAGCCAATTATAGATTTTTCTTCCCTCCCACACAAAATATTAGTTCCAGCCCCACCCAGCATCCGCTCCCTTCTAGTCCCCCCATCAGCCCATTTCCAATCCTATCCTAGCCCCACCATCAGCCCATTTCCAGTCCTAGCTCCCCATCCATTTCCAGTCCTATCTGAGCCCCCCATCAGCCCATTTCTAGTCCTTTCCTAACCCCACCACAGCCCATTTCCAATTCTAGCCCCCCCAACAGCTCATTTCCAGTCCTATCCCAGCCCCCTATCAGAACCATTTGCAGTCCTAGCTCCCCCCCACTCAGCCCATTTCTAATTCAAGCCTCTCTATGAGCCCATTTCCAGTCCTAGCCTCTCCATGAGTCCATTTCAATCCAAGCCCCACCACAGCCTATTTCCAATCCTAGCCCCCTCCCAACAGCCCATGTCCAGTCCTATCCTAGCCCCTCTATCAGCCCATTTCCAGTCCTAGCTCTCCCCCCACTCAGCTCATTTGTAGTCCTAATTCCCCTCCCACAGCTCATTTCCATTCCAAGCCCCCTCCCCATCAGCTATTTGCAGCTCAAGCCCCCCTTCACTCAGCCCATTTCCAGTCCTAGTAACCCTCCCTCCCAGCCCATTTCCAGTCCAAGCAACCCCCCCCAGCCCATTTCCAGTCCTAGTAACCCCCCAGCCCATTTCCAGTCCTAGTAACCCCCCAACCCATTTTCAGTACTAGCAAACCCCCACAGCCCATTTTCAGTCCAAGCCCCCACTCATAAGAACATAAGAACATAAGATATGCCATACTGGGTAAGACCAAGGTCCATCAAGCCCAGTATTCTGTTTCCAACAGTGGCCAATCTAGGTCATATGTACCTAGCAGTTTCCCCAAGAGACACAAGTTCCACAATGCTTGTACTGGGTCAAGCATTGATATCTTCGGTCACTTCTTAATAATGGTTTATGGACCTTTCCTCCAGGAACTTGTCCAAACCTTTTTTAAACCCAGCTACACTAACAGCCTTTACTACATCCTCCGGTAACAAATTCCAGAGTTTGATTACACGTTGAGTGAAAAAATATTTTCTTTTATTAGTCTTAAATAGTTTACCCTGTAGCTTCATTGCATGTCCCCTAGTCTTTCTATATTCTGATAAGGTAAACAATCGATCTACGTTTACCCGTTCCACTCCGTTCATTAATTTATAGACTTCTATCATATCTCCCCTCAGCCGTCTCTTTTCCAGGTTAAAGAGCCCTAACCTTTTTAGCCTTTCTTCATAAGAGTATCCTTCCATCCCCTTTACCATTTTGGTGGCTCTTCTCTGTACCTTTTCTAAAATAGCTATATCCTTTTTAAGATACGGCGACCAGAATTGCACACAATATTCAAGGTGCGGTCTCACCATGGAACAATATAGAGGCATTATAATATCTTTTGTTTTATTTTCCATTCCTTTCCTTATCATACCTAGCATTCTATTTGCTCTCTTGGCCGCCGCTGCACACTGGGCCGAGGGTTTTAACATGGTATCCACAATGACGCCTAAATCTTTTTCCTGGGTGGTGGTTCCTAATGTGGAACCTTGCATCGTGTAACCATAGTTTGGGTTGTTCTTCCCTAGGTGCATAACCTTGCATTTGTCCACATTAAATTTCATCTGCCATTTTGATGCCCAGTCTTCCAATTTATCAAGATCCTCTTGCAATTTTTCACAATCCTCTTGGGTTTTAACAACTTTAAATAGTTTTGTGTCATCTGCAAATTTGATAACCTCACTTGTTATTCCACTTTCCAGGTCATTTATGAATATGTCAAAAAGCAGCGGACCAAGCACAGATCCCTGGGGTACACCACTATTCACCTTTCTCCATTGGGAAAATTGGCCATTTAGCCCTACCCTCTGCTTTCTATCTTTTAACCAGTTCCTGATCCACAATAGTACACTGCCTCCTATCCCATGACTCTTTAGTTTTGCCAAAAGTCTCTGATGAGGGACCTTGTCAAAGGCTTTCTGAAAGTCCAGATACACAATATCAACCGACTCACCTTTGTCCACCTGTTTATTCACTCCTTCAAAAAAACATAACAGATTAGTAAGACAAGATCTTCCTTGTCTAAAGCCATGTTGGCTGTCTCCCATTAGGTCGTGACTATCTACATGCTGAGTAATTTTATTCTTTATGATGGTTTCTACCATTTTTCCCGGTACTGACGTCAGGCTCACCGGTCTGTAGTTTCCTGGATCACCCCTGGAACCCTTTTTAAAAATTGGTGTTACATTGGCGATCCTCCAATCTTCAGGTATTAGAGATGATTGTAATGATAGTTCACAGATTACTGATAGCAGGTCTGCAATCTCATATTTCAGTTCTTTCAACACCCTTGGATGTATACCATCTGGCCCAGGTGATTTGCTACTCTTCAGTTTATCTAATAGTTGTAAGACATCTTCCCGATGTATCGATATTTCCTTCAATTCTTCCGCACCTTTAAATACCACTTCAGTCATGGGTAACATCCCTACATCTTCCTCAGTAAAGACCGAAGCAAAGAATTCATTCAGTCTCTACGCTATCGCCTTGTCGCCTCTTAGTGCTCCTTTAACCCCTTTATCATCTAATGGACCAACTGACTCTCACAGGTTTTTTGCTACGAATGTACTTGAAAAGGTCTTTATTTCGCGTTTTTGCTTCCGCAGCAAGCTTCTTCTTAAATTCTCTCTTTGCCTGCCTTATCAATGCCTTGCATTTGACTTGCCAGTGCTTGTGCTGTTTCCAGGTTTCGTCGTTTGGCTCTTTTTTCCATTTCCTGAAAGATGCTTTTTTGGCAACAACAGCCTCTCTGACCTCACCTTTAAAGCATGCTGGCAGTTCTTTGGACTTCCTTCCACTTCTCTTAAAGCGTGGGATACAGCTGGTCTGGGCTTCCAAGATAATATTTTTCAACAACACCCAAGCTTGATGTACGTCTTTAACCTTCGCAACTGCTCCTTTTAGTTTTTTCTTAACTGTTTTCCTCATTTTATCATAGTCTCCCTTTCGAAAGTTAATAGGTAGTACTGTGGATTTCCTTACTATCCCTCCTCCACTAATTAAATCAAAGGCGATCATGCTATGATCACTATTGCCAAGTGGCCCCAACACCCTTATCTCTTGCACTAGATCTGGTGTTCCACTAAGGACTAGGTCTAATATGGCTTCCCCTCTGGTCGGTTCATGAACCAGCTGCTCCAAGAAGCAGTCATTTATTTCATCTAGGAACTTTATCTCCCTAGCATGTCCTGACGTGACACTGACCCAGTCGATACCGGGGTAATTGAAATCACCCATTATTATTACTGTGCTGTAACTTTTGTTAGCTTCCTTATTTCTTTGAGCATTTCATCATCCATTTGGTCATTCTGGCCAGGTGCTCGATAGTACACCCCCACTGCCATTGACTTCCCCCTTTTATATGGAATTTCAATCCATATAGATTCTACAGCAGATTGTGTTTCCTGCAAAACTTTAATCCTTTCTGAGTCAATGCCCTCTCTAATGTAAAGCGCAACCCTTCCACCAATTTGATCAGCTCTATCATTACGATATAGTTTGTACCCAGGTATCACAGTGTCCCACTGGTTGTCCTCCTTCCACCATGTCTCTGATATTCCAATCATATCTAACCTTTCATTTAGTGCTATATATTCTAACTCTCCCATCTTATTCTTTAGACTTCTAGCATTTGCATACAAGCATTTTAGAGAATGTATTTTATTCATGTTAATTTGGCTATTGTTAGACATGGGTAAATTGGGATCTTTAAGCTCTGTCTTCTCCATACTTGAGGGCATTTGGGCTACTTTACTCTTTTGTGGAACCTCTCTGCTTTTGGTAGTATCCTTCAAGGATACATTCTTCCGAACCATCCGCTCTTGGGCGTCTGTCGGCTTTCCCCTAATGTCTAGTTTAAAAGCTGCTCTATCTCCTTTTTAAAGGTTAATGCCAGCAGCCTGGTTCCATCCCGGTTAAGGTGAAGCCCATCCCTTCGGAAGAGCCCCTCCTTTCCCCAGAATGTTCCCCAGTTCCTAACAAATCCAAAACCCTCATCTCTGCACCATTGTCTCATCCACGCATTGAGACTCCGGAGCTCTGCCTGCCTTTTGGGTCCTGCGCGTGGAACAGGAAGCATTTCGGAGAATGCTACCCTGGAAGTTCTGGATTTCAACTTCCTACCTAAAAGCCTAAATTTTGCCTCCAGAACCTCCCTACCATATTTTCCTATGTCATTGGTACCGACATGTACCAAGACAGCAGACTCCTCCCCAGCACTATCTAAGACCTTATCTAGGTGGCACGTGAGGTCCGCTACCTTCGTACCAGGTAGGCATGTTACCAGGCGATCCTCACGTCCACCAGCCACCCAGCTATCTACATGCCTAATGATCGAATCACCAAGTATAACGGCTGTCCTAGCCCTTCCCTCATGGGCACATGGCCCTGGAGAAACGTCCTCGGTGCGAGAGGGTTTTACATCACCTGGAGGACAGTTCCTAGTTACAGGATCACTTCCTGTCACACCAGGGTGATGCTCTCCTGTCACGTGACCTCTCTCCTCCATGGCAACAGGGGTGCTGCCAGACTGGAGGTGGGACTTCAGGACTATATCCCTGTAGGTCTCGTCTATGTACCTCTCTGTCTGTCTTATGTTTTCCAAGTCTGCTACTTTAGCCTCTAGAGAACGGACTTGTTTCCTGAGAGCAAAGAGCTCCTTGCACCTAGTGCACACGTAAGACCTCTCACCAACTGGGAGAAAATCATACATGTGACACTCAATGCAAAAGACTGGAAAGCCCCCATCCCGCTGCTGGACTGCTGTCTGCATCTTAGTTTTAAGTTTGTGTCTAGATCTTTAAGTTCTTACTTACTAGGGATTGCTATGGGTATTTATACCAATAAAACTGTACCTAATACGTTTAATATACCTTGTTCACCTGAAGCTTAATTAATCTCAGGTCCTTAGTGTATGACTGATTTGGGTAATGAGCTTCACCTGAAAGCACCTCCTGTCTTTTAAGATGTGTAAGTACCTATAAAGCTATGATTATCCCATGGGAGGGTGGGTGTGGGGAGGGAGGGAGGGAGGGAAATAACACTTATTAAAAGAGGGCTGCTACACAGTACCCTGTCTTGTGCTTCTGAGGTAAGCTAAATTCTGATTTGATTTAAATTATAGCTCTTAGCTGCTGCTAGGCTCTAACTTCTTATGAAATTTAAACTACAAGCTCTCTGCTGGGTACTAAATTTAACCAGAAAGCTCTCTTCTGTGTGTTAAATTTAAACTAAAAGTACTTTGCTGTTACTTGGCCCTGAGTGACTATTAAATTTAAACTACAAGCTCTCTGCTGGGTATGAAATGTAACCAGAAAGCTCTCCTCTGTGTTTTAAATGCAAACTTTAATTGCTGTTACTAGGCCCTAACTGATCCAAAAAAAAAACAGTGGGTTCACAGATTAAGTAGCTTTAATACAAAGAATTCTTTTTAGAAAATTACCAGAAGTATATACTCACAGTTGCAGATTTCTCTCCAGAAGTAACAGGCCCCCTTTCTGGTCCTTCAAGACTCCCCTCCCGAAGAGCCCTGCGACTGGCTAAGAGGGAGCCGGAGAGGCCCGAACTCACCTCTACAGCTACCCAAGTGAAGCACGCCTTTTCCCTTCACTTCGGCAGCTGTACTGACATTTAGAATGCTGCCGCATTGATGTCAAAGAGAACTTCCTGTTTCCCGGTGCTCAGCATGGCAGGGTTCTAAACTTCAGTACAGCTGCCGAAGTGAAGGGAAAAGACGCGCTTCACTTCGGCAGCTGTTAGAGGGAGCCGGGGCCTCTCCAGCTCCCTCTAAAGCTGCCCTGCCTGCCAGTCTTCAATGCAGGATGTTGTTTGCGCAGGGCCCCCTGAAACGTGGAGCCCTGTGCAAACAACATTCTTGCTCAATGGACAGGTCGGCCCTGGGTCCATCTAGATCTGAGTTATTTGGAGGTCTGATATAGCATGTGGAGGTGGGGGGGGGGTGAGGATCAGAGTGGATTGTTTAATGGGTTAGGATGAGAGTTTTGAATTTTATTCGGCTCTGCCTTTGGAGCCAGTGGAGCTGTTTCAATATACGGGTGATATGATCATGTCTTGCTGCTGCTTATAGGGTCCTTGATGTTGAGTGGAAAGCTGTTTACAAAGGCAGGAGTATGGATTGTGGAAGACCTTGATAGATAGCATTGCAGTAATCCAGGTGAAGTATTAAGGAGGTCTGTAGGACAGAACAGAAGTCTGTTGGTTCAAGGAGTGGTCAGAGGCACTGCAGTGTTTTTGTTTTGAAGTAGATTGACCTGGTGATTTTATTTATTTATTTATTTAGACAGTTTTGTATACCGCCTTATCCTTCAATCAAAGCGGTCACAACACAATTGGGGCATACATTTAACACGCGGGGATATGAGACACATACACTAATACTTACAGGGAACATGGGCAATGGAGGGTTAAGTGGCTTGCCCAAGACCACAAGGAGCATCTGTGGGACTAGAAACCCCAGTCCTTCCGGCCCAAGGTTGCTGTCCTCTAGTGGGATTTGAACCCCCGACCTTCCGGCCTGAAGTACCGTGCCCCAACCACTAGGCTACTCCTCCCTTGTTGATGTGGGCTTAGAATTACCCTTGATCAACACTTCACATTCAAAGGTACCGGACTAAAGCATGGTTTATTTATTGTTGTGGTGTTCGGTGTTATTCTGGAGTTGGGGGGGAGGGGGGCAAAGGTAATGTCTCTCATTATGTAGAGAGCTTCCATTTTGTTAAAGTTGATTTGAAGGTTGTTGTCTTTTAGTCAGTTGACTCCTTCCGTGAAACATTCTTGTTGGCCTGATAGTGTGGGTTGGTATGTGTTGATTGGTCCATAGATCATGATATTGTCAGTGTAGATGTGGATGTTATGATTATGTGATCTTATGATTGTGCAGAGCGGGCAGAGATAGAAGTTGAAAAGGAGAGCAGTGAGGGTGGATCCCTGGGGGTCTCCTTGGGTCTGCTTGCATGAGGTAGAGGTGTTTTGTTCAATTTTTATTTGTTGGTGTCGATCTGTAAGATAGGAAGTGAACCATTTCAGTACTGTGCCTTGAATTCCATAGGTGCGGAGACATTGCAGGAGGATATTGTGGTTTATAATGTCAAAGGCAGACAAAATGTCTAAGAAGATTTTTAGGAAGCCTTGATTGATGTACTGCATTCCTTGAACTAGAGTGTTTACCAGGGTAGTTAGCAGTGTTTCCACTCCATAGTGTGTACAGAATCCATGTTGTTGAGGATCTAGGTGGTTGTGTTGGTCGATATGGTCTTGAAGTTGGTGTTGAACAGTTTTCTCAACAATCTTGGCTGTGAAGGGTAGATTGGCGATGGGTCTGTATGATGAAGGGTCAGATGGGTCCAGGGTAGTTTTTTTTTAATGTTGGATGTATGGAGGAGGTTTTCAGGTATGTGGGCATTGTGCCTTGCTCTAGTATTGAACGTGTGATTTTGGTGAGAGCTCCGCTGAGTTCTTTCTTCAGGAGACAGAGCAGGGATCTAGAGAGGAGGTTGTTGTGTTTAAAGATGCTATGGTGGAGGTCATGACCAATCCAAGATGGTGCTTTGGAGGTGCAATATGACGGATGCCTGAACTTACCGTTGGTGTAGGTGTGCTGTGGGGACCTCTTGCTCATTTGTTACAATGGGCAAGAAAAAGGAGAAATCGGTGTATGCTCCTAGAGGCACCGGTTCTGCCTCCCATCACCAGACTACCTTGGAGCATTTCGGCATTTCTTCAGGCTCTGCAGTTCCCTCGCCTGTTGATCCACCTGACAGGCAGCTTGTGGGTAGCTGTGAGGGGGCAACACTAAGCCCCAGTGTGCGTACGTCACCTCCCAAACCTGGAAACATGGGTGCAGTTGGAGGTTTGGAGTTGCCTCAATCCAATGGGGGAGATGGTGTGTTCCTGCCAGGAGGATCCCCAGCAGCGGAGTCTACTCTCCGGGTGGATGGGGTAGTGGGGATGTCCCCTAAGACCTGAAGATCTGCGCAAGATATTGTACACGACCTGGGTTATCTTGCTACCGGGAAAAAAGTTGGAGAGGTTGTTAGACCCATGGTTGTGACTTTGGAATCTCTATGGGATGCCATTCAGGTTCTCTCTACCACTTTGCACTCTTTCTCTGAGAAATTTGTGGGTGATTTTGCTGTGGCGACCCAGACGACTGTGGACCATGCTCAGACTATTGACTCTGTTAGAGTGAAGATGGAGGCTGTTGACCATAGAATTAGTGCTGTCCAGGTTATAGGGGATGCTCTGGTAAAGGACAGTAATGTCAGCTCTCACCGGTTGGAGCATCTGGAAAATCAAGTGTGCCGGAACAACCTTAGGCTTCTTAACTTCCCCAGGTCTCCCATTATAACGCCATTAGATATGGTGAAGAAATATCTTGTCGAAGTGTTCTAGATGGACTCTCTGAATCTCCCTCTTATTGTTAGGGCTCTATACATCTCCCTTTGCCAGGATGTTGGCCAGCTGGGGGACCCCTTTGGGTGGACCTTATGGGTTTTTTAGAGTCCTCTTTGGAGGTTTTACACAGAGATCCACATTGGTTGCTTCTTTTGCCTTTGAGTATGACTGCTGTCTTAAAGCTTTAATTCCGCTGTATGGATAAATTAATCTTTGGTTCTAAGATAGGAGTTTTTCCTGATTTTTCCAGGTTCACTCAGAGGCATCGTCAGGAGTTTCTGGTGTTACGCTCCAGAGTGATAGCCCTGGGTTTTTCCTTTGTTTCCATGTCTTTTTCATTGTCATGGTAAATCTGTGGCTTATTTTGAACCAAGTCAATTATTGGATTTTCTTGTGGCAAAAGAGGAGGAGAAACTACAGGTGGTTGTTCCATAATTGCACTACTGTGATCGCTTGGGTGAGGGGCTGAGGGTTAGCGCTCTCTAGGTATTATATGATATTTTCCTTTGAGTATTTTTTTTAATTTAAAGGCTGCACAGACTTACAACAAATAACAGGCATACACACTATATGCATACCACAAGAACAAGAAAACAGAAACAATGCAAAAATCGCATGCAGCAGAAAGGAAACCAACAAAGCCGTTTTTTTTTTTGTTCTCCCCATTTTTCCCCCGTTCTTCCCCCCTCCATTTAAATGTGTTAGTGCTCCTCCCCCAACAAACAACCTATATATCTCCCAGAACTCTCTACCCCCTTCTACCCACCAAACCCCCCCCACACCCCCCTCCTTTTATATCGTCTATACCATTGAAAGGCGAAGGGAGAATTTCAATGGACCAGACCACACGGGGAAAAAGGCGGACCCAAGAACGCCACCACGCAGAATAGCACAAGACCAACACCTCCAGTGAGTATATAACGTATCCTAGGAATCATAAACCATCCTTTAAAACAAAAGCTTCCCACACTTGCTCAAAGACGGGCAACCGCATCCTCCCAATCGCCACCCCACGTTCCATAGTATACGTATCCCACATCCGGTCCAACCAGCTAGAAAAAGCGGGAGGCAAAACCCGTTTCCAAGCAGCAGCCAAAGCCAGCCGAGCAGCATTCAAACCATGTCGAATCAAGGCCAGCTGGGGAGTGCGAGCACCAGGAACATTCACACCGAACAGGAAAATGCCCGGATCCCAAGGAATGTTCAGCCCAATCAATTGTTTTAAACGGTACTGGATCCCCCGCCAAAAAGTTCGGATACGCGGACAGAGCCACCAGACATGCTCCAAAGTGCCCTTCTGGCCACACTGCCGCCAACACAAACCCGACGCCCCCGGATACATTCGGGCAACCCTCGTAGGCATCATGTACCATCGATATATTATTTTATAGTTAGTTTCACGGGCATTAATTGCCACCAAACTTTTCCAAAGCTTGCCCTCAACCTGTTCCCATTGCTGCCCAGAATAATTAAGATTCAAGTCCAAATTCCACCGCTCTCTATGCTTACCGAATCCCAGTTGCTGTGTCTGCAAATGTGCATACAAGGCAGCAATCAGCCCCTTCGTGGTGGTACACCCCTCACAAAAGCGCTCAACATCAGACAGAGCATGCGCCACTTGAGCCCGAACAATTCGATCCTGCACCCAATGAGCCACCTGAGTGTACTGGTAGATATGACAGTCTGGAAGATCAAAATCCTCCTGAAGCATACAAAAAGAACGCAACCGACCCTCCTCAAAGAGCTGACCAGCACGGCTAAGACCCTTATGCCCCCACAACTTAAAAACCAGATCAGTCATCCCAGGAGTGAATAAAGCATTATCCACAATGGGCGCCAAAGGAGACAAGGCTGCCCCCCGAGGCCAAATAAAGTGGTCCCAGCAGTAAAGAGTATGAAGGATATATGGGTTACAGATGCGCACTCCACCACGCAACTTGGAACTGAGCCACAACTGATCTCCCAATCCGACCCCCTCCCCCCCCCGAAATATGCATTTCCAGTTGTATCCAACATTTTGCGCTGTCAGGATTCATCCACTCCACCCCGGCTCGGCATTGCGCCGCCACATAATACCAATGAAGATTGGGCGCCCCCATACCTCCACTACGCGTGGGCATATAAAGAATGCGACGCGCTATGTGGGGACGGCGGAATCGCCAAATAAACTTCAGAAGCAGCGCTTGCCAAGCAGCCAAGATTCCCCGAGGCAAAGGTATAGGAAGTACCTGGAAGAGATACAGAAACTTCGGAACAACCACCATCTTAACCACTGCTATACGTCCAAACCAGGACAGCATCAAACTAGTCCAAGATTCCAAGTCTCGCCGAACCTGATGAAGTAAGGGTCCATAATTAGCCTTAAAAAGCGCAGCCCTTCCAACTGTCAAATGCACACCTAAGTAACGAAGAGCACCCGTCACCCAACGAAATGGATAAGAAGCCTTCAATTGTAAGCAGAGCGCCTCCGAGACCCCAACATTTAAAATCTCAGATTTAGTGTAATTTATTTTGAACCCGGATACTTGCGAAAAGGCCTCAAAGAGCTGCATAGTAGCTGACAGAGATACCTCTGGATTCACTAACGACAGTATTATATCATCCGCAAAAAGCACAATTCTGTAATCTGAAGGGCCCACACGAATGCCCACGACATTCGGATGGTCATGAAAGTTTTGCACCAAAGGTTCCATCACCAACGCAAACAACAACGGCGAGAGAGGACACCCCTGCCGAGTTCCCCTTTCCAATGCAAAACTCCGCGACTGACCCCCATTAACCCGAACACAAGCTGTAGGACCTTGATAGAGGCAATGAACCCAACGCATAAAATTAGGCCCAAACCCCAGCTTATCTAACACACACCAAAGATACCCCCAGCTGACCCGGTCGAAGGCCTTCTCAGCGTCAACTCCCACCAAAAGCATCGGACGAGAATCCTGCCGTGCGACATGAATCACCTGTAACATTCGCCGAATATTATCCGCCGCTTGACGGCTCGGCACAAAACCAACCTGGTCCAGATGCACCAAAGCCGGGAGAACCCGCTTCACTCTGGCAGCCAGCACGGAGGCCAATATTTTAACATCCGTATTTAATAAAGAAATAGGACGGTAGGACGCTGCTTCATGTAGGGGCTTACCAGGCTTAGGAAGTACTGCAATAAGAGCCTCAAGCTGAGAAGGGAGCAGCGACCCCTCCCCCCCCCCGCAGAACCTCATTAAAAAGTACTGCCAAAGTTGGTGTTAATTGAGCACTAAATGTTTTATAATACTCCACAGGAAAGCCATCGCTGCTCGGCGCCCTCCCAGCTTTTAACCACCTCGTCCGTAGCAATTTCTGCTTCTAATATCCCTCTATCAGTATCGGTCAACCGCAGCAATGTAACAGCCCGCAAATAGTCCTGCACACGGATAAAATCGAAAGGCTCAGCCTTATACAACTGCTCCAAAAAAGCGGCGAATACCTCACTGATCTCCCGAGAAGCCACCTGCATAAGACCCTGGGAGTCCCGAATTTCACATACTACCCTCGAGGTGTGTTGCTGACGAAGTCGTAGAGCAAGGTAGTGACCGGCCTTATTTCCCCATTCATAAAAAATTTGTCGCAGTTTCCAACGCATATTATCCAAGTCCCTCTGCATACACGTGTCGAGTTTGGCCCGCACCCCCCGCCACTGCCGCCAAACGCGATTAGAACCCATCCGAGCATGTTCCAATTGAAGGCGCCTAGCTTCCTCCACCAATTGGCAAGACTCCTGTTGCCAGGCCCGTCGAGTACGAGCAGCCTCAGCGATCAAGCGACCCTGAGCAGTGGCCTTAAACGCATCCCAGACCAAAGGCACCGAAACCTCCCCTGAATCATTTAATGCAAAGAATTCACTGATAAAACATCTATGATCCTGAACAGCACGCTGCCGCCGAAAGAAACGCGCATCTAACCGCCACAGCCAATGCCGTTCTCCGCAGATATCTGCAGGAAGAGCAAGCCAACATGGAGCATGGTCCGACCACGTCAACGTTCCATGTCCAGCCTCCACCCGCCCGTCCATCAGACGCTGATCCAACAAAAAATAGTCAATATGAGTATGCATCCGATGAACAGGTGAGTAATATGTATAGCTTTTCTCTCCAGCATGTGTATCTCTCCAAACATCGCGCAAACCTAAATCAAGCATAAAGGTCCGCAACGCCATACTAGGCCCACCACGAACCCTCCCAGCACAGCCCGTCGAATCCAAATGAGGGACCATGGAGTGGAGGAGTGGCCTATTGGTTAGGGCAAGGTACTTCAGGCCAGAAGGTCGGGGGTTCAAATCCCACTAGAGGACAGCAACCTTGGGCCGGAAGGACACTGGTGCTCCTTGTGGTCTTGGGCAAGCCACTTAACCCTCCATAGCCCATGTTCCCTGTAAAATAGTTATCTCCAAGTTATAATGCCCTGTTCAATGTAATTTCAGTTTGTTCAATGTAAACCGCACTGATGCAGAATAGCGCGGTATATAAGAGAATGTAAATAAATAAAATAAATAATAAAATTACAATCCCCACCCAATATAATAGGACCTTTTGCAAACTCAGCCAGCAAGGCCTTAAGCCACGCAAAAAAAGTCAGTTGGCCCTCATTGGGAGCATAGATATTAGCCAACGTTAATAGATGGCCTTCCAAACGAACATTCAAAAAGAGCCACCGCCCCAAGGTATCCCTCTTAACCTCCTCCACCCGGAGAGATAAGCCCTGATGAAACAGCACAGCAACTCCACACTTCTTCCGTCCATTCGCATCCGACGCTACCCACATCTCAGAGTAAGGCTTATGTTTTAACAAACCCTGAGAGCTACTACGAAGGTGGATCTCCTGCAAAAACACAATATCCCCCTTCAAGGATCTCAGCTCCTTAAACAGCAAAGAACGCTTCCCAGGAGAATTAAGACCCTTGACATTCAAAGACACCACCTTCAGCATGGAGATCCACCCTCCACACCACCGCTGCCCGTCTTTCCCCCCTGCCCCGTGTGGTCCAGCCCCCCCCACGCCCCTCACATTCACAGTGAGCAATAAAAGTAACTGTATGCCCAACACCACCTGAATTATATATGTCATAACCCCCCACAACCACAACAGCTCCCTTCCCCATGAATTCATACCATAAACCCTCCCCAAACTTCACCCCCCATCCCCTCCCCCAACCCACCCCCACTTGAACACCCCCTCCATCAAAACCAATCCCCCATCCCATCAGTACCACCCGCCTGCCAGTAGGACAGGACACGGTAAAACTGACCCCCCCCATCCCAGCTCCATCCGGGCCCCCCTACACATTAAATACTACATGCAATGGTAGTTCCCCCTTGAAAAGTTAACCCGGCAGTTACCAAGTCTCCTAAACCCCCCTCAGCATACCACCGCAAGCACCTCCACCCCCACTGTAACAGAAAACAGCTTCCAAAATCCCACAAAATTGCAGAGAAAACATTGAAGACAATAGCAACCAGAATAAGAAGCATTTGACTCAGCCACATTTAGTAGTATAACCACCAGACCCCCAGCACAGGGAAACAGTAAGAACTCCCCCGAGTCATAAAGGCTGTGTTACAGAGTCCATGCAATCTTAAGTAGATCTTCCCACCCGAGTCCACGTGGAGTGCTGTGGCTTGGGGACTGATGACACAGGCAGCACATTGTCTTCCACAAGACCTGCCTGGCGTAGCGCCCTCCATGCTTCCGTATGGTCTTTTGCTGAAATTTTTTTATTACCCAAAAGGAAGTTCATCCGGAAAGGGAAGGACCAGGCGTAGCGAATCCCTTTGTTATTTAGCACCGTTATGATGGGCTTCATCTCCCTCCGGCGCGCCAGAGTAAAGACCGAAAGATCCTGATATACTGATACTGCCGCCTCCTGATACTGAATCGTTTTTTTCTCCCGACCCCTTAGCAGAAGAAGCTCCGCATCAGCATACCACAGGAATTTTGCAATAACATCCTGAGGTTGATTGTTAGGAGGCTTTCCCAAAGCACAATGTATCCTTTCGATCTCCATCCCCCCCCCCTCGGGATTCAAGTTCCTCTGCCATGAGTAGTTCAACCAGCAAGGTCCTGAGTACCACCTTCAGATCTTCAGCACTCCCTACAGCCTCCGGGATGCCTCGAAAGCGCACGTTATTACGACGGGACCTGTTTTCAATATCATGAATTTTATAAGTCAATTCCATTGCTTGCGAATGCTGTCGGTCAACTGCGCACTGTCTCAACCTCCTCCACTCGAGTGCCTAAGTCTTTTACATCCCCTCTGAGCTCCGCAATCGTACTCATCACATCTTCTCGCATGGAGCGAAATCCACATGCTAAATCCTCAAAGCCCCTGCGAAGTTCCCGCTGCAAAAGAGCCTGTGTAGAAGTCGCCACAGGACCTTGGTCAAGCTCACTCAAGGTCTCATCACCGGACCCATCCGAGGATTGCTTTCTTGGCGGACTGTCCTGCGCTCCACTCTTACCCATCAGACGCTGAGAAGCCTGCAATTTTTCCCGAGCTTCAAGCCCCTTGGTCTTGGCAGCCATGGGACACCGAACTCCCCCACCAGCAATGCAGGCAAAGAAAGGTAGGACACCATCAACGGCCAAATGCACCCCCATGCAGTAAAAGGGAAGTTCAGGTATATGCAAAAGCCTGCTACCAGATAATGAAAAGCTGTTGTTGAAGAAAAGAAAAACAAAATCCCACTTCAGACCAGCAGATGGCACTCCAAACTCACAGCAGGTGGCACTGTCCAGCAAACCCAGAGAAGCTCTCTAACAGTTTCAGTGGCTCAGAGAGGGTAAATCAGCCAACCAATCACAATTGCAGAGGAGTTGAAGCAAGGATCCAGCAGTGGAGACAGCAAGCACTGGGAACCGGAAGTTATAGAACGCAGGTCACTGATTCGCTGACAACAATACAGCTGAGTGGTTCCCGCCTAAATCAATTGGAACGCAGATAGTAGCGTGCGTTCCATGACCACGTGGCAATGGCCACTGCACTCTTCAAGCAAGCCACAAGCAGACAGGCAGCCTCACCTTGACGGATCTCCTACTTCACCCACCGTCTCCAACAACACCAAGACTGGCCAACACTACCAAAGGGAGGAACGCAAAATTACATCAGGGATCCAAACTCTCCCGTTGCTCCAGAGCCTGATAAGAGGGTAAGAAGCCGGCCAGCAGCACACATTCAGCCGCTCACCGTGTCCCCTCTGATCTCCGATACCGGTAAGGTGTGAGGCAGTCCGTTGTAGAACACGGAGACAGGCTCTGCGCACAGATTTCCAGCGGCAGCAGTCTGAGGAAAGCGGCTCCAGCCATGGCGCTTCAAACCGCGAGCTCCCAAGCTGAAGGGAAACCTCCGATCTCGTTCTGCAGCTGCCGAAAAGGTACCACCCAGCACCGCAGATACGGACCGTGGAAGCATAGGGGAATTATTCAATTTTAAATGCCTCTGTTAGCTAAAGAGGGAGAGCCCGGATACGAGCCGGCTTAAACTACTGCCATTCCTTCACGGGCTCACTAGCGCCCCCCTCCTTTGAGTATTTTTTAGTGTTTTTTATTTGTGGGCTGTAGTTTATTATATATTTGGAACAGGATATGAAAATTTTTCTTTTCCTTATCTTTTTGACTGTATTTCCATTTTTCACATTTGTGGATATGAAGTAGTAAATTTCATTAAATAAAAAATAAAAATAAAAATGGTATGGTGTTTTCTATTTATCCTTTAGTGGCATTGGTGAAGGAGATCCAGGAGTCAATGTGACTGTTTTCGCCAGGGGTGGGGGTGGGACCTCCGGTTGGTGGTGCACTTTAGGTTGGGGATGCAGTTGCTTGTAATGTTGAGCCAGTTGTTTTGTGGGATGAGCGTGATTTTTGGGTTTTCGATGGTTGGTGTTTTTGTCAGTTGTTTTACGATGCTGAAGAGCTCTCTTGACCGGTTGATTGCAGAGTTGAGTAGTTTAGTGTGGTGTTTACATCTCTCCATGTATGCTGTAGTGTGGTAGTCATTTAGAAGCTGTAGATATTGTAGTCTGTCTTCAGTGTTTTTAGTTTTCTCCATCTTCGTTCATGTTTGTGGAGTTGTCGTTTCTGGTTGCAGAGGGCTGGGGTATACCATTCAGTTTTGGGCTTTTTCGTGCATATGAGGGTGGTATTGGGGACAATGGCTGCTTTCCTGGTGATGGTGTTTCAGTTCTCAATGAGGATATTGAGATCAGTGGAGTCATCATGAAGTTGTGTGAGGGTGTCTTGAATGAAATTGTTCTTATTGAAAGGTTTGAATCTCCTCACTGATGGGTACTGGTTGTGAATTTTGTTGATGGGGTTATGTAGGAGGGAGAAGCTGATTAGTTTGTGATCTGACCATGGGACTGGATAGGCCTGGATGGAGTGCAGGGGGCCCATCTGAGTTGTATGTTACTGAAGAAAATTAGATCCAGAGTGTTATTTTAGTGTGCGTGGAGGTATTCACGCATTATGTTAGGTCCATCACTAACACTGCTTGGATGAAGGTGTGGGCGTGGTTCTGTTGTAGTGAGAGGAGGTTAAAGTCTCCTAGTATTAGGAGGTCCTTACCGGTTTTTGATGCAGTTATCACTATGTCTAAGATAACTGACAGGTCTTTGGCGTTGGTGGATGGTGTCCTGTAAATGAGGCAGATGGTGGCCTGTTTGTTGGTGATGGTGATGAGGCTTCATATAGCACAGTTACTTACCTGTAACAGGTGATCTCTGGGAACAGCAGGAATTAGTCCTCACAAATGGGTACGTCGGAACCGACGGAGCCTGCGCGGGAAAGCTCCCCAGCTTTTCAGATGAAAAGCTTTTGGGGCTTCCCACAGCGCATGCGCGCTGCCTTCCCGCCTTCCTGACCAGCTCTCTTCAGTTCGAGTTTATAGCTGAGACAATAGAGAGAGGAAAGGAAGATAGATAGATAGAAGATACAACTCCTAGGGGAGGTGGGTGGGTTGTGAGGACTAATTCCTGCTGTTCCCAGAGATCACCTGTTACAGGTAAGTAACTGTGCTATCTCCAGGAACAAGCAGGAATAAGTCCTCACATATGGGGACTCCCTAGCTAAGATGCCTCGGAGATCCCCCTCCAAGGGTAAACCATCTTTGTATGGATCTCAGGCATCCATTCAGGGAAGGTGGGCAGGAGTTGTTCAAGTATGGAACAGGTGTTTGAGGACAGCCTGACCAAACAAGGCATCCCGGCGGGAGTCCTTGTCCAAACAGTAATGGGCTGTGAAGGTATGAACCGAGGCCCAAGTGGCTGCTCGACAGATCTGATCTATGGATACAGAGTGAAGATGAGCCATAGAAGTAGCCATGGCTCTCACATTGTGAGCTGTGACATGGCCCTCCAGAGAAATGTTCTTACTCTGGTAAGCAAAAGAAATACACTGAGCAATCCAATTGGAAAGTGTACGTTTGGAGACTGGAAGTCCCAAATGAGAAGGATCAAAAGCCACAAAAATTTGGGAAGACTTTTGATGTGGCTGAGTCCTGTTGAGGTAAAAGGCGAGAGCTCTTTTACAGTCAAGAGTATGAAGGTTCCTCTCTGCAGTGGATGCATGAGGAGCCGGAAAAAAAACAGGTAGATATACCTCTTGATTAAGATGAAAAGGCGAGACCACTTTAGGCATAAAGTGGGGATTCGTCCTAAGGACCACCTTATCATGATGAAATCTGGTATAAGGTGGATTAGCCACCAAAGCCTGAAGTTCACTGATGCGGCGAGCCGAAGTGACTGCAATAAGGAAAAGAACCTTCCAGGAAAGAAATTTCAGGGAGGTAGATACCAACGGTTCAAAAGGTGGCTTCATAAGTTGACCCAGAACTAGATTCAAGTCCCATGCTACCGGGGGAGGTCGGATGGGAGGCTTAGTGAGGGTCAGGCCTCTCATGAATCTTGCAATAAGAGGATGAGAGGAGACAGGTTGTCCATTTATAGGTTTTAAGGATGCTGCAATAGCACTTAAATGGACTCGTACTGAATTCGTCTTGAGGCCTGCATTGGAAAGATGCAGGAGATAGTCCAGTAGAGAATTCAAAGGAAGTGCTAGAGGGTCAAGACCCTGTTGAGCACACCAAATGGAAAAACCTTTCCATTTGAAAGCATAGGAACGCCTGGTAGAGGGTTTCCTAGAGGCATGAAGGATATCTTTCACTGGTTGAGAAAGATTAAACTCATGAAGGCTTAAGCCTTCAGTAACCAAGCTCGGAGATGTAGGGACTTGGGGTTTGGGTGCCACAAAGTCCCCTTCTCCTGAGACAGAAGGTCTGGTGCAGCTCCCAAGTCCAGGGAGGAGCCCTGGGAGAGCTGTAGAAGTAGAGGGAACCACACTTGGCGTGGCCAGCGTGGAGCGATGAGGATCATCGATCCGTGATCCCTCTGAAGTTTGAACAGAGTCTTGGGAATCAAGGGAATGGGTGGAAAAGCATACAGGAATTCCTGACCCCAATGCAGGAGAAAGGCATCATTGGCCTGAGCTCCCTGACACGGAGTCCTGGAACAGAACCGGGGAAGTTTGGCATTCCACGGACTTGCAAAGGGGTCTATGTCCGGGGTCCCCCATTTCTGAAAGATTCTGCGTATCTGGTCCATATGCAGGGACCATTCGTGTGGGAGCAGAACTCGACTGAGTCTGTCTGCCCGAGAGTTTTGAACTCCTGGAAGATATACTGCCAGAAGATGAATTTGATGCTCTCTGGCGAAGGCCCATAATCTGAGAGCTTCGTTGCAAAGCGACAGAGAGCCCGTCCCTCCTTGTTTGTTCACATAAAACATGGCTACCTGATTGTCTGTCTGGACTAGGACAGTCAGGTTGACAAGGAGGGTGTGGAAAACTGTGAGGGCAAGGAAGATTGCTCGCAGTTCCAGAAGGTTGATGTGAAGGGTGGTCTCCTGGGGAGACCAGGTGCCCTGAGTGGAGAGGTGTTGGAGATGAGCTCCCCACCCTGTTTGGGAGGCATCTGTTGTGAGGGTTGCTTGGGGCAACGAAGGTTGGAAGGGGGTCCCCAACAACAGATTTTTGGAGGATGTCCACCACTGGAGCGACCAAAACAGTCGTTTTGAGGTGAGTATTTGGTCTGAGAGCAGTCCTGATGCTTGAGACCACTGGGTGGCCAAAGTCCATTGAGCTGCCCTCATATGAAGACGAGCGTAGGGCACCACATGGACCGTGGAGGCCATGTGGCCCAGAAGTTGCAGCATTTCCCTGGCTGACAAGTGACTTCTGGACTGAGCCTGGGAGGCCAAGCTTATTAGCCTTTGACCTCGGACCAGAGGAAGGTAGGCCCTTGCAGTGGTGGAATCCAGTTGGGCCCCTATGAATTCCAGGGACTGAGTAGGGATGAGTTGGGACTTGGGAACGTTTACCACAAGTCCCAGATATTGAAGAATACGCCTTGTGCGGTCTAGGGAAAACTGGGCTTCTGACTGAGATGGAGCTCGGATGAGCCAGTCGTCCAGATATGGGAAGACAAAGATTCCCATGCCTCTTAGAAATGCGGCTACGACTGCCATGCATTTCGTGAATACTCTTGGAGCAGAGGCTAGACCGAAGGGTAGTACTCTGTACTGGAAATGTTTTCCCTGGAACAGAAAGCAAAGATATTTTCTGTGGGATGGATGGATGAGTATATGAGTGTACGCATCCTTGAGATCTAGAGAACAAAGCCAATCCTGACTCTGAAGGTATGGAAGGAGAATGCCCAGAGAGAGCATTTTGAATTTCTCCTTGAATAGAAACTTGTTCAATTCTCTCAGATCTAGGATAGGTCTGAATCCCCCTGTCTTCTTTGTTATGAGAAAATAAGGGGAGTAGAAACCTAACCCCTGTTGAGGAAGAGGAACCTCCTCTATTGCCCCTTGGGCAAGGAGAGAAGAGACTTCCTGACCCAACAGGGTCAGAAGAGATGGGGGAGAACTGAAGTGCCGCACCATGGTATGGGGAGGAAGGCTGGAGAAATGAAGTTTGTAACCCTCTCTGATGATAGAGAGGGTCCATTGCTCTGATGTTATTTGTTCCCATCTGGGAGCAAAGTGAGCTAACCTTCCGGGAATGGTGAGGGGCTCTGGTTGTTCTAGAGCCAGAAAAGGTAAGTTCTCTAGGGGCAAGTCAAAACCCCTGAGGGGGTTGAGCCTGCTGGGGTGTAGCAGACACCGCAGGCTTTGACTTTACTTGCTTAGATTGCTGACGCTTAGCAGCAAAGCGAGGCTGAGCAGATTGTTGGCCAGTATTTGTAGAAAATCTTGCCTTTTTGTAATAAGGCCTCTTAAAAGGCTTCTTTTTGGCAGGAGTAGAAGTAGACTTAGAAAGTCTATCCAGAGTGGCATTTTCTGCGTCCATTTGAGCAGCTTTAATTTGCCAGTCCTCGCCAAATAAGTTCTCACCTGTACAGGGCAGATTCCTTAAGCCATCCACGACCCAGGGTTCTAAGTCAGAAGCCTGGAGCCAAGCAAGACGTCGGGCTGCAATTGCAATACCCGAAGCCCTGCCTGCAACCTCAAAGGAATCAAAGGCTGCCCTGTTGGAAAACTTAGAGACCTCTGAAAGTTGTGTCACCACAGAAGTGAAGTCCTCCTTTCTATCCTCAGGGATAAAAGGGGCAAAATGACGTACCTTTAGGGCAAGTTCTCTGAGAAACATTCCCATATAAAGACTGTAGGAATTGATCCTGGCTATAAGCATACTAGCCTGGAAGATCTTCCTACCAAAAGAGTCAAGGGTCTTACATTCTCGCCCTGGAGGGGTAGAAGAGTGCCTTTTAGGACTCTTTATCTTTTTCATGGCAGACTTCACCACAATGGAGTGGTGAGGCAGTTGAGTCTTTTGAAACCCAGGAGAAGGAGGGACCCTGTACATGGTGTCCAACCGACGAGAATGAGGAGACAGTGTTAAAGGAGTCTCCCACAAATCCATCAAGTGTTCTTGAAGGATTTCATGGATAGGCAGAGTAACTGCTTCTTTAGGAACTTTGGAGTATCCTAAAATATCCAATTTCTTTGAGCTGGGTTCCTTTTCAGAAGATGTAGTAATAGAAAGTCCTTTAGCTACATCAACAATGAAATCCTGAAAGGATAAATCCTCTGGAGGAGACATCCTCCTCTTTGGAGAAGAGGGCTCCTCAGGAAGATCAAGCTCAGCAGAGTCATCAGAGGAACTGAACTCATCAGAAGAATCTGAGTATTCTCTCTGTGCTTGCAATGCACGATACGCGTATCGATCGATATCGACATCGGGCGTATCGGGCATGGGATCGGTATCGGGCGAAAGCCTGAATCCGGCATGCGGAACCGATCGACGTTTGGAAGTCGATGGTCTCGGTTCCGGTGTGGATACCGGAACCCGGGTCGGTACCGATGGAATCGGTACCGAGGGCGTCGCAGCTTTAATGAATGCCAAAACGGCCTGCTGCATGGTCTGGACAGTATTGCCCATGGACGCCACTGTTGCCTGGATGTCGGTACCGGTATGGGCCGGTACCCCAGAGCAGTCTAACAGGTGATCGGTCGAGGCCGTGCCATCGATGTCAACCTGTGACCCCATGGATGCTTTGGAGGCCGGAGCCTCCCGCTGAGGTTTTTTGGCCTGGGCAGAATCCTCGAACTCAAGATTGAGAGCCTCTCGATCTTTTGAAAGAGATTTGATTTTAGAGGATTTGCCCACCGAAGGTTTGGTTACCTGAGATCCATCCGGAGAGGAAGACCTGGATGACTGTGATGCTGGATTGTCTGAAGCAAACAGCACATGGAACTTGTTGGCCCGGTTCTGCAAACCAAGTTTAGACATCTGGGAGCAGGATGGGCAGTCCGGTATGGAATGGTCAGGTCCCAAACATTTAAGACACCATTCATGGGTGTCTGTGACAGAAATGACAGCACTGCACTTGGTACACTTTTTGAAACCAGGGGCTGGCTTCTCCATGAGGAGAATTTGTGTGGGCCTGAAGGCCTAACAAAAGTTACCAGGCAGTGCTGAAGAAAATAAAAAAGATTTTTTTTTTTTTTGAAAGAAAGAAAGAGAAACCGGCGGTACCGGTTTCGGTATGGGGAAGGCAGGTACGCGGTCAAAAGAAACAAATTAAAATAACAATTTCTTCAGCGGTGACAGGAACACGACCTGCTGGCTCCGCGGAAAAAGAGAAACTGAAGAGAGCTGGTCAGGAAGGCGGGAAGGCAGCGCGCATGCGCTGTGGGAAGCCTCAAAAGCTTTTCATCTGAAAAGCTGGGGAGCTTTCCTGCGCAGGCTCCGTCGGTTCCGACGTACCCATTTGTGAGGACTTATTCCTGCTTGTTCCTGGAGATGTACTTTCATTTGCATCTCTTCGAAAGTTGACATTGTTTCTGGCTACAATCATCACTCTGCCTCCTTTACGTTGTGATCTTGGGCATTGGTAGATGGTGTATCCATCTGATGTGAGCTTGTTTAGTAGTACATTCTCTGTTTCTGCTATCCATGTTTTGGTTATACATAATGAGGGTCATTCCAAGTCACGAATAGTGGGGATGGACATCCCTTTGGGACACCCATCCCTGCTATTCGGGCCCCCTCCCAACCCCGACTAACTTCCCCCCATGTACGGGGAAGTTAGACTGGGTGGGTGGGAAAGGAGCAGAGTGTGGGGGCGGCGTTAGGGTGGGCAGTAGGCATACAGGACCGATTCCAATGTTGGCTCTGTACAACCAGGGCCAGCAGCCTGAATGGGAAACTTATTCCACCTCTTTTCTTTTCTTCAACAAACAGGCAACCATCTGCCTCATTTACAGGACACCATCCACCAATGCCAAAGACCTGTCAGAATCCAGGCTAACTCTGTGGGTCCAGTTCCTACCGGGCACACAGAGGGTCAGGACGCCCAGTCAGCCCCAGAATGCCTATGTTTTGGGTTGATAGGAGGTTCCTTATGATCTGGATTTTGCTCCAAATCGATCGTGAGTTGATGAGTGTGCAGTGCAGTGTGTGCGTGGGGGCAGATTTGAGTGGGGTCATAGCAGTTTGTGTGGGGGTGTTTTTATTTGCATTAAACGTCGGGGTATCTTGTATGCATTGCATGATTGAAGTATATATATTGGAATGCTAGGGTGGGTGTTGTGCCATGGATGTGGCGTGGAGTCTGCTTGAAGTCTGTATGCTGTTGAGAGCAGAAGGATTGTTAGGAGCATGTAGACCAGGTGTGGTGCTCGAGGGTCAAGTCATGCTGGAAGTAAGGGTTTTTTGCCTTGGTAGGGGCTCTCTGTCTAGTGAGTGTCCGTCAAGGGAGAGTCTTTGTAATGGTGTGGACCCTGCCGAGTAGTGTTGCTGCTGTTCCTTTCTGTTGTCAAACACTCTCAGGGAGTCTGGGGAGTTTGTTGCAGGTAAGTGGATGAGGGTGTTGGGGTTGCTGTTAGTAGCAGTACCTGAATAGAGTTCGTTGTAGTGGTCTATAGGTTGTCTTGGTTAGAGATAGAACTTGGTGATTGTGGTGTGGTCAGGGCCGGCCCGTCCATTGAGCAAGAATGTTTTTTGCACAGGGCCCCGCGTTTCAGGGGGCCCCGCGCAAAGAACATTCTGCTTTTTTTAAAATTACTTAAAAAAAAAAAACCTGGCTCTAGCTGCTGCCGCTGCCGCTACCACCGCGGCAGCGGCAAGAGCGGCAAGAGTGTCCCGCGGGGCCTCCTCTTCTCGTCGAGCCCCTCTGCAAAGGCTTTCAGATTCGCGAAGGGAGATTGTCTCCCTCGCGTCTCTGTTAAGCCGGCAGGGGCTAATGGGAAATTTCCCATCTGCCCCTTTAGACGCGAGGGGCTGATGGGAAATTTCCCATTAGCCCCTGCCGGCTTAACAGAGACGCGAGGGAGACGCTCTCCCTTCGCGAATCTGAAAGCCTTTGCAGAGGGGCTCGACGAGAAGAGGAGGCCCCGCGGGACACTCCGTTCTGCCGCTGCTGCGGTGGTAGCGGCAGCGGCAGCAGCCAGAGCCAGTTTTTTTTTTTTTTTAAATTTTACCATAAGCCCGGGGGGGGGAGGGGTTTAAGACTGGCAATGGGGGGGGGGTTAAGACTGGCAATGGGGGGGGGGGTTAAGACTGGCCATGGGGGGTGTTAAGACTGGCAAGGGGGGCTTAAGACTGGCAAGGGGGTTAAGACTGGCAATGGGGGGGTTAAGACTGGCAAGGGGGGGTTAAGACTGGCAAGGGGGGCTTAAGACTGGCAAGGGGGTTAAGACTGGCAATGGGGGGGTTAAGACTGGCAATGGGTGGGTTAAGACTGGCAAGGGGGTTAAGACTGGCAATGGGGGGAGGGGTTAAGACTGGCAAGGGGGGGGTTAAGACTGGCGATGGGGATGGGGATGGGGGGGTTAAGACTGGCAAGGGGATGGGGGGTTAAGACTGGCAAGGGGCTGGGGGCTGTCTGGAAATGGGGCGATGGGGGGGTTAGGACTGGTAATGTGCTATGGGGGGGTTAGGACTGATAATGGGCTATGGGGGGGGCTAGGACAGGAAATGGGCTGATGGGGAGGGGTTAGGACTGGTAATGGTCTGTGGGCTGTTGGGGGGGGGGTTAGGACTGGTAATGGGCTATGGGGGGGGGGTTAAGACTGGTAATGGGCTGTGGGCTGATGGGGGCTGTCTGGAAATGAGGTGATGGGGGGTTAGGACTGCTAATGGGCTATGGGGGGCTAGGACAGGAAATGGGCTGATGGGGAGGGGTTAGGACTTGAGGTGGGCTGATGTGGTTAGGACTGGTAATGGGCTGTGGGCTGATGGGGGGGTTAGGACTGGCAATGAGCTATGGGGGGCTGACTGGAAATGGGCTGATGGGGTTAAGACTGGAAGTGGGCTGATGGGGGTTAGGACTGGTAATGGGTTATAGGGGGGCTTAAACTGAAAATGGGGTGATGGGGGTTAGGACTGGCAGTGGGTTGATGGGGGGCTAGGACTGGTAATGGGTTGGGGGTTGCTATGACTGGAAATGGGCTGAGTGGAAGGGGAGGCTTGAACTGCAAATAGCTGATGGGGAGGGAGCTAGGAATGGAAATGGGCTGTGGTGGGGGTTTGAATTGAAATGGACTCATGGAGGGGCTAGAACTGGAAGTAGGCTCATGGGGGGCTTGGAATGGAATAGGGCTGAGTGGAGGGGAGCTAGGATTTGACATGGGCTGATGGTGGGGCTAGGAAATGACTAGAAATGGGCTGATGGGGGCTAGGATTGGAAATGAGCTGATGGAGGGACTCAGACTGAAAATGGATGGGGGAGCTAGGACTGGAAATGGGTTGATGGGGGGCTAGGACTGGAAATGGGTTGATGGGGGGCTAGGACTGGAAATGGGCTGATGCAGGGACTAGAAGGGAATGGATGCTAGGTGAGACTGGAACTAGAAGGGAGCTGATGTTGGGGGAGGATTAGAATGGGATGGGGCTGGGAGAGTAAAATTGAGAGGGGAAAAATATATTTTGTGTGGGAGGGATGAAAAATCTACAATTGGCCGGGTATTGGGAGAGTAAGTGGGGATTGAGGATGGAGGGGTAAAATTTGTGTGGATGAAATAGGAATGAGGAAAGAGCAAAATGAGAAAGATTAGTATGTTAAAGCAGATGTAGAGAGAGAGAATGGAAAAAAAAACTAGAAGAGAGAAGAAAGAACAAATGGACAGCAGACGATGGATAGTTAGCAGAAAACATGAAGAAACCAGAAGAAAGTGGCTGGAGCAATTGCAACTGAAAAAAATGCACAAAAGGTAGAAAGATATCTCTTTATTTTGAATTTATTAACTGGAATATGAAAGCTCTGGGAAATGTGCATCATTAACGTCTGCGCTTTGTTTGGTACAAGAGGAAATTCATTTATAGTTTTATTTCTACAGTGGTGTTGTACATTCCAAGTTTGGCTTTTGGGGTTCCCAGTTTAATTATTGCCTTCTTGTTTCTAAATTGTGATTCCTTGTTTGGTGATGGTCTATGTTCTGCATGTGTAACTGAGCTGAGGTATTCTGTTTATGTAATTCCTATTTGACATTGCCACTTGTTCTCTTTCCCCAGTATTCTCTGAAATGTATTGGTTTAATATTTGCAGTGTTGCCTTTTGATAGGTAGGGTATGGTGCTTTGTGAGTCCTGGTAATGCTGTCAGGGTACGGCGGGTTTGCTATGGGTTCTAAATGGGCAGCGTTTGTAGTAGTTCCTAATGTGCCTGGCGGTTGGCACTGGATTATAGTAATGTAGAAATCTTTTAGTCTTTCTTTATCCATACACTCATTAAGAGACATGTTTACTAAAAGTTAGTTTATGGTAACATTATGCAAATATTTACGCAAATAAGGCCACTTATGCAAATGAGGCCCCGCACCGAGTCTCCGCACATGGCCCCGCACCCCCCTTGGGCCGCCCCTGGGTGTGGTGTGGTTGTGGTTGGCCTGTTCTTGCTGACTGTTGTGGTGGTTCATTGGTGTATGGTGTTTTTTGTCTTCTGGCAGTGTTATGAGATTGTTGCTTCAGCAGTGGGACAGGTTTATCCATGTTTCCTTCGAAAACCATAGCGGTCTCCTGTTCCTTTTGCCTTTATTTACCATTTTAACAAAAAGGTTGGTTGCCTTTAAAATACCCCCTTTCAGTTTTGCCCACTGTAGAAAAACAGTGGGCAAAACTGAAAGGGGGTATTTTAAAGGCAACCAACCTTTTTGTTAAAATGGTAAATAAAGGCAAAAGGAACAGGAGACCGCTATGGTTTTCGAAGGAAGTAGCTGAAAAAGTGAAGAAAAAGAGGGAGGCCTTCATGAAATACAAGAGATCACAGAGAGAAGAAGACAGGCATCTGTATTTGGAAAAACTTAGAGAAGCTAGCAAAGTAGTCAAGAAGGCAAAGATTCAAAAGGAGGAGGAAATAGCCAATGCAATAAAATGGGGGGATAAGACATTTTTCAGATATATTAGTGAGAAGAGGAAGGGCAAAAGTGGTATTGTCAGACTCAAGGGTGCAGGGGGGGAATATGTAGAAGCTGATAAGGATAAAGCGGAATTGCTTAACAAATATTTTTGTTCTGTGTTCACAGATGAAAAACCAGGAGCAGGACCTCAGAAAACACCCACAAATAAGAACAGAAGCGAGGGACATCTTGAACAATTTTCAGAAGACTGTGTTCGTGAGAAACTCGCTCAACTTAAAGTAGACAAAGCGATGGGACCGGATGGGATACACCCTAGAATACTGAGGGAACTTGGGGACGTTCTAGCAGCTCCACTGACTGACCTTTTCAATGCCTCGTTGGAGTCGGGAGTGGTGCCAAAGGACTGGAGAGAGGCTCATGTGGTGCCTTTACACAAAAGCGGAAGTAAGGATGTGGTTGAAAACTACAGGCCGGTTAGTTTAACTTCGGTGGTAAGTAAATTATTGGAAACGCTGCTGAAAGAGAAGATAGTGAGGTTTCTAGAGTCCGGCGGATTACAGGATCCGAGGCAGCATGGATTCAGCAGAGGCAGGTCTTGTCAGACAAATCTGATTGATTTCTTTGACTGGGTGACCAGGGAGTTGGACCGAGGGAGAGCTCTAGATGTGGTGTATTTAGATTTCCGTAAAGCCTTTGACACTGTTCCTCACAGGCGACTTATAAACAAACTGAGCACCCTAGGGATGGACACTAAAGTTACTGCTTGGGTTAGAAATTGGTTGGGTGGGAGGAGACAAAGAGTACAAGTAAATGGAGCTCACTCTGAGGAGAAGGATGTTACCAGTGGTGTGCCCCAGGGATCTGTCCTTGGTCCGATTCTTTTTAACATCTTTGTTAGTGATATAGCGGAAGGGCTGTCGGGTAAGGTTTGCCTCTTTGCGGATGATACCAAAATCTGCAATAGAGTAGACACCCAGGAAGGTGTAGATAACATGAGGAGGGATCTAGCTAAGCTTGAAGAATGGTCTAGAATTTGGCAGCTGGGATTTAATGTTAAAAAATGTAAGGTCATGCATTTGGGCTGCAGCAATCCAAGGGAGCAATACAGTATAGGAGGTGAAGTACTTTTGTCCACTAAAGAAGAGCGGGACCTAGGCGTGGTTGTGTCTGATGATCTTAAAGTAGCTAAACAGGTATAAAAGGCAACGGCAAAAGCTAGAAGGATGCTTGGGTGCATACGGAGAGGAATGGCTAGCAGAAAAAAGGAGGTGATAATGCCTCTGTATAAGTCTTTGGTGCGACCTCATTTGGAGTATGGTGTGCAGTTCTGGAGACCGCACCTTCAAAAGGATGTGAACAGGATGGAGTCGGTGCAGAGGGTGGCTACTAAAATGATTAATGGGCTTCATTATAAAGCATATGAGGACAGACTGAAGGATCTTAATAGGTACACCTTAGAGGAAAGGCGGGATAGAGGTGATATGATTGAGATGTTTAAATACCTCCGTGGCATAAATGTTCAGGGAGAGAGCCTCTTTCAATTGAAAGCAAGTTCTGCTACGAGGGGACATGGGATGAGGGTGAAGGGAGATAGATTCAGGAGTGATATGCGGAAATATTTCTTTACGGAAAGAGTAGTGGATCCGTGGAATAGTCTCCCAGTGGAGGTGGTAGAGATGAGGACAGTAACTGAATTCAAAAAAGCATGGGACCAACACAGAGGATCTCTAAAGGTAAAAAGTGGACTGTTGTAGTTGTTTTTATGGAAGGACAGACTAGATAGGCCATGTGGTCTTTTTCTGTCGTCATGTTTCTATGTTTCTAAATTTCTGTTTCTGAGGTGCCTCTGTGGTCTTGGTGATTGACGTGTGTTATCTGTGGTGGAATTGATCCGCAACTGCAGAGATCTTTTCCAAAGGGCTGTCGCCTAAGAGCCACACCAAAGAGCCCTCTGGCAAGGCCCTCAGGCACAGTTGCTCCCGTTGGTGCTTCTTTACATAGAAACATAGAGAAACACAGAAACATGATGGCAGAAAAAGACCACATGGCCTATCAAGTCTGCCCTTTTATATCAACCACTACAGCAGTCCCTTTTTTTCCTTTAGAGATCCTCTGTGTTTGTCCCATGCGTTTTTGAATTCAGATACTGTCCTCATCTCTACCACCTCCACTGGGAGACTATTCCATGCATCTACCACTCTTTCCGTAAAGAAATATTTCCGCATATTATTCCTGAGTCTATCCCCTTTCACCCTCATCCCATGTCCCCTCATAGCAGAGCTTGCTTTCAATCGAAATAGGCTCTCCTCCTGTGCATTTATGCCATGGAGGTATTTAAACGTCTCAATCATATCACCTCTATTCAGCATTTCTTCTGCTTTTGTGTAAAGGGACCACATGGGCCTCCCGCCAGTCCCCTGGCACCACTCCCGATTCCAATGAGACATTGAAAAGGTCAGTCAGTAGAGCTGCTAGAATATCCCCACGTTTTGTCAGTATTCACGTGTGTATCCCATCTGGTCCCAATGTTTTGTCTACTTTAAGTTTAGCTAGCTCCTCACAAACACAGTCTTCTAAAAATTGTTCAAGATGCCCCTCTCTTCTGTTCCTATTTGTGGGTGTTTTCTGAGGTTCTGCTCCGGCTTCTTCATCTGTGAACACAGAACAGAAATATTTGTTAAGAAATTCTTCTTTATCCTCCCCTTCACCCTTGAATTTGATAATACCACTTTTGCCCATCATCTTCTCACTAACATATCTGAAAAATGTCTTATCCCCCCATTTTATTGCATTGGCTATTTCCTCCTCTTTTTGAATCTTTGCTTTCCTGACTACTTTGCTAGCTTCTCTAAGTTTTTCCAAATATAGATGCCTGTCTTCCTCTCTCTGTGATCTCTTGTATTTGTTTTATTTATTAATTTAACAATTTTTCTATACCAGTTTTCTTATATTCAAAGTGGTTTGCATTGAACAATAAACAAGGAACATTACATAGAACAAGGGCATTAATCTTGGAGAACAAGGGTATTAACAATATTAGTTACATGGTTTCTTGTTACAGATTGTGAGGTTGTTGTTATTGTATGGTTGGGTGTGGGGTTGGGTTGTAGTCACTAGGAAGGTTGCTATTGTATGGTTGGGTGTGGGGTTGGGTTGTAGTCACTAGGAAGGTGTGGATGGATTCAAATTTTATTGTGGTGGCTACGTTTCACATGATGGTTCTGCTTCTGGTCCATGGTATTCCAAAAAGAGGTGTGTTTTTAAGGCTTTCCGAAAGTCCTATAGATCATTGGTGGTTCTTCCTCTTTCTGGGACTGCATTCCAGAGTGATGGAGCATATATTGAGAAGACTTTGTGACAGGTTATTTGTTTTGCTTTAGTTTTGTTCCTTGGTATTATTAATATTTTTATTGTTTTTCCTTTTTGTTCTGTTTTCAGAGTCTTTGCTGATGAGCGTTTGAAGTATTGGTGGTGATAATTGGTGTAGAATTTTGAAAATAGTGAGTATGGCTTTGTATTTGGTCCTGGTGATTATGGGGAGCCAGTGGAGTTGTTTCAATGTTGGGGTTATGTGGCTGGTTCTTGTTGTCCCAGTTATGATGCGGGCTGTGGTGTTTTGGAGTAGTTGCAGAGGGTAGATGGATTGGGTTTGGTTGACCTTGGTAGATGATATTACAATAGTTCAGAGTGGGCATTATTAAGGCTTGACAAACTGTATGGAAGTTATTGGAGTCCAGAAGAAGTTTGAGTTTTTGTAGTGTTGTAATTTTGTGGTAGGTTGTCTTTGTTATCTTGTTTATGTGAGCTTGGAAGTTTAGGTTTTGGTTGAGGTATATCCCCAAGTATTTGACTTCTGTTTTCACTGTTATGATGTTGTTTGATAATTGCAGAGATTTTGGCGGAACAAAGAAGGTGTTTCTTGTTATGAAAATTGCTTCTGTTTTGTTGTAATTTATCAGTAGGTTGTGTTCCCGAAGCCAGTCTGACATCTCTTGAATGCATGCTGTTATTCTTGAGTAGTCAGGTTGATCTATGTTGAATGGAGTATGTATTATAATGTCATCCGCATAGATACTGTAGTTTGTTATATTTGGTCAGTATACTGTAGAGTGACTGGAGATAGATATTAAACAGCAGAGTGGTTTCTTCACCTTTTCAGCTACTTCTTTCAAAAACCATAGTGGTCTCCTTTTCTTTTTACCTTTATTTACCATTTAACAAAAAGGTTGGTTGCCCTTAAAATATCCCCTTTAGTTTTGCCCACTGTTTTTCTACTTCCCCAGCTGTTCCCATCCCGCTAACAACTCCCTAAGGCAGAGGTTCCCAACTCCGGTCCTGGAGGGCTGAACACTATTCAGGTTTTCAGGTTGTCCCTAACGACTATGCATGAGATACATTTGAATACAATGGGGGCAGTGCATGCAAATGCATCTCATGCATATTTATGAGGGACAGCCTGAAAACCTGTATGGTGTTTGGCCCTCCAAGACTGGAGTTGGGAACCTCTGCCCTAAGGTATTGGCCCATCTTGCCAAAATTAGTTTTCCTAATGTATAAGACCCTCCCTATTGAATGGATTTAATCAGCCCTAGTCCTAATACTGAACCACACCATCTGGTGATCACAGGATGTGAAATGATCTCCCACTATAATATCAGAAACACTTTCACCACTGGTAAACACCAAGGCCACTATGGCCCTTTCACGTGTGGGTTCAGTTACCAGTTGCCTGAATAGTTCTCCGTGTAGAGAATCCAGGATCTCCTTACTTCTAGATGATACTGCAGCAGGAATGTGCCATTCAACATCTGGCATATTGAAATCCCCTATTAGTAGCACTTTTCCCCTTTCCTGGCAATGCTACATATGTCTTCAATTAACTCTCCATGCACCTCTTCTTCCTGTGAGGGAAGTCTGTATATCACACCAATGCAAATAGATTTCTCTTTCTTTCTAGTTTAACCCACAGTGCTTCCTTTCTCCCTTTTAAGCCCTGTATTTCCATAGCTTTTATATTATTTTTTAAATATAGTGCTGCTCCTCCTCCCCTTCTTCCTACCTTGTCCTTTCTGAATAAAGTATAGCCCAGTATCCCAGTCATGGTTGTCAGTGAACCATGTCTCTTTTACTGCCACTAAATCCAAGTCAGCTTCTCCCATTAAAGCCTCAACATTTGGGATCTTATTTCCCATGCTACAGGCATTTATACACACTGCTTTCCATATGTTGCCCCTTTTACCCATTTCCATAAAGGTATTTAATGTTTCACTTACCTGGGGGCTTTCTTCACCCATCCCCAATGAATCTAGTTTAAAACACTCTTCAGTAGGTTAGCCAGTCTGCTACTGAAGACACTTTGACCCTTCTTGGACAGATGGATGCCATCTCTGCTCTTCAACCCTTGGAACACCATCCCATAGTCCAGGAAACCAAACAATCTCAATGACACCTCGATGACACCATCTACTCAGCCATGCATTTATCTCCAGGATGAGAGCTTCCCTGCCTTGGTCTTTACCCTCAACAGGGAGGATTGAGGAGAACACCACCTGCACCCCTATCTGCTTCACCCTCTGTCCCAGAGCCATGAAGTCACTTTTGATATGCTCAGAGGGATACCTGGCAATATTATTTGTGTGGACATGGATGAGCAACATCGGGTGATCTTGCTCCATTTCCATTGTGTCGTAACTAAGAGCCTGATATTCAAAAGGCATTTACAGGATTTACAGTCCATGTAAATGCTTTAGATGGTGTTATTCAATGGTAATTACATGGTTAGTACACAGGAGAGCAGGGCTCCTGCAGAAACCAGTAAAGGACACAACGAGCAGAAGCAATGGATGACCCAGTGGCTCAAAAATAGTGTAAATTGCTTTATTGAAGGTCCCCGACGCATTTCGGCTTGCGCCTTTCTCAAGGGGAGAGTTGCTTACAAAGAAAAATAAATATAAATCAGTTAAATACATGCATAAACATAACTCTAAAAAAGGCAACCGGGACACGTATATATAACAAATTGGCTTAAAAACTAAAAATTAAAAATTAAACCATAGTTGTACAATAAAAGATAATAAATAATAAACTATAAACATTCAGATTAGTTTAATAAATAATTAAGAAAGTTAAAAAACATAATTAAAAAATCATAAAATAGTATAACAAATTCATAAAAGAAAGTAGAGAAACAGACGCAGGGCAGAAATGTGTGATTAATACAATTCAGTAAAGACTCCAGTGTCTCTGCAATTTGAACGGTACTTTGGTGTACATCTCAGTGAGTAATTTCTCATCTAGTTCTGCTTGAATGAGTAGTATTAATCGTGGTCAAACAAGTAATTCAACACCCCGTTTTTTGAGGCTTCAATTTTTGAATGTGTTTCTTTTCAATTACATAGCGGCACAGTAAAGACTTTAGTGTCTCTTCATTTCAAACGGCACTTCGGTGCACGTCTTAGTTTTTCTAGTTTTGCTTGAATGAGTTGTATTAATCACACATTTCTGCCCTGCGTCTGTTTCTCTACTTTCTTTTATGAATTTGTTATACTATTTTCCCGGTTGCCTTTTTTAGAGTTATGTTTATGCATGTATTTAACTGATTTATATTTATTTTTCTTTGTAAGCAACTCTCCCCTTGAGAAAGGCGCAAGCCGAAACGCGTCGGGGACCTTCAATAAACAATTTACACTATTTTTGAGCCACTGGGTCATCCATTGCTTCTGCTCGTTGTGTCCTCCAATTACATGGTTAGTGCCATTGAATATCCCTATCTAAGACCCCTACATGCCCCGATGCTATCCGGTTAGCATCGAGGCATGTTGGGAGTGATCCAGGGTGGAGCAGAGGTGGGGAATAGCGTTAACTGTGCAGCAGCAATATTGGCTGCTGCCTGCTTAGTGATAATAGACAAGGAAGACCCTCATCTAAGGTGCCAATGGCTATCCGGGCAGCAGCCAATATCGCAACTGCACCCTTAGCGATCACCAGATATCCAATGCTGTCACTGCAGCATTGAATATCCAGTTTGGAGGTCGACGGGGAGGGCTATGTACCTGTCGGCACATAGCCATTTGAAGATCCAGGCAAATGAATATTGGGACCTAAGACTGTAAAGTCATTTGAATCCATAACTCAAGAAAATATGAGCCAAAAAACATAAAATACACACTGAAGGAACTATATTATTTTCTATACAAAACCTTTTCTCAGGACAGGAAGCCTAGAGATGATTATCATTGCATGACTCATGGTCTAGCCCTAACCTTGTAAGTATCATTATTTAAAAGAGAACTTACCAGCGGGGCATTTCTAAATCTTCGGCAGTCGTCGTTGTCATAGTAGGGTCCATCATAATGATAGTCATATGAATTGTAGTAAATGCAGCTGTAGTAACCGTAGAAGTAGCAAGTGCCCAGATCAATGGCAAGAAAAATTATTCCAATAAAGGCTGCAATGGCGCTGAAAATGTTCATCACCAAGCTGCCCTTCACCTGCCAGGCAAGGAACACAAGAACATTACATTGTTAGAGTCCTATTAGGGCTATACTCATATACTGTTAGAAAAGGAAGGTCTCATCATTTTTTTTCTTATTTTTCCAGTTTCTTTAGTTTCTTTCGTCACTATCACATTCATCAGTATTACAATGCAACAGCATCATTCCTCTTACCACAACAGCATAAATTTCGGCTATAACAGACTAAGCTCTGATTCCCCTATGACCTCATAAGGACCCCTGATTGGACTGGAGGTCTCCAAGGAATGGCATTTCTGCAACAGGACTCCATAGGGGCAGTCTTCCTGTCTGAGTCAATACCGAGCTAATACCCAACATGTTCTGTTGTGGGTATTGATTCCCTCTAGGTCAGCGATGGCGAACCTATGGCACGCGTGCCAGCTGTGGCACGCGAAGGCCTTGCAGCTGGCACGCGGGAAGGTCCGCAATTGAAAAAAAAAAAGAAAACCTGTCTGCTGCCGTTGTCGGGGCCGCCGCGGCAGAATCGAGCGTGCCGCGGGGCCCCCCTGTACCCACCCGGCAGAGCCTGCCCTCCCCGTAGCAGCTCTCTCTTTGGAGCTACAGTCAGACGCGCCGGCTTGCAGAGCGCGAAGGGAAGAGTTTCCCTTTCGCGACTCTGTTAAGCCCGCGGGGGCTGATGGGAACTCAGCCCCCGCGGGCTTAACAGAGCAGCGAGGGAACTCTTCCCTTCGCGCTCTGCAAGCCGGCGCGTCTGACTGTAGCTCCAAAGAGAGAGCTGCTACGGGGAGGGCAGGCTCTGCCGGGTGGGTACAGGGGGGCCCCGCGGCACGCTCGATTCTGCCGCGGCGGCCCCGACAACGGCAGCAGACAGGTTTTCTTTTTTTTAAAATTTTCCATGGGCTGGGCTGTGCTGGGGGGGGGGGGGGTTAGGAGTGATGATGGGCTGGGCTGGGCTGGGCTGGGGGGGTTAGGAGTGGTGATGGGCTGGGCTGGGCTGGGCTGGGGGGGTTAGGAGTGGTGATGGGCTGGAGGGGGGGGTTAGGAGTGGTGATGGGCTGGGCTGGGCTGGGGGGGTTAGGAGTGGTGATGGGCTGGGCTGGGCTGGGGGTTAGGAGTGGTGATGGGCTGGGCTGGGCTGGGGGGGGTTAGGAGTGGTGATGGGCTGGGCTGGGCTGGGGGGGGTTAGGAGTAGTGATGGGCTGGGCTGGGCTTGGCTGGGGGGGTGTTAGGAGTAGTGATGGGCTGGGGTGGGGGGGGGGTTTAGGAGTGGTGATGGGCACTGGGCTGGGGGATTAGGAGTGGTGATGGACACTGGGCTGGCTGGGGGGGTTAGGAGTGGTGATGGGCACTGGGCTGGCTGGGGGGGTTAGGAGTGGTGATGGGCGCTGGGCTGGGTGGGTTAGGAGTGGTGATGGGCGCTGGGGGGGGTTAGGAGTGGTGATAGGCGCTGGGGGGGCTTAAACTAAAAATTGAGTGATGGGGGATTAGGACTGGGAGTGGGCTGATGGGGAGGTTAGGACTGGAAATGGGCTGGTGGGATTAGGACTGGGAGTGGGCTATGGGGGGCTAGGACTGGTAATGGGTTGGGGGGGTTGCTAGGACTGGAAATGGGCTGAGTGGAAGGGGGCTTGAACTGCAAATAGCTGTTGGGGATGGGGCTTGGAATGGAAATGGGCTGAGGGGAAGTGGGGGGCTTGAACTGCAAATAGCTGATGGGGACGGGGCTTGGAATGGAAATGGGCTGAGGGGAAGTGGGGGGCTTGAAGAAGGGAATGGATGCTGGGTGAGACTGGAACTAGAAGGGAGCTGATGTTGGGGGAGGATTAGAATGGGATGGGGCTGGGAGAGTAAAATGGAGAGGGGAAAAATATTTTGTGTAGGAGGGATGAAAAATCTACAATTGGCCAGGTATTGGGAGAGTAATTGGGGATTGAGGATGGAGGGGTAAAATTTGTGTGGATGAAATAGGAATGAGGAAAGAGCAAAAGGAGAAAGATTACTATGTTAAAGCAGATGTAGAGAGAGAGAGAATGGAAAAAAAACTAGAAGAGAGAAGAAAGGACAAATGGACAGCAGACGATGGAGAGTTAGCAGAAAACATGAAGAAACCAGAAGAAAATGGCTGGACCAATTGCAACTGAAAAAAAATGCACAAAAGGTAGAAAGATATCTCTTTATTTTGAATTTATTAACTGGAATATGTCAGCTCTGGGAAATGTGCATCATTAACATCTGCGCTTTGTTTGGTACAAGAGGAAATTCCTATTTGACGTTGCCACTTGTTCTCTTTCCCCAGTATTCTCTGAAATGTATTGGTTTAATATTTGCAGTGTTGCCTTTTGATAGGTAGGGTATGGTGCTTTGTGAGTCCTGGTAATGCTGTCAGGATACGGCGGGTTTGCTATGGGTTCTAAATGGGCAGCGTTTGTAGTAGTTCCTAATGTGCCTGGCGGTTGGCACTGGATTATAGTAATGTAGAAATCTTTTAGTCTTTCTTTATCCATACACTCATTAAGAGACATGTTTACTAAAAGTTAGTGTATGGTAACATTATGCAAATATTTATGCAAATAAGACCACTTATGCAAATGACGTGCTGGCACTTTGAGGAAATTCTTTGGTTTTGTGCGGCAGTTTGGGCACTCGGGCTCAAAAAGGTTAGCCATCACTGCTCTAGGTCAACAGTTCAGTAGTTAGCTAGTGAGAGAGCTAATTGTTAGGTAAATTGTTAAGTTGAGATCTATTCCACCCCGTCAACATTGAAAATTCTGGGAAAAATTTTGTTCAGGTAGGAATTTTACTCCTGGTATGATGACTAAACAGAAAGAGTCTCTTAAGCAAAAAAGTATCAATGAAGAGAAAACTGAAATGTAGACACTGCAATAATATGTCTACTAAGGGGTATGTTTGCTAAGCAGCATTAATGTTACTGACGCCATCTAAGGTTGTGGGTGTAAAGGTAGCCATGGGCCATTTACTGCATGGAGCAGGGCATCCTGGCCACATAACGTGCGGAACAGGGCGCCTTGGCCTTGTAACGCACCGAGCAGGGCACCCTGGCCACTTACCGCGTGACAAGCATCAATGCGCCAAAGGTCTCTAAGGGGCTGCAACCTAAGGCACCCTGGGAGTATAATATGTCCCGAGGGACTAAAACATAAGAGTAACTAATATAATATCCGGATTGAGATCATTAAAGGTAGACAGTATCTCAATAACATGCGCTGAATCTCTCACGTAAGACCACATAGTGTTTATAAAAGGTCGCAGTATAACATCTAAAAATTGTGAAATAGATTCCATTAATGATCCTATTGCCGAAACAATAGGGTGCCCCGGAGGATTAATCATAGATTTATGTATTTTGGGAACACTGGCGTACTATATGTATAAAAGTATGAACATATGAATATGTGAATAAGGACACAATCATATGGACATATTGTACAACTTTACCCATATAATCAAATAAATAAATATTGTAAAATATAGCCAATTATAAATACCGGTAAGTTAAAAGATAATAAATAAAAACATACATATTCATTCCAAATACAAAAATTAAAAACCATTGACTTAGGAAACTAAAAGCCATTAAAACAAACATATACCTCACAAATAAATCATAACAATAACACATATATACCATTTATAATTAAAATGTGTACATTAGGGTGGTCCACTGCCATAGTGGAAAAAATAAAAGTAGGAATTTCTTTGCTCCCTGGTCTGATTCTGGTTCCATTTATGTAGAAAACAATGTGTGCAAAGTTTGAAGCCAATCAAATAATATTTAGGGGTGGCTCAAGGTCCCTATCTATCAGGCCTCTGGATCCCTCCCCAGGGTTCGTCAGACCACTGGGTATTATCCGCTCATAGACGGGGGTATCATGCTTGCCAAGCACTCAATGTGGTCCAGATGCTAGTAAGGACTTTGACGATGTGGGGAACATCTTACGGTGTTGCGAGACAACACCCAGAAGGAACTGGAGTTGCTCTTCTTTTGTGGTGTGTCGGCCGTTGAACTCCTCAATGAGTTTGACCCCTCGCTCAGCCACATCGTTGATCACTGGAAGATTTTTTACTTTCTTCAGACCGTCTTTGAATGATGCATTCTCTTCCCAGTCTTCTGGGTCTGCATTAAGAAAATCACTGTTGATGTCGAGGTGTTTCAGGAAACGGATTGACTTGCGAGTTGCAAAAGATTCAAGTGGTGGAATCATGGAACTTTTCAATTCGACCCGCTTTGGGGGATCTTCGTCTTCGTCATCATCTTCATCGCTTTCATCTGATTCTGCCGGGATCATGGCCGACACTATGGCCCGCTTTGTCGGTGCTGAAACAGCTTCATCGAACAGTGACAGTGCCACAAGCTCCTCTGACACATACCACAGATACTGTTGCAGTTTGTCTCTGGCCGCTCTTCCAACACGGTCATTGTGGTAAGAGTGTAGTTTCTTCAGCATCTCCAAATCTGTTCGAGGAGCAACTGCGGCATCAGGGGCAGAAAACCAGGCTTCCACATGAATCAGGATGGAGAAAATGCTCACATCACAAACACAGGACTCCTCCCGTTGGGTAAGATCTTTGAGTTGTCCTCGGAACATCCAAATCTTGAGACAGTACAAGACTTTTGCCATCCATCTGGCATGATGGAAAGCTCCGGGTTTCTTGAAATTGAAACTAGGAAGATTCCCTCCAAGGCAGACAATCGTTAACTCCAAGAATTCCAGGTAATCATCCCGGTGATTGCCCTGTGCCAACTTGGATTCCGCAAACTTCATGATGCGATCCCTGTCAGGTTGCAGCACCTCCAAGTCTTTTCCAGTTTGATAGATGGACTTGTCAAGGGAGCCCCAATTCTTTTGGAACCGGCGAAAGAGTTGGACATCGGGACCCGATGAAGCTCCAGAGCATGTAGAGAATACTGCACCAAGAATTATTTCGTAAATGTGATGGCGGCATGCCAAATGAAGGACTGTGCGATGGAGTCTCTGTTCTAGAAGAATGCACGCTCCTGATCGATGTCCCGTGTTCGATGTAGTTGTATCAAAGCAGAAGCCTGCAACCTTTTCATCTGAACACCATTCCTGTAACAGTTCATAAACTGCTGCAGCTTGATTCTCGCCCATTCCTGATGTCAGTTTTGGTACACCAAGAAGTTGTGTTTCTCCAGTGGAGACAGCCGTTATCAAAACTGGAAGGCGGTCAACGGATGTGGTTGAACAGAGGAGAGATGGCAATAACTTGCTATCCCAATGCACAATGCATGTTTTGCCTTCGGCTTTGAATGCATTGTGCAGGTCCGTCCATTGTTGCTGACGGTGCTTTTCTCTATGGCGCTTGACGCTGGAGCGGCTGATATTGAGCTCCCCAGGATAATGTTCCAGACTTCTGGCGGTTTCAGCTACTACAAAAAGAGCATTGCGATCCGTTGTCCCTGTTTGATCCAGGGCTGCTGTAAGCTCTGGGGTCCAGACCTTGTTAGGTCGAAACTGTGGAGTTGCTTTCTTCTGTCCGTTATCTGAATCCGCAGATGTCAACGAGTCTTCACCTGACTCTGCTGAGGAAGAAGATCCTTCCAGCTGAACTTGGCTTGTAGTTGCCTTGGCTTCGGCAACATGTTTTTGTCTGAGCCTTTTCAGTTCTTCTTCTCGCTGTTGCGATCTTGCTTCCGTGTTGGCCAGTTTCTTGTCCATCGCGCACATTGAGCCGCGGCGCCCTGGTTCTCGTTGCGCTATTAAGAATTCTTTGGGGCTTGTTTACAAAGCCGCGGTAGCGGTTTGCGATCGTAATCGGAGCCGCGGCCCCATTGATTTCAATGGGGCCGCGGTTGCGATCGCGATCGCGAACCACTACCGCGGCTTTGTAAACAAGCCCCTTTGTCTTCTTGAATATGAATTAAAGACATGCATTGGCATGCGCCACATCAAATAGGTTTTTCATTGCAACCTGGAATTCTTTTTCATTTGCCTCTTGTTTCCCTCCTCTCCCTTTGTTTTTCTTCAAATGTTTCCACTGATTGAACAATTTCTTTACTTTTTCTTGAATTTTGTCATTTCTTTGAACAGGAAGCCTGGCCTTTTCCCAGTAAGCTTCTACTTCACTTGTTACAATAGATGCACTTTCACTAACGCCTTTGTTTAATGTCATATGGTGATGTAAAAATACACTTAACACTTGCTCCTTACTGGGGAGCTTGGCCCCCAGAATTGTGGTGGACATTTCATCAATGAGATAAAAACCACGTTTTTTCGCCATCTGAAAAGAATAAAGATACAAAGATAATAGTACAATGTCTTTGCCACCTCTCAGAGACGAGATTAGTTCAAATATGACGCAATCAAATGTAATCAGCATGGAACTGAGTGGATGATACAAGATGATGCAACATTTCGTCATCTGCTTCCAGGGGGAAATCTCAAGACTTGTTGAGCCACCACTAAATATTATTTGATTGGCTTCAAACTTTGTACACAGTGTTTTCTACCTAAATGGAACCAGAATCAGGCCAAGGAGCAAAGGAATTCAGGAATTCATTTTTATGGACCACCCTAGTGTACATATTTATAAAAACACCACAAATCATCATATAATTGAAAAGGTGAGTAACCATTTAATACCTCAATGTGTCTATTGCTAAGTAGGTTCAACTGTTTTAATCTTGTGCTAAAGGGAAAAGATGAGAGCATCAATCGAGCACTATATGTATCTCAACTGGTTGATAGCAAGAGCAGGAGTGAGTATATATGGTATAAGCTATCTTCATGGCCTTTGTCGGGCATCATGGTGTAAGAGATATATAAACTAAAGTTTTCCTTCCATTATACCATGTTTTTTGGACTGGATTCTTATTGTTTACAGGGTATACTGCTTTTTCTTGGTGGATCCATTCACTGCTATGTCCACAGTTCAACTGCAGGACAGATCCCGTCTAGGAGCTGCATTCTGTGCATTGTTCAGTATACCCCCCAATCCATTCCTACGCTCCGCAGGCCTTATTCTCATGAGCGTGTGTGTAGACAGTATGTGATATATTATGAGGCAACCAACACATGTCATCCATGACCTGCCCTCTATAACATTCCTGCCTGTTAGTGTAAACCATACAATCCAATACATCATTACTGTGCAAAAAACAATGCAGGTGTATGGACAGCCTCAGATGCATTTCAGATGGTGTGTTTACAAGGAGGCGCATGCAGGGGCAGTCTATTGCACCTCTACCTTGATGTCCAGTGCCAAATACGTGATAGCCCTCACAGATGGGGATGTAATGCTACCAGCATGTTGTCCCAGGTGAACCTGGCTGTGGAAAACTATTTGTGCACGTCATGAAAACAAGCCAGGAAGGGATGCAGGAGCTGACATGCAGCTGAACCTGGCCCAGGGGCTGCTATAATGTGGCTTTGGCAGCACCTCAATACTAGTGTTGTTTTCTGTGCTGGGATCTGTGAGCCAAAATGGAGCAGCACAGTGGTAGAGACACCACCCCATGCAATATCCACTGACAATATGGGGCCCTGCTGCATCAGCCGTGAGTGTGCCTGATGTGCCCTGTCAGCTGTAATGTGCCCTGTTGGCCACCCTAATGTGCAATGTCCCGTCAATGTACGTGAAACGCCCAAGGTGCCTTCCAACGCACATTGACAGCCCATTGCCCACGAGATACCATTATGTCCCCCCAACATGGCCTGGTGTGTGTAGCACAGTGGGTTGGGGAAATGCAGATCAACAACGCAGTGTGAGTTCAAATCCCAGAAAACTATACAGTGATGTAAACTACATGAGAATGTGGAACGTGCACCTTCAGAGGACAGGTGTAGTCAAGAATGAAAATATGCGTCGCGGTTAATACATTGACTGATGAAACAGGGGTCATGAGATTGATCCCCCAGTGTCTTTATTACCATGGGTTTAGTACTGGGTAAAATATGGGAAAAGGGTTGGCAGGAGCCACAGCTGGGACTTGAACTTGTGACCTTCTGCACCTGAACACACTGGCTGTGTGTACTGCACCACACTGTTGCCACAGGGACAGTTCATTCCCTGGGGATACCATGACTGTTCGTCAGACAGACCCTGTCTGTTGCATTGCACGGCACCCCACCTACACAGGGCTAGACCATGGTATGCTGTGGGCAGATGCCACTGCCCCCTCCGCCACCAGCACCCCTCCGCCACCATGCTGCCATGCCATTATGCCAGTGGTGCTGGTGGTGCGCAGTCCCAGGCCATCCAGTATGCCGGTAGGCAGCAGCCTATGGTGTGGGTTCTCGGGTAGGGGTGCGTACATGGACATGCGTGCTCGCCCCCCCCCCCGCACCGCCTGCCAATGTTATGTGCCCTTGGGGGTACCTGCTGGGTAATCTCCCCTGTGACACTGTGAGACACACACTCATGCCCACGTTGGACCCTCGTCAGTTGCTGTCTTGCTGCTTTACAGTTTCGGCATTCCTATGTGCCACATAGGCATCTGCCTAGCCCGCCCTGTGCCCCAGCTGGACCACAGCATGTGCCGCCTGTAGCCCCCTGTATCCCATTTACAGCATCAGTACAGTTGCCGTTTCCTACATGCCCACCCTGCTGCTGCTGCACATGTGCACGCCATAACAAACCTGCCCAATCTAAATGACAGAAACCCTGATCAGCGCTATTTCAATGTGGGATCATTCACTTTGTAGGGGGACAGAGCATAGACGCTTCCAAACATGATATCTTAATTTATATGCTTTGTCAGTAGTGTTGCTTTATGTTTATCATTAATTTCACTTTTGGCCAGCTTGGTTATTGACATTTTAGATGTGGTTCTGGTCCTTTTATATGTTTATTTGCCTCTTTGTTCCCTGCACATGTATCACAACTATCACTTTTCTGGGTTTCCCTGCCTTTGCTGCACATTGCTAACTGAAATGGTTTCTCTTTCCTGCAAATGTGCCTTAACGCGAGGGTTTCACTGGCATTAGTGTTCAGACCCGGATTCCACAGCGTTAGTGTGCCTGGAGACTCTCCCCTCCCACTCTCCGCCCATTGACCCCTTCTCTCCACCCTCAGGGAAGCTTTGGTGGGAGTGGCTGACTTGGATTTAGTGGCAGTTACAGAAACATGGTTCACAGAAAACAATGACTGGGATGTAACTATACCTGGCTATACTTTATTCAGAAAGGACAGGGTATGAAGAAGAGGAGGAGGAGTGGCACTATATGTAAAAACTACTATTAAAGCTTTGGAATTACAGAGCTTAAAAGGGAGAGAGGAGGCATTGTGGGTTAAACTAGAAAGAGGGAAAGAGAAATCTATTTGTATTGGAGTGATGTACAGACCTCCCTCACAAGAGGAAGAGGTGGACAGAGAGTTAATTGAAGACATATGCAGCATTGCTAGGAAAGGGGAAGTGCTACTGATAGAGAGATTTCAATATGCCAGATGTTGATTGGCACATTCCTGCTGCAGTATCATCTAGAAGTAAGGAGATCCTGGATTCTCTACAGGGAGAACTATTCAGGCAATTGGTAACAGACCCCACACGTGAAGGGGCCATACTGGACTTGGTGCTTACCAATGGTGAAAGTGTTTCTGATGTTATAGTGGGAGATCATTTTGCATCCAGTGATCACCAGATGGTGTTGTTCAGTATTAGGACTAGGGCTGTTAGAATCCATTCCAAGGTGAGGATCTTAGACTTTAGGAAGACTAACTTTGCGAAGATGGGCCAATACCTCAGGGAGTCGTTAGTGGGATGGGAACAGCTGGGGGATGTAGAAAAACAGTGGGCAAAACTGAAAGGGGGTATTTTAAGGGCAACCAACCTTTTTGTTAAAATGGTAAATAAAGGCAAAAGGAACAGGAGACCGCTATGGTTTTCGAAGGAAGTAGCTGAAAAAGTGAAGAAAAAGAGGGAGGCCTTCATGAAATACAAGAGATCACAGAGAGAGGAAGACAGGCATCTGTATTTGGAAAAACTTAGAGAAGCTAGCAAAGTAGTCAAGAAGGCAAAGATTCAAAAGGAGGAGGAAATAGCCAATGCAATAAAATGGGGGGATAAGACATTTTTCAGATATATTAGTGAGAAGAGGAAGGGCAAAAGTGGTAATGTCAGACTCAAGGGTGCAGGGGGGGAATATGTAGAAGCTGATAAGGATAAAGCGGAATTGCTTAACAAATATTTTTGTTCTGTGTTCACAGATGAAGAACCAGGAGCAGGACCTCAGAAAACACCCACAAAAAAGAACAAAAGCGAGGGACATCTTGAACTATTTTCAGAAGACTGTGTTCGTGAGAAACTAGCTCAACTTATAGTAGACAAAGCAATGGGACTGGATGGGATACACCCTAGAATACTGAGGGAACTTGGGGACGTTCTAGCAGCTCCACTGACTGACCTTTTCAATGCCTCGTTGGAGTCGGGAGTGGTGCCAAAGGACTGGAGAGAGGCTCATGTGGTGCCTTTACACAAAAGCGGAAGTAAGGATGTGGTTGAAAACTACAGGCCGGTTAGTTTAACTTCGGTGGTGAGTAAATTATTGGAAACGCTGCTGAAAGAGAAAATAGTGAGGTTTCTGGAGTCCAGCAGATTACAGGATTCGAGGCAGCATGGATTCACCAGAGGCAGGTCTTGTCAGACAAATCTGATTGATTTCTTTGACTGGGTGACCAGGGAGTTGGACCGAGGGAGAGCTCTAGATGTGGTGTATTTAGATTTCCGTAAAGCCTTTGACACTGTTCCTCACAGGCGACTTATAAACAAACTGAGCACCCTAGGGATGGACCCTAAAGTTACTGCTTGGGTTAGAAATTGGTTGGGTGGGAGGCGACAAAGAGTACAAGTAAATGGAGCTCACTCTGAGGAGAAGGATGTTATCAGTGGTGTGCCCCAGGGATCTGTCCTTGGTTTGATTCTTTTTAACATCTTTGTTAGTGATATAGCGGAAGGGCTGTCGGGTAAGGTTTGCCTCTTTGCGGATGATACCAAAATTTGCAATAGAGTAGACACCCAGGAAGGGGTAGATAACATGAGGAGGGATCTAGCTAAGCTTGAAGAATGGTCTAGAATTTGGCAGCTGGGATTTAATGTTAAAAAATGTAAGGTCATGCATTTGGGCTGCAGCAATCCAAGGGAGCAATACAGTATAGGTGAAGTACTTTTGTCCACTAAAGAAGAGCGGGACCTAGGCGTGGTTGTGTCTGATGATCTTAAAGTAGCTAAACAGGTAGAAAAGGCGACGGCAAAAGCTAGAAGGATGCTTGGGTGCATACGGAGAGGAATGGCTAGCAGAAAAAAGGAGGTGATAATGCCTCTGTATAAGTCTTTGGTGCGACCTCATTTGGAGTATGGTGTGCAATTCTGGAGACCGCACCTTCAAAAGGATGTGAACAGGATAGAGTCGGTGCAGAGGGTTGCTACCAAAATGATTAATGGGCTTCATTATAAAGCATATGAGGACAGACTTAAGGATCTTAATATGTACACCTTAGAGGAAAGGCGGGATAGAGGGGATATGATTGAGATGTTTAAATACCTCCGTGGCATAAATGTTCAGGGAGAGAGCCTCTTTCAATTGAAAGCAAGTTCTGCTACGAGGGGACATGGGATGAGGGTGAAGGGAGATAGATTCAGGAGTGATATGCGAAAATATTTCTTTACAGAAAGAGTAGTGGATCCGTGGAATAGTCTCCCAGTGGAGGTGGTAGAGATGAGGACAGTAACTGAATTCAAGAAAGCATGGGACCAACACAGAGGATCTCTAAAGGTAAAAAGTGGACTGTTGTAGTTGTTATGGAAGGACAGACTAGATAGGCCATGTGGTCTTTTTCTGTCGTCATATTTCTATGTTTCTATGTTTCTTACTCCACCCTTCAGACCTGGATTTCACAGCGTTAGTGTGCCTTAACGCCGCCGCTGCGTTATCATATGATAAGTGACGTTATCGCGCGATATAATACCACTGCTGCAACGTTAAGACAGTTTAGTAAACATACCACTATGTGTCAATTTTCACTTATTCTAAGTATTCACTTATTCAATCTCAAAAATTATTTTCTTTGAAACATACTATTCATCGTCAGTCCTCTTGGGTTATATATATATAATTGTTTGTCCATGTAGTAAGATCTATGTAGGAAGAACTTGCCATAAAGTAAAAATACATCTACTCGAACACAAACAACGTATATCCACCCAGATGCTTAATGCACCAATGGTTCAGCACTGCCTACACTTTGGTCATTGTTGGGAAGACTTATATTGGTTCATCATAGATACTGTAGACAAATCAATGGGTTGCAATAGACTGCAGAAGCTTACCATACTTGAAAAGTAGATTTTCACCCTTAATGCAGTGCAGCCGGCAGGTCTCAATGAGTCCTTGGATTGACTGGCAGCCTGCTTATTCTATTGGTGGAGGACTCTTGAGTTTTTTGAGCCACCACTTTATAATCAATGAAGAGATGTAGTTTCTTTATTCTGAGGAAGCTGAATGGAGCTGGCAATTTTGTCCTGATGCAGACTGATTAAAGTTGGAGGGCGAAACTCAAGTCGACAAGGATCCAGCTCGAAGTGTAGTGTGATTCTGTTTGACCGAAGGGCCCGTGAATTCAGTTGTGTTTCCTTTTTTCTTTAAATGCATTTAAAAAATTGTAAAACATACTGAGGTCAATGAATGACATTTGGGGTTAAGTGGAGTTGGTTGTTTGAGTGGCTTACCGCCACTTTGCTGCGTCTACACCCCCGATCTGAGGCTTCATTTTCATTTATATTCACTGAGAGCCCATTTGGTCTGTTTTTGCACTTTTAGTAGATGTATTATTGCAGTGTCTAAATTTGAGTTTTCCCTTCATTGATACTTTGTTGCTAAAGAGAATCTTTCTGTTTAGTCATTTAATTAGTGAGAGTCTTTGGGAATTTAATTTTTGGATACTCCTGGTACGATGGCTAAACTCCAATGTAATATTATACCATCCTGATAATATTTCTCTACAGAAAGAATACATTGATATTATTATTGCACAATGACAGGCTCATTCCAATCAGGATGTCTAGCCCCTCTGTACATGCGGGCTGAGCCAGACCTACAGAGGGGCTCGCAATTCTGATCCCACGGGGCACGTTTAGCCTCGCGGGATCAGAATCGTGAACAGCCCTGTACGTGCAGGCCGGGACTGCGATTCAGTCTGGCCTGCACGTGTAGGACTGCACCCGGCTAACTCAGTCAAAGCTCTTCAATGGAGCTGCGGCGTCATGGCAGCATATTGCCAGGGCACCTGCGGCTCAATTGAAGAGCCATGATGCCGGCCGCCGGGCTGCAGGTCTTAATTCCCTGCTGCCCGACCCCAGATCTGGCCTCCAAAGGCCAGAGTCGGGCTGTGGGGAATGCCTGCAGGCCACCCCTGCCCACAGCAAGCCCCAGGCCCGCCGAAAAAAAGATATGCGGGAGTTATTCCACCCCAGGGGTAGAATAACTTCCCTATAAATGTTGCCAGCCCTGGATATACAGGGCCAACATTAGAATTGGCCCTGTAAGTCCAAGGCCAGTGACTGCCCACTCTCTGTCCCCGGGCCTCCTCTTCCCCACCTCCGACTAACTTCCCCGCACAACTGGCGGGGAAGTTAGTCGGGGCCTGCAGCCTCCACATGAGTGTCCTTTGAAAATTACTCTGGAAACTACTTAGTTATTCCTTTTATCGGGTATGGATAAATTAATATTAAAAAATTTACAAAGTACCTTTTAAAATCTAAGGCATGCTTGTTTCACCTAAACCCTGCCCCTGAGATCTCTTCCAAATAAATTGAAATTTTGCACATAGAAGGCTTATGCACACACATAGACTAAGATGTTGGAGAACATTCCCATTGATAAAACATTACTCTACCTGCAGAAAGGCCTTTTAATATTAGCCTCCAAACAGGCAGATCATTGATTTCTCAGTGTGAATATCAGGAATAATTCAGTTTGTGGATGTTGAACTAACTCAAATGGAAGTCTGTATCATCCCTTGTATGAAATCTGTGGATCTTCATATTTGTGTGAGTGTTCAAATTCAGGGAGAGATGTCTTCACAGACCTGCTGACGGAGATGGCACAGCGCAGAAGGTTCCACTCAGACAGAAATGGGACATTGAATCTTTGGAAATTCTATGAATTCTCTAGAATGATTGATGCCAGCGATGCCTTCATGGGAATGTTTGACATTTCTACAGGTAAGTTCCTACACTGTAGTGGAATTTTAAGTTCAAGAAGTGATTTACCTAGAATGTGTCTATCCCTAATCACTGGCTCCACTGAAATCACCATTAACACCAGTATCCTTCCACCCATAGGGTTTTATTTATTTTACTCATTTTTATACCACCTTATCATGTAATCAAAGCAGTTTACAGCGACCAAACTGGATTACAAAAAATATATTTCAAATCTTATAGCAGGGAGAGGGTAAAATTACAGATAAGAATTAACTATTCAACTTATATCAAAGAAGAACTAAAATGCATAACTAGTCATATCCATAATACTGTATATTATGAGGTTATATGACATGGTTAACATTATGTGTCAACTGCATAGTTGTAAAACATGTATGTGACACAATATTGGTATGAGAACTAGGCGTGTATCTAGAAGTAACTCATGGGGCTTAGTTGTGGTAAACTGGGGAGTCCAGGGGAGAGAAAGTTTGTAGATGTGACTTGTGTAGGATCAGTATTTGTATCCAGTGTATTATTTCCAAAGTACTCTGAGAAGAGGAATGTCTTGAGCTGCTTTCTGAAGATTGAAAGATCATTTATAAAACTCTTGTTCCTTATTATCCCTCCAGTCTAGTCCCGAAACTCTGGGGTTGTGCTCCAGCAGCTTGGAGACTGAGAAACGTCATCCTTTTGATGACAGTGGTATAAAGGCACAGGAATCACCTCCTCACTCCAGTTATCTCAGTCTCCAAGCAGCTGGAGGGTTGTGAGCCTGGAGGGCCGGGCTCACTAGAGGAACAATTAAGGAAAGTTAGAAGGATTAGAGATAGATGTGGAAAAAAAAGGATTTCTAATTAAGAACAGGATTGGTGGAATACCTTTAAATTTGGTCTGCTGGAGGGCTCCCCCCCTTCCCCCCTCCTTCTTCATCCTGGGAGTGCAGTTCTTGATCTGCGGGAGTTCGGGCAAGTGGGGAAGACAAGCTCCGGTGTCCAATCCCACAATCTTGGGAGAGACACCGGTGGCAGAGGCATACCGGGCGTATTGCAGAAGGATTGCCTGTCAGCACTCGGATACCGATGTAGGGGGACAGCAGCCGGATCGCGGCAGCAGGTGTTTCTATGGCTCTGTATCCTTCCGAGGGCGAGACAGTCAAGCGGAGCTCAGCCGGACAGGAAACACTGCGATAAGTGCAGAATCGGCTGGGGGACACAGAGTGTACAGTAAGGCCACAAGATCAGCAGAGGGTGTAAATCTATAAGACGCGCCAGCGGCTGCAGCAGGCCTGAGCCGCATGCGATTCGCGCGGGAAACGCCGTTAGCAGCTGTGGGGCTGTAGAGGCTCTTAGAAAGGCCGCAAGGCTTCGTTTTTTGGTAGTTTCTTCAAGAATTAGCTCGGAGGGGTTCAGGGATGAATCCACATTTTATAAAAAAAAATGTGAGGGTTCTCTCGGGCAAGGTCCAACAGGATATTTAGGACAATAGCTCCTGTGGGGGACACAGTGCTTGGTCAGCGGTTGATCCAGGTGAGCATCGGAGCATTACCGCATGGCTGGGATGCCTTCTAAACTGCAGTGTTTGCTCTGCGGTGTTAGAAGGGGTGCAGTCTCCAAAACAGGTGTGTGTAGGGGCTGCATTCAGGCTTCAGCTTCAATGGAACAAGAATTGGAAAGCAGAAATGAGAACTAGCCTGTAGTCCTGCAGGAGCCACGTTGTCCCCGCCAGAGCCCGTAGCAGGGCCTTCTGTCACTCCGGATCTTCCAGCCTCTCAGCCGCCTTTGCCAGGAGGACTGGCTGCAATTTTTCCCCAGATTTTGTTGCACTTATTCAGCAAGTGTTCGGAGGCACTCAGAGAGGACCTACAACTGGTTCCCAGGGCGTAGAACTGGGGGAGAAAAGGCCAGAGACACCTCTGAATACGGGGACGTCAGGGATACTGATGAAGAAATCTAGGATAGAAAAAGAGTGGCCAGATCAGTCGGTGACCTCAGAGGGACTGCACTCCAAAGATGGAGAGCAGGACCTGGAACTAGACGAGGAGTTGGAAGAAGGTGAGATCACTGAACAGGAGGACCAGGCTAGAGTAGTTTGCGTTTTTCGGAGAGATGAATTACCGGCACTTATTTCAGAGACACTCAAAGCGCTTAATATGCTGACGGCGGGACCGGTGGAGGATTCTAAATTAGAAGATCCATTGTTACAAGCTTTTCGAAAGACTCAGAGAGCATTTCCCATACACAGAGTGGTGAGGGAAATGATTCAAGGTGAATGGGATATGCCCGAGGCAGAGCTTAAAGGATCTAGGGTTATGTCCCGCGATAACCCGCTGGTAGACCAGGATAGAGAATTGTTTAAGTCGCCAAGGGTGGATGCAGCCATATCGGCGGTCACCAAGAAGACTACCATTCCAGTAGAAGGTAGTGCAGTTCTCAAAGATACCCAGGACAGAAAACTAGATGCATTGTTGAAACAGGTTTTTGAGATAAATGTGCTGTCCATACAAGCGTCCATTTGTGGTGCATGGGTGGCAAGAGCCTGTCTTCGCTGGTCGCAACGAATCCAGGGGGGGCAAGTGGAAGAGGCGACAGGAGAAGTGGCTAGACTGGAGTCGGGAGCGGCATATCTGTTCAATATTCATTATGATCTTATTAGAGGGTTATCCAACAGTATGGCTTCCGTAATAACAGCGTGACGGTATCTTTGGCTGTGGAATTGGGCAGCAGATGCTTCTTCCAAGGCAAGGCTAAGTAAGCTTCCTTTTAGGGGAAAGCTACTTTTTGGAGAGGATTTAGATAAAATAGTAAAGGATCTAGGAGAGTCCAAGGGCGGAGGACAAGCAGAAGCAGGGAAGATTGCCGTCAGCTTCCAAGATTCCGCAGAGAGAGTTTCGTTGTTTTTGTTCGACAAGGTTCACTCAAGGTCAAAGAGAATGTTTCCCCAATAGAAACCAGGGGTTTCGAAGAGCAGGCAGAGGTTTTGCTTCCTCCTCTTCAAATCTTAGAAAATCGCAGTGAAGTAAGGGGGACCCAGGTAGAGGTGCCTGTAGGAGGTTGGCTACGTGATTTTTACCCTGCCTGGGTCCAAATTACCTCAGACCAGTGGGTACTGGAGGTCATTCGAGAAGGTTATTCTTTGGAATTTCAACGGCCGGTGACCTACTCTTTCATACAGTCCCCATGCAAAGCACATCTCAAGTACAAAGTGATCAAATAGACGGTAGAGAGACTGATAGCTCTAAAAGCTGTAGTGCCGGTTCCTCGAGACCAATACAGTTCCGGTCGGTACTCCATTTATTTCGTAGTTCCGAAAAAGGAAGGAACTTATCGGCCAATTCTGGATCTCAAAAGAGTGAATCGGTGTCTCCGAGTGTCTCATTTTCATATGGAGACCCTAAGGTCGGTCCTCGTAGCGGTAAGAAAAGGAGGGTTTCTTACGTCCCTAGATTTCTCAGAAGCATACCTGCACATTCCAATTTGACAGGAACACTAAAGGTTTCTCAGATTTGCAGTTCCTATGGGGCATTTTCAATTCTGAGCGTTACCATTCGGGCTGGCTACGGTGCCACGAATGTTCACCAAGGTGATGGTGGTAGTAGCTGCGTCGCTGCGAAAGGATGGAGTGCTGGTACATCCGTATCTGGATGACTGGCTAATTCGAGTGAAGTCAAGAGCCGAGAGCAAGGCGGTTATGTCCAGAGTAGTCGCGTTCCTGCAAAGTCTAGGTTGGGTAGTCAATATGAAAAAAAGTAGGTTGGTTCCGTCGCAGAGTCTGGAATACCTGGGGGTGCGGTTCAATACGGAGGCTGGCAGGGTATTCCTCCCACAGCATCGGGCGCAAGGCTTGAGGAAATTGATCTGAGAATTTCTGAGCAGGTCACTTTCCATGGCATGGCATTATCTACAGTTGTCGGTTCCATGGCAGCAATTCTCGAGCTGGTGCCATGGGCAAGGGCCCATATGAGGCCTTTACAGAAAGCACTGCTCAGTTGGTGGTCTCACCAGGACGCGTCTCTGTCCCGGAAGCTACCCTGTCCGATGGAGATGCGGCAGGCACTGCAGTGGTGGTTGCGTCCAGGGTGTCTGGAGAAGGGGATGCCCTTGGAAACACCTTGTTGGATATCCCTAACAACAGATGCCAGTCTAGTAGGCTTCCAAGGACGATTCGCACAAGGACGGTGAACCGATCTGGAAAGGCTATGGTCGATCAACAGGTTGGAACTGAGAGCAGTAGCGCTGGTGTTGCGAGTTTTTCAGCCATATCTACATGGAAAAGCGATCCGAGTGTTTTCTGACAACGCGACCACAGTGGCCTACATCAACAGGCAGGGAGGCACCAGCAGTGTGCCTCTGGAAGCCGAGGCCGAGCAGTTGTTCGATTGGGTTGAACAAAACCTAGGGGCTCTGTTGGCAGAACATGTGGCAGGAGTGGGCAATGTAGAGGCTGACTTCTTGAGTCGAGTTAAAGTAGATCCAGGCGAGTGGATTCTTCATCCAGAAGTTTACGAAATGGTAGTGCGTCTCTGGGGGTCACCAGTAATGGATCTCATGGCAACTTTCTAGTCGGCAAAGGTCAGCCGTTTCTTCAGCAGAAGGCGGGAGAGAATGTTGGAGGGCCTAGATGCTCTCATACAGGATTGGCCAGTAGAGCAGCTCTTGTACATGTTTCCTCCGTGGGTGTTAATAGGCCACGTAGTGCAATGCATCGAGCTGCACAGAGGATTGGTGATATTGATCGCTCTGGATTGGCCAAGACCTTGGTATGTGGATCTGAGGAGACTCTTAGTGGAGCAGCCTTGGTGTCTGCCGGTCAGGAGGGATCTGTTGTCACAGGGTCCGCTGTATATGCCCCAGGTGGATCGATTCTCGCTTACGACTTGGCTCTTGAGAGGGCAAGGTTAAGAGCAAAGGGGTACTCCACAGCAGTAATTGCTACCTTGTTGAAGGCACGAAGGAGATCTACTTCATTGGCGTATATTTGCGTTTGGCGTATTTTTGAAGCTTGGTGTGTAGACAGGAAATTGGAAGCATTAAGAGCGTCAATACCGCAGATTCTGGCATTCTTGCAGGATGGCTTTCAGAAAGGTTTAGGGGCCTCATCCTTAAGGGTGCAGTTGGCAGCGCTGTCCTGTTATAGAGGAAAGATCAAGAGTAAAGCGTTGGGGGCTCACCTGGATGTTAAGCGTTTTTTAAGAGCGGTGTTGCTTTTGAGGCCGCAGTGTCGACAGGTAGTTCCGACGTGGGATCTGCAGTTCGTTTTGGAAGCACTGGTGCAAGAGCCTTTTGAGCCATTGTCTAGATCGTCTTTGAAGGATCTTACTCTCAAGGTGGTCTTCCTGGTAGCGATTTGTTCAGCCAGGAGAATCTCGGAATTCAAGACTTTATCCTATAGGAAACCCTTTCTGTCTTTTTACGATTCAAAGGTGGTATTGAGGCCGGTGCCGTCATTTTTACCAAAAGTGGTGTCAGCATTTCACGTGAATCAGGTGGTTTCTTTGCCAGTTTTCGGTAAAGGTTTGGAGGCTTCTTCCGCAGGACAGTGGCATCTGTTCGAAGTTCGCCGGGCATTAAAGAAATATATCCAACGGACGGCAGATTTCCGGAAGTTGGATAGATTATTTGTCCTGTTTGGTGGTACAAGGAGGGGAGAAGCAGCATCAAAGGCATCCATTGCCAGATGGATTAAGGAGGCAATAGCATCAGCGTATATGTTGAAGAGTAAGCTGATGCCTGAAAGGCTTAAAGCTCATTCGACTAGGGCTCAAGCGGCTTCATGGGCTGAATACAGGTTAGCACCAGCAGCAGAGATTTGTAAAGCAGCAACCTGGTCATCTTTAAATTCCTTTGTCAAGCATTACCGTCTAGATGTCCAGGAGGGGATACCTGTTTTGGGAAGGTGGTGCTTCAGGCTGGTCTAGCAGGTCCCCCCCATTGATTTATTTCACTGCTCTGTTACATCCCCAGAGGTTCGGGACTAGACTGGAGGGACGATAAGGAAGGTGAAATTAGACTTACCTGCTAAATGTTGTTCCTTGAGGAACTCCAGTCTAGTCCCGTATCCCTCCCTGGTTTTTCATTTGGACTAGAGCCTGAAGCAAATGACGTATCACAGGTAAGAGAAGAATAGAACTGTGTGGGTTCTGGTTTGTACGGGGAGGTTCTGGATAGGGGATTATAAAGGGGTCGCTTTTCTCCATAAGGGGGGAGAGCAGGCCTCAGCAGTTCTAACAAAGACTAATAAGGCGTAGAGGGAGATATTTCTCCCTTAAAGGTTATAGGTTAAGTTAGTTTACAGTTTGTTGATAGTGTTGACTACTTAATTGTTGCTCCGGTGAGTCTGCTTTGTCAATAGGTTACTGGAGTGAGGAGGCGGTTCCTGTGTCTTTATACTAGTGTCATCAAAAGGATGACATTTCTCAGTCTCCAAGCTGCTGGAGGAGGAGCACAACCCCAGAGGTTTGGGACTAGACTGGAGTTCCTCAAGGAACTACAATTAGCAAGTAAGTCTAATTTCACCTTCTGTTTAGCAGTGACTTCCACAGAATCGGTGAATAGAACGTAAATGTCCTGTGGCTTGTTGATCGGTTTGTTTTTCTGAATTTCCTGAGTTGCCAAGTTACCCATTTCAAAGAGTGAGATTTTAAGCCACTCCTGGATTTCTGACAATCTCGTTTTGCTGCATTATGGGATCTGCAGCACTGATTCCACAGACTACAAATACCATCTTGCACTGAAATGTACTGCAAAAAATCTCACTCCTGGGATTGGGTAATTTGGCAACTCTGCACCAGCAGAACTGATAATTCTATTCTCTTGCTTCCAAGCTCACCAGCAGCTCATTTTAAAATAAAAGCACACTGACAGAGGAGATGGGATTCAAGTCACTTACCAAACACATATTTGATTTATTTTGTGCTGCAACAGACAGGGATCCTGAAATGATGAACTGAGAAATAAATGCAATTAATCAAAAGAATTAAACATTGAAAGGTATACAGGGCCAATTTCTTAAATGACAAACTAGTAAATTAATGTTTTTCTCCCTGGTATGAACTTTGTTTTAATGCAATTTATTTAGCTGTATTTATATTCTGCTTTTCACCGGGTCAAAGTGGTCAATTGGGGGATACATTTAACATGAGGGGATATGACACACATACGTTAATACTTACAGAGAACATGGGCAATGGAGGGTTAAGTGGCTTGCCCAAGACCACAAGGAGTGCCTATAGGACTAGAAATCCCAGTCCCTCCAGCCTGAAATTGCTGTCCCCAGGTGGGACTTGAACCCCTGGCCCTCCAGCCTGAAGTACCTTGTCCTAACCACTAGACCACTCCACCCTCTGGTTCTTAATCCAGTCCTTGGGACACACCTGACACACTTTAGTAAGCATGCCCCTAAATTTGTTTTCTTTGATCCTGCACATTTGAGAAATTTCTTGGATAAAAATATTGTTAAAACTACCCCTGATTCTTCAGGTTGATTAGGGTTGATTTGGCCCATTCCTATTTGGGCTTTGACTTCAGCTTTTCATTCCCTAGAGCTGCTCTTACGTGGTATCATTTTCTTACACTCTTTGTGCACTTTGTTATGCCATGGAAAGTTACCATCTTTCATAGAACATGGTATAATGTTTTCCTGCTGGCAATAAAGAAAAAAAACTATGCATGGACCAAGTTTGCATGTATACTATCTTTCATTGTATGCAAATTTATCTCATACATATTCTTTAGGGATATCCTGAAAACTTAACCCATTTATTTGCAACCCTCAAGGACCATCAGTGAAGAACATTGAAGCAAAGGGCAACGAGCTGAATCCAATTTTTCAGGGATAAGCTGATCTAGTTCAAATAACCTGTTTGGACTTATAGATCTTGGTGTTCTTAGGGAAATAAAAATATGTCCTAAAATTTTCAGTTTTGTTTTGGATTTTTTGGACTTTCTCAGATTTTAGGGCAGTTTTTCTGTTCATTTCAGGCATTTGTTTTAAAAATAAATGTTGAATATGCATTAGAACTTTTTAACATCAATTTATGTGAGTAAATTTGCAAATCTATTGTACATGCATTAGTTTGTAGGTTATGTACATTAAATGAGTTTGCGTATACTGAAGTTCTTAAGGAGCATTAATGAATGCCCGCCCCTAGGATCCATGCATGTCATGTGGTGGACGATCCTGCCCTTAGGAAATGGAAGCAGTTAATAAAATAATAGCTGCCGGCTTACTCATGTCCAGAAGGGACATTCAGGAAGTAATTTTATAACAAACCATGCAAAGTGACGCATCATCAGTGTGCACAGTTCAGGGATTTTCAGTTACTTATGCATGTGAATGGGCGTTTACGCATTCACTTTAAATGGTCACTATTCTAAAAGTACATGCGTCAGGCTGATGGTGTCTACTTTTGGTGTGGGTGCGGCCAAGGGTGGAGTGTGGGTGAAGTGTAAGTGGTGCTTGAATTTTACATGTGTAAGTTACAGTATTTTGTAACTTACATGCCTTCTTTACACGTCTAGGCGTGCACATTTACATGGCATCTAGGACTGGCGTAAGTGCTTGTGCCTAGATGTGGCACACATATCTCGCCACTTATGCTCCTCTCTTCCAAAGAAAGACAGACACCTATTTTTCTTTATAAAATGGGTGCGACTTGTGTGTGTTGGAACTGGGCAGCTTTGTATAAGCTCTTAAGGCCAGTCCTGGATTTCTAACAACCTTGTCCTGATGTATTACAGAATCATAGAATCGAGGACTATAAATCCCAAATGCCTTAGGGTTACAGGCTTCCAAGTGCTACTTATGGAGAGAGACAGTGTGGAGGTAAAGCCATGACCTGAGATCCTGGTGTGGAGGCTGGGGGAGGGGGGTCAGAAAGAGTGACTGAGACTCTGAAGGCTGGGGGAGGGGGTAGAAAAGAAGTAAGTGGAGTTTTGTGGTGAGGGAATTGAGTAAGTTGGCAGCTGTATAAAAGGATTGTCAACTGGTGTGTTTTTTTTAATCTAAGAGGCTGTTCCATTCTTGATTTTACCCCTTTGCTCTGATTTTGCTGACAAAAACAGCATAACATCTTCCTTATTGTCCCTCCAGCCCAGTCCCATTATCTGAGGGTTGTCATGCCTTACCAGCAGCTTGGAGACTGAGCATGTCACAACTTGTGACATCAGCATACATGGGCAGCTGGTAGCACCTCCCAGCCCCCAGATTTCAGTCTTCAAGCAGCTGGAGAGATGTGGCTTTCCACAGGGGAACTCACTGGGAGACTTAGGTTATATTTACCCTGGTTGTTGTTTTTGGCACAAGAATCCCTCTGCAAGGGAAGGGATAAGCCCTCTCAATAGGGACCCTTCTCGGAGGCTACCCTTTTGGGGTTGGGAAAAAAAATCTGAGCTCCACAGAAAAGCCTAAGGAGTTAGGCAAGCACCGTTATTTGGTTGCAGGCAGACCTTGGGCCCCTCAGTGTAGGAGGAGGGGGCCTTGCAGTGTTATGTTGAGTTCAGATGTCTCCCGAATCCTCTCTGGGGCGAGGAGCCCCACAGTCTGCCAAACCTGGTTTCCTCCCCCTGGGACGTTTTGCTACCGCCAATGCCAGATTAAGAGGCTGAGCAGTGAGCGGAAAATCAGCTGAGCACCGGCTATGCCGTGTCTTTAGCCTCGGGGTGCCTTTCTCCTTTTTTATTTTCAGTGGAGCAGCCATCAGGGTTTTTCTTATTTTATCACACTCATTTTAGGGTGAAACTGCAAGGCTCAGCTGAGGACCCTTCTGCTGCATGGGAAAGCCAGCCATTACTTGTAGGAGGTAGGTGTTGCAGGTGTTTACTTTACTAAGGGTGTGTTAAAAGAAAAAAAAAGAGGGAAAGCAGAGCAAAGCCCATTTAAGGAGCCAGGGTCTTTGTCTGCAGCCCTTAGCTATCTTCAGTCATCATGCCAGCAAGGCCCATATGTCTAGCTTGTGGTTCCAGGCATGGGGTTATGTCAGAAGAGGGCTTCTGCTGCGGCTGTGAGGAAGACGCATGCTCAGTTGAAGATGATCGGCAAGAGAGGGGCCCAGATAGACTTCAGCAGGAAGGAGGCTCGGATGTCCTGAGGGGCACCTCCTGGAGTCAAGCGAGAGATGTTCTATAGCAGGAGGGGGCTTCAGGGGGGAACTGGGAGAACCCTCCAACGGTCACATGGCACCTGCGAGGGACTGGGAATCTAGATCTCCCTATCCCTCCACTTCCCAAGAGGCCTTGGCTGGAGACGTCTTTGGGGCTTTCTCTCCTGAGTTTGTGCTGCTTATGCACAAGGCCTTCTGTATTGAGCAAAGGTCAGGAGACCCCTTGGCCCCCACAGGAACATGTAAGAGATTCTTGGAGGGGGGCAGGTGCATACAACTGTGCAAGAAGAGCCGCCAGCCAGGTGCAGGAGAGTAGACTCTGATCCTTGGCAGGATTCCGGGTCTGTTCTGTCCGATGATCTGGACGAACAAGAGCCTGGAGGAGACGCGCGAGGAATGCATTGGATCTAGAGGAGGGCGAGATCCCATAGGAGGAGGAGGCACGCATTGTACGAGTCTTCCGCAGAGAGAAGCTGGCAGCACTGATTTCTCACTCCCCGAAAATGCTTAATATGTCTGTAGGAGCTCAGTCAGAAGACGACCCTCTGGAGGATCCACTTTTCCAAGCAGTTCGGAAACTGCAGACAGTGTTCCCATTACATCGGGTCATAAAGCAGATGATCCAAGATGAATGGGACATACCAGAAGCCGGTCTTAAAGGGGCATGAACCATGGCGTGCCTGTATCTGCTTCCTGAACAGGAGAAGGATCTGTTTCGTTCACCCAAGGTAGACGCAATGGTCTCGGCAGTAACCAAAAAGACTACCATCCCGGTGGAGGGCAGCATTGCCCTCAAGGATGTACAGGACAGAAAACTGGAAACTCTATGGAAGCAGGCCTTTGACATCAATGCCGCTTCCTTACAGGCTTCAGTCTGCGGTGCCTTTGTGGCCCATACCTGTCTCCACTGTGCTCAGGGGCTTCTTAGAGAGCCAGGGGATCCTGGATCTGCCCCGCTAGAAGCTGCCAAATTGGAGTCAGGGGCCACTTACATAGCAGCTGCCTTCTACAATCTGATTAGGTGTCAGGCATGGAACATGGCCGCAGTGGTGTCCGCATGCAGGTATTTGTGGCTGTGCAACTGGTCAGCAGATGTATTGTCCAAATCGTGCCTGAGCAAGTTCCCGTCCAAGGGAAAACTATTGTTCGGGGAGGCATTGGACAAGTTGGGCAAGGACTTGAAAGATTCCAAAGGAGGTAGATCCTCCCCCCCCCCCCAGGATAAACAGAAGCCACAGCGTCCAGCAGCACCAGGTCAGAGCCAGGTGTGGGGCTTTGGGCATTTTAGAGTGGCACGCTTTGTGCCCTACCAGAGAGGGAGGTTCCTGGCTAGGGGGCAGTCCTTTCGTGGATTCCGTGGGGTGGGAAGAGGGCTTTACTCTTCCTCTCCCCCTGCCAGTAAGAATCCACAATGAAATGAGGCAGGCCCGGGGGGGGGGGGGTTAATACCCATGGGGGGGAGGCTGCAGGAGCTTTACCCCGCCTGGGTCCAAATTACCACCGATCAGTGAGTCTTGGAGGTCATCAAGGAAGGGTATGTCCTCGGGTTTGCATGCCTACTAAAGGAAGTTTCTCAGGTCTTCTTGCGGGGATGTTCCACAAGCTTCAAGTGGTGAGGGACACCCTACAAAGGCTATGGGAGCTTCAGACAATTGCAGAGGTGCCACGCAGCCAGTACGGCTCTGGCTGATACTCTATTTATTTCGTGGCACCCAAAAAGGAGGGTTCCTTCATTGTTATCCTGGATCTCAAACATGTGAATCGCTGCTTCAGGGTGCGTGGTTCTTCATGGAGATGCTAAGATCGGTGATCGTTGCTGTCAGAAAAGGCAAATTCCTCACTTCTTTGGATCTCACTGAGGCCTACCTGAAAATTCTGATTCGGCTGGAGCATCAGCGCTTCCTGAGGTTTGCGGTGCCTATGGGTCATTTTCAGTTCACCGCACTGCCTTTTGGTCTGGCAACCACTCCCAGAACCTTCACCAAGATCATGGTGGTGGTTACTGTGGCCTTGAGGAAGGAAGGAATCCTAGTGCACCTGTACTTGGATGAGTGGTTAATCCGAGCGAAGTCCAGGGATGAGAGTAAGAGGGCCACAGCTCAGGTGGTCGAGTTCCTCCAGAGTCTAGGCTGGGTAATCAACTTGACCAAGAGCACTCTGATCCTGACACAGGAGTTAGTTTACCTGGAGGCTCAATTCAAGACACAGGACGGCAAAGTTTTCTTGCCGGTAGAGCGGATGAGCAAGCTTTTGAGCGGGAGGTCAAGCTTTTCCTCTATGCGCAGTCTCCAACAGGTTGGTATTAACTGCAGCTCCTGGGGTAGATGGCAGTGACCATCGAACTGGTCCCATGGGCTCAGCCCCACATGAGGCCACTCCAGAAGTCCTGGTTGAGAAGGTGGTTGGCTCAGCGTCACCCACTGGGGAGATGGCTCCCTTGCCAGGAGGAAGTCAGGGAGTCCCTCCAATGGTGGCTACAACCCAAAGAATTGTTCATGGGAATGCCCCTGGAAGTGCCAACCTGGATTGCCCTTACAACAGATACCAGCCTGGCAGGTTGGGGCATACACTGCCAGTCTCAGATGACACAAGGCAGGTGGTCACCCAAGGAGTCCTCCTGGGCCATCGACCGGCTAGAGATGCAAGTGGTGTTCTTGGTCCTGCAGAGTTTTGTGAGCCTCCTTCGGGGGAAGGCAGTGCAAGTGTTTTCAAACAATGCTGCAAGAGTGGCATACCTCAACTGACAGGGGGGCACAGGCAGCATACATTTGGAAAGCGAGGTCGCTCCATTGGTGGCCTGGGTGGAGGACAACCTTCAGCATTATCAGCAGCACATGTGGCTGGCAGAAGAAACATGGCGACTGACTATCTAAGCAGGGTACAGGTGGATCCCAGTGAGTGGATGCTCAACGACGAAGTCGTTGCACAGATGGTGCGCCATTGGGGCCCCCCAATCATGGACCTCATGGCGACCTGTGCATCCACAAAGGTGAGTCGCTTCTTCAGCAGACGTCAGGAATGGATGTCAGAAGGGCTCGACGTGTTGTTGCAGTGTTGGCCCATAACCGGTCTGCTCTGTTTTTCCCCTATGGGCCCTGATAGGGTGAGTATTTCAGAGATTGAAGCACACAGGGGACTAGCCATCCTGATTGCTCTGGACTAGCCATGCAGACCATGGTATGCTGACCTGGTCTGGCTGATGACAGATCGTCCATGGTGGTTGCTAAACAGGAACGACCTGCTGTGGCAAAATCCATTTCTAATGCTGCAGGTGAATCAGTTCTCGCTTATGGCATGGCTCTTGAGAGGGCTCGGTTGAGTAAGTGGGGCTATTAGGCTCGATCATCGCCACAATGTTGAAGGCACACAAGCGCTCTACTTCATTGGCATACAATAGAGTCTGGAGGCTCTTTGAGAACTGGTGTGCAGACCAGGGAATATGGGCTGTGTCTGCCCCTTTCCCTGAGCTCTTGGTCTTCCTGCAGGCAGGTCTTGAGAAAGGATTGGCATGTAATTCCCTGTGGGTGCAGGTAGCAGCCTTGGCGTGTTACTGGGGTAGAGTGCAAGAAGTGTCTCTTGTATCTCACCCTGTTGTGGTGTGCTTCCTGAGAGCGGTGAAGCAGGTGTAGCCCCCGTTGCGATCAATAGTACCATCTTGGGACCTTAATTTGGTCTTGTCAGTACTGATGGGGGCACTGTTTGAGCCACTTTCAGGGAGTTCCCTGAAGGACTTGACTCTGAAGATGGTTTTCTTGGTAGCCATTTGCTCAGCTAGACAAATTTCGGAATTACAGGCCTTGTCATGCAGGGAACTGTTTCTGTCCATTTCTAAGAAGAAAATGGTGCTGCACTCAGTACCGTCATTCCTGCCTAAAGTGCTGTCAGCATTCCACTTGAATCATCCAGTTGCCCTTCCGGTTTCTCTGGCTCAGGGGATTCTCTGGCAGACCCCCAATTGCAACTCCTGGATGTCCTCTGAGTACTCTGCCATTATTTGAAAGTCACTGAGCAGTTTTGGAGGACAGATCGGCGCTTCATTCTGTTTGGAGGTCTGCTCAAATGGGAGGTGGCATCCAAAGTGTCCATCTCCAGGTGGGTAAGAGAGACAATTTCCTCGACTTACTTGCTCCATTGAAGGACCATGCCAGCGGGCTTGCAGGCTCATTTGATAAGGGCCCAAGCCGCTTCTTGGGCAGAGTCTAATTTGATTCCACTGGCAGAGATCTTTAGGGCTGCAACGTAGGTGTCCTTACATATCTTTGTTAAACACTATCGGTTGGATGTGTAGGCAGTGAGGGACGCCAGGTTCGGCACAGCGATAATCCGGGCTGGACTCGCAAGACCCTCCAGGGTTAGTACTGCTATGGTACATCCCCCTCAGGTAACAGGACGGGACTGGACTGGAGGAACGATAAAGAAGGTGAAATTAGGCCTTACCTGCTAATTGTCTTTCCTTGAGGACCTCCAATCCAGTCCCAGACCCTCCCAGAACTATTCTGTTCTCCTTCAACAGGTGGCAATCCCGGACCTGGAAGAAGTACAATGTGTTTTTTAAGGTCAGGAAGCAAGTTAACGTTAAGGGCTGAGTCACCTGGGTTTAATAAAACAAACAAACAAAAGAGCATGGAACAAGAGGATTAGGAGGCATCGGCAATAGTCGAGATCCCGGTGAGGATGTATATCTGCTTCTTTGATATGGCAGAACGCCACTCTGTTGGCAGAGAGCGACATCAGGTAAGAGCCTCTCCTCCTTGGATTGGGGGGTGTTGCAGTCTGTTTGTGGGGGAAGGTTTTTTTAGAAGTATATCTGATTCAGGCATTGGGCTTGCATGTTTTTCTCCCTTGTCTGCTTTGTTAATAGGATACTGGGGGCTGGAAGGTACTACCAGCCACCCATGTATGCTGATATCACAAGTTGTGACATGCTCGGTCTCCAAGCTGCTGGTGAGATGTGACAACTCTCAGGTAATGGGACTGGACTGGAGGTCCTCAAGGAAAGACAATTAGCAGGTAAGGCCTAATTTCACCATGCATGCTACAGAGTAAAACCAGGACTGGCACAACCTGTGAGGAAACATTGAGCCAGTTGGCAACCCTATTGAATAACGCTGCCCACAGGCTTTAGTGCTGCTATGGAAGGTGCAAGAGAGAAGCCAGGATAGGTCACACCTTGTGCAAGTAGCAAAATTATGTGTCCACTGATGCTAGTTTTGACTGCATACTGGAAACAGGGTTAGAATTGGAAAGTCATTTCACAGAAGCCGGCAGGAAATCATTTTAGTAATATTCAGACTGGTAATCCAAAAGGTTCTCCATGTCTAAGTCCCATGAACCAGACAGCAACCCTCTACTTTCATGTTAGAAAGAGCATTAATTTTCTTTAGATTGGATACATTAATGTTGGAATAGAAATTATGGAATAGTTTAATTGAAATAAGTTTTTGCTTTTAGTGACCAACAGCGTAATGGAAGCAATTTTCCAACTGCGCACACTGAGGCAAAGTCCACAGGTTTCTTTTACCCATAGACTTCACACTGGGCTTCAGAAAGATAACAGTGCAGGAACAGATTCTCCTTTGAAATTTGGCAGTATATAGCATGAGACTCGTGCATCTGCCCATGTGTAGAGTTCAAAATTTTGCTCAAAGCACATTTCGGCTGCTGCATGCATGCTGTTAGCCAGATTGAGGAGGTCAAGTGTCAGATGGTAGCGCGTGAGTTTTGTGTGTGACAGGTGGTGGGATCGATGCCCACATTCTCCAGCAAGCGGTTCTGTGACTTAGTTTTTGAAGCATTTGTAAGCTGTGAGAGGCAGGGATAGTGCTGCTATAGAAATAAGAAGTAGTATGTGTAAATCACTTTCCCTCCCCATTAATAACTTTCAAATAGCCTCTCTCCATCAGCAAGAAATGTTTGTTGATGTCCCCATGAATACTCTTGATAGAAGAGCATTATGCTTAGTAAATGTTCCATATACTTACAAAGAGGCCACCCCAGAAAGGGGAGCCGGCAATCACAAAAATGCTGAATAGGGGAAATTCAAAAGTAGCCAGGACGATTGCCAGGATGATCTGCATTAAGCCAATGAGGATCTGACTGACCTGTTCATAGAAAGAAATGCCTTAAGAAAACTCTTCCATTCTCATGACATGAACAAAACCATCCTACTGGCTGTACATTAGTATGTGTGTATGTGCGTACGTGCATGCGTGCGTGTGTGTTTGTGTGCGTGCATGTGTGTGTGTCTGTGTGCGTGCATGTGTGTGTGTCTGTGTGCGTGCGTGTGTAGCTCTGTCTCTGAGTGTGTTGCATCTAGAGGAGAGAGTATGGCTTGAATGGCGCAGTGCTGCATATTCTGTTGGTTTGCAACAAAAAATAAAATTAAAACAAACTGTAATAATATACAAAACTATTAATGTCACTTACAACAGACTTCAAAGGATGGATTTTACTATTTAACCACAGGGTGCCAATGTTCCATGGCCAGGGCTAGAACAATACAGTTTTGGACCCTAGGCAAACATCCATTTGCAGACCCCTTACCATGGACCCCCATTTACTTCTTTTATGAACCTCCCCTCCCTCATAGCTTCATTCGCTCTTTAATGCTTCCCCGCCAGGATCTTTGGTCATGGCTTTACCCCTCCATAAGTAGCACTGGGAAGAGTGCGGGGCCTAGTCCTGGTGCGATAGCTGCAGTAGGTTGAGCGTGCATGAGGACTGTGTAAGCACATACCCAGAATGGAGTGGTCTAGTGGTTAGAGCAGTGGGCTGAGAACAGGGAAGCTGGGCAAGTCATTTTCACCCTCCACTGCCTTGGTACATGCCAGGGATGCCAAAAGTGGACCACCCCAAAGAGTGAGATTTCCAGCCGATGTGTCAAAGGCATAACTCTAGAAAGCTTTAAGTGTCAAAAAGGCTTCACAAATAGAAGAACCAATGGAAACAAATTAGTTTTCTTTAGTGCCTCTAAAAGGATATAGACAGAAAGGGGGCAGTATTATAGCTTTCTAAGGAATTTGTCTAGATAATTAAAGAATTACTTAGGTACATTCCCCAGACTAAAAACCTCTTTCCACGTGACTATATTTGTAGTAGTGGATTTCCCCAGCCCATATTTTCAAAGGGAAACTTTATTAATACGATAGTGACCCTGCCACAGGAAGACAGAGAACAGGCACACTTTCTCGATCTTCACACACACACAAAGTTCTGTCTGCTGCTCAGTGTCTTCTCTCCCTCCTCACCCACCACACGCACACACACACACAACGCCACCTGAAGCTCTGTCTATCATGTAAAGTTCTTGCAGTTAGTGAAAGATCTTTTCCTCAGCATGCAACAGCCGCCCTTCCCCTCATCCTTCTCCTCCTCTGCACTGCCGCACACTCACAGCTCTCTCCAAGGTCAGCTCAGCACCTCATACAGAATCATTCCCCCTCCCACCTCATGCAGAAGTTTCACTTGCACAGCACAAGAACTTCCCCCAGCTGACCGCCTCCCTTCCTGTGACTAGAGCAGCATTCCAGTGCTCCACCCCCACAGCTTCCCATTGGCTGGACTCTACTCACAGTCTGTGACTACTAGAGCAGCATTCCAGTGCTCCGCCCCCACAGCTTCCCAATGGCTGGATCCTACCCACAGTCTGTGACTAGAGTAGCATTCCAGTGCTCCACCCCACAGCTTCCCATTGGCTGGACCCTACCCACTGTGTGTGACTAGAGCAGCATTCCAATGCTCCGCCCCACTGCTTCCCATTGGCTGGATCCTACCCACATCACTCACTCATACAGGGGGAGTATGAGAGAACTGCAGATAGAGGATTTAAGCTCTGAAAAATGTCCATTCTTCTACTGTAACTTCTGGGCATTAATGTAATACTGAAAAGTCTGGTAATCAGCAATCCTAATCTATTAAATCCTGAATACATCTGAAAGGGCTCCCCTGAACATTTAGGCCAATGCTGACTCCTGGTGACCCAGCAGCTCCTGGGTTTTCTTGGCAGTGTTACCATGAATAGATTACCAGTCCTCTCTTACGAGGCAACGTAGGGTTAAATGACTTGCCCAAGGCCACAAGGAGTGCTATGAGGAATTAAACACTGGTCTTCTGCGGAAAACATCTTCTCTCCCTTTCCTGCATTACTCCTGAGTAGTCACCATGGCCTACACTCAATGGAACAACATCTTCAGTTATTCAGAAGATCATCTGAATAATCTCCTACAGGAACCTCCACTTGTGGATGATGAATCGGAAGACATAAGTTTTGCTGAACAATGGATTGATCTCGTTCGCACCAAAAAGGCTGTCATTCGGTATGAGCTCCATTATGCAAGCCTTCTACAGTATTGCAGAGTGAAGCGTATTCCCAGAGGGTTAAGGATGACTAAGGAATCTAACATGTTCCATGATGACAAAGTCTTCATGGACAAATGGTATGCTATTTTAAACAAATGTTCACTTGTCCTTATGGTGCTTCTTGCAGACACCTCTAAGAAAAAAGCTTATGCCATTAAAATAGAGGCTGATAGGAAAATGGACTTACTCAAAGCAGATGATAGACACTTTGACAGATTACTAAGCGAGTAGAGAGGTTAAAAAAGGTAAACTCGATAAGCATAAGCGTGATGAATTGGACTATAAGAATGGTAATGTTTATTTATGGTTGAAGTCTTGTACTTCACATAATGTACAGTGACAGATCAGTTTCAAAGATAACACTGGTGAGCATAGTGATCATGCCCCCAGAAAGAATGATAAGTCTGATTGTAGGAATGATGATATGCAAGAAAGAAGTAAAAAACGAATTAGAAGTGATTCGGAAGAATTGGTTGCCTCCCCTAACTCCACTCCTTTGCCAACATCTCCTGGTACCTCTAGAGATTTTTATTCAAGGACATTTGAGAAAAAGAATCAGCACGGTACAAACCCCTGTGGAAACAGTCCTTCCCTCACCAGCTGGAATTTAGAGGGAGGGGAGGGGCAGGGAGAGAAGCACGCGATCCTATCAGAATTGGTTTCATGACCATTACTGACATCTGAAATTGACCTTCCTGTTCTTAGCCTCTCTTCTCATTCCAATTCTGAATGTGACTTTCTCCAGAAAGGTCTCTCATTTGTTCCCACAGCACGATATGATCCTTTTCAGACATGTATTGATCTTTAAAGGTTTTCTCGCAAACTTCAGATTACCCATGTCTTTTTGGGTAGACTTAATGACCAGGCAGATCCGTCAATTATGCGTAAGAAGTCTCGGTGGGTGCCTCCAGGTCCCACTGACCCTGCAATATCCTGCAATATGGACTGTGTCCTTCGAGATGTTTGCCTACTTGAGAGTACCTCTAAATGCAGATTTAATAATCTTTCACATGGAGAGAGACAAGCCATGCAGTCCCTTTGACAACATTCAGATATTATTATCAAACCTGCAGATAAGGGAGGCAGTATAGTCATTCTCGACCGCATCTATTATATTAATGAACTTCAACATCAGCTTAATGACAATAATTTTTACCAAGTTCTCACTCATGATCCCATACCCAATATTTAAAAAAAAAATTGATTCTCTACTCTACTTGGGTTCTACAGCTCTGTATCTGACAGACCCTGAGGTTTCTTTTCTGAAAGCATCTCATCCGATTATACCTACCATAAACACTATACCCAAGGTTCATAAATCGCTCATCCACCCTCCAGGGAGACCTATAGTTTCCACTATGGGATCTGTGCTTGAACCCATTTCTCAATTTATAGATCATTACCTCCGTCTTGATGCCTTTGAATTATGGTGCTGGCGGCAAATACTGTGTATACCATGGACTGCCTGAAGAACAAACCAGTCTGTACTAGAGGAGATCATACCTAAGCTTTCTTTAGAAGCTCAGATGACAAGACTTCGACTTTCATACTTTGGACACATCATGCGGAGAGAGAGATCATTAGAGAAAGACATCATGCTTGGTAAGCTACAAGGTCAATGCAAAAGAGGAAGGCCAGCAATGAGATGGATCGATACAATAACAGCAGCTACGGGTACCAGTCTGTCAACAATAAGCCGCCTGACTGAAGACCAAACACAATTTAGGATAGCTATCCAGAGGGTCGCCATGAGTCGACTCCGACTCGACGGCACTTAACAACAACAACAACCTCCGTCTCATTGTTCCACAAATTCCATCCTATGTTAGGGACTCGGCAGATATTATTAATTTTCTCAACACTTTCGAAGGGGATCTTTCTGTTTTTTGTATAGTTATTTTAGACATTGAATCACGCTACACTAACATTCCTCAAGAAGGCATCTTGACAGTCATATGCAAATATTTGAATTTACGTCCTGGTCCCTCACGCATGCCTACTGAATTTTTAGTGGAGTTAGCATATGTAGCATTTACTAAGTACACCAGATTAAAGGCACTGCCATGGGTGCTGCGATGGCACCAGACATAGCGAATCTGTATGTTGCTGAATTTGAGGCAGCATATCTTTTAGATTTCCCATTTTCCACTCATGTAGTAAATTGGAAACGATACATAGATGACATTCTTGTCATATGGAGAGGCAATAATGATCAGTTGATGCTGTTCTATGACTGGCTTAATACATTGGATTTGAACCTCAAGTTCAAAATGCAGTGCAGTATGGACAAGATTCCTTTTTTAGTAGCAACTTAAAAAATAATTGACCTGTCTCACAGTTCCTGCAGTTACATAGACTCTGTACAGATGTTACGGAATATCACAGGCAATCCTTTGATATGGCTAAAAGATTCACCGCACGTGGTAATCCCATTGAATGTATCAAAAAAGGTTTTAAGTGAGCCCAATCTGCCCCCAGACAAGAATTACTTCTACCCATAGCTAGGTGTCTGGTGGATGTGAGGATTGCCTGGTAACATGCCTGCCTGGTGCGAAGGTAGTGGACCTCACACGACACCTAGACAAGGTCTTAGATAGTGCTGGGGAGGAGTCTGCTGTCTTGGTACATGTTGGTACCAATGACACAGGAAAATGTGGTAGGGAAGTTCTGGAGGCTAAATTTAGGCTTTTAGGTAGGAAGTTGAAATCCAGAACTTCCAGGGTAGCATTCTCCGAAATGCTTCCCGATCCATGCGCAGGACCCAAAAGGCAGGCGGAGCTCTGGAGTCTCAGTGCGTGGATGAGAAAATGGTACAAGGATGAGGGTTTCGGATTTGTTCGGACCTGAGGAAAGGAGGGGCTCTTCCGAAGGGATGGGCTTCACTTTAACCAGGATGGAACCAGGCTGCTGGCATTAACCTTTAAGAAGGAGATAGAGCAGCTTTTAAACTAGATAATAGGGAAGAGCCAACATTTGCCCAAGAGCGCATGGTTCTGAACAATGTATCCTTGAAGGATACTACCAAAAAAATGAAGTTAGGGCACATCAGCAGACAGGTTCCAATAAGACAAAGGTAGCCCAAATGCCCTTGAGTACAGAGCAGACAGAGCGTAAAGATTCCAAATTACCCCATCTACTGATAACCAGATTAATATGAATAAAATATAGTCTCTAAAATGCTTGTATGCAAATGCTAGTAGTCTAAAAAATAAGATGGGAGAGTTAGAATATATAGCACTAAATGAGAAGTTACATATCATTGGTATCACAGAGACATGGTGGAAGGAGGACAACCAGTGGGACACTGTGATACCTGGGTACAAACTATATCATAATGATAGAGCTGATCAAATTGGTGGAGGGGTTGCACTCTATGTAAGAGAGGGCATTGAGTCACAAAGGATTAAAGCTTTGCAGGAAACAAAATTTGCTGTAGAATCTCTATGGATTGAAATTCCATGTAAACAGGGAAAGGCAATGGCAGTGGGGGTGCACTATCGACCGCCTGGCCAGAATGAACAAATGGATGATGAAATGCTCTAATAAATCAAGGAAGCTAACAAATGTTACAGCACAGTAATAATAATGGGTGATTTCAATTACCCCGGTATCGACTGGGTCAGTGTCACGGCAGGACCTGCTTGGGAGATAAAGTTTCTAGATAAAATAAATGACTGCTTCTTGGAGCAGCTGGTTCATGAACCAACCAGAGGGGAAGCCATTTTTGACTTAGTCCTTAGTGGAACACCAGATCTGGTGCAAGAGGTAAGGGTGTTGGGGCCACTTGGCAATAGTGATCATAGCATGATCACGTTTGATTTAATTAATGGAGGAGGGATGGTAAGGAAATCCACAGTACTATCTTTTAACTTTCAAAAGGGCGACCAAGGGGCATGTTTACTAAACTGCGTTAACATAGCAGTGGCTACGTTAAGGTGCGTTAAGACCGTAACGGCCTTAACAGCCCTTAACGCGCCTTAACGTTCCCGGTCGCATTAAGTGCAGAAAAGGGTGGAGAGAGGGCGGGGGGAAGGGGTCAATGGGCAGGGAGTGGGCGGGGAGAGGCCTCTTTCACACTAACGCAGAGGACATAAGGGCGGAATCCTAACGCAACTGAAAACCAGGCGTTAGCACACAATTGCAGGAGAGAGAAACCATTTCAGTCAGCAATGTACAGCAAAGCCAGGGAAACCTAAAAAAGTGATAAGTGTGATACATGTGCACGGAACAAAAGGGCAAATAAACATTGAAAATGACCTGAACAAAATGTAAAAAAAAACATAACTAAGCTGGCCAATAGTGATATTAATGGGAAACAACAAAAAACACTACCGAGAAAGCCCCCCCAAAAAGATATTAGGTTTGGAAGGGTCTATGCTCTTTCTCCTTACAAGATGAATGATCCCACAGTGCAATAGCGCTGATCAGGGTCTTCCCTTTTTATTGGACAGGTTCCCTATGGCGTGCACATGTTCTGCAACAGCAGGGTGGGCATGTCGGAACAGGCACTGGACAGATGCTGGAAAATGGGGTACAGAGGGCTGCAGGCGGCACATGCTGTGGTGCAGCTGGGCCACAGTGCAGACTAGGGTGATGCCTAGGTGGCCCATAGGAATGCTGAAACAGTAGAGCAGCAAGACAGCAACTGATGAGGGCCCAAAATGGGCACGAGTGTGTTTCCCATAGTGTCACTGGGGATAGTACCCAGCAGGTACCCCCAAGGGCACAGATCATTGGCAGGCGGTGCTGGGGGGAAGCGTGGACATCTATGCAGGCACCCCTACCCCAGAACCCACACCATAGGCAGCCGTCTACCGGCACTGGTTGGAATGTGACGGCACACCACCAGCATAAGAGCATGTCAGCATGGTGGCGGAGGGGTACTGGTGGTGAAGGGGGCACTGGCAGCTGCCCACAGCAGACCATGGCCTAGCCCTGTGTAGGTGGGTGCCATGCACTGCCACAGACAGGCCCTGTCTGATGAACAGTCATGGAATCCCCAGCGAATGCACTGTTTCTGTGGTAACACAGTGGTGCAGTACACACAGCCAGTGTGTTCAGAAGTGGAAGGTCACAGGTTTAAGTCCCAGCTGTGGTTCCTGCCAACCCAGGCCTCATATTTTACCCACTACTAAAACATGGTAATAAAGACGGAACCTTTATTGCAGATAACGTAAAAATGCCCAAAATGCCTACATTTTACCCTATAGAGCACAGACACCATAAACATGCGCATTACCTAGAGCAGAGTCTCCCAAATGCAGTCCTGGATGGCCAAACACCATTCAGGTTCCATGCTGCCTCTAATAAATATGGCTGTGCTGTATATCTATGCACCACCTCCATGGTATTCAGATGTATCTTGAAGAACTAGAAAGGGGGACTCTTACTTCTGGAGAGAAATCTGCAACTGTGAGTATATAATTCTGGTAATTTTCTAAAAAGAATTCTTTGTATTAAAGCTACTTAGTCTGTGAACCCACTGTTTTTTGTTGGATCAGTTAGGGCCTAGTAGCAGCAATTAAAGTTTGAATTTAAAACACAGAGGAGAACTTTCTGGTTACATTTCATATCCAGCAGAGAGTTTGTAGTTTAAATCTAATAGTCACTCAGGGCCAAGTAACAGCAAAGTACTTTTAGTTTACATTTAACACACAGAAGAGAGCTTTCTGGTTAAATTTAGACCCCAGCAGAGAGCTTGTAGTTCAAATTTCATAAGAAGTTAGAGCCTAGCAGCAGCTAAGAGCTATAATTTAAATCAAATCAGAATTTAGCTTAGCACAAAAGGCAAAACAGGGTCTGTACTCCTTGAGCAACAAATAAAGTCTTCTAGAGACCTTTACAAAGAGGCCTTCTACCTAGGGGGCAAGAGACCTGTGAAACCTTTTCAAAAGGTGTTAACACCAGGTGGCAGATCAAAAGGCCATTTTGAAAGACTCCTCCTATCCAAGCAGGGACTGTTAATTACCCAGGAAGTTGGTCACAGCATTACCTCAGCAGCAGAGGCATAAATAGCTCAACCAGAGCTCTGTGAACCTCTGTCTTGAAGGACTAGAAAGGGGGGCTGTTACTTCTGGAGAGAAATCTGCAACTGTGAGTATATACTTCTGGTAATTTTCTAAAAAGAATTCTGCGTATTAAAGCTACTTAATCTGTGAACCCACTGTTTTTTGTTGGATCAGTTAGGGCCTAGTAGCAGCAATTAAAGTTTGAATTTAAAACACAGAGGAGAACTTTCTGGTTACATTTCATATCCAGCAGAGAGTTTGTAGTTTAAATCTAATAGTCACTCAGGGCCAAGTAACAGCAAAGTACTTTTAGTTTACATTTAACACACAGAAGAGAGCTTTCTGGCTAAATTTAGACCCCAGCAGAGAGCTTGTAGTTCAAATTTCATAAGAAGTTAGAGCCTAGCAGCAGCTAAAAGCTATAATTTAAATCAAATCAGAATTAAGTTACCTCAGCAGCACAAGACAGGGTACTGTGTAGCAGCCCTCTTTTAATAAGTGTTATTTCCCACCCACCCCTGGGATAATCATAGCTTTATAGGTACATACACATCTTAAAAGACAGGAGGTGCTTTCAGGTGAAGCTCATTACCGAAATCAGTCATACACTAAGGACCTGAGATTAATTAAGCTTCAGGTGAACAAGGTATTTTAAACGTATTAGGTACAGTTTTATTGGTATAAAAACCCATAGCAACCCCTAGTAAGTAAGAACTTAAAGATCTAGACACAAACTTAAAACTAAGATGCAGACAGCAGTCCAGCAGCGGGATGGGGCCTTTCCAGTCTTTTGCATTGAGTGTCACATGTATGATTTTCTCCCAGTTGGTGAGAGGTCTTACGTGTGCACTAGGTGCAAGGAGCTCTTTGCTCTCAGGGAACAAGTCCGTTCTCTACAGGCTAAAGTAGCAGACTTGGAAAACATAAGACAGAGAGGTACATAGACGAGACCTACAGGGATATAGTCCTGAAGTCCCACCTCCAGTCTGGCAGCACCCCTGTTGCCATGGAGGAGAGAGGTCACGTGACAGGACAGCATCACCCTGGTGTGGCAGGAAGTGATCCTGTAACTAGGACCTGTCCTCCAGGTGATGTAAAACCCTCTCGCACCGAGGACGTTTCTCCAGGGCCATGTGCCCATGAGGGAAGGGCTAGGACAGCCGTTATAGTTGGTGATTCAATCATTAGGCATGTAGATAGCTGGGTGGCTGGTGGACGTGAGGATCGCCTGGTAACATGCCTGCCTGGTGCGAAGGTAGCGGACCTCACGCGCCACCTAGATAAGGTCTTAGATAGTGCTGGGGAGGAGTCTGCTGTCTTGGTACATGTCGGTACCAATGACATAGGAAAATGTGGTAGGGAGGTTCTGGAGGCAAAATTTAGGCTTTTAGGTAGGAAGTTGAAATCCAGAACTTCCAGGGTAGCATTCTCCAAAATGCTTCCTGTTCCACGCGCAGGACCCAAAAGGCAGGCAGAGCTCCGGAGTCTCAATGCGTGGATGAGACAATGGTGCAGAGATGAGGGTTTTGGATTTGTTAGGAACTGGGGAACATTCTGGGGAAAGGAGGGGCTCTTCCAAAGGGATGGGCTTCACCTTAACCGGGACGGAACCAGGCTGCTAGCATTAACCTTTAAAAAGGAGATAGAGCAGCTTTTAAACTAGATATTAGGGGAAAGCTGACAGTCAATCAAGAGCGGATGGTTCGGAAGAATGTATCCTTGAAGGATACTACCAAAAGCAGAGAGGTTCCACAAAAGAGTAAAGTAGCCCAAATGTCCTCAAGTATGGAGCAGACAGAGCTTAAAGATCCCAATTTACCCATGTCTAACAATAGCCAAATTAACATGAATAAAATACATTCTCTAAAATGCTTGTATGCAAATGCTAGAAGTCTAAAGAATAAGATGGGAGAGTTAGAATATATAGCACTAAATGAAAGGTTAGATATGATTGGAATATCAGAGACATGGTGGAAGGAGGACAACCAGTGGGACACTGTAATACCTGGGTACAAACTATATCGTAATGATAGAGCTGATCAAATTGGTGGAGGGGTTTGCGCTCTATGTTAGAGAGGGCATTGACTCAGAAAGGATTAAAGTATTGCAGGAAACAAAATCTGCTGTAGAATCTATATGGATTGAAATTCCATATAAAAGGGGGAAGGCAATGGCAGTGGGGGTGTACTATCGAGCGCCTGGCCAGAATGACCAAATGGATGATGAAATGCTCAAAGAAATCAAGGAAGCTAACAAAAGTTACAGCACAGTAATAATAATGGGTGATTTCAATTACCCCAGTATCGACTGGGTCAGTGTGACGTCAGGACATGCTAGGGAGATAAAGTTCCTAGATGAAATAAATGACTGCTTCTTGGAGCAGCTGGTTCATGAACTGACCAGAGGGGAAGCCATATTAGACCTAGTCCTTAGTGGAACACCAGATCTAGTGCAAGAGATAAGGGTGTTGGGGCCACTTGGCAATAGGGATCATAGCATGATCGCCTTTGATTTAATTAGTGGAGGAGGGTTAGTAAGGAAATCCACAGTACTACCTTTTAACTTTCGAAAAGGAGACTATGATAAAATGAGGAAAACAGTTAAGAAAAAACTAAAAGGAGCAGTTACAAAGGTTAAAGACGTACATCAAGCTTGGGTGTTGTTGAAAAATACTATCTTGGAAGCCCAGACCAGCTGTATTCCACGCTTTAAGAAAAGTGGAAGGAAGTCCAAAAAACTGCCAGCATGGTTTAAAGGAGAGGTCAGAGAGGCTGTTGTTGCCAAAAAAGCATCTTTCAGGAAATGGAAAAAAAAGCCAAACAACGAAACCTGGAAACAGCATGAGCACTGGAAAGTCAGATGCAAGGCATTGATAAGGCAGGCAAAGAGAGAATTTGAGAAGAAGCTTGCTGCGGAAGCAAAAACGCGAAATAAAGACCTTTTCAAGTACATTTGTAGCAAAAAACCTGTGAGAGAGTCAGTTGGTCCATTAGATGATAAAGGGGTTAAAGGAGCACTAAGAGGCGACAAGGCGATAGCGGAGAGACTGAATGAATTCTTTGCTTCGGTCTTTACTGAGGAAGATGTAGGGATGTTACCCATGACTGAAGTGGTATTTAAAGGTGCGGAAGAATTGAAGGAAATATCAATACATCGGGAAGATGTCTTACAACTATTAGATAAACTGAAGAGTAGCAAATCACCTGGGCCGGATGGTATACATCAAAGGGTGTTGAAAGAACTGAAATATGAGATTGCAGACCTGCTATCAGTAATCTGTGAACTATCATTAAAATCATCTCTAATACCTGAAGATTGGAGGATCGCCAATGTAACACCAATTTTTAAAAAGGGTTCCAGGGGTGATCCGGGAAACTACAGACCGGTGAGCTTGACGTCAGTACCGGGAAAAATGGTAGAAACCATCATAAAGAATAAAATTACTCAGCATGTAGATAGTCACAACCTAATGGGAGACAGTCAACATGGCTTTAGACAAGGAAGATCTTGTCTTACGAATCTGTTATGTTTTTTTGAAAGAGTGAATAAACAGGTGGACAAAGGTAAGTCGGTTGATATTGTGTATCTGGACTTTCAGAAAGCCTTTGACAAGGTCCCTCATCAGAGACTTTTGGCAAAACTAAAGAGTCATGGGATAGGAGGCAGTGTACTATTGTGGATCAGAAACTGGTTAAAAGATAGAAAGCAGAGGGTAGGGCTAAATGGCCAATTTTCCCAATGGGGAAAGGTGAATAGTGGTGTACCCCAGGGATCTGTGCTGGGTCCACTGCTTTTTGACATATTCATAAATGACCTGGAAAGTGGAATAATGAGTGAGATTATCAAATTTGCAGACGACACAAAACTATTTAAAGTTGTTAAAACCCAAGAGGATTGTGAAAAATTGCAAGAGGATCTTGATAAATTGGAAGACTGGGCATCAAAATGGCAGATGAAATTTAATGTGGACAAGTGCAAGGTTATGCACCTAAGGAAGAACAACCCCAACTATGGTTACACAATGCAAGGTGTTCCACATTAGGAACCACCACCCAGGAAAAAGATTTAGGCGTCATTGTGGATACCATGTTAAAACCCTCGGCCCAGTGTGCAGCGGCGGCCAAGAGAGCAAATAGATTGCTAGGTATGATAAGGACAGGAATGGAAAATAAAACAAAAGATATTATAATGCCTCTATGTCGTTCCATGGTGAGACCGCACCTTGAATATTGTGTGCAATTTTGGTCGACGTATCTTAAAAAGGATATAGCGATTTTAGAAAAGGTTCAGAGAAGAGCCACCAAAATGGTGAAGGGGATGGAAGGATACTCCTATGAAGAAAGGCTAAAAAGGTTAGGGCTCTTTAACCTGGAAAAGAGACTGCTGAGGGGAGATATGATAGAAGTCTATAAATTAATGAACGGAGTGGAACGGGTAAACGTAGATCGACTGTTTACGTTATCAGAATATAGAAAGACTAGGGGACATGCAATGAAGCTACAGGGTAAACTATTTAAGACTAATAAAAGAAAATATTTTTTCACTCAACGTGTATTCAAACTCTGGAATTTGTTACCGGAGGATGTAGTAAAGGCTGTTAGTGTAGCTGGGTTTACAAAAAGGTTTGAACAAGTTCCTGGAGGAAAGGTCTATAAACCATTATTAAGAAGTGACCGAAGATATCAATGCTTGACCCAGTACAAGCATTGTGGAATTTGTGTCTCTTGGGGATACTGCTAGGTACATATGACCTAGATTGGCCACTGTTGAAAACAGAATACCGGGCTTGTTGTACCCTGGTCTGACCCAGTATGACATATCTTATGTTCTTATGTATCTCATGCATATTCATTAGGGACAGCATGAAAACACGAACAGTGTTTGGCCCACCAGGACTGGAGTTGGGAACCTCTGCCCTAGAGCAGCGGCCAACAGGGGCAGACACACCTGCACCCACAGGCTCCATTATCCAAAGCCTGCTGGAGAGGCAGGATGTTGGGCTCTGCGTGCAGGGGGCAGGGAGGCGGGCTGGGGGGGGCTGGGCAGGGGGGTGGGGGGGCGCAGCTGAGCGTTTCCATGCCTACTGTCTGTCTGCCATTGCCATATGGATGCGTACAGATCTGCATTGCCTGTCCTGTAGGGTATCTGTTTCCCAACATGACTGGGGTCGATGGTCCCCTCTACTGCCACCATTGCAGTGATGTTGAATGTGGATCTGTTGGTGGGGGATCCTGTTCCCCACCCTGACCCACAGGGGCTGGTTGGGTGGTGCTCATATAATCTGCTTTGGGGTCTGCATACCACCCTTCACTTATTCTGTGACTATGGCACCCACACAGGATATGCACTCTTCTGGGTGCATCATAGTCCACAAGGCCTAGGCATGACTGGGAAATACAGATGGATACAGGTGTATCCTAGGTGTGTCTGCAAGGACTACCCATCTCACACTGGCACTGATGGAGACCTGCAGCACAGCCTATCTCAGTCATGTGATATGCTGCGGACCTGGTGCTTGGCCCCCCAGTTCACCCTCAGGGTGTGCACAGGAACCACATGCTGTCACGGTCTGTAGCTACTCTGCCAGTAACACACACGGTCAGTTCCCCCTACCAAGCCGGGGTGCTCTAGTGGTGCATACCCCATCTTGTGATCAGACGTAGGCTGCTGATCTGCATGTGCAGTGCATCATGGGTATGGGTGGGTCTACTCTATCCTGATAAGCACAGCAGACAGCTTGTGTGGTCACCTGCAGTCTTTGTGTAGCCAGCCAGTGGTGTGTTAGACACTATTGAGCTGTAGCCCACTGGTTACGTTGATGACTGGAGAGACAAAGGTTATGGGTTCAATTCCTTGTTGTTCCCTCCTGTTCAAGGCAGCTATTTTGCTTGCCTGTGACAGTCATATCTTTGCTGATCTGTGTTGCTAGCCTCACAGTACCCTCACCACAGCTATCAACACTCCTTAAAAGACATTACAGGGCTCCTAATTAGACACAGTACAAAGCGCCTTATAAGGCGCTCGTAGGCACGTGCCTTCTACGGTGCCTTATAATGCGCCTTTTAACACACCTTATAATGCGCCTTATCTGACACACAGCTTTACTGCTTCCCCGCCCATTCCTTTATATGGGCATCTCTACCTTTACAGCGGAATGACATTACCGCAGTTTAGTAAACATGCCCCTATGATAATATGAGGAAAATAGTTAAGAAAAAACTAAAAGGAGCATTTGCAAAGTTTAAAGACTTACATCAAGCTTGGGTGTTATTTAAAAATAATATCTTGGAAGCCCAGACCAGCTATATTCCACGCTTTAAGAAAAGTGGAAGGAAGTCCAAAAAACTGCCAGCATGGTTTAAAGGTGAGGTCAGAGAGGCTGTTGTTGCCTAAAAAAACATCTTTCAAGAAATGGAAAAAAGAGCCAAATGATAAAAACTGGAAACAGCACAAGCACTGGCAAGTTAAATGCAAGGCATAAGTCAGGCAAAGAGAGAATTTGAAAAGAAACTTGCTGTGGAAGCAAAAATGCGTAATAAAGACTTTTTCAAGTACATTTGTAGTAAAAAACCTGTGAGAGAGTCAATTGGACCATAAGAGGGAGGAGTGGCCTAGTGGTTGGGGCAAGATACCACAGGTCAGAAGGTCAGTGGTTCAAATCCCACTAGAGGACAGCAACTTTGGGCCAGAAGGACTGGGGTTTCTAGTCCCGCAGGTGCAACTTAACCCTCCATTGCCCATGTTCCCTGTAAGTATTGGTGTGTGTGTCTCATATCCCCTCATGTTAAATGTATCCCCCCAACCACTTTGACCTGGTGAAAAGTAGGATATAAATATAGATGATAGAGGGGGTAGAGGGGTAAGAGGGGACATGGCTATAGCGGACAGAATGAATGTATTCTTTACTGAGGAAGATGTAGGGATGTTACCCATGACTGAAGTGGTATTTAAAGGTGATACTGCAGGAAACTTGAAAGAAATGTATTACAACATTTTGAGAAACTGAAGAGTAGCAAATCACCTGCACCGGATGGTATACATCCAAGGGTCTTGAAAGAAGTGAAATATGAGATTGCAGACCTGTTATTAGTTATCTGTGAACTATCATTAAAATCATCTGTAATACCTGAAGATTGGAAGAGCGCCAATGTAACAACAGTTTTTAAAAAGGGTTCCAGGGGTGATCCAGGAAACTACAGATTGGTGAGCCTGACATGGGTACTGGGAAAAATGGTAGAAACCATCATAAAGAAAAAAATTACTGAACATGTAGATAGTCATGGCTTAATGGGAGACAGTCAACATGCTTTAGACAAGGAAGATCTTGGATGTCAGAGAGCATGGTAGCAGCTCTCTGAGGGAGCTCCGGGGCGCGAATGCTATAAGTGATATAACGAGGGGCCCTACCCTTACCGGAGAGAGTGCAAACGGCACCCGCTGCACCGACTATAAGAGTGGATGTCGGTAAAAGCGAGGTTATCTGCCTATCGCTCCTCTTATGCTGTAGCGGCGGAGCAGGAGAACGAGAGCCACGCGGTAGACATGGCGGATGGAGCAACAGAGCGGTCCGATTCGGATGGGGACTCTGATGGAGGACCGGACTTGCTGGGGAGCCTAAGGGAGTGGCTCACTGCCTTTAAGGAAGAGCTGAAAGCGGAGATGGGCTCTTTCAAAAGAGACTTGAAAGACACGCTGGGAACGTTGAAACAGGACGTGAAGGAGCTGGGAGCCCGGGTGGAGGCCTCGGAGGAGAGGCTGGAGCAGCAGGCAGCGACGAATCAGGAACTGAGGGTCGGCTGGGAGGAACTGCGGCAGGCCCAAGACCAACTGCAGGCGAAAGCAGAGGACCTAGAAGATAGGTCTCGCAGGTGCAATGTGCGGGTGCGGGGCCTACCAGAGGAGCAGCGCTTCCAAGACTGCGAGGCGACGCTGACCCGCCTGTTTACCGCGATCCTCCACGAGGTCGAGCCAGACGGAGCGTGGGAAGGGAAAGCGATACCTATGGATAGAGCTCATCGGAGCTTGGGCCCCCCCCCCTGGGAGAATAAGCCACGCGATGTGATAGCGTGCCTGGGCGCTTTTAAGTTAAAGGAGCGCATTCTTACCGCGGCGCGGAAGCTCGGACCCTACCAGTGGGAGGGGGCGAAGATAGAGCTCTTCCAGGACCTTTCTGCGGGTACGCTACAGCGGAGGTGGGAGCTGCGAGGAGTCACATCACTATTGCGCAGAGAAGGTTGGCGCTACAAGTGGCTCTACCCCTTTGGCCTGTTGGTGACGGTTCGGGGAATTACACGTCGGATCCAGAGAGTGGAGGGAGCCTGGCAGATCCTGCGGGACCTTGGCGTTGAGAATATCCCAGAGGACCAGAGGGGAGGCCCGCCAAAGGAACAACGTGCCATGGAGAGGGGCGCAGGCCTGAAGTGGCAGCGAGTGGAGAGTAAAAGCAGGCGGTTGACCAGACTCTCACGAGACAATGCACCGTTCATGTTGCTGGGGTGCCTGGAGACTGAATGGAGTCGAGGAATCCGGCTGAACTGGGAGGGCTCTGTCTGCCTAAGAACAGTCATGGTGATATCTTGCTGTTATATCATGGACCTGTTACTGTTTATTGTGTGCATTAGGGGGGTGGTGGGGGGGATAAGATTCCTGTATGGGGGGAGAGATAGAGTGGGAGAAGGAAGGGGAGAGGGGGCTGGGAGGTGGTGGAGGGGTAGGTTTCTAGGGTTGGATGTGAGGGGGGGCTGATGGGGAGCGGGGGAAGCGGTGGGTAGCTTAATGAGAAGAGGGGGGAGGGGGGGGTTGCGATGGGTAGTGGAAGCGCCCGGGGAACATCATCAGGGGGTCAGAGTGACTCCGGAGGGAGTGGTAATGCAGGGGGGGGGGTTGGGGGTGGGGGGGAGGGGGGGAGAGGGCCGAGGATGGAAGTGGGGGTGTGGAGGTATTGGAGGGGGGAGGGTGAGGGTGGTTGAAGGGCCCTGATGGGGAAGATAGGATCCATTAATGCCAAAGGGCTGAACAACCCCCGGAAGCGGCGGCTGCTGTACAGAGAAGCCACCCGGTTGGACTGGGAGGTGGTGTTGGTTCAAGAGACACATCTGCGGAGGAAGTACGAGGGGTCGATGCAGAATGCGAAGTATCCACAGCAATATTTTAGGGGCCTGAGGGGGAAGGGGGCGGGTAAGAAAGGGGGGTGGCTGTATTGGTGCGGCGGGACAGTTCTTTTCGGGTAAGCCGGGTGGAGAGGGATGATGAGGGGAGGGTGCTCCTGCTGGGGGGGGAATGGCAGGGGGAGCAGGTTACTGTGGTCAACATATATGCTCCAAATGAGCGGCAGGGACAATTTTGGAGAGGGGTGCAGGAGTTCTTGGCTCGACATGTGCTAGGGCGGCTCATTTTGGGGGGAGATTTTAATTTGGCGCTCCACCCCAACTGGGATCGCCAAGCGGGGGAGGGGGATGGGAAGGATAGCACTCGCAGGATATTGCAGAATATTATGGAAGCTTATCAGCTGTGTGATGTGTGGAGGCAACTCAACATGGGGTGTCGGGAATATACTTTTTACTCGGCCCCCCATGACAGCTACAGTCGGATAGACTGTATCCTGATGGATGAGGGATGGGGCCCTAGGCTTCAGGACGCGGCCATAGGAAATATCACCTGGTCCGATCATGTTCCTACATGGGTGAGCATTGGGGGTCCCCGAGATGAGGGGGGTGTGAGATTCTGGCGGCTCAATGAAAGTCTCCTCAAAAGAGAGGAGGTGGTGAAAGATGTTAAGGAATGCCTGCAGGAGTATTGGCGCCTTAATGACACGGGAGATGTGGGGGAGGTGGGACTGTGAGAGGGTATGAAGGCAGTTGTGCGGGGGCGATTGGTGATGTGGTCCTCTAGATTTAAAAAGCAGCGGATGGCCCGGGAGGAGGAATTGCAAACAGAGCTCAAGCAAGTGGCAGCGAACTATCAAGCCTGGGGGCATAAGAGAGATTTTAGACGGCTAAGCCAATTACGGATGGAGCTCCAGAAACTGCAGGTGGAGGAGATTGAGTTTCAATTGACTAAGTTGAAGCAGAGTTACTATGAATGGGGGGACCGGGCGGGGAAAATGTTGGCCAACAAGTTGCGCAAGAGGGTAGCCCAAACCGCTATACTGGGGGTGATGGGGAGTGGAGGGGAACAATTGAGGTCGGAAAAACTTATTGGGGAGTGCTTTTGCCAATTTTATCGGGATTTATATCAGAGGGGGGAGGGGGGCGACCGGGGCTTAGAGAGGCATACCTGCAAGACATTGAGCTGCAAAGTCTGAGAGAGGGGGATGCACAAGAGCTGGAGGCAGATATTACACGGGAAGAGGTGGTTCAGGCCTTGCGGGCGCTCCCGGCGGGGAAGTCCCCGGGCCTTGATGGCCTGACAGGGGCTTTAGGGAGGAACTAGTAGATAGGTTGGTTCGGATGGCGAATGGGGTGCAACAAGAGGGGGGGGATTTTTCGGCGGAAATGCTTACAGCAGGCATAACGGTCCTGCCCAAGGGGGGACGGGATCCCATGCAGTGTGGATCCTACCGCCCCATCTCCCTGATCAATGTAGATGTTAAGATCATCGCTAAAGTACTGGCTAACCGGTTGGCACCGAGGATGCCTGGCCTGATTGGGATAGACCAAACTGGCTTTATAGTGGGGAGGCAGGCCTCAGATAACATTAAGAGGGTACTTGAAGTGGTATGGGGGGCGCAGGCCCAGGGGGTGGAAGCCATGCTGCTGTCAATTGACGCTGAGAAAGCGTTTGACAAGGTGGACTGGGATTTTCTGTTTCTGACTATGCGGCAGATGGGAATAGGCCCTAAATTCATGAGGTGGGTGCAAGCGCTTTACCGGGGTCCGAAGGCGCACGTTAAAATCAATGGGCGTTATACGGAGACGTTGGAACTGGAAAGGGGGACCCACCAGGGATGCCCGCTGTCCCCATTGCTCTTTGCTATAGCCATTGAGCCCCTGGCGAGTGCAATTAGGGGAAATAAAGGGGTGTGGGGGCTGCAGAGGGGGGGGTGGCCATCACAAAATTTCACTCTTCGTGGATGATGTCCTACTGGTGGTGACGAAGCCGGAGGAGTCAATTCCAGAGCTTCTAAGATTGCTAGGACAATATGGGGAAGTATCGGGGTTTCGTGTAAACCAGGACAAGACGGAGGCCTTGAACATTAATATGGCTCGGGCCCGGGTGGAAAGGCTGCAACGGGCCTACCCGTTTAAATGGGCGGAGAGCACCATTCGCTACTTGGGGGTCAATATCACTCCACACCCTGGAGGGCTGTATGGGGCTAACTATGGCAAACTATGGAGAGAGCTAGATCAGGATCTGCAGCGGTGGACGTGCTCCGAAGTGTCTTGGTTGGGGAGGATTGCTACTATAAAAATGAATGTCCTCCCGCGAGTGCTGTATTATTTCCAAGCACTCCCCATAGACATTCCGGGAGCACAAATACGGCGGCTCCAGCGGAAGGTGAACCAGTTCATCTGGAGGCGACACCCGCCGAGGATAGCCCGGGAGGTGTTGTATAGGAGGAGGGACTAGGGGTACCCAATCTGCAGGCTTACTATTGGGCTGCTCAGGCACGCCATGTGATGGATTGGAGGGACGGAGGGGAGCGGAAGAACTATGTGAAGCTGGAGGAAGAGTGTGGGGGGGGGCAGTCTTTGGCGGGACTCCCGTGGATGGGGCGGGGGGAGAGAGGGACAGCAACCCGGACCCATCCATATGTGAGTCACGTGCTTCGCGAGTGGGATAAGATTAGGGGGGCAGCGGTGGAGGGGGGGGGGAAGCATTTTTCTCTGATGGGGGATCTTTGTTCTACAGCGGAGTTCCGTCCCGGGAGGGAAGGGGGGGGTTATCGCAGGTGGGCCCGAGGGGGGTTGAAGTGCTTTTACCAATTTATTGATGGGGGAGAATTGGTGCCGTTCGCGACATTACAAGAGCAGTATGGGCTGCGGGAAGGGGATCGCTTTTATCATGGACAGGTGGCGACCTTCTTGCGGAGGAAATTAGGGAAGGAAGAGTTGGAGCGGGATTATACCCGCTGGAGGTGGTTTGGTATGGGAAGAAGACGTCCCCGGGGCTTATCTCGGTGCTGTACAAGGCCATACAAGGGCCCCTGGAGGGGAAGCACAGATACATGCGGGAATGGGAGGGGGACTTGGGGGTCGAAATAGAGGAGGGCCAATGGAAGACTGTGTTTGATCAGCTGCAGTTGATGCCTTTGTCAATAGCAATCCGGGAAAATTGGTGCAAGGTGGTTATGCGGTGGTACTATACCCCGGTCCGGTTGCATCGCATGTTTCCCCGTGTCTAGTAAATGCTGGAGGGGATGTGGGGAAGAGGGCACCTTTTTCCATATTTGGTGGTTGTGCCCTAGGATACAGTGCTTTTGGGAGGCCATCAGGGATTGGATTAGGGAGGTGGTGGGGACGGAAGCGACACTTGACCCTGTTGGGTATCTACTGGGGTGGTGGAAGGAGGGGGGACCAGGTCACGATAAAAGGCAGGTCATGGCGTGCCTGAGTGTGGCCCGATGCGAGCTGGCCTATCGTTGGAAGCAGAAGGAGGCGCCGCGGGTAGAACACTGTGTGGCCCGCCTCCGGCAAGTGTACTTAATGGAAAAACTAACAGCAGCCCGAAGGCAGAGGGTGGATCGATTTGAGAAGCAGTGGGATAAGGTGTTGCTTTACCTCCGAAAAGATACCCTACAGTAGAGGGAGTGCTTTACTTGGGTGGGAGGGGGGAGGGGTTATTGGGGAGCAATAAAGGGGGGATCCTTGGGGGGAGACACTGGAAGTTAAGTAGAGGGAAAGGGGGGGAGGGGTATAGGGGGGGGGGCTGAAGACACTCAACACTTCATAAAGGTGGGATCCGGAGGTGTGTAAAAGGAGGGTCATGGGGTGACAGTGGCCTTCTATGTCCCTCCTGTCGGTTGGGGGGACGGAAATGCCTTTTATTCATATGTGGGGCTGTCGAGGGAACAGGGGTGGGGACGATGGAAGTTGGGCTTGGGTGGGGGGGGGGAGGAGCAGGCCAGTCGTTGAAATGTGATAGTTTTCTTATGCTTCGAGGGGGTGTTGATTACCACGGAGTTATAATGTGTGTTGTTGTTGGTACAAAGGATGTGTTTGAGTTTGTTATGGATGTGTTGTTCATACAATAAAATAAAAATTAAATTAAAAAAAAAAAAGACAAGATTAGTGCATATTCTCTGTGGTTGCCATGGTCACTTGGTATAGGGGAAGGGTGGTGTTTGGACCCAAAAGCGGATTATGTAGCACCACCCAACCCGCTCTCACTGGGTCAGGATCTCCAACCAACACATCCACTCTACATCAGAGGCAGTAGAGGGGACCACCACCCCCTTCCTGCTGGGGCATAGGTATCCTCCAGGGCAGTCAATGCAGATCTGTACTTATCATATAGGGCACTGGCAGACAGGCAGTAGGCCTGGAAAAGCTCAGCTGTCCCACCCCCACCACAATCTGACATTCACCAGCAGAGGACACATTCTTGTCTTATTAATCTATTATGTTTTTTTGAAAGTGTGAATAAACAGGTAGACAAAAGTGAGTCAGTTGATATAGTGTATCTGGACTTTCAGAAAGCCTTTGCAAGGTCCCTCATCAGAGACTTTTGGCAAACAAACCCTACCAGTGCCGTAACCTAAGGTGCCTCATAAGGCGCCCTATAAGGTACCATATAATGTGCTCTATAGGGCACTTCATAGGGCACCCTATAGGGCACCTTATGAGGCACCTTAGGTTACGGCACTGTGAGGGTGTTTTTGCTGGCAGCACTGATTTAAATTAAAAGGAAATCCCTCAGACAGCCTTATTAAATAACACCACTGTGGGATTAAACTCATGACCTCTGCTTCCACAGTCTTTGTAGTAACCAGTGGGCTACATCTCTATAGCTTCCAACATAGTGTTGGCTTGCTACAGAAAGACTGTAGGTCACCGCACAAACTGTCTGCTGTGGTTACCAGGATAGGGTAAACCCACCCATAGCCATGATACACTGCACATGCAGATCAGAAGTCTACATCTGATCACAAGATGGGGTATGTGCCTCCACAGCATCTCGGCCTGTTAGTGGGAACTGACTCTGTGTGTTACTGGCACAGAGTAGCTACAGACCGTGACATTGTGCGGTTTCTGTGCTCACCCTGAGGGTGCGGTGGGGTGCCCAGCACCAGGTCTGCAGCACCTGGCATGGCTGAGATAGGCTGTGCTGCAGGTCCCCATCAGTGCTAGTGTGTGACAGGTAGTCCCTGCAGAGATATCTAGGATACATCTGTGTCCATCTGTATTTCCCAGTCATGTCAAGCCTTTGTGGACTATGATGCACCCAGATTAGTGCATATTCTCTGTGGTTGCCATGGTCACTTGGTATAGGGGAAGGGTGGTGTTTGGACCCAAAAGCGGATTATGTAGCACCACCCAACCCGCTCTCACTGGGTCAGGATCTCCAACCAACACATCCACTCTACATCAGAGGCAGTAGAGGGGACCACCACCCCCTTCCTGCTGGGGAATAGGTATCCTCCAGGGCAGTCAATGCAGATCTGTACTTATCACATAGGGCACTGGCAGACAGGCAGTAGGCCTGGAAAAGCTCAGCTGTCCCACCCCCACCACAATCTGACATTCACCAGCAGAGGACACATTCTGTCTTCTCCCGCTGCACCCTACAAGGTGTTCCAGCCATACACTGCTAACGGCATACAGTCTGCTAGCTAGTACATAGTGCATGTTCCTGGAGAAACTGTGTGTACCCAAAAGTGGGATGTAAGCCCACGCACACCAAGCAAGCATGTCAGTGATTGGACCCCCGAAAAGAGAACCCATAAATATCACTTGAGAGAAACTGTATGTGGGAACCTAGACATGCCATAGTCACTGCTCAGTCAGGGTGAGACTGACCTCCCAGCATGACATGCTGTGGCCACCCTGTCCATGCAGGTGGTGGTCGGGCACTACAATATCCCAGCCATTGCCCTATGCCCTGTGCAGATGCACTCTGCCCAGACCGCCCTGTCTGGGCCATACCCACAATACCTTGCTCCTCATTATGCACATTGGCAGGCTAACGCTGGAAACAGTGTAAGCATTGTGGGCTCAGTAAGGTGTAGGCAGCCACAAAACACCGGATGGACATACACACACTTCCTCACCTATTTCAGCATTGTGCAAAGATAGAGATGGTTGGCAGCCCTGGCACCAGTCCTGGGCACAGTGCAGGCATTGCTAAGGTACTCAATACTGTTATGGTCACTCTCTGGGGTGGTAAACACTGTCAGAAAACAAACAGAAAGGAAACACACTCCACATATATCAGAAAGGTTGCTATGATGAATCTCTGTTAACAATTTGTGTTTAATGTAGGGTCTGTTATCTGACATTCATCATAGCAACCTTTTGATATATATGGAGCGTGTTTCCATGTTTATGACAGTATTGCTAAGGTATGCAGTTGGTAGTAGTGGTAGCTTCTGCTTCGCGCAGGGCCCAAAAGCTTGACTCTCCATGAGGACATGGATAGTGGGGCCTGTGGGTGTGGGTGTTTGTGCCCCTGTTAGCCGCTGCTTTAGGGTGTGCACATGTTTATGGTGTTCTGTAGGGTAAAATATAGGGACAAGGTCTGCAGAAGCCGCAGCTGGGACTTGAACCTGTGACCTTCTGCCCCTGAACACATTGGCTGTGTGTACTGCACCAAACTGTTGCCACAGAGGCAAGTTATTTTCTGGGGATACCATGACTGTTCTTCAGACAGACCTTGTCTGTTGCACTGCATGCCACCCACCTAAACAGGGCTTGGCCTTGGTCTGCTGTGGGCAGCTGCCACTGCCCCCTCCACCACCAGCACCCCTCCTCCACCATGCTGACATGCCCTTATGCTGGTGGTGCTGGAGGTGCGCAGTCCCAGGCCATCCATTGTGCCTGTAGGCAGCTGCCTATGGTGTGGGATCTGGGGTAGGGGTGCCTACATCCGCGATTCCCACTGTCACCGCCTGTCAATGTTATGTGCCCTTTGGGGTACCTGCTGGGTACTGTCCCCTGGGACACTGTGGGACACACACTCGTGGGCATGTTTGACCTTGATCAGTTGCTGTCTTGCTGCTTTACGGTTTCTGCATTCCTATGTGCCAACTAGGCATCTGCCTAGTCCGCACTGTGCCCCAGCTGCCCCACTGCATGTCCCGCCTGCAGCCCCCTGTACCCCATTTGCAGCTTCACCGTAGTGCCCTTTCGTACATGGGCACTATGCTGTTGCTGCATATATGTAGCACTACTATCACTTTTCTTGGTCTCCCTGCCTTTGCTGTACATTGCTGACTGAAATGGTTTCTCTTTCCTGCAATTGTGCCTCTAACGCCAAGTTTTCAAGCACGGTAATGTTCTGGTCTTAAAATCCCGGCATTAGTGTACCTGGAGCCACTCCCCGCCCATTTACCCCTTCTCTCCGCCCTCTGGAGACACTTACTCCACCCTCTGTGTGCCTTAACGCCGCCGGAGATGTTATCATGCGAAACATAAAGTTATCGCGTGATATTTTATCGTGCAATAAGGTTACGTATCGCACGATTATGTTACGTATTGCGCGATAACGTCACCGCATCGTGCGATAACATCGCCGCTGCGACATTAGCGCTGTTTAGTAAACATACCCCTATGTCTTTTGGGGAAACTGCTAGGTACTGATGACCTAGATTGGCCACTGTTGGAAACAGGCTACTGGGCTCGATGGTCCTTGGTCGGAACCAGTATGGCATATCTTATGTTCTTACCCAAGAAAAAAACTCCTGACAATAAATATATTGATGTCATCTGTTTCTCGTACCTTTCCTCATGTAGCCAAAAGATTATGAAAAAGCCCTGGCACATCTTATAAACTCCTCCATGCTTTTCAGACAAGCCACTATTGCTCTCAATAAAGAATGTAATCTGGCTGTCACTTTGGTTTCCTCATTTTGCCTCAAGCGTGCAATAATTCATTTCAGACCATTGGACACTTTAGATGCGGCAGCTGCTCTGCCTACAACCATACTGTGGTTCTTGAAAACATTTTTGAACATCCAAGTACTAGAAAGAAATTTAAACTATGGCATTGGACAGACTGCAAATCTACGCATGTTATTTATGTCATTATCAGCCCATGCCACCTCATTTATGTAGGGAAAACCATTAGAGAGGTCAGGAAACGCATCCAGGAACACAAAAGCTCTATTAAATGGCATGTTTTGACAGCACCACTTGTTGAACATTGGCTTCAAGAGAAACACACCCTGGGCGAATTAGGGGGTATGTTTACTAAATGACGCTAACGTTGCAGCTGCGACATCGCTCAATACGTGATGTTATCACGCGATAATGGCGCATTACCGTGCGAGAATGTCACGTATCATGCGATGATGTCTGCGGCAGCGTTAAGGTGCACAGAGGGTGGAGTAAGGCTTTCCAGAGGGCGGAGTAAGGCTCCCCAGGGGCGGAGAGAAGGGGTCAATGGGCGGAGAGTGGGCAGGGAGAGGCCACATGCACACTAACGCCATGAAATGAAGCTCTGAAAATTAGCGCCAGAGAAAACCTCGCGCTAGGCACATTTGCAGGACAGAGAAACCATTTCAGTCAGCAATGTACAGCAGAGGCAGGGAGACCCAGAAAAGTGATAGTAGTGATACATGTGCAGCAACCAAAACTGCAGAAACCATAAATTATGACCAGAACCAAAAATAAAATCCAAAACACCGAGCTGGCCAATAGAACAAATAATGACAAGTGATAATGAACACAACCTATAAAGAAGAAAAAGGATGAGCTCACTTTTGGAAGGGTCAATTCTCAGTCTTCCCACAAAGTGAATGTGACAACATAGAAATAGTGCTGATGAGGGTTTTCTGTGGTGTGTATGGGATAGCTTGCCTTTGTGGCTTAAACATGTGCAGCAACAGCAGAGTGGGCATGTGGGAAAGGACACTATGGTGATGGTGTAAATGGGGTACGGGGGGCTGCAGGAGGCACATGCAGTGGGCCAGTTGGGGCACAGTGTGGACTAGGCAGATGCCTACCTGGCACATAGGAATGCAGAAACTGAAAAGCAGGAAGACAGCAACTGACCAGGGTCCAATTTGGCCACGAATGTGCGTCCCACAGTGTCCCAGGGGATAGCACCCAGCAGGTACTCCCAAGGGCACAGAACATTGGTAGGTGGTGCTGGGGGGATGTGCTGATGTCCATGTTAGCACTCCTACCCCAGACCCCACACCATAGGCACCCACCTAGTGGCACACTGGATGGCATGGGACTGCGCACCACTGGCATAAGGGCATGTCAGCATGGTGCTGGAGGGGGTGCCGGTGCCGGAGGAGGCAGTGGCAGCTGCTCACAGCAGAGCAAGGCCAAGCCCTGTATAGGTGGGTGGTGTGCAGTACAACAGATAAGGTCTGTCCGAGGAACAGTCATGGGATCCCCAGGGAACAACCTGCCTCTGTGGTAGCAGTGTAGTGCAGTACACACAGCCAGTGTGCCCAAAGGCAGAAGGTCACAGGTTCATGTCCCAGCTGGGGCCCCTGTAGACCCTGTCCCACTATTTTACCCTACAGAGTGCAGACACCATAAACATGTCTACTGCCTAGAGCAGAGTTTCCCAACTCCAGTCCTGGAGGTCCATACATCATTTAGGTTGTCAGGATGTCCCTAAGAAATATCCATCAGATGCATTTACATGCACTGCCCCCATTGTATGCAAATGTATCCATGCATATTCATTAGCAACATCCAGGAAACCGGAATTGTGTTTGGCCTTCCAGGACCAGAGTCTGGACCCTCTGCACCAGAGCTGTGGCCAACAGACGCACAAACACCCACACCCATGGGCTCCAGTATACAAAGCCTCATGGAGAGTCAGGCTGTTGGGCTGTGTGCGGAGCAGCAGCTACCACCACCTGCACCTGTATACCTTAGCAATGTGGTCAGAACCATGAAAACACGTTCCATAAATGTATCAAAAGCTTGCTATGATTAATGTGAGATCACAAATCCTAACTTAAAACAATTTGGTAAAATAGATTCATCATAGCAACCTTTCTGATATCTGTGGAGTGTGCTGCCATATGTGTTTACGACACTGTCTACCACCCCGGAGAGTGACCCTAATAGTATAGCATACCTTCGCACTGCATGCCCAGTGCCCAGGACTGGTGTAGCGGCCAGGGCTGGCAGCCACCTCTATCATTGCACAATGCAGAAATAGGTGTTGGAGTGTGTATATGTCTACAGGATAGCGGAGGACAAAGACCACGGTCAACACAAGGATTGTCCAAAACAAACTTTATTGAAGACCCAACTTAACCAGTTTCGGCCCTATGCCTTCGTTAGGGGTCTAAAGACAAACATGGACATAAAATTAAAATATGAATAATCATAATACAAACAGATAAAAACTTGGAAATCATAAAAAATGGTTAAGTTGGGTCTTCAATAAAGTTTGTTTTGGACAATCCTTGTGTTGGCCGTGGTCTTTGTCCTCCGCTATCCTGTTGACTTGTTTTTGCGGAAAGTATCCTTCTCTCTCCTTTGTGTGTGTATATGTGTATCCATTGTTTTGCGACTGCCGACACCTTACTGAGCCCACAATGCTTGCACAGTTTCCAGCGTTAGCCTGCCATTGTGCATAATGAGGACCAAGGTATTGTGGGTATGTCAGTCACCTTGGTGTTATGGTCGTTTATGCAGTTGCCAGGTAAAGCATCTGCCCTACCTCCAGGAGGCCTGAGACCTGATCAAAGTGGTCTGTCAGTCACCCTGGTGTTATGGTATTTGCTGTTGTTGATGTGTTCAGATCCACCCTACCCCCAGGAGTCATGAGACCTGATTACAAAGGTCTGTAAGAAATCCGATAGTATGGTCATTTATGCAGTTGCAGGTTAAAGCATTTGCCCTACCCCCAGGAGGCCTGAGACCTGATCAAAGTGGTCTGTCAGTAACCCTGGTGTTATGGTATTTGCTGCTGTTGATGTGTTCAGATCCACCCTACCCCCAAGAGTCATGAGACCTGATTACAAAGGTCTGTAAGAAATCCAGATATTTTGGTAGTTTATGCAGGGCCAGGTCACACATCTGCCCTATTCCCAGGAGGCCCAGACCTGATTACACAGGTTTGTTATAGATCCTGTTGGTATGGTAGGTGCTGCTGACGATGTGTCTAAAGCCATACTACCCCCAGGAGGCCTTAGACCTGCCCAAAGAGGTCTGTGAAACAGCATGCTGTTATGGTAGTTTATGCAGTTTCAAGTCACACATCTGCCCTATCCACAGGAGGCCCATACCTGATCGCAGAGGACCATTAAAGATGCTGATGTTAGGGTACCCGCACCTGTTGGGGTGTCACAGCTCTGCCCTAACTCCAGAAGGCCCCAGACACGATCACAGATGTTAATAGCTCAGCTAGGTGTGGTGGGCCATGCTCGTGTTGCAGTCACCCACAACTGCCCTATTCACAGGAGGCCTTAGTCCTGACCATAGAGGTATAGTAGAAAGCCTGGTGTCATGGTAGTGGTGCCTGGCGATGTGTTTAGGGCCACCCACCTCCCGCTCTATCTCAGAACACATCACCCATGTTTTGTAAGGATATCATGGTGCCAAGGCAGCTGTGTCGCCTGATGTGTGTAGGTCAAGCAAACACACAGGTGTGTGCCGGACCACACAGGGAGTTAGGAAACACCTCCCCTTGAGACCAGCATGCCCAACCCACACATGGCATGGTGCTGCCATGTCATGCAAGGAGAGTGTAGGAACAGGGTATGGGGGTCCGGGGGGGGGGGGGGTTGCACACAGTACACATAGGTGGCACCTCACACATGCCTAGACCCACAGCCACACATGCAGGTGGCACTGGCAACAGGTAGTAGAGGACACACTGGCCAAAGCAGCAGCAGCAGCACCCTGCTGCTCACAGTGATGTGTGATATGCGTTGATATGAGAAGATATCTGGCCCCTAATGCCCCCACCCATTGCTTTCACCCCCAGGTAGAGGATCTATGGAAAAAGGGACGGGAGTTGCGGCTGCACTGCCCGGAGGTCCTTGCCCGCCTCCAAAGGAGGGTGCTGGAGCAAAGTGGCGGTGAGTGTTGCGGCCTCTGCAGCACAGTACAGCATGTCACAGTGGCCCAACAGCCTGCGGGAGGCCAAACTATGTACATGTGGTATGTGACTCACATGATGGTGTGCTAATGACTGTCTTCCCCCACAAAGGATGCTGCTGCTGGTGAGGTCCCATCTACATCAGGGCCCCCCAGAACAAGCCCCACAGTGCCAGTCCAGCCAGAGGAGGAGGAGGCAGAGGGCGAAGAGGAAGGAGACAACATGGAGGGGGAGGAGGGTGTGTTGGGGCGGAAGAGAGAGGAGGGGGAGGGTGAGTTGTATGCGGCAGGGGGTGAGGAGGATGAGGGGGAGGTGGAAGAGGAGGCAGAGAAGGAGGAGGAGGAGAGCGGGGAGGGAGTGAGAGAGAGGGTGGGTGGGAGGTGTCAGGGGGGAGGAGGGGGGTGTGGAGGAGTGGAGAGTGGCTCTGTGGTTGGGAGGGGACACAGGACAACACAGGGCACTGTGAGTCCCTGCACAGCTGCCACATATGTGCGGCGATGGTGGCCGCCTGGGAGTAGCGTCCCCACCCAATGCCACAGACAGGGCCCACACACATGCCACCACACAAACACTGGGCACCTGGCGTGGATGTGGTGGCAGGTGTGTGCGTGACCTGTATGTGGCAGTGGGTGGTGTGCTGCAATGCCAGCGGACCCAGGACTACACCATCCGGTGGCTGGCAGGCGCCGTTCAGTGGCTGGCTGCCAAGATGCACATGCAGCGTGCAGCTGGTATGGGCGGTGCATCTCAACAGCCATCACCTGATGGGCGGCCCAGGAGCATTTAAGGGGCACAGGGGCGCCCACACACGTGCCCTGTGCTGTTCTGTCACCTGGGACAGAACATGGGGTGTTATGTAAACATTACCCATTGTAAATGTTAAAATAAACAAGTTTGTACATACAGCACAATGGTCACGTGTCTCCCCTACAGACAGACAGTTGACGTGAGCATGGGACATGTGTGTAGATCCCTATGTGTATGCATGGTAGTCATCGGTAACATACATGGACCATCTCCACACTCAGATGTGGAGGCTGCCCATGTGCGTAGGCGTCTGTGTCCCTGGTACCCCTGTGATGTGCCGATGTGCAGTGTGTCCCAACAGCTATGGTCACATGCATGCTGCCTGTGATGTGTAGGCTGCATATCTGATGCACCATGCTCCGGGGATAATAGAAGAAAAGGCTAGCAGCAGGTATGTGGCAGGAAGGATAAGAGGGACCGCTGTACTCAGGAGCTGCACAGGGGGATAGCTGGTGGGGCCGTGACAGGTGGATGCTGGTCAGGAGGATGAGCAACGGCACACTACAAGCGCTGGGAATGAGTAACCAGCTGACTGTAGGTAGATACCTTTGTCTACCTGTGCCCCCGCAAGCATATGTGTGTAAAAAGTCATGTAGGCTTTGTTGTGGGCAGAGAGGATGGGCACACATGTGTGGAGAGTAATGGGGAGCATATGGGGCGTGAGAGAGTGACATATCTATAATACATACATGTACCACCATCAATATCTTGCTGGTCGACGGGAGAGATAGGGTATATCTACACCCATAGGTAGAAGGGCGCTCATATGGCACGGTGCTTGGCACACGGAATGGTATAACGTATGTGCGGTGATTGGTGGCAGTGCAGACACCACACCCCTATGGGAACTGCGGTGGCACATGTGGCCAGGGTGATAACATGGGTTGCAGGGTACACAGGGGAGCACAGTAGCACACACTGGAGATGTACTGTGGAAATTATCGCACAATCGCTCTGATCCCACATGCCAGCAAGATTCTACTGAAGATTATTCAAAACAGACTACAACCATAGCTGGAACAAGAACTACCTGAAGTGCAAGCAGGGTTCAGGAAAGGGCGAGGAACGAGAGACATCATTGCGGATGTGAGATGGATCCTTGAAAAGACTAAAGAATACCAAAAGGATTTCTATTTGTGCTTTATCGACTATAGCAAGGCTTTTGACTGTGTAAACCATGAGAAACTCTGGGCCACATTAAGAAGCATGGGTATACCAGAACACCTGTTCGTTCTCTTGCACAATCTGTACATTGATCAAGAAGCAACAGTTTGAATGGAACAAGGAGAAACAGAATGGTTTAAAATAAGCAAAGGTGTAAGACAAGGCTGCATACTTTCCCCTTACCTGTTTAATTTATATGCAGAACAAATCATCAGAGAAGCAGGATTGTATGAAGACAACAGAGGTGTGAAGATTGGTGGAAGACTCATCAACAATCTTCGCTGTGCTGATAATACCACATTACTGGTTGAAAGTGAAGATGATCTGAAACTTGTTTCTCACAATCAAAGAACATAGGGGCATGTTTACTAAACTGCGGTAATGGCATTCCGTGTTAAAGGTAGATATGCCCATATAAAGGAGTGGGCAGGACAGCAGTAAAGCCGAGTGTCAGATAAGGTGCGTTATAAGGTGCATTAAAAGGTACTGTAGAAGGCACATGCCTTACGTGCCATACGTGCCTTATAAAGCGCCTTATAATCCGCCGTATAAGGCGCGTTATAAGGCGCTTTGTACTGTGTTCCCAAGTAGGAGCCTTGTAATGTCTTTTAAGGAGTGTTGATAGCTGCAAAGGTATGACTGTCACAGGTAAGCAAAATATCTGCATTGGACAGGAGGGATCAACAGGGAATCAAACCCATGACCTCTGCCTCTAGCACCGTAACCAGTGGGCTACATCTCTCTAGTGTCTAACACACTGCTGGCTGGCTACAGAAAGACTGCAGGTGACCACACAAGCTGATCACAAGATGGGGTATGCACCACTATAGCACCCCGGCCAGGTAGGGTGAACTGACCGTGTATGTTACTGGCACAGAGTAGCTACAGACCGTGACAGCATGCGGTTCCTGTGCTCACCCTGAGGGTGAAGTGGGGGGCCCAGCACCAGGTCCGCAGCACATGACATGGCTGAGATAGGCTATGCTGTAGGTCTCCATCAGTGCCAGTGTGTGATGAGTAGTCCCTGCGGACACACCTAGGATGCATCTGTATTTCCCAGTCATGTCTGGGCCTTGTGGACTATGATGCAGCCAGAACAGTGCATATCCTGTGTGGGTGCCATCGTGAGAAATTAAGTGAAGAGTGGTATGCAGACCCCAAAGCAGAGTATATGAGCACCACCCAACCCGCCCCTGTGGGTCAGGGTGGGGAATAGGATCCCCCACCAACAGATCCACATTCAACATCCTTGCAATGGTGGCAGTAGAGGGTACCATCGACCCCAGTCCTGCTGAGGAACAGATACCCTTCAGGGCAGGCAATGCAGATCTGTACGCATCCATATAGCAATGGCAGACAGACAGTAGGCCCGGAAATGCTCAGCTGCCTCCCACCACTATCTGACACTCTCCAGCCGCTGCACCCTGCAAGGTGTTCCAGCCATACACATACTAACTACAGACAGTCTGCTAGCTAGTCCATAGTGCATATTCCTGGAGGGAATGTGAGCACACCCACCAAGCAGCTAAGTCAGTAATTGGGCCCCAGGAAAAAAAGAACCCATATATATCACGAGTGAAATACCATATAGCACTATGGGAGAACCTGGCCATGCCGTGGTCACTGCTCAGTCTGGGTGAGAGTGACCTCCCAGCAGGACATGCTGTGGCCACCCTGTCCGTGCAGGCTGTGGCCGGCCTCTACAATGTCCGAGCCATTGCCCTGTGCAGATGCATCCAGGCCAGGCCACCCTGTCCAGGCTATACCCACAGTACCCTGCTCCTCATTATGCAAATTGGCAGGCTAACACTGGCAACAGTGCAAGCAGTGTGGGATGAAGAAGGTGCTGGCAGCCACCACACACTGGATAGACAGACAAACACTCCCACACCTATGCCAGCATTGTGCAACTATAGAGGCTTTTGGCAGCCCTGGCCACCGCACCAGTCCCGGGCACAATGCAGGCATGGCTATGGTACAAAATACTGTTGGGGTCACTCCCCAGGGTGGTGAACACTGTCAGACACCAGACCTGAAACACACTCCACAGACATCAGAGAGGTTGGTATGATGCAGCTCAATGAGCAGATTGTGCTTAACTTAGGAATTGCTATCTGCCAGTAATCATAGCAACCTTTTGATGGATGTGTACCATATTCCCAGGTTTAGGGTGGCATTGCTAAGGTATGCAAGTGCTAGTATTTGGAGATGAACGCAGGGCCCAACATCCTGCCTCTCCAGGAGGCTTTGGATAATGGAGCCTGTGGGTGCGGGTTTTTGTGCCCCTGTTGGCCGCTGCTCTAGGGCAGAGGTTCCCAACTCCAGTCCTGGTGGGCCAAACACTGTTCGGGTTTTGATGCTGTCCCTAATGAATATGCATGAAATACATCTGCATACCATGGGGGCAAGGCATAGAAATGCAGCACAGCCATATTTATTAGAGGCTGCATGGAACCTGAATGGTGTTTGGCCCTCCAGGACTGCATTTGGGAGACTCTGCTCTAGGTAATTTAATTCTCTTATATACCGCGCTATTCTGCATCAGTGCGGTTTACATTGAACAAACTGAAATTACATTGAATAGGGCATTATAACTTGGAGATAACTATTTTACAGGGAACATGGGCTATGGAGGGTTAAGTGGCTTGCCCAGGACCACAAGGAGCACCTGTGGGACTAGAAACCCCAGTCCTTCCGGCCCAAGGTTGCTGTCCTCTAGTGGGATTTGAACCCCTGACCTTCCAGCCTGAAGTACCTTGCCCCAACCACTAGGCCACTCCTCTACTCCAGACATGCGCATGTTTATGGTGTCTGTGCTCTGTAGGGTAAAATGTAGGCGTTTAGGGCATGTTTAAGTTATCTGCAATAAACATTCCGTCTGTATTACCACGTTTTAGTAGTGGGTAAAATATGGGGACTGGTTTGGCAGTAACCACAGCTGGGTCTTGAACGTGTGACCTTCCACTCCTGAACACACTGGCTGTGTGTACTGCACCACCATGTTGCCACAGAGACAGTGCATTCCCTGGGGATACCATGACTGTTCGTCAGACAGGGCCTGTCTGTTGCAGTGCATGGCACCCATCTACACAGGGCTAGGCCATGGTCTGCTGTGGGCAGCTGCCACTGCCCCCTCCACCACCAGTACCCCTCTGCCACCATGCTGACATGCCCTTCTGCTGGTGGTGCTGGGCCCTCAGCAGTTGCTGTCTGGCTGCTCTACTGTTTCAGCATTCCTATGGGCCACCTAGGCATCACGCTAGTCCACACTGTGGCCCAGCTGCACTACAGCATGTGCCGCCTGCGGCCTTCTGTACCCCATTTTCCAGCATCTGTCCAGTTGCCCGTTCCAACATACCCGCCCTGCTGTTGCGGAACATGTGCATGCCATAGGGAACCTGTCCAATACAACGGGAAGACACTGATCAGCGCTATTGCACTGTGGGATCATTCACCTTGTAAGAGGAAAGAGCATAGCCCCTTCCAAGCATATCTTTTTTGGGGGGCTTTCTCAGTAGTGTTTTTTGATGTCTCCTATTAATATCACTATTGGCCAGCTTGGTTATGTTTATTTTACATTCTGTTCAGGTCATTTTCAGTGTTTATTTGCCCTTTTGTTCCGTGCACATGTATCACACTTATCACTTTTTGTAGGTTTCCCTGGCTTTGCTGTACATTGCTGACTGAAATGGTTTCTCTCTCCTGCAATTGTGTGCTAACGCCTGGTTTTCAGTTGTGTTAGGATTTGGCCCTTAGTTCCACCGCGTTAGTGTGACAGGGGCCTCTCCCCGCCCACTCCTTGCCCACTGACCCCTTCTCCCCGCCCTCTGTCCACCCTTTTCTGTGCTTAACGCGGCTGGCAACGTTAAGGCGCCTTAAGGCTCCTTAACGGTACAGAATGTACTGTTAAGGCGCCTTAAGGCATGTTAACGCAGTTTAGTAAAATTACATAAGAGGCTTCATCAAATTAAACACAGAGCAACATTTAAACATAGCATGCGAATGAGAGCCTCAGCAGAAACTCACTGATAAAACAAAATCAGGAGTAAAAATAACATCAATGGCTCTCACTCGCTATCATACCAATCAAGATTCACAAGACAAATGCGTAAACATTCTTCCCTTTAGACTTTAAACTTCAAATTTTTCACCAAGTCCGTGAATCAAGATGGAATTGAGTACCCCGACGCCTTCTCAAGACATCTTACATTAGCGTTTCGCTACAGCTGTGTCAAGGGGATTCAACTCTAAAAGATAAAAAACAATTGCTTAATAAAATGCCGCAACATACTAAACAGAAGAAAAAGACTCCCCATCCACACTGAACAACGTACTAAAGACCTACCAAATGAATGCTGAAGACACCAGCCAAAGACAGCAAACACACTAACCAACCTTCATCCAGAGCCAGTCCCAGAACTACTAACGCATCCGGTCACATGGTATATATCCAAACCAACATCACACCAACCCAGATCAGCTGGAGCATTATTATGCCAATAAAAACATTACCACACAATAAAACAATTAAAGAGCAAAGAAACTACATTCTAAACAAGACCACATTGCCACCACCAAAAAACAAACTAGATGCACGCTCCCCATTCAAACCGGAAGGTAAAACTGTTTTCAAACGAAAAATCCACCACTGTTCTCTATATAAGAGAAACTGATCACGTGACATACCATTGGAACCACTCCGAACATGTTGTATCACAAAGCATTGTAAATCACTAAAGACATGATGAAATATTAAACAGTGCTCGACTATCGGGGCGTCCTTCCGCTGACAATGAAGCTTGCTCTTATGTTCAATTAACCGAGTACGGAATCTCTGTACGGTTTTACCAATATAGAGAAGTCTACACGGGCAAAAGATACCATAAACCACAAAATCTGAATTACAGGTTGTATTATCTTTCAGACCGACCACTTGACCATTGTAAACAAAACTATCTGTTTCCCACATTACATCACAACAGGAAAAATCCCCACATTTTCTATGTCCAAACCCCTCAGATATAACAGGAGTCAAAGGTCTTAAAAAAAGAGGGGCTCAAAATGGTTTTCAAATTAGGATTACGTTGCCACACACAACTGTCTTGAAGGACTGGAAAGGGGGGCTGTTACTTCTGGAGAGAAATCTGAAATTGTGAGTATATACTTCTGGGAATTTTTCTGAAAGGAATTGTTTTTCTTTTAAAGCTAATTAATCTGTGAACCCACTATTTTTTTTTTTTTTGTTAAATCAGTCAGGGCCTAGTAGCAACAGTTTAAGATTCAATTTAAAAACACAGAAGAGAACTTTCTGGTTACCTTTCATACCCAGTAGACAGCTGCAGTTTAAATTTAATAGTCACTCAGGGCCTAGCATCAGCAAAGTACTTTTAGTTTCAAATTAAAACACAGAAGAGAGCTTTCTGGTTAAATTTAGAATCCAGCAGAGAGCTTGTAGTTTAAATTTCATAATAGGTTAGAGCCTAGTAGCAGCAAAGAGCTATAATTTAAATCAAATCAGAATATAGCTTACCTCAGCCGCACAGGACAAGGTACTGTGTAGCAGCCCTTTTTTAATAAGTGTTATATCCCTCCCTCCCTCCCCACACCCACCCTCCCCTGGGATAATCACAGCTTTATAGGTACTTGCACAACATTAAAAGACAGGAGGTGCTCTCAGGTGAAGCTCATTACCCAAACCAGTCATACACTAAGGACCTGAGATTAATTAAGCTTCAGGTGAACAAGGTATATTAAACTTCTTAGGTACAGTTTTAGTGGTATAAATATCCATTGCACCCTTTAGTACATATAGAACTTAAAGATCTAAACACAAACTTAAAACTAGGATGCAGACAGCAGTCCAGCAGCGGGATGTGGGCTTTCCAGTCTTTTGCATTGAGTGTCACATGTATGATTTTCTCCCAGCTGGTGAGAGGTCTTACATGTGCACTAGGTGCAAGGAGCTCTCTGCTCTCAGGGAACGAGTCCGTTCTCTAGAGGCTAGAGTAGCAGACTTGGAAAACATAAGACAGACAGAGAGGTACATAGACGAGACCTACAGGGATATAGTCCTGAAGTCCCACCTCCAGTCTGGCAGCATCCCTGTTGCCATGGAGGAGAGAGGTCACGTGACAGGAGAGCATCACCCTGGTGTGGCAGGAAGTGATCCTGTAACTAGGACCTGTCCTCCAGGTGATGTAAACCCCTCTCGCACCGAGGAGGTTTCTCCAGGGCCAAGTGCCCATGAGGGAAGGGCTAGGACAGCAGTTATAGTTGGTGATTCGATCATTAGGCATGTAGATAGCTGGGTGGCTGGTGGACGTGAGGATCGCCTGGTAACATGCCTGCCTGGTGCGAAGGTAGCGGACCTCACATGCCACCTAGATAAGGTCTTAGATAGTGCTGGGGAGGAGTCTGCTGTCTTGGTACATGTTGGTACCAATGACATAGGAAAATGTGGTAGGGAGGTTCTGGAAGCTAAATTTAGGCTTTTAGGTAGGAAGTTGAAATCCAGAACTTCCAGGGTAGCGTTCTTCGAAATGCTTCCCGTTCCACGCGCAGGACCCAAAAGGCAGGCAGAGCTCCGGAGTCTCAATGCGTGGATGAGACAATGGTGCAGAGATGAGGGGTTCGGATTTGTTAGGAACTGGGGAACATTCTGGGGAAAGGAGGGGCTCTTCCGAAGGGATGGGCTTCACCTTAACTGGGATGGAACCAGGCTGCTGGCATTAACCTTTAAAAAGGAGATAGAGCAGCTTTTAAACTAGATAATAGGGGAAAGCCGACAGTCGCCCAAGAGCGCATGGTTCGGAAGAATGTATCCTTGAAGGATACTACAAAAAGCAGAGAGGTTCCAAAAATGAGTAAAGTAGCCCAAATGCCCTCGAGTATGGAGCAGACAGAACTTAAAGATCCCAAATTACCCATGTCTACCAATAGCCAAATTAATATGAATAAAATACAGTCTCTAAAATGCTTGTATGCAAATGCTAGAACTCTACAAAACAAGATGGGAGAGTTAGAATATATAGCACTAAACGAGAGGTTAGATATGATTGGAATATCAGAGACATGGTGGAAGGAGGACAACCAGTGGGACACTGTGATACCTGGGTACAAACTATATCGAAATGATAGAGCTGATCAAATTGGTGGAGGGGTTGCGCTCTATGTTAGAGAGGGCATTGAGTCAGAAAAGATTAAAGTTTTGCAAGAAACAAAATTTGCTGTAGAATCTCTATGGATTGAAATTCCATGTAAAAAGGGGAAGGCAATGGCAGTGGGGGTGTACTATCGTCCGCCTGGCCAGAATGAACAAATGGATGATGAAATGCTCAAAGAAATCAAGGAAGCTAGCAAAAGTTACAGTACAGTAATAATAATGGGTGATTTCAATTACCCCGGCATCGACTGGGTCAGTGTCACAACAGGACATGCTAGGGAGATAAAGTTCCTAGATGGAATAAATGACTGCTTCTTGGAGCAGCTGGTTCATGAACCGACCAGAGGGGAAGCAATGTTAGACCTAGTCCTTAGTGGAACACCAGATGTAGTGCAAGAGATAAGGGTGTTGGGGCCACTTGGCAATAGTGATCATAGCATGATCGCCTTTGATTTAATTAGTGGAGGAGGGATAGTAAGGAAATCCACAGTACTACCCTTTAACTTTCGAAAGGGAGACTATGATAAAATGAGGAAAACAGTTAAGAAAAAACTAAAAGGAGCAGTTGCAAAGGTTAAAGACGTACATCAAGCTTGGGTGTTGTTGAAAAATACTATCTTGGAAGCCCAGACCAGCTGTATTCCACGCTTTAAGAAAAGTGGAAGGAAGTCCAAAAAACTGCCAGCATGGTTTAAAGGTGAGGTCAGAGAGGCTGCTGTTGCCAAAAAAGCATCTTTTAGGAAATGGAAAAAAGAGCCAAATGATGAAACCTGGAAACATCACAAGCACTGGCAAGTCAAATGCAAGGCATTGATAAGGCAGGCAAAGAGAGAATTTGAGAAGAAGCTTGCTGCGGAAGCAAAAACGCGAAATAAAGACCTTTTCAAGTACATTCGTAGCAAACAACCTGTGAGAGAGTCAGTTGGTCCATTAGATGATAAAGGGGTTAAAGGAGCACTAAGAGGCGACAAGGCGATAGCGGAGAGACTGAATGAATTCTTTGCTTCGGTCTTTACTGAGGAAGATGTAGGGATGTTACCCACGACTGAAGTGGTATTTAAAGGTGTGGGAGAATTAAAGGAAATATCGATACATCGGGAAGATGTCTTACAACTATTAGATAAACTGAAAAGTAGCAAATCACCTGGGCCGGATGGTATACATCCAAGGGTGTTGAAAGAACTGAAATTTGAGATTGCAGACCTGCTATCAGTAATCTGTGAACTATCATTAAAATCATCTCTAATATCTGAGGATTGGAGGATCGCCAATGTAACACCAATTTTTAAAAAGGGTTCGAGGGGTGATCCGGGAAACTACAGACCGGTGAGCCTGACATCAGTACCGGGAAAAATGGTAGAAACCATCATAAAGAATAAAATTACTCAGCATGTAGATAGTCATGACCTAATGGGAGACAGCCAACATGGCTTTAGACAAGGAAGATCTTGTCTTACTAATCTGTTATGTTTTTTTGAAGGAGTGAATAAACAGGTGGACAAAGGTGAGTCGGTTGATATTGTGTATCTGGACTTTCAGAAAGCCTTTGACAAGGTCCCTCATGAGAGACTTTTGGCTAAACTAAAGAGTCATGGGATAGGAGGCAGTGTACTACTGTGGATCAGGAACTGGTTAAAAGATAGAAAGCAGAGGGTAGGGCTAAATGGCCAATTTTCCCGATGGAGAAAGGTGAATAGTGGTGTACCCCAGGGATCTGTGCTGGGTCCGCTGCTTTTTGACATATTCATAAATGACCTGGAAAGTGGAATAACGAGTGAGGTTATCAAATTTTCTGATGACACAAAACTATTTAAAGTTGTTAAAACCCAGGAGGATTGTGGAAAATTGCAAGAGGATCTTGATAAATTGGAAGACTGGGCATCAAAATGGCAGATGAAATTTAATGTGGAGAAGTGCAAGGTTATGCACCTAGGGAAGAACAACCCAAACTATGGTTACACGATGCAAGGTTCCACATTAGGAACCACCACTCAGGAAAAAGATTTAGGCGTCCTTGTGGATACCATGTTAAAACCCTCGGCCCAGTGTGCAGCGGCGGCCAAGAGAGCAAATAGAATGCTTGGTATGATAAGGAAAGGAATGGAAAATAAAACAAAAGATATTATAATGCCTCTATATCGTTCCATGGTGAGACCGCACCTTGAATATTGTGTGCAATTCTGGTCGCCGTATCTTAAAAAGGATATAGCGATTTTAGAAAAGGTTCAGAGAAGAGCCACCAAAATGGTAAAGGGGATGGAAGGCTACTCCTATGAAGAAAGGCTAAAAAGGTTGGGGCTCTTTAACCTGGAAAAGAGACGGCTGAGGGGAGATATGATAGAAGTCTATAAATTAATGAACGGAGTGGAACGGGTAAACGTAGATCGATTGTTTACCTTGTCAGAATATAGAAAGACTAGGGGACATGCATTGAAGCTACAGGGTAAACTATTTAAGACTAATAAAAGAAAATATTTTTTCACTCAACGTGTAATCAAACTCTGGAATTTGTTACCGGAGGATGTAGTAAAGGCTGTTAGTGTAGCTGGGTTTAAAAAAGGTTTGGACAAGTTCCTGGAGGAAAGGTCCATAAACCATTATTAAGAAGGGACCCAGGATATCAATGCTTGAACCAATACAAGCATTGTGGAACCTGTGTCCCTTGGGGAAACTGCTAGGTACGTATGACCTAGATTGGCCACTGTTGGAAACAGAATACTGGGCTTGATGGACCTTGGTCTGACCCAGTATGGCATATCTTATGTTCTTATGTAGTTGTATTAGTAAACATGACCCATAGTCTCAAAATGGGCCTGCACCTTAATGTAAAGAACACAAAGATCATGACAACTGGCATAATCAACAGGTTCATCATTGAAGGAGAAGAAATTGAAATCGTGAACAACTTTACCCTACTTGGATCAGCTATCAATAAAGAAGCAACAAGCAGTCAAGAAATCAGACAACGCATTGCTCTTGGCAGAATGGCTATGAAAGACCTAGATAAGATTCTCAAGAGTAGAGATGTTTCTCTCCATACAAAGATTTGACTTGTTCAAGCCATGGTATTTTCAATAACATCATATGGATGTGAAAGCTGGACAGTGAAAAAGATAGACAGGAAGAAAATTGATGCCTTTGAATTATGGTGCTGGTGGCGAATACTGTGCATACCATGGACTGCCCGAAGAACAAACCAGTCGGTACTAGAGAAGATCAAACCTAAGCTTTCTTTAGAAGCTCAGATGACAAGACTTCGACTTTCATACTTTGGACACATCATGCGAAGAGAGAGATCATTAGAGAAAGACATCATGCTTGGCAAGATAGAAGGTCAATGCAAAAGAGGAAGGCCAGCAATGAGATGGATCGATACAATAACATCAGCTGCGGGTACCAGTCTGTCAACAATGAGCCGCCTGACTGAAGACCGAACCCAATTTAGGATAACTATCCAGAGGGTCGCCATGAGTCGACTCCAACTCGACGGCACTTAACAAAGCATACAGCTGGTAATGTAAGCCAAGAGATGAGATAGCCACACCAAGGAACTGGATATCGGGAGAGGGAAAGGAAGACGCCCCTGGAGATATCCCTATGGTACAGGAACTGGCATCAGGGTAGCAGAAGACATGGAGCCACCAGAACACACACTTAAGGGGCAGTGCGAGAGATATGGGGGGGGGGGGAGGCAGGATAGTACAGAGGCCTTAGAGATGAGCAGGCACACAGTAGGGAGGAGACGGTTGTGTTCAACAGTTTTTGGGGGCAGCAATGAAGTCAGGATGGGGACGGACAGAGTAGGGGCCCTTATATTTTGCCACACACACTTCAGTGAGAACTTCATCATGAATTTAGTCGGTACAGTGTGATGGAGAACAGCCAGTCTTTAAAGGATCTTTGGGGGTATGAGAGCTGAGAACGTGAAGGTGATGTGTGTGTTGTGCAGCTCCAACATGACATATGTATGTTTCTCTTGTGTTTCTGAATCCACAGGACATCCTTGGTGACCCTCCTGGTGCTGTGGTGCAGTGCCAGCTGACTGTACGTTATTCAACATGCAGTAGTCTGGGGTAGGTGGACCTACAGGTAATTTGTCTGTGATAACAATCAGGGGGAGCACATGTCTGAGGTGATCTGTCATAGTGCACATATGTTGTTGTTCACCTCTTTGCGCTGCCCCCCAAACCCTATATCTTACTGTTGGCACATATATCCACATGTGTGCCTGACCAGTTTGTCATCTCCAGCATTGTCTCTGGGACACATCCAACAGAGCTGCGTGTGTCTGCAGGTCCTAGGTGTCCTGGTGGTGGGCTGCACATACACCCTTCCCTAACATTGTAGCATCAGCCAACAGCAGTGTATCATTGTATTTGAGAAGCCTTTATCTCCACTAATCTCCAATTGTACACATACAGGCCATATGCTATTGGTGGCACGCTCACCTTAGCATAGTGTGTGTGTGTGTGTGTGTTTGGATTGGCTGTGTGATGATACAGTCTGCAGGCATTTTGCATTATCATGTGGTATGAGGGGTCTGTACACCTGTGGCGCAGTGGTGACTGTGCTATCTCTACCTTACTGCTGTTGACCTTGTGAACATTGTGGGCATGTGTTGTGTGTTGTGAGCTGACCTATCTCTTGTGTGCTGACAGACCACTGCGCAACAGCATTTATGTATCACAGATATCGCCATAATTTGGATATGCATCAACAGTGGCTGGACATGGGGACATGGTAATTCTACATATTTTGATGACATCTTCTCCCTTCACTGTGACGTGCTGTGGCCTTTGCCAGCCTCAGAGGATCCCAAGCAGACACTTGCTGCAGACACACGGTAGGTTGCACCTTGGGTCTTTTGGAAATGACATCAGCCTTTACATATTAGTGATTTGCTGTTTGTTTCATGGACCTTTCCTGTTGAGTCTTTGTACACCAATGCGGATGCAAAAGGGTTGTAGCTCTGCAACGCCTGTGTGACATGGGAATGGACATGACCATATCCATGTGACACCCTCGTCTGCAGTTCCATTTCCAAATGTCCACAACATGCAGTGTGTTCTGTGTTGTGATCATGTTATGTTTGCCTGTGTGATGTTTCATTACGTACATATTTATGTTTGACTCCCTGCAATTTGGCCTGATGTTGCGAGCAGCATACCAATATATTGTTTCTCCTTCTTCTGCACAGGAAAGAGGACACACACAGCACATCTACTACAGTGCATCCGCAGTCACCATCACCCACCTGTTGGTGGACACAACAACACCATGCAACTATCCCTGGGAGAAGGTGCCATAGGATGTTTGACCTCTGCGAGTGGGACACCTGCCTCGGATGGACATTATTGTTGGACTGCTACTTTGAGCATAACAGGCCTGTCCAACACACCGTTGCTACCGTGCTCTGGCTTGGTTTTGTGTTCATCGCAGGAGACACACATGACCTCTCCAGTGCTGTGGCATACTGAAATGTCACACTTGACTATGCATGCCCATGGTTTCAGGGACAGTCTTAATGAGACTTGTTGGGTTGCAGACATCCTTTGCACTGTGGACACTGTGTACTGGTTCCTACGTGTGCAGCAGGGACTGACATTGTCGCTGTATGTTGTACATCCATCTGACATTGTGTTGGTGTGTTTTGCCCATGTGTGTGACCTGAACCGCAGGATACTCTCATCTGTTTAGTTCAGCAGGGGCATGCAGCCATGCGTGTGGCACAGGGGGCACATTGGGGAGGTCCTCTTGTCCATGTTGGCCTACCCTGCACTTGGACATGAGACAGTATTTGCCACCACACCACTTTACTGCACAACAACATTTTTGATTGATGTTTGCCCTCACCAAGGGTGTTACAGTGCATGTGTGGCATCACTGTATCATGTGTCAACGTACACAATGCATGTGGATGTGACTGAATATGTTGGTGCAACACAGCATGGAACAATATGGGTTCTGTGTGGGTTACTGGAACATGTTTGACCTTTCTTTCAATCTCTATATACAGGTTATTGTGTCTATTTACTGTACAGACGAGACTCTCTGCATTGATTTACAAACCTAGCATTGCATGTCTGCACAGTCCTATTTATCCCCTGAGGTTCCGGCACTCACATTGCCCAGTTATATTTGGAGTGTGGCAGTGTGGGTGTCCATTTTCTTCCTCATTTGTGAATTCCATGTACCGTGATATATGTGTAAGGACACTGTATCCACACCTCCCATTGCAGGAGACCTTCTGCATAGTGCTATCTCTGCATGTGTCTGTGGTTCATTTTATTTGAATTCTCTATGTTCATATGCCTCTTGTACCTGTTACCATATCCTCATTTTGCATTTGTCGATTGTTTTTGGTTATATTATTGCCACTTTGACACCTGTATCAGGCATTATGTGACAGCTGTAACATATATTTCGATATCTGTGTTTACACTTGCTTAGCTTTAACAATTGTGATACAGTAAGCTATAGAAAATCTGTGGAAACTAGCAAAAAGGAAGAACTCACCTCAGACTTGGCTAGGCAGGAGGATTCAGCATGTTTAAGAAGGGCTGAGCACCCGGTGCCGTCAGCACAAATAGAACAGAAGAGGTTTAAAATGAGGTTTCCTTTCCTTAGCAGTGACGCAGATAGAATTGAGGGATCTCATCAAAAACACCTGTCCCCAGAAGCTGACGTAATGTGCAGAGGGGGGAGGTACAAAAAGCCCTGGTTAGAACCAGGGAGAGGAGGCACCAAGGAAGGCACCAAGGGAAGCCGGTGCTTGAGAGGAAACCAGAGAGAAAGCCAAACTGACTCTGAGGAGGAGAGTGGCAGTCCGATGCAGGTGGAGTTCCAGCATCAGACAAGCAAGGCTCAGAGGCAGAGAGAGACACAGAATCCCAGGAGACGTTCCAACTCCAGGGGAGGCTTTAGAGGTCTGGGAGGACCCAGAGCTCTCAAGGGAAGCTCCAGGAAAGGGAATTGGAGCAGTAGAGAAACTGATCTCTGGAGAGATAGTCCCGGAGAGGTTTTTCACACAAGCAGGAAGTGGGGCACTACATCAGAGGGATTACCCAAATCACAGAGAAACTTTCTTCAAGCCAGAAAAGCTTTGCCAGGGGAAAGAAACCCCACAGCTGACTCTAGACCCGCCTATAAGGTAACAAGTTTAAAGCCTTGTGTTTGGGAGAGAAGAGAAGTTGGGAGTTTTAATAAGCCCTGCACTGAGCAAAGTTTTAATACAGGAAGGTGTGCAGACTTCCAAGCAAGGGAGCCAGGGGAGGCTTATCATAAAGAGACTTTTTCTACAAAAGGGTTTTACAATCCTGATTTAGATAAGTGTCTGGGAGAGGAGAGAGTTTTTCTGCCCCCAGTAAGTGAATCCATCTCCAGCACATGTACTGAATGTGACCCAGGGAGTAACAGACGCAGTCCAGGCTTAACACAATGGGAAAGCAGTAACATTCACCCAGAGCCTGAACCGATGGATTGCACGATATGTTTGTCAGATGAAATAACATCTTTATGCTGATGTGACTTGTGAAAGGAACAAGGAAGAAAGAAAGATTATTCCAGCTGTTTTTGTTTAGTTTGATTCATCGTTCTGTGTGTTTTGCAAAGCAATGATATCCGCCAGGGAACGGGAATAAAACCCTACTTTTACTTTACCACTCTGACTGAATGACTCTGTGTATAGAAGAGGAGGCAGTTAAGTATTTCCACAATACCCTAGGCAGTCGCCTAGTGGACACACGGAGTCTCTACCACGAGGCCCGTGACACAATGTATGCTGTTTCATTTTTGTGCCTCCTGTATTAACGCACAGATATGTTTTGGGTTAAAAATTATGACTAATGTGTGTTGGGCCCTCATCATGAAGCGCCTACTGTCTACATGCACACATATGTGAATGAGGCATTTGGGGCGTGTGCCAGCATGTAGGGGGTGGGGGGCTAATGCATAGTGCACACCATGCACCTACTGCACATTATCTCTCTAGCCCAACATCTGTAGACGGCCGAGTGACTTTTCTGTGGCATGTGGGTTGCTGCCCTGCCAAATGTGTTTCCACTTTTTTCACTGTTATCCATACACCTTGATATTATGTAAGGCAGTATCTACGCTATGTCTCATGGTTAACCAGAATAAAAATATGTGTTGGACGTACATTTGTCTCTGCTGCTACTTGACCACACTAACACACGTATTTAGTGATTTCCTGGTCGGGTACATGGCTCACCTGTGCTCACATCCTTGTATGGTGCCAGCTGTCTATCTGCGAGCCACCTGCCACATCACTGGGTGTTATGGGTTCCCCTACACACATTCCCTTTGAGGTCATATCTTTGCATTGTTCTTGCAGTGGTTGTTTGGGAAGGTGGTTGCAGACATGTGTTGACACACCATAGGTTGCAGGTTTGATTCCCACATGGGTTGGTTTTTTTTTGGTGTTGTGCTAACCTGACCATGAGCTGCCTGCAGATTTGTCACCTCTCCACACACCCTTCCATCTCTTCACTGTACACCACAGTGTGCCCTCTGTGCTGCCTATCCATCACAGATTAGCTGTAACATATGTCTTTTTCTTTGTACTGTCCATGTAGGCAGTCTGCTTGGGGGATTAGCATGCTGTTGTTCAGCTGTTCTAGGCCATACCTGTTGTAACTACATGCACACACACAATGAAATGTTATGCAGTGGATACAGCATGCAAACGAGGAAAGAACCTAAACCCAAAGGGCGGCAGGGGATGCCCTGTGGAGAAAGACTTATTTTTGAATTAGATACGGTTTACCCTAAAGGACTTAATAGAGAGATTGATCTCCAAGTTTTTCTGTAATGCATTGTTCATATTCACATTTTTTGTAGTCTACATGTCACTTTGCAGTTTGTGGTGATGAGGGTACTGACAAGCAGAGGAAAAGGGCTGCTTTTAAAACTTTTTCTTCTGAGTTAGAGCATGGCTCAGACAGGCATTCATTTAAATCAGCACCTAGAGAGAAAAGTCACAGGAGTGAGTGTGCTGAGTACAAGCCACACCCTGCCTCCATGGCAACACAGAGTGCAAAGGAGAAACACCTGGGGAGGAGGGGCAAGGAAACGGGCTTCACAAGCATTTAACATCTCAGAATCAAAGGCAGAGAGGATTAGGATTAGAATTAGAGTTGGGCTTGGAACAGAAGCAGAGGTCAGAGAGTGAGCAGGAGAAGGAGAAAGAAAGAGAAAGCCTGAGGAGTCTGACCAGAGGCTTTGGAGCACGGCAGAGAAAGGCTGACCTTCAGCACAGAAGGGGTTCTAACAGCACCTCTCCTAGCAGAGACAACTGTACAGAGTTTGCAAGCCTTGGTGAAGGTAGGAAACCAAACTCTGGGAGAATTGTGGAATATAGTTCAGATAGCAGTGAAGCTACTGAGGATTCAGAAGGGGAGGTTTATCCCTCTAGAAAGCCTGAAAGGAAAACTGTTCCTAGAAGCCAGGGAAGACAGCTGAAGCATGTGAGTGTCTTGCCCAGAGAGATAAAGCCGTGCAGCTCATATAGAAAACCTGAAGGGAGAAAAGGGAATCCCTGGGAGAAACCGTTTAAGCTAATGCAGCAGTTAAAACCTGATTATGCACATAAAGACCCAGAGCTGTTTCAAAGTGAATGTGAAGATATGGAAACGGACTTAACTGGATTGGAGGAGGATACAGAGTCTCCAATGGATTGTTCAACAGCCTGTGTTTCATAGGAGAAAGGCTGACTTGCTAGCTGAAAAGAATATTTCAGAACTGTGATAAATGCTCTGAGGTTTCTGAACCCTGAAAGCTAAAGGGAAAGGATTACAAATGTGTTTTGTTTGAAGCATTGGTTCCTGTATGCTGAAGAAAGCTATATGAGTTCATTATTGTTTCTGTTACTTCTTGTTCATATTCTGAAGAAAATTTGCTTTGCTAAAGTTTGATGATAAAAGAGAAAATTAATAAATTTCCTGTGTATTGCCTAAAACTACTCGGACTGCTTACTGACCACAACTACAAAAGTCCCAGCAGCATTTGCTCTGGTAATAAGCAAGAACAGTTGGCACGCGGCCCCTTCTAGGCGACCGCCTAGACAGGGTGCAGCGCCACAAGTTTCATACTATATGGGTTTTATTGTATGCTCCTTTTTAATCTATATAGTTTATTTACATGGGGGCATGTTTACTAAACTGCGGTAATGTCATTCCGCGGCAAAGGTAGAGATGCCCATATAAAGGAGTGGGCGGGGCAGCAGTAAAGCTGTGTGTCAGATAAGGCACGTTATAAGGTGCGTTAAAAGGTGCGTTATAAGGCACCATAGAAGGCACATGCCTTACGTGCCTTATAAGGTGCGTTATAAGGCGCTTTGTACTGTACCTAATTAGGAGATGTGTAACGTCTTTTAAGTTGATAGCTGCAAAGATATGACTATCACAGGCAAGCAAAATAGCTGCCTTGGACAGGAGGGAACAACAGGGAACTGAACCCATGATCTCTGCCTCTACAGTCAGCAACGTAACCAGTGGGCTATAGCATCTAACACAAGGCTGGCTGGCTACAGAAAGACTGCAGGTGACCACACAAGCTGTCTGCTGTGGTTATCAGGATAGAGTAGACCCATCCATACCCATGATACACTGCACATGCAGATCAACAGCCGATGTCTGATCACAAGATGGGGTATGCGCCACTAGAGTACCCCAGCCTGGTAGGGGGAACTGACCGTGTGTGTCACTGGCACAGAGTAGCTACAGACCGTGACAGCATGCGGTTCGTGGGGGTACCAGCACCAGGACCGCAGTACATAGCATGGCTGAAATAGGCTGTGCTGCAGGTCCTCATCAGTGTCAATGTGTGATGGGTAGTCCCAGCAAACACCCCTAGGATACACTTGTGTCCTTCTGTATTTCCCAGTCATGTCTAGGCCTTGTGGACTATGATGCAGCCAGAACAGTGCATATCCTGTGTGGGTGCCATGCTCACAGAATAAGTGAAGAGTGGTATGCAGACCCCAAGGCAGAGTATATGAGCACCACCCAACCTGCCCCTGTGGGTGAGGGTGGGGAACAGGATCCCCCACCAACAGATCCACATTCTACATCCCTGCAATGGTAGCAGTAGAAGAGACCATCAACCCCAGTCCTGCTGGGGAAAAGATACTCTACAGGGCAGGCAATGTAGATCTGTATGCATCCATAAGGCAATGGCAGACAGACAGTAGACCTGGAAATGCTCAGCTGCCCCCCACCACTATCTGACATTCTCCAGCAGCAAGCCCATTGAGTCCCCAGCTGCTGCACCCTGCAAAGTCTTCCAGCCATACACACACTAACTACAGACAGTCTGCTAGCTAGTTCATAGTGCATGTTCCTGGATGGGATGTGAGCACACCCACCAAGCAGCTAAGTCAGTGATTGGGTCCCAGAAAAAAGAACCCATAAATATCACTTGAAAAAAATACTATATAGCACTATGGGGAAACTTAGCCATGCCGTGGTCACTGCTCAGTCAGGGTGAGAGTGACCTCCCAGCAGGACATGCTGTGGCCACCCTGTCCATGCAGATTGTGGCCGGCCACTACAATGTCCCAGCCATTGCCCTATGCAGATGCATCCAGGCCAGGCCACCCTGTCCAGGCTATACCCACAGTACCTTGCTCCTCATTATGCACATTGGCAGGCTTACACTGGCAACAGAGCAAGCAGTGTGGGCTGAGGAGGGTGTTGGCAGCCACCACACACTGGATAGACAGACACACACTCCCACACCTATGCCAGCATTGTGCAACTATAGAGGCTCTTGGAAGCCCTGGCCACCGCACCAGTCCTGGGCACAGTGCAGGCATGGCTATGGGACGCAATACTGTTGGGGTCAATCCCCATGGTGGTGAACACTGTCAGACACCAGACCTGAAACACACTCCACAGACATCAGAGAGGTTGCTATGATACAGCTCAATGAGCAGATTGTGCTTAACTTTGGAATTGCTATCTGCCAGTAATCATAGCAACCTTTTGATGTATGTGTACCATATTCCCAGGTTTAGGGTGGCATTGCTAAGGTATGCAAGTGCTAGTATTGGGAGATGCACACAGGGCCCAACATCCTGCCTCTCCAGGAGGCTTTGGATAATGGAGCCTGTGGGTGCGGGTGTTTCTGCCCCTGTTGGCCGCAGCTCTAGGGCAGAGGTTCCCAAATCCATTCCTGATGGGCCAAACACTGTTCGGGTTTTTATGCTGTCCCTGATGAATATGCATGAGATACATCTGCATACCATGGGGGGCAGCGCATAGAAATAAGAACATAAGAACATAAGATATGCCATACTGGGTCAGACCAAGGTCCATCAAGCCCAGTGTCCTGTTTCCAACAGTGGCCAATCTAGGTCACAAGTACCTAGCAGTTTCCCCAAAAGACACAGGTTCCATAATGCTTGTACTGGGTCAAGCATTGATATCCTGGGTCCCTTCTTAATAATGGTTTATGGACCTTTCCTCCAGGAACTTGTCCAAACCTTTTTTAAACCCAGCTACACTAACAGCCTTTACTACATCCTCCGGTAACAAATTCCAGAGTTTGATTACACGTTGAGTCAAAAAATATTTTCTTTTATTAGTCTTAAATAGTTTACCCTGTAGCTTCATTGCATGTCCCCTAGTCTTTCTATATTCTGATAAGGTAAACAATCGATCTACGTTTACCCGTTCCACTCCGTTCATTAATTTATAGACTTCTATCATATCTCCCCTCAGCCGTCTCTTTTCCAGGTTAAAGAGCCCTAACCTTTTTAGCCTTTCTTCATAGCCATCCCCTTTACCATTTTGGTGGCTCTTCTCTGAACCTTTTCTAAAATCGCTATATCCTTTTTAAGATACGGCGACCAGAATTGCACACAATATTCAAGGTGCGGTCTCACCATGGAACGATATAGAGGCATTATAATATCTTTTGTTTTATTTTCCATTCCTTTCCTTATCATACCTAGCATTCTATTTGCTCTCTTGGCCGCCGCTGCACACTGGGCCGAGGGTTTTAACATCGTATCCACAATGACGCCTGGTTGGTGGTTCCTAATGTGGAACCTTGCATCGTGTAACCATAGTTTGGGTTGTTCTTCCCTAGGTGCATAACTTTGCACTTGTCCACATTAAATTTCATCTGACATTTTGATGCCCAGTCTTCTAATTTATCAAGATCCTCTTGCAATTTTCCGCAATCCTCTTGGGTTTTAACAACTTTAAATAGTTTTGTGTCATCGGCAATTTTGATAACTTCACTCGTTATTCCACTTTCCAGGTCATTTATGAATATGTCAAAAAGCAGCAGACCGAGCACAGATCCCTGGGGTACACCACTATTCACCTTTCTCCATTGGGAAAATTGGCCATTTAGCCCTACCCTCTGCTTTCTATCTTTTAACCAGTTCCTGATCCACAATAGTACACTGCCAAGGGACCTTGTCAAAGGCTTTCTGAAAGTCCAGATACACAATATCAACCGACTCACCTTTGTCCACCTGTTTATTCACTCCTTCAAAAAAACATAACAGATTAGTAAGACAAGATATTCCTTGTCTAAAGCCATGTTGGATGTCTCCCATTAGGTCATGACTATCTACATGCTGAGTAATTTTATTCTTTATTATGGTTTCTACCATTTTTCCCGGTACTGATGTCAGGCTCACCGGTCTGTAGTTTCCCGGATCACCCCTGGAACCCTTTTTAAAAATTGGTGTTACATTGGCGATCCTCCAATCTTCAGGTATTAGAGATGATTTTAATGATAGTTCACAGATTACTAATAGCAGGTCTGCAATCTCATATTTCAGTTCTTTCAACACCCTTGGATGTATACCATCCGGCCCAGGTGATTTGCTACTCTTCAGTTTATCTAAATGCAGCACAGGCATCTGTATTAGAGACAGCATGAAACCTGAATGGTGTTTGGCCCTCCAGGACTGCATTTCGGAAACTCTGCTCTAGGTATTGTGCATGTCTATGGTGTCTGTGCTCTGTAGGGTAAAATGTAGGCGTTTTGGACATGTTTAATTTATCTGCAATAAAGGTTCCGTCTTTATTACCATGTTTTAGTAGTGGGTAAAATATGGGGACTGGGTTGGCAGGGACCACAGCTGGGACTTGAACCTGTGACTTTCTGCTCCTGAACACACTGGCTGTGTGTACTGCACTACTGTGTTGCCACAGGGACAGTTCATTCCCTGGAGATACCATGACTGTTCGTCAGACAGGGCCTATATTGCAGTGCATGGCATCCACCTACACAGGGCTAGGCCATGGTCTGCTGTGGGCAGCTGCCACTGCCCCCTCCACCACCAGTACCCCTCCACCACCATGCTGACATGCCCTTCTGCTGTTGGTGCTGGTGGTGTGCTGTCTCAGGCCATCCAGTGTGCCGGTAGGCAGCTGCCTATGGTGCAGGTTCTGGGATTAGGTTGCCTGCATGGACGTCCACGCTTCCCCCCAGCACCGCCTGCCAATGTTCTGTGCCCTTGGGGGTATCTGCTGGGTACTATCCCCTGTGACACTGTGGGAAACACCTTCGTGCCCATGTTGGGCCCTCATTAGTTGCTGTCTGGCTGTTTTACTGTTTCAGCATTCCTATGGGCCACCTAAGCATCACCCTAGTCCACATTGTGGCCCAGCTGCACCACCGCATGTGCTGCCTGCAGCCCTCTGTACCCCATTTTCCAGCATTGTCCAGTTGCCCGTTCCGACATCCCACCCTGCTGTTGCGGAACATGTGCACGCCATAGGGAACCTGTCCAATAAGGGGAAAGAGCATAGACCCTTCCGAACATAATATCTTTTTTGGGGGGCTTTCTCGGTAGTGTTTTTTGATGTTTCCCAATATTATCACTATCGCCCAGCTTGGTTATGTTTTTTTAACATTCTGTTCAGGTCATTTTCAATGTTTATTTGCCCTTTTGTTCCATGCACATGTATCATACTTATCACTTTTTGTAGGTTTCCCTGGCTTTGTTGTACATTGCTGACTGAAATGGTTTCTCTCTCCTGCAATTGTGTGCTAACGCCTGGTTTTCAGTTGCGTTAGGATTCAGCCCGTAATTCCTCCAGGTTAGTGTGACAGGGGCCTCTCGCCACCCACTCTCTGCACACTGACCCCTGTCAGACGGCTGACCCCTTGTGATTACACACATCCACCACTAGACATGCCCAGGTACTTATTACCTTGTCTCAGTGATGAATCCAGCTCTGCACAGGGTCTTTTCCTCTGGGACAGCTTCCTGGAACAACCACTTCTCCTCCAAAGTGCAGTTGAGGGAAAAATCTTCTTTCAGCTTTAAACTTGAATTTTAGTTGTAATCCTCAGCAAGTAAATCCTTTTTGTGCAAAAGCAATCCGAAAAACTACGCCATTTGTCAGACGGCTGCCTAGGGTGAGAACCTTCACAGTCCTGACGATGCATATATTTATATGATTCTTGCAAGGTATTGTGGGTAATGTAGTTCATTCACTCCAAACACAGCCGTCTCTCTCACAGGTAGCCACTGGTGATTCCTATCTCTGCAGCACCATTCCTCTGGCTGACTCCAGTCCAATGGTCTATGCTGGCTCTTGGAATACCTCCCAGTATACGTACTGCCTTGGACTCTTCTAGACCTCTCAATGGCCTTTCTTCTCTTCCTTCCAGAGGGTTTCTTTCCTTCTCTATCCGTTTGGCTTGGCTTCTGCTTCTCGAGGTGATGCTTGTGAAGCTGATCCTCTTGCTGTAGCTTGTTATCTGTAGAATAAACTCTATTCTTATTCTGTCTTGATGTGTGCTCCTCCCTAACACAGCGCAGCTGTGCTGAATCATACCCTGCCCTTTGAGATGAGTGCTTAGGGATTACCTCATAGCCCTCTTGATTGAACACACGTTTTCTCACTTCAGCTCTTCTCATGGCTGCTGGAAACCTGGTGCATTCTGGGACTGGTAGTCTTTTATGTGAAAATTTTGTTTTCTTACTTCTACCAGAACTGACAGGTTGCTTGTTCAGAGTCACATCATCTTTTCTATAGCTCCTACCTGAGCTATGATAAGCTTCCTTATCACATACCCCCCTGCTTAAGTTATTATGGACTGGTTTTTCTGGTGAAACTTCTTCTCTACAGTCCGTAATACGGGAAAGTGCATCCGCATTCTTGTGTAACTTCCCGGCACGATGTTCAACTTGAAAATCAAACGCCTGTAAGGCCATGTACCAGCGTGTCAACCTGGCATTGTGGTTCTTCATTTGCTGCAACCACTTAAGTGGGGCATGGTCCGTGACCAACTGGAACTTTCTCCCTGTAAGGTAAAACCTTAACGCCTCCACTGACCACTTGATAGCCAAACACTCTTTTTCTATTGTGGAATACTTTTGTTCAGCCGGTGACAACTTCCTGCTCAGGTACATCACAGGATGCTCCTCCCCATCATGGCACTGGGATAGGACCGCTCCTAGCCCTACATCCGATGCATCGGTTTGAACCAGAAAGTCTACTCCTTTCAGTACCGGTCCTGTACACAATTTTTCTTTTAAGACTGAAAACGCTTTTTCAGCTTCTGGTGTCCACTTTAGCTGGTTTGGACAATTCTTCCGCAGCATATCCGTGAAAATGGCACTTTTCTCTGCGAATTGCGGTATAAACCTGCAGTAGTATCCAATAAGTCCTAAGAAACTTCTTAGTTGTTTCTTTGTTGTTGGAGGAGGAAAATTCCTGATGCTATCTATTTTACTTAATAGAGGTTTAATTTTTCCTCTTCCCACTAGGTGGCCTAGGTATTTTACCTCCCTATTTGCAAAGGCACACTTCTTCTTCGGGTTTAAAGTGATTCCCGCTTGCTTCATGGAGCACAAGACTGCCCTGATCCTCTTCAAATGCTCCGCCCAGGTGTTACTATGGATTATGACATCATCCATATATGCAAAAGCATAATTTTGGTGGGGTCGAAGTACCTGATCCACTAACCTTTGGCAGGTAGCCGCTGCTCCATGCAGTCCGAAAGGCATCCTCTTGAACTGGAAAAGGCCAACGGGGGTGCTGAATGCAGTCTTCGGCTTCGACTCCCTGGTGAGAGGGATTTGCCAATATCCTTTTGTCATATCAAGGGTGGTTAAGTATTGAGCCTGTCCCAGCTGGTCCAACAGCTCTTCAATTCTTGGCATTGGATATGCATCAAAAACTGATATGGCGTTTACCTGCCGGAAGTCAATACAAAATCTTAAGGATCCATCGGGCTTCGGCACCAGGACTATGGGGCTATTCCAGGGACTCTTTGACTCCTCTATTACCCCCATGTCCAACATCTCCTGGACTTGTGCCACTACTTCCTGTCTTTTGGCTTCAGGCAAGCGGTATGGCCTTTGACGAACTAATTTCCCAGGTGGAGTTATTATTTCATGGGCCACCAAATGGGTCTCCCCAGGTATGGGTGTCAACACATCTGGGAATTCTTTAAGCAACTTCCTAATTTCTTCCTGTTGTACCATTGTCAGGTCCTCACCTATTTGGGGCTCTGATTTTTCTTTACAATCAGATACCTGGGGTCCCAAATCTTCCTCTTCATTCACCTCCCTCTCTCGGGCACAGGTGGCAGCTAAGCTTTTAACCCCTTTGACATCAGTAGAACCAAAGCCTTTGGCTCCACGTTCAGAATTCTCTAGGGATGTGACCTCCTCCACAGGTGGAAAACCCAGCCTCTCACAGATCAATTGGGCAATTTTGTCTCCTGTCTTCACGTGATAATCATTCTGTCCAAAGTTAAATAACAGAACTTTAACTTTAATATTGCCCCTGTAATCGGGATCAATTACTCCCGCACCCACATCGATGAAATATTTAAGGGCTAATCCGGACCTTGGGGCTACTCTCCCATAACATCCAATAGGTATTTCCACTTGGAGACCGGTGTCAACCAGGGCTCTCCCTTGGCTAGGTATAGTCACATTTTCTATGCTGCACAGGTCAAACCCAGCAGATTGAGGGGTTGCCTGCTTAGGAGCTTGGGCCTTCTCTGAGACCCTATGGTACTTTAGGACGAATATCTGCTTTGGGGTAGCTTGGTCTTCTGGACGCTTAACCATCTTTTTAGCTGGGGTCTGAGGACTTCCAAATAAAGGCCCGGGAGCTATTACCATTAAACCTTCTCCCTCCTTCTTTCCTAGTCCTTCCACTAGACCCTGCTTAAATCTTGGCCAGTCTCTTCCTAGAACCAAATCAAAGGGTAGCCTAGGCACCACTGCTAACAGGACTTCCTCTTGTTTCCCTAGGCACTTAACCTTTAGCCTATAGGTGGGATATGATGATGCAGCACCATGAATGCATCTGATGTGAAACTTGGCTTTCAGGGGTTCTAGGCACAAATCTTTCTTGGGCCTCTATCCTCTTCCAAAGCCTTTTTGACATCATACTCTGGTCTGCCCCAGAGTCTAATAAAGCATTTGTGGTAATTCCTTGCACATCAACCATCAAAAGAAATCCTTCCTTGGGCTGTTTTAAATCCAGACCCATTAAACTAGTGTGTGTCTGGCATCTCTTCTCTAAATGTCCCAATTTCCCACACTTGAAACATTTCTTTCTATTCCACTGTGTCATCTGGTTTGATACAGTACATTCATTTTCAGAAACATTCTTAATTATTCTCTTTTCTGATACAGCACATCTAGCCTCAGCATCCATCTTTAGAGGGCCACCCATTCTATGGCAAGCCTGCGTGGCTTCCAAGAATCTCTCTGCTAGCATGGTTGCCTCTCCAAGATTTTGGCAATTTTGCTGTATAAGGAAAGTATGCAAATCTTTAGGTACCCCAAGCATAAATTGTTCCAGCATTATAATATCTAATAACATTTCTACTGTCGTTTGCTCAGGCTCCAACCATTTTACAGCTAAACTTCTGATTCTCTGACTCAGAGCCCTGGGTGTCTCACCCACTCTCAATGTAACAGCTCTAAACATTCACCTATACTCTGAAATAGACAACCCTAAGCGATCTCTAATAGCTGCCTTTACATCCTTATAATTCAAAGCCTGGGCTGCTGGCATTGCTCTGTAAGCTGCAAGCGCTTCTCCAGTTAATGAGGCTGCCAGCCTTACTGCCCACTGGGTCTCTGGCCATGCTAATGCCTGTGCCACTCTTTCAAAAGACTCTAGAAAATCATCAACATTATCATCTGGAGTTAATTTCCCAAAACTAAATGCCCCAATCCCTTGATTGAGTCCCACATTGTCCACATGTGGTGTACCAGTATTAACTGCTGGTCTTGCATCTGTTCCACTTTGGCTCTGCAGCTGAACTAGAGCTTGCACCAGATCAAGCACTGGCTTCTGCTGTTCCATTAAGGCCTTCATAGCAGTGTCCTGAGCCTGCTGTGCTAGCTCCTGCTGCCTGCTAAATTGGGCTGCCATCCATTCAGCCATCTCCCTCGGATCCATCTTGACCCCTGCAAGAAACAAAGAGAAAAAACCCAAAGTGCAGCACCTTCCAACCAGGTGTGTTTTTTCAACTTTTTTTTTTTTCAATTACCCCTTGTGATTACACACATCCACCACTAGACATGCCCAGGTACTTATTACCTTGTCTCAGTGATGAATCCAGCTCTGCACAGGGTCTTTTCCTCTGGGACAGCTTCCTGGAACAACCACTTCTCCTCCAAAGTGCAGTTGAGGGAAAAATCTTCTTTCAGCTTTAAACTTGAATTTTAGTTGTAATCCTCAGCAAGTAAATCCTTTTTGTGCAAAAGCAATCCGAAAAACTACGCCATTTGTCAGACGGCTGCCTAGGGTGAGAACCTTCACAGTCCTGACGATGCATATATTTATATGATTCTTGCAAGGTATTGTGGGTAATGTAGTTCATTCACTCCAAACACAGCTGCAGACAATAATTTAGTTGTGCACCAGTGGTAAAGCCAATAAAATACTTCTTTTATTGTTGGGGTTATTTCGCCCAGCACAAGTATGCTTGGTAGCATATAAATTAGGTTACTTGCTTGCAGTGTTTAACTTGATAACATAAAGTCAAAAATCAAATCAGGAAAACAACCTTCAACTTGTCAGGCAATTAGCTAATGTTTTCTTAGCATATAACTACCAAATGAAAAGCCACAAAGAAATAAATAAACTGTTCTTGTTAGGTTAACTTCTGATTATTTTCCACACAGATCCAGCAGTGATTCTCTCTTTGCTCACAACAATTAGGTGCAGCTCAATTGCTATCAGTTGTTCAGGTGGAACCCTTTATCTGGCTGGCTGATACTGTGTGAGCCCAAATCCTGCTTTAAGAGCTGTTCTTAGTGGAATAAAGAACAAAGTTATGTTTCTTTGTGATGGCTGATGTGTTTTCTCACAGAAAGTCATCAATAGCATTTGGATAGAGAGCAGTCCATATAATCAATACCTTCATCTGCTATAATTCCCCCTTCATCAATAAGCATAGGGTCACTATCATAAATTGGCACAGATGAATCTTTCAATAGGGCACTATCAAGAGAATGCTTATTCCCCTGCTGTCTTTCACTGTTATAGCTAGGGTCTGGATCAGTGTTCATACCTGAGCCTCCCTTGCTGCCATAGTTCCTCTCTGTATAGCCTGGCCAGTATGTAATCCAGTTCTTATGTCCAGCCTTCCAATCTTGATCCCTGGACACTGGATCTCTCCTCACATACCTTCTGGCATAGGTCTTAAAGTCCCTTCCACGAGCAGCCGTCTCTCTCACAGGTAGCCACTGGTGATTCCTATCTCTGCAGCACCATTCCTCTGGCTGACTCCAGTCCAATGGTCTATGCTGGCTCTTGGAATACCTCCCAGTATACGTACTGCCTTGGACTCTTCTAGACCTCTCAATGGCCTTTCTTCTCTTCCTTCCAGAGGGTTTCTTTCCTTCTCTATCCGTTTGGCTTGGCTTCTGCTTCTCGAGGTGATGCTTGTGAAGCTGATCCTCTTGCTGTAGCTTGTTATCTGTAGAATAAACTCTATTCTTATTCTGTCTTGATGTGTGCTCCTCCCTAACACAGCGCAGCTGTGCTGAATCATACCCTGCCCTTTGAGATGAGTGCTTAGGGATTACCTCATAGCCCTCTTGATTGAACACACGTTTTCTCACTTCAGCTCTTCTCATGGCTGCTGGAAACCTGGTGCATTCTGGGACTGGTAGTCTTTTATGTGAAAATTTTGTTTTCTTACTTCTACCAGAACTGACAGGTTGCTTGTTCAGAGTCACATCATCTTTTCTATAGCTCCTACCTGAGCTATGATAAGCTTCCTTATCACACCCCTTCTCCCCGCCCTCTGTCCACCCTTTTCTGCACTTAAGGGCCGGGAACGTTAAGGCGCCTTAATTGTACAGAATGTACTGTTAAGGTGCCTTAATGCGCCTTAACGTACGTTAACGCAGTTTAGTAAACATGTCCCTTGGGGTTTCTGTGTGTTTTCAACATTTTATTATTTTCAATATTTTATGTTCTCTATGGTCCCTGTACTTTTTAAAGATTTTACTGTTCTTTTTACATGTCCTTGGTTTCACACATTTTCTGTATCCCTTTTGCTACTACTCATGGTAAATAGTGAGTGGAGTCTCTTCCTCTACATAAACGTTCCTGCCCCTGTGCGGCTTTCCCCCGTCTAGTGGATGCACAAAGTAAACAGTTGTTCTATTATGCTCTCTTACTGTGTTTTTTACAGATGGCAGTTTAGTAGTACCATTTACAGAAGGTTTGTTCTCCTTTTTCAACTCTGGCAATATGCCGCTAGCATGCTCCGACTCTTCTTTATGTATTTTCACACACATGCTACATGTCTAACTTATGTCTCTATTATTGCACTAATCACCTGGTTTCCTGCATCTTTACAAATATTCTCATGGATGCCAACAAGATTAATAACATTTTCATGCTTTTTCATTAACTGGTTTTCTTTAAAATCTCTTTACACGGCATACTCATTGTAGTTTTACCGTTAATTCCATACTCGCACTTACACTGATCTTTGCTTATGCCACATTCCTTTCTCCCCCTATGATATGAACTCTTAGTGACCCCCCCCCCTGCTTTTTAACAGATAAGTTAGTGATTTGTTTTAAATGGACAAGTTTGTGTTTGATCTTTACTACATTTTTTACCTAGCCCTTTTAGAATTCTTTACGCCATATGCTATACAGCTTACATTTTATACAATACGTATGGAGCTTTTTACTCCAATTTAGTCCATCTCTCCCCTTTCCTCTGTTCCCTTCCCCCCTCCCTCCCCCTTTCCTTTCCCTTCCCCCCTTCTTCCCCCTCCCACCTCTTCCCCTCCTTCTCCCATGGTTCTCAGCAAACATCAATACTGTTTTAGTGTTTTTATTTATCTTTATATATTTATTTATGTCCACTATTGGACTCTTTGGTTTTTGTATGTTCATTATTATCAGTTTATGTTACATTGTTATATGGACTTATTGCTCCCTTCCTTTTATGAGAATATGAATATCGCATTCTGTCTTATGTTTTATGTTGTACACTGGGAAAGAGTTTTTTAGCACCACTCTCCCTGAGACGGTTTCCTACAAAGCTTTGGTAATGTATTGTTTTATCATGTTATGCACTGTTTAATCATTTTTATTTATTGCTCGCATTTTTATGTATTGGTTTTAAGTTGTATCTGTTTGTTTGTCTATGTTTTTAGAGCAGTGATGATGGCCTAGTGCCGAAACCTTATCTCCAGGAACAAGCAGGAATGTTAAGACTAACTCAAGGGTCCATTTGAGTGCTATTACAGCTTCCTTTAAGCCTCTAAATGGACAGCCTATTTCCTCTCATCCACTTATAGCAAGATTTATGAGAGGCCTTCTTCTAACTAAGCCTCCCATTAGGCCACCACCGGTGGCATGGGACTTAAACCTGGTTCTTGGGCAGCTCATGAAGCCACCCTTCGAACCTTTAGCTACTACCTCCTTAAAATTCCTTTCTTGGAAGGTTATCTTTCTTACTGCAATCACATCAGCACGTCGCATTAGTGAGTTGCAAGTGCTAGTAGCTAATCCACTTTATACAAGGTTCCATCATGACAAGGTAGTCCTTAGGACTCATCCACACTTTATGCCAAAGGTGGTCTCGCCTTTTCATCTTAACCAAACGGTCTACCTACCTGTGTTTTTCCAAGGCCTCATGCATCAAATGCAGAGAGGAATCTTCATACCTTGGACTGTAAAAGAGCTTTAGCCTTTTACTTACAAAGAACACAGCAACATAGAAGGTCCTCTCAGCTTTTTGTTGCTTTTGATCCTTCTCATATGGGACTTCCAGTCTCCAAGAGAACACTATCTAACTGGATTTCTCAGTGTATTTCCTTCGCCTATCAGAGTAAGAACCTTTCTCTGGAGGGCCATGTCACAGCTCACAATGTGAGAGCCATGGCAGCCTCAATGGCTCATTTGCACTCTGTGTCTATCGACGACATCTGTCGAGCAGCCACCTGGGCCTCGGTTCATACCTTCACAGCCCATTACTGCTTGGACAAGGACTCCCGCCGGGATGCTTTGTTTGATCAGGCTGTTCTCCAACACCTGTTCCATACCTAATCAACTCCTACCCACCATCCCTGGTAGGATGCCAGAGATCCATGGGGCGAAGTGGAGCCCTTCTCAGGGACACACAACTTCTGGGGTCTCTCCCTGGCATCTAAAGCTAGGGAGTCCCCATATGTGATGACTACATTCCTGCTTGTTCCTAGAGATAGCATAGTTACTCACCTGTAACAGGTGATCTCCGGGAACAGCAGGAATTTAGTCCTCACAACACACCCACCTCCCCTAGGAGTTGTATCTCCCTATCTATCTCTTTCCTTTTCCCTCTCTCTCTCTTTGTCTCAGCTTTAAAACTCAACTGGAGAGAGGCAGTTGGGAAAGGTGGGAAGGCAGCACGCAGGCGCTGTCTGATGCTCCCAAAAGCTTTCTAATTGGATGCTGGGGAGCGTTCCCGCACAGGCTCCGTCGGTACCGACGATACCCATATGTGAGGACTAAATTCCTGCTGTTTCCGGAGATCACCTGTTACAGGTGAGTAACTATGCTTTAAGTTGGGTCCTCAATAAAGTTTGGTTTGAAGCTCATCCCAGTGTGGCCATGGTTTTTCTTCTCCGCTCTATGCTTGAGTTCTTACTCTTCTGCGGAGAACATCTTCTCTCTCTCATCCATTACATTTTTGGAAAGGTATTTGCTTTCAAACAACTATTCTTAACCCTTTGGAGATGATTTAATAAAGGCATGTGGAAAGTTTTTTATGCACTACTTACACATGCAAATCAATATTTTAATGCTCATAAATAAACGCTTCTGTGCGTGCTTTGGGCATTCACTATTCTCTAAGGGGGGCATTCCACGCAGCGTTTAGCAGTGATGTATGTCCAGTTTGAATGTACATCCCTGCCAAATGCTTGGGCTCGATTCTGTGCCCAAGGTTCCCCACATGTATACAGGAGCTATGTGCAGGAACCAAAAAGGCAAATAAACAGATAAAATGACCAGAACCACATTTGAAATCCCAACAACCAAGCTGGCCAACAGTGATATTAATGATACACATAAAGCAACACTACTGACAAAGTATTAAAGAGAAGATATCATGTTTGGAAGGGTCTATTCTCTGTCCCCCTACAAAGTGAATGATCCTACATTGAAATAGTGGTGATCAGGGTTTTTCCCGTTTATATTGGGCAGGTTTGTTATGGCGTGCACATGTGCCACAACAGCAGAGTGGGCAAATAGGAAAGGGCAACTGTACTGATGCTGGAAATGGGATACAGAGGGCTGCAGGCGGCACATGCTGTGGTGCAGCTGGGGCACAGTGCGGACTAGGCAGATGCCTAGTTGGCACATAGGAATGCAGAAACTGTAAAGCAGCAAGACGGCAACTGACAAGGGTCCAACATGGGCACGAGTGTGTTTCTCACAGTGTCCCAGGGGATATTACCCAGCAGGTACCCCCAAGGACACATAATATTGGCAGGCGGCGCTGGGGGGAAGCGCGCATGTCCATGTAGGCACCCCTACCCGAGAACCCACACCATAGGCAGCTGCCTTATGGCACACTGGCTGGCCTGGGACTGCACACCACCAGCACCACCGGCATAAGGGCATGTCAGCAGAGGGGTGGTGGTGGTGGAGGGGGCAATGGCAGCTGCCCACAGCAGACCATAGCCAAGCCCCATTTAGGTATATGCCGTGCACTGCAACAGACAAGATCTGTCTGACGTACAGTCATGGTATCCCCAGGGAATGATCTGTCTCTGTGGCAACAGTGTGGTGCAGTACACACAGCCAGTGTTTTCAGGGGCAGAGAGTCACAAGTTCAAGTCCCAGCTGTGGCCCCTGCAAGCCATGTCCCTATATTTTACCCAGTACTAAACTGTGGTAATAAAGACAGAACCTTTATTGCAGATAAATGAAACATGCCATAAATGCCTATATTTTACCCTACAGAGCACAAACACCATAAGCATGTGCAATCCCTAGAGCAGAGTGTCCCAACTGCAGTCCTGGAGGGCCAAACACCATTCAGGTTTCATTCTGTCCCTAATAAATATGCCTGTGCTGCATTTATATGCGCCGCCCGCATTGTATGCAAATGTATCTCATTCATATTCATTAGGGACAGCATGAAAACCTGAACCGTGTTCCTTAGCGTCCCTCTAGTCCAGTCCCGGAACCATAGAGTTGTGAACCTCCACCAGCAGCTTTGGAGACTGAACATCTTCATCTCTTTGATCATCCAGCTATATGCAGCCCCAAGGACCGCCCACACATCAGTATCTCAGTCTCCAAGCAGCTTGGAAGTCAGAGCCCAGAACTGGGCTCCTTAGGAACAAATAAGCAGAGCTTTAGTGTTTTATTATTTTCTAGATTTAGGTGCTGGGCTGCTGCTGTGGAGGAAATCTTTGACTGTGTCCCTTCTGTCTTTCTCTAATCTGTTTTTTTTTCTCTCTGTCTCTCTCTGTCAGTCTCCCCATAGGTCAAACAAGCAGGGGAGCTGCACAGGACACAGGTCTCCTTTCTACCGAACCCCCTTGGTGGGTGAGGAGAAGGTTGAAGACAATTACAGGCAGCAATTAAATACAGCAGTAGGCTCTGAGGGTCCCCTGACTGATTTAGGGGTTCCCCGAGCTGCCCTGAGCGGTTATTACTCTGTTATTGACTCTGATAACTGCTACTCAGAGCTTGTGACAGCCACGCTGGACTGCACTCTCAGTGTTTTGACCCCTCCTCCACTCCTGTGTGTGGGTGAGTAGAGTTTGAAGCTTTTTCTTTCTAAAGGCAGTGGTGGAGGCCTTGGGTTGTCCTGGAATCAGCTCTGGGGAGTGTTTTAGACCTTTTGGGTAATTTTTCTGGTCCTTTTTTTGGCGGGATCGGGTCCGGCGGCCATTTTGGATTTTTTTTCAAAGTTGTTTTTCTTCGTGTTTTTTTTTTTAGGGATAGGAGCTTCGTTTTTGCATTTCTTGGTCAGATATCAGCTAATTGACTCCAGCTCTATCCAATCCTGCAATTTGGAGCGTTCCTTATCGGTCCTACAGTTCAGTCCTCCACCTCTGGGTAGTGCACCTCCTCCCGCAGCCGGGAGACTGGACAAGTCAAAACTCGTGACATCACCGGGTATATCCTGCTGATCCTCTCCCATGATCCCCCAGTGTGTCCAGTCTCCCTGCAGCGGGAGGAAGTAGTGAGCCTAGGTGCTGGGCTCACTTGAGTTGCAGTTTAGGGGCAGTTAGTCAGGTTGGCTTTGCCTTTCATTTTAATTTAATTTCCTTTGCTTTAACTTTATTTCTTTTCATGGCCTGCCTTGGTATAAAGGGGGAATCTGTCCCTTTTAACAGTTAAGGCTGCCAGCTAGCCTCTCTGTTTGAGATCCTTTGGTCTCTCTGTGCCCGGTGATGATCTCTCCCCCAGGACTGTTTGGGGGAGAGCTCTGTGGAACACCTGCATTCTGGCAGTCTCAATCCGGCAGATTCCCATCGCGGCAGGATTTTCAAGCCGTTTGGGGTTCTTCTGCCGGGGGGGCCGGAGCTCCCAGCGTCTGCTACTTCTGGTAACGCTCGACAGCAGCGTGTCTTGGCAGCTCTTCACCCCGCAGCTAAGGCGGGGTAATTACTGCATTCCGACACCGCAAGAGAGTCTCGGGGCTCTTGACGCAGCTGAGGTGTTTGGCGCCAAACGGGCCTGCTTCGGATTGGCGCCATTTTCTTGGCAGAGCTGAGGCCTCGTGGCGCGGAGCAGAGCAGCCCTGCGTTTGGGCGGACAGCGCTGTTCCACGCTGCTACACCCAGATAAGGATTTCTGTTACTTTCTCATTGATTTCTATTTAATTAATTTACATTTAATTTCCTTTTTAATTGCATGTTAGTTTACTTTGTGTGGGGTGATTTTTGCTTTGGCCTGCATTCTGGCAGTTAGCAACTTTGACGGCAGCGTGCTTCGCTACTAGGCTTTACAAATTCATGGAACATCTGTGGCCGGTTAGAACAGCGGTTGAGCAAAGCCTCCTCTCCTCTGTTCTATTCTTTGGGGTACCGTTTCAGCGGTAAACCCTTACAGTGGGACAGTAGTTACCCTGCGTTTGTCTTCTGTTCTGGAGGAAAAGGCAGGGTGACTCTGGTCGCGCGTCTGGAGCACTGGCGCCTCTCGGGCAGATAAGTTTTCTTTAATTAATTTGCCTCCTAAAGGTTGCCCATATCAGAAGATCTTTTACCTTAGGGGGCGGCTCAGCCTATACTTTGGCAGTTGGGGTACTTTTGCATTTGGGGATACTTTTGCAGCATCCTTGCTTTCAATACAGGGGATGACGCTGTGCTCCAATGGAGGCAGGCAAGATTGCCCGTGGCCACCAGTGGGCGGCTTGGGCGTTCACTTCGGCCTGTCCTGTGACGGACTGTAGTTATTCTCTGTCTCATCGCTGTGCTGCCATCAACTCATTCAGATCTAGCACTAAAGAGTTTCAGAGCTTCTGTGCGAGGCGGCTGAATAGGAGAACCCCAAGCTGTTTGTGGTCTCTTCTAAAGAAAGCTCCCCCTACTTTGCAGTCAAACTGACAGGTCTAATGGGGTCGGATTTACCCTCCTTCAAGCCATTTCATCGGGTTTGTAATATGCGAATGCTTGAGTAAATATTGATGAGATGTAGAGGTTACATATGTAGTCCTGTGGTTTGGGCTTTGTATAACAGATACATTAAAAAAAAAATAAATAAAAAAGCTTTTAAGGCTGAAAGACCGTTCCAAGTTAGAAATACAGCCTGTGCGATGAATGTATCTTGTTCCCCACTGGCTCTTTTTGAGATTTCTGGAAGCCCAGTGCTGATATTGGCATCCCCTTTGGTGTCTGCACGGTTACACACCCCGGGCTATGGCCCTGAGGGAAACGCAGGGTCCAAACGGTTATCAATATCACAACATAAAAACATGGAAAATGGTGGCACAGACCATTGGCCTGACAATAAACCCACAGTCCGTGTTTTCTTTTGTTTGTAATTTCTGACCACAGAGTTTAAATACCATGTGGATCTTTGGTGGGAGTATCCAATTGTGACATGTACTGCCTGTCTGAATTTTCCAGGTGGTGGCAATATTCCAACGTTAATGAGAATACTGAATTTTTCAGTATTATTCAGTATTATCAATCTCTGGATGATAATAATCTAATGATAATAATATTATGATAATAATATTATAATAATATGATGCATATTCAGTATTCTTCAGTATTATCGCTCCCTGGATGATAATAATATTATGATAATAATATTATGTTAATACTATTATATTAATATGATGAATATTCAGTATTATTCTGTATTATCGTTCCCTGGATGACTTCTGGGTCTGCCTACGCTTTGTCTCCATATTGCCCTGGCACTATCCGGATGGTGTCCCTGAAAATCCAGGGATAGCAATGTCTAAGGGAGCTATCCAAATGATAGTGTCCGTTTTCGGGATTTTCTCTTTGAATATTGATCCTCTTCCAATCCGTCCCTAACCATTCAGTTCTACCTCACTCGGTGTAAGGACTCAGTAGCCTGTCCTTTCTTTAGGAAGCATGGCTTGGATATGTTTGGAAGTGACCGACAACATTGCATGGCACGACCCAACCAGTTATGCTCGGCCTCTTCTCAATGTGGGCAGGGGGCTGGGACGACAGGAAATCTCATCCGCTGTGCATTCTGCTGTTAGGCCTCTGCCTTAGGGTTCCGAGGTTACCTATTCTCATTCAGTTGTTTGGGTTGGTGCTGCTGTCTGATTGGGCAAGACCACGTCGTCGACGGTCGGCTGTTATGTTTTATTTCCCTGGTCCCTGAAGGGGCTCATGACTTCGGGGTTTTTTGTACCTGCAGACGTATATGTTGTTCGAAGCTGGCAGGCGCACCTGTGGGACCAGAATCCTTTGTGTTTCGACCCTGCCTTGGAGGTGCACGAGTGGGGTTTGCTACGTTGGTCGGCTGATGGGTTGCTCCAACCACTGGGCCGTCCCTTTCCTCACCACCTCGTTGAAGTCCATCTACTTCGTAGGGGCTCGCCGCCGGACCTGGAGTTCTGCTCGGCTGGTTCCAGCCAAGGCGGAGTCCTTGAGAGTGGCTACGCTCCTACTGTTACAGGGAGTACTGAGCTCCGTTCGGCAAGGTTCCTTCGGACCCAACGTCCAGCGTCTGTTGCTGGCCGGTTCAGGACTTCCGGTCGTGGCAGTGCTCCGTGAAGACCAGTCGACTACTCAGTGCTTGTCTCGGAGCGTGCGCGGCATGTCGGTATCTTCATCATCAAGGCCATCAGTTTCCTGTCCCTCCAGGGTGGCCTGCTGTTAGGTTGTGTGCCTTGTGGCTCTTAGGGTGTTGTGTAAAAAAACAAAAAAACAAAAGCCATTCATAATTGTCCCGACTTCCTTCATATTAGGTTCGGCACCCTCCTCTGGGAGCGTGGTTAGCCACAGCTACGTTTTGGAGATCCTTTGGGTGCGAGCCACCCCGTGTTCAATCGTCTGTCTGGAACGGTGAGTGGTGGGTACACCATGGCAGGCGTTCGCGGCCTCGGTGGCGGATGCAGCGGTGCCGGAACGGTCGGTGAACTCCGGGATGGTGGCCTGCTTCGTTCGGCAGGGTGGCGTCGGGCAGGTGGCCAGGTTGGCTCGAGAGACGGGGCGGCGTGCGCGGTTGATGCCCTGGCGGCCTGCGTTCTCGGTGGGGACAATGTGCTGGCGGTTGCCCTTAGCGGAGTCCAGGTTTTTGCCGGAGCAGGGCGTTTGCATCCGGCGATGTGCGCGCAGCGAGTGCTCGGCAGCGGTCAAGCCATATCGGGTCTCATGGCGTCCTTTTCAGTTTGCGTTGCCGGGTCGCGGTTAGCGGGTGTCATATGCGGCTGCCAGCCGGCTTAGACACATTGGTGCAGAGGAGGCCGGGGCCCGGTCCTTGCTATGGCTTTCCGATGTCATAATGCGCCTGGCTGCTTTGGTCTCATTGCTCACTGGTCTGCTATTAGTCAATAGGATCCATTCACTGTGTCTTATGCCACATTTGTGTGAGTTTGCGTAATCTCTACGTGCATCCAATAGCCATTTCTGCCCGAAACCGAAGGCTGCAATCAGTACTTAATTTTGCATCTCTTGACGGTATATCGTTTAAGGGGCTTTAGTTGAAAAAAAACAAACATGCAGGTAAATTCTGCTATATTTCTGGTGCGCTGACTTTTACATCCCGACAATGGCATATGGCTGTAGCGGTTCGGAAAGCCTACAACTAGGTTTGTTGGCTATATCTTAGGAGTTCAGGGTGCATGCTGGGCTGCGACAAATCTCAGGCGATGGATGAATGGGAAAAGGCGATCTATGCCTTTTGCAGTTCCACTTCTCTGCAGTGAGCCCACAGATCTCGTCAGCAATTGCTGCTTCGGCGTGGTTCCTCCACTTCAGATAGGCATCTCGGGGGGACCTATGCGGTTAGCCTCCTGGCATTGGGCCCTGGGCGTGGCTGCCAGAGTTTTCTTTCTTTTTGTCCCACCTTATAAGTCTCCGCTTCTTATGGAGCACAGCTGGACTCTGGGGCTCTTCGGGCAGTCTTACATGCCCTTGGTAGAACACGCTTCGATTGCCACCTCTGGTTTCCTGCCTTCCACGTTGTAGTTTACAAAAAAAAAAAAAAAAATAGAACCATACGAGGTGTGACATATGGAGGTTTGTCTTTTATCCCATTTTGCTTCCATTTCTCTCGGGAAGAGTCTCGGTTACGTTCTCCCTCGTCGAATCCGCCTATGCCTGTCTCGTTGTTGGTTTGAGACTTATGCAGGCGTTTTTTGCTTGTACTCTGCGTTCCTTGGACATTAGGTGCAGGTGCAGTCGTTTTCTGGAAGGCTTCTTCGCTGCCTGGCCCTCCGTGGAGGCGGGTTCTGCGGGAGAGCGCCGGTGGTTCATCCTTGGCACCCTGGTGGGGTTGTGTACCAAGGGGGGTCTCAAGCGGTTGTTTCCGACGGGGCTCCGGTTGCCTTCTCGGTGGGTCTGTTCTAGGGCGTTCAGTATGTTCGCGGTGGCGAGTATGTCTTTCTGGAGCACTAGTGCTGCTTGTGACGGAGCTCTGTGCGGTCTCGCCAGTGTAGTCGACCCCAGTGAGCTCTCCGTCGTGTCTTCCTGGTTGGCATACAGCCTATTGCCATGGACGGCAGGCAGGGTTCGGTGCCCGTTCTGTTCGTTTAGGGGCCGAGATGTCTGGAAAGGTCCCGCCCGATGAGTACTGCTCTGGTACATCCCAGAGGTGGAGGACTGAACTGTAGGACCGATAAGGAAATGAGAATTACACTTACCTGGTAATTGCTGTTCCTTGAGGGAGTACAGTTCAGTCCTCATTCCCGCCCGGGGATGGATATCTCAGACACGAGACATCAGTTCCGAGTGTGCTTGCGGATCATGGACTCGGCAACGGGCTGGCAGGTGATCGCGAGGGCGCTCTTTTCGGCATCTGCTCTTTCTTTGTTATACTTCCTTCTAGCTATCTGTCTTCCGCTGTTGGGTGCGCAGGAGGACAGGTGCACGGAGGAGGGTGTTTTCAGCTTTTCTTCTTAGGGCGCTGAGTTTTTCACATTTCCGTTTATGCAGAGCATTGTATTTAGTACTTTACCTGACTGTTTGCTCCTTTGAGTCTGCTTGGACAGTGGGTCACTGGGGGATCATAGGAGAGGATCAGCAGGATATACCCGGTGATGTCACGAGTTTTGACTTGTCCAGTCTCCCGGCTGCGGGAGGAGGTGCACTACCCAGAGGTGGAGGACTGAACTGTACTCCCTCAAGGAACAGCAATTACCAGGTAAGTGTAATTCTCATTTTTTGAGCACTTTTAAAATCGCAATTTTTTTTTTTGCTCTGTTTGCTTCAGCAAGGTGTTCCTGCTTTGCTGGCAAGGGGCTGTGTGCATAGTCCTTGTGGTTATCCTAAAACCTTAATGGCTAGGTGTGTCTCAGACTGTCTTGAGATCCCCTGCTTTAGGGAGAAGCTTCCTTTTTGAAGAAGATCTGGGGGAGATACAGGGACATATTACTTGGAGAAGGGGAAAGTCTTCCAGGATATGCTTTTTGTCATTCAGTGTCTATTTTCAATGTAACTGTTATGAGACTTGTGGGACCCTAAGTGATCAGTTGCCTAAGGGACCCCAGTGAGAATTTGTGAGTCACTGCCTCACTAGAGCAGATTGGTGGATACCTGTTGGTGTCAGCAAGGAGTGGACTTGGATTGCTTCAGCTAACAGATGCTTGAAGTGGAGAAAAGAGGATGCAGATTGGCATTTTTCCACTGGTTTGCTGCTTTTTGTATACAGTTTCTCCCTGTTGCACTTGAGCCAATGGGCAGCATTGGCTTTCACACTAGAGAATCCTGCTATTCGTAATGGTGGTCCCTGTTCCCACTGAGGAGCAGTGAGCAGATTGGCATTCAATTTATTTTGTGATCTGAATGGCTGCGGAGGGATCACACTCTAATTTCACAGGAACAGAACCACAGCACAATGGTTAAGACACTAACCAATGGTGCAGGGATCAGGGGTTCAATCCGCCCAATGGACAAGGCTGGCTGAGGCATTACCTATCCTACTTTCAGTCACTGTAATTGCCTTACCCTGATTTTGAAAGTTTCTCTGTGCCAGCACAGTGAATGACTGACAGTTCCCTTCTCAGCTCAGTGAATACCTGACAGTTTTTCTGTGCCAGCGGCCGTTTTGTTTTTCTCTTCAGTGTTTCTTTTTGGAGGAAACAGCTCTAAACAGCAGTTTCCACACATTTCAACATGCTGTGGAGGCACGTGGAGTTTCAACAAGAGGCCGCGGGGTCCAGATTGGAGTCGGGTACCGCTTATTTGGCGGATATCCACTATGACCTCATAAGGGGGTTAGATAACGGCATGGCGTCGGTGGTGGCGGCGCGTCGTTCTCTTTGGTTACACAGTTGGGCGGCTGATGGTTCTTCTAAAGCTCGCCTTAGTAAGCTGCCGTTTAAGGGCAGGCAGTTATTTGGGGAGGACTTGGATAGGTTGGTAAAGGATCTCGGGGATTCTAAGGGGGGTCAGCTTCCGGAGGATAAACCCAAGCAGGGTAAGCCGACCTTCTCCTTCCGGGGGTCTCAGCAGTCCTTTCGGAGATTTCGTGCCTCCCGCTTTGGTCAGTCCCAGCGTTCCAGATACCCGGGGCGCGGACAGAGTTTCCGCGGATTTCAGGGGGCAGGTAGAGGTTTTCGCTCCTTCCAGGCGCAGGTCCCCAAAAAGTCAATGAAGCGAGGCCGGCTCCGGTGGCGGTGATTCCCATAGGGGGCAGACTGCGGGATTTCTACCCCTGCCTGGGCCGCTATCACATCCGATCAGTGGGTGCTAGAAGTGATACAAGAGGGGTATGCGCTCGAGCTGCATCGACCGGTGCTCGATTCCTTCGTTATGTCCCCGTGCAGCGCTCCCTGGAAACGACGAGTCGTATCCGATACACTTTCCCGGCTGCTTCGGCTCCGGGCGATCGCCCCCGTGCCGGAGGGGCAGTTAGGGTCCGGTCGATACTCCGTCTACTTCGTAGTGCCGAAAAAGGAGGGCACCTTTCGACCAATCCTGGATTTAAAGAGAGTGAATCGGTGCCTCTGGGTGTCGCATTTTCGCATGGAAACGCTGCGCTCGGTCATAGCGGCGGTCCGCGAGGGGGAATTCCTAACGTCCCTAGACCTTACGGAGGCCTATTTGCACATTCCCGTTCGCCGGGAACATCAAAGATTTCTGCGATTTGCGCTGCCGATGGGCCATTTTCAGTTTCAAGCCATGCCCTTCGGCCTAGCGACAGCGCCACGGGTCTTCACGAAGATCATGGTGGTGGTAGCGGCGTTCCTGCGGAAGGAGGGTGTCCTCGTGCATCCCTATCTCGACGGCTGGTTGATCCGGGCGAAGTCGAGGGAGGAGAGTCTCCGGGCGACGGCGTGGGTCGTACAGGTTTTGCAGTCGTTAGGCTGGGTGGTCAATCGGGCGAAGAGCAGCCTTCTTCCCTCGCAGACCTTGGAGTATTTGGGGGCGCGTTTCGAGACCGGCAACGGGAAGGTTTTTCTCCCAGTGCACAGAGCGCGGGCCCTGAGGCGGCTGGTGGAGCAGTTTCTAGCGAGACGGGCGTTCTCGGCTTGGCAATACCTTCAGCTTCTCGGCACGATGGCGTCGACCATCGAGGTAGTTCCGTGGGCAAGGGCGCACATGCGGCCTCTGCGAGTGCTGCTGCGTCGATGGTGTCATCAGTCCGACTCGCTAGCTCGTCAGTTAGTTTGCCCCTTGGAGGTTCGGCGCAGCCTTTGCTGGTGGTTGCGTCGGCGCTCTCTGGAGAACGGTATGCCCTTGGAGTCTCCCGTCTGGCGTCTGCTGATGACGGATGCCAGTTTGAGCGGCTGGGGGGCTCATTGCGAGGGCCAGATTGCTCAGGGCCAGTGGTCCTCGCGAGAGAGCCGGTGGTCCATCAACCGACTGGAAATGAGGGCCGTGTGGTTGGCTCTGACAGCGTTTCAGCCTTGGCTGCAGGGAGCGGCGGTCAGGGTGCTATCCGACAATGCCTCCACGGTAGCCTACATAAATCGCCAGGGAGGCACAGGCAGTGCGGCGTTGGAAGCGGAGGCGGATCTGCTTCTGGATTGGGCAGAGCGGCATCTTCAGTGTCTGTCGGCCCAGCATATCGCGGGGGTTCACAATATGAAGGCGGACTTTCTGAGTCGTCGCAGGGTGGACCCTGGAGAGTGGTCTCTACATCCCGAGGTATTTGCGTTGCTGGTCCGTCGTTGGGGTCTGCCGATAATGGACCTCATGGCGACCTTCGAGTCCACGCAGGTCGAATGGTTCTTCAGCAGGCGTCGGGAACGCATGTCGGAAGGCCTCGATGCATTGGCACAAAGATGGCCAAGGTACGGCCTGCTCTATGTCTTTCCTCTGTGGGCTCTGCTGGGTCGCCTGGTACAGCGGATCGAGCGGCATCCGGGTCCCGTGGTTCGGATTGCCCCGGGCTGGCCTCGTCGGCCTTGGTATGCGAATCTGGTGCGGTTGAGTGTGGCCGATCCGTGGCTCCTTCCTCCTCGGCTGGATCTCCTTCGGCAGGGTCCGCTGCAGATACCTCAGGGGGCTCGATTCTCGCTTACGGCATGGCTATTGAGAGGGCGCGAATGAGAGCCAAAGGTTATTCTCCGGAGGTCATTGCTACCTTGTTGCGGGCGCGGCGTCGGTCTACGTCGCTAGTGTATGTCCAGGTCTGGCGTATTTTTGAGAGCTGGTGTGCGGCTCGTGAGTTGCGGCCTTTGCGGACTTCCGTTCCTCAGATCCTCTCCTTCTTTTTTTTTTTTTTTAACTTTTATTTTCATTTTGCAACAAACAAAAGAAACAACACACCAAAGGAGACAAAACAAGTATACAATAAGGAAAAGTAAACCCAATTACCCCCCACCCCCCTGCGTCTTCTCTAGCCGATTATGTCAGCATGTGAGCGCTTCCAATTAACAGTAATTATACATCAAAACGATCAAAAGAGTATCTACGATACAGCATGATCATGGGACAAAGATATATACAAATTTAGACAGTCAGATGAGAGCATTTAGCAGAATATACATAGTCATTGAGCATCTTCCATTTAGACCAATGATGAGGAGTCTGAACGAGGGAAGCAAACATACGAGGTATTTGTTCATATTTACTGTAGGGACAGACATGATTCCACCATTCATTGGGGCTCAGATGGGAGCTATTTTTCCAGTATTACTTAATTAGGGAAATAGCAATGCCAAGCATAAAGTCCAAAAGGAGGCAGGCCGTTTTTGGAAGAGAGGGGATCCCCGCAGCTGGGCGAAGTCCCACTATCCTCCAAGAAAGGGGCTCTTGAAAGTGCAAAATAGACCGGATACGACCCCAGACCCAACGCCAGTAATACTGTAGTGCGGGATATTCATACATAACATGAGGTAGTGAACCAATGGCCGCATGGCATGTCCAACAACTATTGCCCTGAGTAGTGTTCCATTTGGCTAAGCTGTCAGGAGTGTAAAAACACCGGTGGGCTAGAAAGAAGAGTGTCTGAGTGAGTGAGGCGGATCGGGAAACCCGTGTCACTCTACTCCAGACAAGGCTCCATTGCTCCGAGGTCAAAGTCACATACAATTCTCTCTCCCATGCTTTCTGCGCTATAGGGGTATCTCTAGTTATAGCATTACATAAGGTTTTGTAAAAATTGGATGCTACCCCGGTGAACTACCGATAGATCGGAAAGTCTCCGATCAACCTTGTGTAGGGGATGCCGATGGCGAGAGTACCTTAGCACTCCGAAGGCAATGCTGAAGTTGCACCGACTGAAAGTAGTGTTTCGCTGGGAGACCAAATTCAATTTGCAATTCAGTACAAGTTTTCCAGCGACCATCATGGAACAACTGGCTAGGAATCCAAATGCCCCTAGTGTACCAGGGGCTCCACGCCATCGACTTATTTGTATTCGAAATCGAGTATTGTACCAAAGCGGGAGCCTGTCGAACGGACAGATTCGGGAGTCTAAAGATTGCATAAGAGTATTAAAGGCACCTAAAGTGTCTAAAAGCATTGGTGGAGAGTGGGAGTCTGATGGGAGAGTCATACCAGGGAGAAAAGTAAGAGGAATCGGTTTACAAAGGTCCTCTTCTATGTCTAGCCACACAGGTCTACTCGGTACTGGATCTTCCAGCCAACGAGCGCCGTGTTTGAGAAGAATAGATTAATGGAACACTTGATTAAAATCACCACCAAGTATTAATGGAGCATTGGCAGAGGTCTATGCCAACTGCGCAATACTTGCATAGTAAGCAGGATTGTCCACATTCGGGGCATAAATGCAAATACACGTGAATTCACTATCTCCAACCTCAAGGTGTACACGGGCCCATCTACCCTCCTTGTCAGCGCTAGTATCAATTACAGTAGCTTGCGAAGACTTCTTAACCAGAATGGTTACCCTGTACCGTTTGGAAAAGGCGGGAGAATAGGCAGCCACCATGTAAGGCTTAGCATTGAGTTTCAGTGTTTCAGCAGAGTTTAGATGCGTTTCCTGAAGAAACACTGAATCAGCATGCTCATGGCTACGATAGCTAAGGATTTTCTTTCTTTTGAGTGGACTATTAATGCCTTTTACGTTGAGTGATAAGATTTTACATAAGGCCATTCAGAAAAGTTAAAAGTCTGAGCATGATAGCGCACATAATCTCACAATGTCCCTCATATTGACTGTATCTGGCTGTACACATGACATAAAAAATAAGCTAATATAATACAATGAAGCGCCCCACATTAACAAAGAACACCACAGTGCGGTAGAGGAGAAGCAGAACCCCAGAAATTACTGGCGACCATGTGTCTGCGGGAAGAAACCCCAGAGAAGGCCGAAATTGAAAAAACACATAACCTGTAGGACTGTGCGTGCTCCGAATCCGACCGAGGCACACATCATGGAGGGATAGGAGACCAAAAAACAAAAGCCATATAGAGAAAGAAAGAAAGTCCAGGTAGCCTCTGTGCTTGGCTATGACCGCCGCATCGGGCCCTTCAAAATGGCGGACAGAGCCGGCAGATAAAAGTCCACGTTTTTTTGGATTAGCGCATCTGCTCTGCTTCTTTGAATTCTAAAAATGTTGATAGTAGATCAGGATCTTCGAATGTCCTGGTTTGGTTGTGGAGAGTCACTCGGAGCTTCGCTGGATACAACAGGCCAAAGCGAGCCTGTAGCTGTTGAAGTCGAGGGCGAAAAGCAAGACGTTTCTTCCGACGGTCAACGGTAGGCTTTGCCAAATCAGGGAAGAAGGAGACTTTGCGACCTTCAAATTCCAAATGATGATTCGCCCGGGCAGCATTTAAAATTTGTTCCACTTGTTGATATCGTAGCAAGCGAAAGATAATAGGCCGGGGGGTCGTTCGGTTGAGCGCCATGTGGGTAGGAACACGGTGTGCACGATCGATTTCCAGTTCTCTATGAAAAGTGATCTTCAGCAAGGAGGGAAGAGTTTTGAGCAGGAATTCTCTTATATCTCCTGCTTCCACCCCCTCCGGTATTCCGAGGAGCCTCACATTGTTGCGACGGGCTCGATTATTGCTATCTTCTAACTCCTTTTGAAGATTCTGTATCTGGCGCTCAGCCATGTCCAGTTTGCCCAAGCGCACCGCATGCGAGTCGAGGACCCCCGCCATATTGTCCTGCCGTAATGAGAGACTTTCAAGTCGGTCCTGGAGCACTCCAAAGTCCTCTCGCATGGCTCGAAGCGCTTCTCCATTGGACTGCACCAATTCCTTCACGCCGCGTATTTCCTCTAAAATCTCCAGGTGCATTTCGGGGTTTACACGAAATGGAACCATCTTCTGTGGGGAGGACACCTCTGTTTTGGAGCGTTTTCCGTGAGAAGAAGAAGGAGACCCGAAGTCCAAGCGCGCTGGTTTATGGGCCGCCATCCCCCCCGAGGTACCCCGGTCAGCTCGGAGCGAAAGAGTAAGTTTGTATCAGATCCTCTCCTTCTTGCAAGCAGGGGTGGACAAGGGCCTGGCGGCCAGTTCGTTGAGGGTACAACTTGCAGCTCTTGCGTGTTTTCAAGGCAAGGTTCAGGGCCAGTTATTGGGGTCCCATGCGGACGTGAAGCGCTTCTTGCGAGCGGTGTTGCTTATGTGTCCGTGCAGGGCTTTAGTGCCCTCGTGGGACTTGAATTTGGTGTTGAGGTCTCTGGTGGCTTCGCCGTTTGAACCCTTGGCGCAAGCTTCGTTGAAGGATTTGACGTTGAAAACGGTGTTTCTGGTAGCGATCTCGTCAGCTCGCAGGATCTCGGAGTTGCAGGCTCTTTCGTGTAGGGAACCCTATCTGTCTTTCTCTGCCGACAAGGTGCTATTGCGACCGGTTCCCGCGTTTTTGCCTAAGGTAGTTTCGGCGTTTCACATGAATCAGGTGTGTCTCTCCCGGTGCTTGCCAAGGAACGGGGCAAGCATGCGGATAACTCCTTGCACGCGTTGGATGTCCGTCGAGCTCTTTGGCGGTATTTGAGGGAAACGGCGGCCTTCCGTAAGTCCAATCGCCTATTTGTCGCATTTGGCGGTCCGCGCAAGGGGGAAGCGGCGTCTAAGTCTTCCATTTCCCGCTGGTTGAAAGAGGCGATTTCGTCGGCATACCTTTTACATGGCAGGATGGTTCCTGCCGGGCTTCGGGCTCACTCGACTAGGGCGCAGGTAGCGTCTTGGGCAAAAGTTAGCTTGGTACCGGCGGTGGATATTTGTCGGGCGGCGACGTGGTCGTCCTTGCACACCTTTGCTAAGCACTATCGTCTGGATGTGCAGGCGGCGTCGGATGCGCGGTTTGGGTCTCGGGTGCTTCAGGCTGGACTAGCGAGGCCCTCCCATTGAGATTTACTGCTTTGTTACATCCTCTATGGTTCCGGGACTGGACTAGAGGGACGCTAAGGAAGAGTAAATTAGACTTACCTGCTAATTGTTGTTCCTTGCGGAACTCTAGTCCAGTCCCAGATCCCTCCCTGTCTATCTGTTCTCGCTGCCAGCCAAGAAGGTACATTCATTATAGGAGTCTGCCAGGGTTTTTGTTTTCTATGCTTTCGGTCAGAGCTCCTCTGCTTGCAGCACGCCTTAGTTTCCTTTCGGGGTCAAATCTTGGGGGTGAGCGGTGGCGCCTCTTGTTGCATGCGTTTTGCACACGGGTCGCCACAGCCGTTCTGGTCCGCCTTCCCGTAGGCGGGAGGTTGTTCTTACGCAATTGGAAAAAAAAATAGTTTTTGCTAGTAGTGGGAACTTTAGGGTCAGGATCCTTTTTTCCACTGTGTTGTTATATCTACTTATTTGTTGCTCTGCTTAGTATGCTTTGTAAATAGGTACTGATGTGTGGGCGGTCCTTGGGGCTGCATATAGCTGGATGATCAAAGAGATGAAGGTGTTCAGTCACCAAAGCTGCTGGTGGAGGTTCACAACTCTATGGTTCCGGGACTGGACTAGAGTTCCGCAAGGAACAACAATTAGCAGGTAAGTCTAATTTACTCTTTGGCCCACCAGGACCGGAGTTGGGAACCTCTGCCCTAGAGCAGCGGCCAACAGGGGCACGAACACCCACACCCACAGGCTCTACTATCCAAAGTCTCATGGAGAGTCAGGCTCTTGGGCCCTGCGCGAAGTAGCATCTCCCAATACTAGCACCTGCATACCTTAGCAATGCCGTCCTAAACTTGGGAACATGTTCCACATATATTAAAAGGTTGCTATGATTAATGTCAGATAACACATCCTATGTTAAACACAATTTGTTGACAAAGATTCATCATAGCAACTTTTCTGTTATCTGTGGAGTGTGGTTCAGTGTTTGTTCCAGACAGTGTTTACCACCCCGGGGAGTGACCCTAGCAGTATTGAGTACCATAGCAATGCCTGCACTGTGCCCAGGACTGGTGTGGGGCCAGAGCTGCCAACCACATCTATCTTTGCACAATGCTGAAATAGTTGTGGGAGTGTGCGTATGTCTACCCAGTGTATTGTGGCTGCCTACACCTTACTGAGCCCACAATGCTTGCACTGTTTCCAGTGTTAGCCTGCCAATGTGTATAATGAGGAGCAAGGTACTGTGGGTATAGCACGAACAGGGCGGCCTGGGCAGGATGCATCTGCACAGGGCATAGGGCAATGGCTGGGATATTGTACTGCCCAACCACCACCTGCACGGACAGGGTGTCCACAGCATGTCATGCTGGGAGGTCACTCTCACCCTGACTGAGCAGTGACCATGGCATGTCTAGGTTCCCACATAGTGCTGTACAGTTTTTTCCCCCAAGTGATATCTATGGGTTCCCTGTTCTGGGGCTCAATCACTGACATACTTTTTTGGTGTGTGTGCTCACATCTCATTTTTGGGTGCAAACAGTTCCTCTAGGAACATGTACTAGCTAGCAGACTGTATGCAGTTAGCATGTATGGCTGGAACACCTTGCAGGGTGCAGTGGGTAGATACTGACTGTGCCCCTGCTGGTAAATGTCAGATAGTGGTGGGGGGCAGCTGAGTTTTCCCAGGCCTACTGCCTGTCTGCCAGTGTCCTCGGTGATGCATACAGGTCTGCATTGAGTGTCCTGTAGGGTGCCCATTCCCCAGCAGGACTTGGGTTGACGGTCCCCTCTACTGCCACCATTGCAGAGATGTGGAATGTGGATTTGTTGGAGGGTGATCCTGTCCCACACCCTGACCCCCAGAGGGTGGGTTGGGTGGTGCTATCTGCTTTTGGTTCTTAACTCCACCCTTCACTTATAACATGTGACCATGGCAACCACACAGGATATGCACTATTCTGGGTGCATCATAGTCCACAAGGGCTAAATGTATGATTGGGGGAATACAGATGGACACAGGAATATCCTAGGTGTGTCTGCAAGGACTACCTATCATACAGTGGCACTGATGGGAGTCTGCAGCACAGCCTACCTTGGCCTCCTCAGATGCTGCGGACCTAGTTCTGGGCACCCCACCTCACCCTCAGGGTGAGCACAGGAACCACACAATGCCACGGTCTGTAGCTATGCTGTGCCAGTAACACATGGTCAGTTCCCCCTACCAGGCCAGGGTGCTATATAGGCGCATACCCCATCTTGTGATCAGATGTAGGCTGCTGATCTGCATGTGCTGTGCATCATTGATACGGGTTGGTTTACCCTATCCTGGTAATCACAGCAGACAGTTTTTGTGGTGACCTGCAGTCTTTCTGTAGCCAGCCAGTGGTGTGGCAGACTCTATAGAGATGTAGCCCACTGGTTACTGCAATGACTGTGGAGGCGGAGGTCATGGGTTTGATCCCACAGTGGTGTGATATAAGATGACAGTTTGAGGCATTTCCTTTTTTAATCTAAATCAGTGCTGCCAGAAAAAACACCCTCACAGTGCTGTAGCCTAAGGTGTCTCATAAGGCGCCCTATAGGGCACATTATAAGGTACCTTGGCAGACAGAGCACTTTATAATGTGCCCTATGGAGTGCCTTATAGGGCACCTTATGTGGCACCTTAGGTTATGGCACTGTGAGGGTGTTTTTTTCTGGCAGCACTGATTTAAGTTAAAAAAGGAAATACCTCAAACTGCCATCTTACATCACACCACTGGGGGATCAAACCCATGACTTCTGCTTCCACAGTCATTGCAGTAACCAGTGGGCTACATCTTTACGGCTTTTAGCACTGCGCTGGCATGAACGTAGGGTTAATGTGTGTTAACGTGCCACGGCGCCCACTGTTGTGCGATAGAGATTCTTGCTACCTTAAGACCGGAACGCCCACTCCTTATATGGCATTCTTCACAGTAACGCTGCAACTAGCACCGGTAACATTAAGATGGTTTAGTAAACATACCCCTTGGTATGTGAGAAAAACTGGTAAAAAGACGCATCAAGTTTGCAAATGGGCTGCATAGGACTAGGGGTTCCAGAGAAATGAGCCCTCCAAAAAGCTAGCCCAATATATGTCTGTGGAAGAACAAGTTCCAGTTTCTGTAGCATAAACTTATGTTCACTGACATATAGCAGTTAGAGAATTTTCCTTTCAAACTCCAGAACCCTCCCAAACCGCCCTCTCTACAATTGCCCCACCACCCCGCAAACTACCCCACTGGGATATATTACCCATCACCCTTCAAAGTAACTTCCCCCCAAAAAAGTAGCTCGCCCAAACTACCCTGCCCCATATGTTTCCACCCCCATCAAACTACCATCACTCCCAAAAAACTACACTGCAGCAACTCCCCACTGCCCCATAAACTACTCCACCCCAAGGAAATACTCCACCCAAACTGCCCCACCACTCTGCCAATTACTCCACTTCAAAAATTACCTCCCCACAATTTCCTCACCACCCTGCAAACTACTCAAACCCAAAAAATTACCCCATCCCAATTGCTCCTCCGTCTGACAAATTATCCCAGTGCCCCCAAAACTAGCCCTGCCCCAAGACCTATCCTCCCCGCAACAGGCCACCTCTGAAAAGCACTCCAACTCACAAAAACTACCCCACAATTGCCCAACTGCCCCACAAACTACCCCACCCCCAAAACTAAATAACTTGAAAATGCTCCACTACCCCTAGCTACCCAACCACAAACACAACACATGCACAGTGCACAGAACACATAATAGATACAGGGATTAATAATAATTCCCTAGCTGGGATATACTGCATTTTAAATTATTCACATATATATTTTGTTTTCTTTGCTTTTTCTACTGTGAAAGCTGATTTTTACTGCTTTCTTACAGGTTGCTATGTGTACTGACAAATAATTTTGTTGCCATGGCCGGAGCTAGATTAATGAATTGGTATGCTAAGAATATATCTGCGTTCCAAACTTTAGTTTCACAGGGTATGTGCGAGTACTTAAAGAGAAGAAGAGACAAGCAGGAGATTGAAGTGTCCAAGGGAGAAAACCACGTCTTGGAGATAATCAATAATTCACAGGTCTGCAAAACATTTTTTTTTGAGAGCTGTTTTGGTTCTCTACGTAATCTTTATGTTTTTTGGTACACTGAATCCGAAAATGACCTCCATTTTGTCATAGGACATCACGTTTCCTGACAATTTAGGTAACTATGTTAAATAAGGCAATACCTCAAAATAAATGGAAATAGACTTATAAAATTAAAGTTTTATTACAATATTTTCATGAAAATCCTTTTTTGAACTGAAATGAGCTCACCCACACACACTAAACTCGATTCTTCTTCCTTGTGAGGCTCCTCTTGGTGCATTTACGCTTGTGAGTAGCATCTGGAATGTCTCTCTGAAGCATCCAACAGTAGTCTGCCATCATTGTAATGCTCCATTTTCCCTGGTATCTCCTTTCCATCTCTTTAATGTCTTGGTGGAATCGTTCACCTTGTTCCTCATTCACAGCTCCCAAATTTTCAGAAAACTAGTCAAGGTGGGACTGGAGGAAATGCACTTTCAAACTCATCAGGCAACCTAAAGCTTGAAATGCTTTCAGCATTTGTCCGACGATCTTTTTGTAGTGAGGATCTTTGTTATTGCCTAAAAATTTCTGTACGACTTCTTTAAATGCAATCCACCCTTCTTTTTGAGGATCCATCATGGTATTGACAAACTCTTGATCAACTATAAGCCTTCTAATGTCTGGTCCGACGAATACACCTTCCTTCAATTTTGCCTCCGACAGGCCTGGAAACTTGGTGACCAAGTATTTGAAGCATTCTCCATCTCTTGGAAGTGATTTTACGAACTGCTTCATCAATCCCAATTTTATGTGGAGAGGTGGTAGAAGAACTTTATGGGAAGGTACCAAAGTTTCTCGGAGGACATTTTTTTCACCGACTGTTAGCAGCCTCGGCTGCCAACTCTTCTTGGTCCAGTGATTTTGTCGGTCTCGACTGTCCCATAGACACAGAAAACAAGGATATTTGGTATACCCAGCTTGCTGCCCGAGCAGCATGCACAAGACCTTCAAGTCCCCACACACTTGCCAACCATGGTCTTCATATTTAAGTTTACGAAGAACCAATTCCAAGTTCTCGTAGGTTTCCTTCAAGTGTACGGAATGACCTACAGGTATGGAAGCGTAAAAACCGTTGTGGAGTAAAACTGCTTTGAGACTTCTTTTTGAAGAATCTATAAAAAGACGCCATTGCTCTGAATCATATTGGATTTTAAATTGACCCATCAGACCTTCGACATCGATGCAATAAACCAACTTGTCTTCCTGAGCGAAGTAAGGAACGAACTCCTTTTCACGATGTCTGAACCATGAAGATGACACTCCTGGCAACAATAAATTCCTGCTTTTCAGTCTTGATCCGAGTAACTCAGCGGCATCTTTGGGAAGATTCAAGTCTCTTACCAAATCATTCATCTCCTCCTGAGAAAATAATTTTGGTCTTGTATCATCTTCAATTCAGAACTTGATTCGTCATCTGGTTCAGGTATGACTTCACCTTCATCGGAGCTAGGTATCTCTTCCAAGGTAGCAGGGGGCTTGGATACTGGTATATCTGTGCCATGGGGGATGGGACGAATTGCCGAGTGAAGATTGGGGTATGAAATGGAATGCTTGCATTTGGAATTAAACCTTTTCACATTGCATGAACAAAAGTAACAGTCGTTACTATGGTTCTTTTGCTCTCGCCATACCATAGGAATCCCATAACGGAAATATTTTTTCTTACCCTTGAACCAGTTTCGGAGGTCCTCAACACACCGTTTGCACACTTTATGAGGCACCCAGACTTTATCTTGATCTCCAATTTTTAGTCCAAAGTATGCAAAGTATACTTTTTTCACAAAGTCTGTAATATTCTGCTGTGCTTCAACACTGTATATTCACCACAGATGAAACAGAAAATGTCTGGCGAATTAATACACTTTCGCGGAGCCATAACATAACGGTTGAAGAATGATGAGCTAACACAAATTGCGATGAAAAAGTGTGAACAGCCTAGAACCAAGAACCTGATGATGATTTGTGCACAAGTGTGGCATGCAGGACAGAGCAGCTCTGTGTCTGTACACGAGACGTCACATTGCTGGCCACGCCCCCCTGCACTGACCGGAGCTGCTGCTATCTGCCCTGTGTCTCCCTCCCACTGGATTCTTCAGGAAAGATTAACCCCTTCTACCATTAGAAGCACGGACTTAAAACTTGCTTAGCTTATATGTATATATTGCTGACCATCAGATTTACAGTGCTATATTTTTTTTTTACATAACTCGGACAACCCCTTTAAGGTTTTTTTTGGCATTTTATATCTTAAATGCACTTATGTGAATTAATTAATAGTAATTTGAAAAAAATTGATAAATTTAAAGACAATTTTGCATGTTGTGGCAAATCATGACGTCTAGGGGGTATGTTTACTAAACTGTCTTAACGTGCGCCTGGCGATAGTGTGCAGGCTGCCATAAAAGGAGTGGGCATTTCGGTCTTAATGTAGCAAAACGGGATTATCGAGCGATAATGTGCGCTGTGCACATTATCGGGCGAGATGCCGCTAAGTACGTTAACGCACGGTAATCTTAAGTAGGCGCGCAGACATACAAACACAGAAACAGAGGTGTAGCACAATGGTTAATACACTGACTGGTGGTACAGGGGTCATGAGTTTGATCCCCCAGTGTGCCTAATGCATATGGCTGGCTGAGGCATTAGCTGTTACATGTAAGTATTGCTTTTTGAGGCATGTTATGTATATTTTAATTAGTGCTGCCAGCAAACACACCCTCACGTGCCGTAACCGAAGGTGCCGCATAAGGCACTCTATAAGGCACTCCATAGGGCACATTATAAAGTGCACTGTCCACCAAGGCACCCTATAATGTCCCCTATGGGGCACCCTATAAGGCACTTTATAGGACACCTTATAAGGCACCTCATAAGGCGCTTTATAGGACACCTTATAAGGCACCATAGAAGGTGCTTTATAGGGCGCCTTATACGGTGCCCTATAAGGCGCCTTATGAAGCACCTTATGGCTACAGTACTCTGAGGGTGTTTTTGCTGGCAGCACTAATGTACATTAAAAATAGACAATGCCTTGGACAGCCCTATCAAATAACCCCACTGTGGGTGTGAATCCAGGTAATTAATTGTATAATATAATTTTGTTGTTCTTGTTTTATTTTGTTTTATTCTGTATCCTGTTAATTTTTCCATGTAAACAGTTGAAATACACTGCTTTTTTGTTATATGTAAACCATTTTGATTTGTAGAAAGACGGTATATAAAAAATGTTAAATAAATAAATAAATGATTTCTGGCTCCACAGGTAGTGAAGTAACCTGTGGGCTACAGCTGCTAACAAACTCCTGACTGGCTACAGAAGGACTGCAGGTCACCACACAAACTGTCTGCTGTGGTTACCAGGATAGGGGTAACCCACCCGTACCCATGATGCACTGCACATGCAAATCAGCAGTCTACAGATGATCACAAGATGGGGTATGCACCCCCACAGCACCTCGGCCTGGTAGGAGGAACTGACCATGTGCACCCCCACAGCACCTCAGCCTGGTAGGGAGTACTGACCGTGTGTGTTACTGGCACAGAGTAACTACAGACCGTCACATTGTGCGGGTACTGTGCTCACCCTGAGGGTGAGGTGGGGCGCTCAGCACCAGGTCCACAGCACCTTTCATGGCTGAAGTAGGTCATGCTGCAGGTTCTTATCAGTGCTACTGCGTGTGATAGGTAGTTCCTGCAGACACATCTAGGATACATCTGTATTTCCCAGTCATGTTTAGCTATGATGCACCTAGAATAGTGCATATCCCGTGTTGGTGCTATGGTTACATGATGTAGGTGAAGGGTGTGTTTGGACCCATAGGTGGATTGTGTACCATCACCCAACCCACCTGCTGTGGTTCAGGGTGGGAAACAGGATCTCCCACCAACAGATCCACATTCTACCTCCCTGCAATGGTAGCAGTAGAGGGGACCATCAACCGCAATCCTGCTGGGGAACAGACACCCTACAGGGTAGTCAATGCAGATGTGTACACATCCATAAGGCAAGGCAGACAGTAGGCCTGGAAATGCTCAGCTGCCCCCCACCACCATCTGACATTCTCCAGCAGTAAGTCTCCAGCCGCTGCATCCTGCAAGGTGTTCCAGCCAGACACATACTAACTGCAGACAGTCTGATAGCTAGTCCATAGTGCATGTTCCTGGAGGAGATGCGTGTATCCAGAACTGGGATGTCAGCATACACACCAAGCAGATAAGTCAGTGATTGGGCCCAAAAGGGAACCCATAAATATCACATGAGAGAAATACTATATAGCACTATGGGGGAACCTAGCCATGCCATGGTCACTGCTCAAATAAATGTAGTGTACACTCCAAAAATATCATTGATAGTCAGCTCTATCTTAATAGACACTGGCCTTGCTAGGCTCCACTCCACAGACTTAATTGTATCCTTCCTAAAGGGTCTCAGACTTATGGACAACGAACCACATTAGAAAGTCTGTATGTCCTGTTTGCATCAATGACCCAGGTAAATATATCAACTTCAATTAAATGGAACGTGTCTTATCGATTAAATGTGTTTCTTGAGAAGAGCAGTGCTTTCCAGAGCTCATCCAAAAGGTGATTTTTGCTGAATTTGCTGCTAAATTGTGAGTTTTTTGTCTGTTTGTCTCCACATATTTATCTATCTATTTGCCCTTCTTGGTGAGTTCCCTTACCTACTCCCTTGCTGTGTGCCCACTGTTCAGGAACAGCCTCCATTGCTGTAGAGTTTTAAACTATCTTTCTCTTAGTCTACCTGAGTTATTGCCCCTCCCCCCCCCTGCTGAGGCATTGTTGTAAACCTCCATTCCTGTTGTGCATGTGGGCTTGGTCACACTGCCCTTGTGTTTCTTGAGAAGAGCAGTGCTTTCCAGAGCTCATCCAAAAGGTGATTTTTGCTGAATTTGCTGCTAAATTGTGAGTTTTTTGTCTGTTTGTCTCCACATATTTATCTATCTATTTGCCCTTCTTGGTGAGTTCCCTTACCTACTCCCTTGCTGTGTGCCCACTGTTCAGGAACAGCCTCCATTGCTGTAGAGTTTTAAACTATCTTTCTCTTAGTCTACCTGAGTTATTGCCCCTCCCCCCCCCTGCTGAGGCATTGTTGTAAACCTCCATTCCTGTTGTGCATGTGGGCTTGGTCAGACTGCCCTTGTGTTTCTTGAGAAGAGCAGTGCTTTCCAGAGCTCATCCAAAAGGTGATTTTTGCTGAATTTGCTGCTAAATTGTGAGGTTTTTGTCTGTTTGTCTCCACATATTTATCTATCTATTTGCCCTTCTTGGTGAGTTCCCTTACCTACTCCCTTGCTGTGTGCCCACTGTTCAGGAACAGCCTACTGGCCAGAGACACTTAGGTTCCCACCCACCCCAGGGACTACATTGCCTATATAGTGGTCACATACGTGCCATCTGTCGTTCCTAACTTGGTTAACGCCCACATCTTCAACTTTTCTTATTCTTCCTCTTCTGGGACTGCTTAAGCAACATGTCGTGTATTCAGTGCAATAACTGTGGTATGTTCATTCAAAGAAGAATCATTTGGAGCCTAAGAGCTTGTCCTATATGCCTAAAGTCAGCTGCCATGCATGAAGAACTGACTATACTAAGGAAAGACCTAGCAGCCATGCATAAAGAAGTTTCTCTACTGAGGGAGGAACTGGCTGCAATGAAGCGCACCTCTTCTAGGATACAAACTGAACAAAGTCCACCACCGCTCCCACAAAGAGTCAAACACCCCAGGAACAAATGGATCACAGTGGGTTCTGGAAGATTGCGACCTGTAATGCAGAGACATCCTACACATCAAGAGATATCCCTGCAAAATGCCTTCTCTGCCTTGGCTAATGAGGATGCGCAACCCAAGGAAACTGAAGGGCCCTTAAATGAGTCAGACAATGCCCAATCTCCTGCTAAAGCACCAAATATGAAGAAATCCTCACCAAACAGAAAACTATTACTACTTGGAGATTCCATCATCAGAGGCACCAACTTGGGAACACAGTTCAAAGGAGAGAAGATAGTCATGTGCCTACCAGGCTCTTCAGCCAGCAGGAATACAAACCAAGTTGTTGAAATACTTAGCGCAAAAAGTGAGCACTCCAAACCAGATGTTATTATCCACTTGGGCACAAATGACCTGGCTAGAAACAGTGCCTCTACAGCTCAAAAGGACTTCCAATCTCTGGGAGAGAAACTCAAGCCCATTGTTAACACTGTTGCATTCTCAGAAGTTCTACCTGTTCTTGGTAAGGGGACAAAAAGGCTGCATCGCATTAACAACTTTAATACATGGCTCCAGACTTGGTGCAAACAAGAAGGATTCAGATTTATTGGCAACTGGGACAATAGATGGACCAACAAGAGACTATACTGTGCTGATGGACTACATCTCTCTGTCGCAGGGAAAAGAAACCTAAGTGAAAAATTCAGGCAGTATGTGGATATGCATTTAAACTAGGAAAAGGGGGTGACGGATGTGGAAGGTCAACATCTGCATGCCACCCCCTGCAAAAACAGAACAACCTCAGAAACAGCCATACTCTTAAACCACACATCAAAAACAAGTGGGAAGAAATGGGCAGAATAAAATCAATGCAAAATACACACAAGCCAGGTAAATGCTGGAAAGCAATGAGCACAAATGCTCGAAGCTTAGCCAAAAAAATTCCAGACCTGGAAGCCCTAATGGTGGAAACGGATTTGGACATCGTGGCCGTTACGGAAACATGGTTTAATGAATCGCATGATTGGGATATAGCCATAGCTGGCTATAATCTATTCAGAAGAGACAGAGAAAATGGAAAAGGAGGAGGAGTAGCCTTGTATGTCAAAAGCAGTATTAAAGCTACTGAAATGCAGGGAACATGGGGAAAAGAAGAAGCGCTCTGGATTGCGTTGGAAAGAGGAGATGGCACTCTCATCCATATTGCTGTAGTCTACAGACCTCTGACTCAAATTGAAGAGAGAGATAACGAATTGATTATAGATATTGCCAAGATAGCAGCAAAGGGGGAAGCGATCATATTAGGTGACTTTAATCTACCTGATGTGGATTGGATTACTCCTTCTGCACATCTGGAAAAAAGCAAAAAAATTGTGGATGCTCTCCAAGATGCATTACTTAGACAAATGGTGATGGAACCAACCAGGGAAAGCTCAACGCTGGATGTAGTGCTTACCAACAGTGATAACGTGTCAAATGTCTGCGTGAGTGCCCCTGTGAGCAACAGCGACCATCACACGGTGTGGTTTGAGATAAAAGCCATGGTACAGGCCAATCATAGCAAGCTCAAAGTCCTAAACTTCAAAAACACTGACTTCAATAAAATGGCCGAGTACTTAAAGGAGGAAATGACGGGGTGGAAGAAGATAAGGGAAGTGGAATTGCAATGGACTAAACTAAAGGCGGCAATAAAAGGAGCAACAGATAAATATGTAAGAAAAATAAATAAAAACAAGAGGAGAAGGAAACCTATTTGGTTTTCCAAAGAGGTGGCTGCGCAAATAAAGGCAAAAAAACACAGCTTTTCAAAATTCAAAAGTTTGCAAACAGAAGAACACAGAAATGAATACAGGATCCAACTCAAAGAGTCTAAAAGAGTAATAAGGATAGCAAAATCAAAGGCAGAAGAAAAAATGGCTAAAGATGTTAAGGGTGGCAACAAAACTTTCTTCAGGTATATTCAGGAAAGGAAGAAGATCAGAGTTGGAATTGCAGGACTCAGAAGTGCTGGGAAAGGACTCGTGGAAAGTGACACTGAAAAAGCGAAATTGCTAAACAAATACTTCTGCTCTGTTTTTACTAAAGAAGATCCTGGAGATGGACCAGCTGTGACTCCCAAATATAAAAATAGGACTGAAGTAGATACCACACCATTCACAGAAGATGAGGTGTTAGAACAACTTGCTAAACTGAAAGTGGACAAAGCCATGGGACCGGATGGGATACATCCCAGGATACTGAAAGAGCTCAGAGAGGTTCTTGCAGGACCGTTAAAGGATGTCTTCAACAGATCCTTGGAAACAGGAGTGGTTCCTCAGGACTGGAGAATGGCTAATGTTGTACCTCTACACAAAAGTGGTGAGAGGGAGGAAGTGTCAAATTACAGGCCCGTGAGCCTTACCTCGGTGGCAGGAAAAGTAATGGAGGCGCTCCTGAAAGAGCGAATAGTGAACTTTCTCAAAACCAACAGGTTGCAAGATCCCAGGCAACATGGTTTTACCGAAGGACGGTCTTGCCAAACAAATCTGATTGAGTTCTTTGATTGGGTGACCAAGGAACTAGATCTGGGGCATGCAATGGATGTCATCTATCTGGATTTCAGCAAAGCCTTTGATACTGTTCCTCATAGGAGGCTTGTCAATAAACTCAGTAGCTTGGGGATGGGTCCCAAGATAGTAAACTGGATTAGAAATTGGTTGACTGACAGACAACAGAGGGTGATGGTACATGGAGCTCACTCGGATGAGAGGAAGGTGATTAGCGGGGTGCCTCAGGGTTCGGTCCTGGGCCCGGCACTGTTCAATATATTTGTGAGTGATATTGCTGAAGGACTGAATGGAAAGGTCTGTCTTTTTGCAGATGACACAAAAATTTGCAACAGAGTGGACTCCCCAGAGGGAGTGGATAACATGAGGAAAGATCTACAAAAGCTGGAAGACTGGTCTAATGCTTGGCAACTACGATTTAATGTGAAAAAGTGCAGTGTCATGCACTTGGGTAGCAGAAATCCAAGGGAAAAGTACACAATAGGGGGTGAGAGGTTGGTATGCACGGTTCAGGAGAAAGACCTTGGTGTGATTATCTCTGATGATCTCAAGGTGGCAAAACAGTGCGACAAGGCGGTGGCAAAAGCCAGGAGGATGTTGGGCTGCATTCAAAGAGGGATTACCAGCAGAAAGGAAGAGGTACTTATGCCACTGTACAAGTCACTGGTGAGGCCTCACTTGGAATACTGTGTTCAGTTTTGGAGGCCATATCTTGCAAAAGATGTAAAAAGACTGGAAACTGTTCAGAGAAAGGCGACCAAAATGACTTGGAGCCTGCGTCAGAAGCCTTATGAGGAGAGACTTGAAGACCTAAATATGTACACTTTGGAGGAGAGGAGGGACAGGGGAGATATGATTCAGACCTTTAAATACTTAAAGAGAAATGATGAACAAACAAACCTCTTCCAAAGACGGGGAAGCTGTAAAACTAGAGGGCATAACATGAAGCTGCAAGGTGGTAAATTGAAAGGCAATGTCAGGAAATATTTCTTCACTGAAAGGGTGGTGGATGCTTGGAATGCCCTCCCGATGGAAGTGGTGAGGGCAAACACGGTGATGGAATTCAAAACGGCATGGGACAAACACAGTGGATCCCTTTACAGCAACAGGATAAAAGCAAAATAAACAGTACCATCTAACTTCTGAACTATCTAGCGTCTGAACAAATAAGGGTGTCCTACATGGAGTGGTGGGTTCACCCCTAAACAGAAACAAAAACATGGGGAGGGGTGGCCTGCACAGAGCGACAGGTGCACCTACCCTTGCCATCTTGCTGGGCAGACTAGATGGGCCATGCTGGTCTTTATCTGCCGTCACTTACTATGTTACTATGTTACTATATATCTTATCTTATCTTAACATGGGGACCCGTGTTGGCAACAGAGTGACAAGGCACTTCAACAAGATAAGATATGTTCCATTTAATCAATAAGACACATTCCATTTAATTGAACTTGATATATTTAACTGGGTCATTGATGCAAACAGGACATACAGACCTTCTAATGCAGTTCATTGTCCATAAGTCTGAGACCCTTTAGGAAGGATGCAATTAAATCTGTAGAGTGGAGCCTAGTAAGACCAGTGTTTATTAAGATAGCACTGACTATCATTGATAATATTTTTGGAGTGTACACTACATTTATTTGGTTTTACCACACTCTGAAGAAAGAGCCAATCTTGAGTGTTTAAAAACAGAAATGGGTGGTCACTGCTCAGTCAGGGTGAGAGTGACCTCCCAGCAGTACATGCTGTGGCCACCCTGTCCGTGCAGGTGGTTGTCGGGCACTACAATGTCCGAGCCATTGCCCTATGCCCTGTGAAGATGCATCCTGGCCAGGCCACCCTGTCCGGGCTATAACCATGGTACCTTGCTCCTCATTATGCACGTTGGCAGGCTTACACTGGCAACAGTGTGGGCTGAGGAAGGTGTTGGCAGACACCACACACTGGATAAACAAACACATGCTCCCACACCTATGCCAGCACTGTGCAAATCTAGAGGCTCTTTGCAGCCCTGGCCACCGCACCAGTCCTGGGCACAGTGCAGGCATGGCTATGGTACGCAATACTGTTGGGATCACTCCCCAGGGTGGTAAACACTGTCAGACACCAGACCTGAAGCACACTCCACAGACATCAGAAAGGTTGCTATGATGCAGTTCAATCAGCAAATTGTGCTTAACTTAGGAATTGCTATCTGCCAGTAATCATAGCAACCTTTTGATAGGTGTGTACCGTATTCCCAGGTTTAGGGTGGCATTGCTAAGGTATGCAAGTGCTAGTATTGGGAGATGCACGCAGGGCCTAACATCCTGCCTCTCCAGAAGGCTTTGGATAATGGAGCCTGTGGGTGAGGGTGTGTCTGCCCCTGTTGGCCGCTGCTCTAGGGCAGAAGTTCCCAACTCCAGTCCTGGTGGGCCAAACACTGTTCGGGTTTTCATGCTGTCCCTCATGAATATGCATGAGATACATCTGCATACCATGGGGGCGGTGCATAGAAATGCAGCACAGCCATATTTAGTAGAAGCAGCATGGAACCTGAATGGTGTTTGGCCCTCCAGGACTGCATTTGGGAGACTCTGCTCTAGGTAATGCGCACGTTTTATGGTGTCTGTGCTCAGTAGGGTAAAATGTAGGAGTTTTGGGCATGTCTACGTCATCTGCAATAAAGGTTCTGTCTGTATTAGCATGTTTTAGTAGTGGGTAAAATATGGGGGTTGGGTTGGCAGGAACCACAGCTGGGACTTGAACCTGTGACCTTCTGCTCCTGAACACACTGGCTGTGTGCATTGCACCACTGTGTTGCCACAGAGACAGCAAATTCCCTGGGGATACCATAACTGTTCGTTAGATATGGCCTGTCTGTTGCAGTGCATGGCACCCATCTACACAGGGCTCGGCCACGGTCTGCTCTGGGCAGCTGCCACTGCCCCCTCCATCACCAGTACTCCTCTGCCACCCTGCTGACATGCCCTTCTGCTGGTGGTGCAGGTGGAGCGCAGTCTCAGGCCATCCAGTGTGTGGGTAGGCGGCTGCCTATGGTGCGGGTTCTGGGGTAGGGGTGCCTGCATAGCTGTCCACGCTTCCCCCCAGCACCGCCTGCCAATGTTCTTGCCCTTGGGGGTACCTGTTGGGTACTATCCCCTGTGACACTGTGGGGAGCACACTCGTGCCCATGCTGGGCCCTCATCAGGTGCTGTCTGGCTGCTCTACTGTTTCAGCATTCCTATGGGCCACCTAGGCATCACCCTAGTCCGCACTGTGGCCCAGCTGCAGCACAGCGTGTGCCGTCTGCAGCCCTCTGTGTCCCCTTTCCCAGCATCTGTCCAGTTGCCTGTTCCGACATGCCCGCCCTGCTGTTGTGGAACATGTGCACGCCATAGGAAACCTTCCCAAGGGAGAGGGAAAACCCTGCTCAGCGCAATTTCACTGTGGACTCATTCACCTTGTATGGGGACGGAGCATAGACCCTTCCAAAATTCATATTTTTTTTTTTTGAGCTTTCTCGGGAGTGTTTTTTGATGTTTCCCATTAAAATCACTATTGGCCAGTGTGGTTATGTTTTTATTACATTTTCTGCTGGTCATTTTCACTGTTTATTTGCCCTTTTGTTCTGTGCACATGTATCACACATCACTTTTTGTAGGTTTCCCTGGTTTTGCTGTACATTGCTGATGGAAATGGTTTCTTTTCCCTTTAAATCAGCTCTAACGCCAGGGTTTGACTGGCGTTAGTTTTCAGCCTCGAATTTCATAGCGTTAGTGTGCAGGGAGCCTCTCCCCTCCCACTTTCCGCCCATTGACCCTCTCTCTCCGCCCCTGGGGAACCTTACTCCGCCCTCCGGGAGCCTTTCTCCACCCTCAGCGTTCATTTGCGCCGCTGCGCGCGTTATCGCACACTAAGGTACCTCTGCGCCCGATAAAGCGCCATTATTGCGTGATAAGGTACCTTATCGTGCGATAACGTGGCAGAGCGCACATTAAGATGGTCTAGTAAACATACCCCTAGGAGGTTTTTCAATATTTTATTTGTTTTCAGCACACCTAAATACATGGAAATTAGATGAAAATAATCAAACAGCTTTTTAGTCGCAGACCTGTGTAATGAGCAATTACAAAAAGTCAAGAATGACAGCTGATTTGTCCTAGGAGTGAGCTCTTGGAAATAAGTTGCAAGAGGGATTTTTGAAGGAGAGAAAAATTATAAAATTAAGCTTAATTATAAGGACAAAGGAAAGAAGAAATAAAATGAAGAAAATATAAATAGAATGAAATGTTTATATTGAATACTCTGCTTTTTCCCATGATAATGCACAGGATAGATTATATATAAGATAGACAGGGGCAATGCTTCATCCATGGCTATTGCATTCCTATGCGATGCGAATAGTCAGATTTAAATTATCCAAACTCTTTATAGACATAGCAAATCTTTGAAAACACAATTATGAATCTGCGATATCTGTAACTGAACTCGGCAGCTACAGTAAGAGCTATGATCTGATCCAAGAACAGCTTTAGATAGAATAACACTGATTTGCCTCTACTCTCAGTTTGACTCATTTTGGCTTCATTTGTATTTAATCTCATCTGACGTGAGGATGGTGCTTGTGAAGGGCTCAGTCGTGTGGTTCCTCCATTGTCATAGAACAGTGATGGCTAACCTTTTTGAGCCCGAGTGCCCAAACTGCCGCACAAAACCAAAGAATTTCCTCAAAGTGCCAGCACGTCAATTTGCATAAATATTTGCATAATGCTAACATACACTAACTTTTAGTAAACATGTCTCTTAATGAGTGTATGGATAAAGACAGACTAAAAGATTTCTACATTACTATAATCCAGTGCCAACCGCCAGGCACATTAGGAACTACTACAAACACTGCCCATTTAGAACCAATAGCAAACCCGCCGTATCCTAACAGCACTACCAGGACTCACAAAGCACCACACCATACCTATCAAAAGGCAACACTGCAAATATTAAACCAATACATTTCAGACAATAACAATACATGACCTACTGGGGAAAGAGAACAAGTGGCAATGTCAAAAAGGAATTACATAAACAGAATACCTCAGCCCAGTTACACAGTTGCAATTGCTCCAGCCACTTTCTTCTGGTTTCTTCATGTTTTCTGCTAACTCTCCATCATCTGCTGTCCATTTGTCCTTTCTTCTCTCTTCTAGTTTTTTTTTTCCATTCTCTCTCTCTACATCCGCTTTAACATACTAATCTTTCTCCTTTTGCTCTTTCCTCATTCCTATTTCATCCACTCAAATTTTACCCCTCCATCCTCAATCCCCACTTACTCTCCCAATACCCGGCCAATTGTAGATTTTTTATCCCTTCCACACAAAATATTTTTCCCCTCTCCATTTTACTCTCCCAGCCCCATCCCATTCTAATCCTCCCCCAACATCAGCTCCCTTCTAGTTCCAGCCTCACCCAGCATCCATTCCCTTCTAGTCCCTGCATCAGCCCATTTCCAGTCCTAGCCCATCAGCCCATTTCCAGTCCTAGCAACCCCCCAACCCAATACCAGTCCTAGCCCCCCCCCATCAACCCACTTCCAGTCCTAAACCCCATCACCCCATTTTCAGTTTAAGCCCCCCCTATAACCCATTACCAGTCCTAACCCCCATCACCCCATTTCCAGAGAGCCCCCATCAGCCCACAGCCCATTAGCAGTCCTACCCCCCCCGCCCGCCCGCCCGCCCATTAGCAGTCCTAACCCCCCCAGCCCATTAGCAGTCCTACCCCCCCCGCCCCGCCCGCCCCCCCCCCGCCCATTAGCAGTCCTAACCCCACCTCCCTCCCTGCCCATTAGCAGTCCTAACCCCCCCTCCCTCCCTGCCTCCCTGCCCATTAGCAGTCCTAACCCCCCCCCCCCCTCCCTCCCTGCCCCTTAGCAGTCCTAACCCCCCCTCCCTCCCTCCCGCCCTGCCCATTAGCAGTCCTAACCCCCCCTCCCTGCCCATTAGCAGTCCTAACCCCCCCTCCTCCTCCCTGCCCATTAGCAGTCCTAACCCCCCCCTCCCTCCCTGCCCATTAGCAGTCCTAACCCCCCCTCCCTCCCTCCCTCCCTGCCCCTTAGCACTCCTTACCCCCCCCTCCCTCCCTCCCCCCCTCCAGGCCCATTAGCAGTCCTAACCCCCCCCTCCCTCCCTCCCCCCCGCCCGGCCCATTAGCAGTCCTAACCCCCCCCTCCCTGCCCATTAGCAGTCCTAACCCCCCTCCTCCTCCCGGCCCATTAGCAGTCCTAACCCCCCCCCTCCTCCTCCCTGCCCATTAGCAGTCCTAACCCCCTCCTCCTCCCTGCCCATTAGCAGTCCTAACCCCCCCTCCCCTCCCTGCCCATTAGCAGTACTAACCCCCCTCCTACTCCCTGCCCATTAGCAGTCCTAACCCCCCCTCCTCCTCCCTGTCCATTAGCAGTCCTAACCCCCCCCCTCCTCCTCCCTGCCCATTAGCAGTCCTAACCCCCCCCCCCTCCCTCCTCCCTCCCTGCCCATTAGCAGTCCTAACCCCCCCTCCCTGCCCATTAGCAGTCCTAACCCCCCCTCCTCCTCCCTGCCCATTAGCAGTCCTAACCCCCCCCCTCCCTCCCTCCCTGCCCATTAGCAGTCCTAACCCCCCCTCCCTCCCTCCCTCCCTCCCTGCCCATTAGCAGTCCTAACCCCCCCCCTCCTCCCTGCCCATTAGCAGTCCTAACCCCCCCCCTCCCTCCCTCCCCTCCTCCCCCTCCCTGCCCATTAGCAGTCCTAACCCCCCCCTCCTCCTCCCTGCCCCTTAGCAGTCCTAACCCCCCCCTCCTCCTCCCTGCCCATTAGCAGTCCTACCCCCCCCTCCCTGCCCATTAGCAGTCCTAACCCCCCCTCCTCCTCCCTGCCCATTAGCAGTCCTAACCCCCCCCCTCCCTCCCTGCCCATTAGCAGTCCTAACCCCCCCTCCCTCCCTCCCTCCCTGCCCATTAGCAGTCCTAACCCCCCCCCTCCTCCCTGCCCATTAGCAGTCCTAACCCCCCCTCTCCCTCCCTCCCTCCCTCCCTCCCTGCCCATTAGCAGTCCTAACCTCCCTCCCTCCCTCCCTCCCTCCCTCCCTGCCCATTAGCAGTCCTAACCCCCCTCCTCCTCCCTGCCCATTAGCAGTCCTAACCCCCCCCCCTACCTGCCCATGAGCAGTCCTAACCCCCCCCCCCCTCTGCCCATTAGCAGTCCTAACCCCCCCTGGCAAATTTTTTTTAAAAAAAAAGCAGGCTCTGGCTGCTGCCGCGGCAGATTGCAATGTCCCGCGGGGCCCCCGCCGCCCGCTAAGCCCCGCTGCAAGGGCGTTCAGATGCGCGTGGGAGAGCATCTCCCTCGCGTCTCTGTTAAGCCCGCAGGGGCTAATGGGAAATTTCCCATCAGTCCCTCGCGTCTAAAGGGACTGATGGGAAATTTCCCATTAGCCCCTGCGGGCTTAACAGAGACGCGAAGGAGACGCTCTCCCTCGCGAATCTGAAAGCTCTTGCAGAGGGGCTTAGCGGGCGGAGGGGGCCCCGCGGGACGCTGCATTCTGCCCTTGCCGCGTCCGCGGCAGCAGTCAGAGCCAGCTTTTTCTTTTTTTGCGGACCTTCCCGCGTGCCAGCTGCAAGGCCTTCGCGTGCCACAGCTGGCACGCGTGCCATAGGTTCGCCATCGCTGTCATAGAATGTGAATAAGGCAGAAGAAACTCACCCCCAGAGCCTTTGGTTCTCCTTTGAAGAACTTCGCAAGAGACTCTGGAACCTGGCACGTGGCATTTTGAAGGATACTGGGTCCCACCTGCACGGCATGTTGGCCATTTGGTGGGATAACCTGAGTGATTACCACCACCCCATTAGCTCCAGCTACTGTTGGGTTCATTGCTCACAATCTGCAGGAAATGCAAAAGATATCGTTTTTAATTTCGCAAATCATGAAAAATGTCTTACCTAATTTGAGTGCAATAAAATGATACAGAAGCAAAAAGAGTGAATTGCCAAGTTTATATATCATAAATAAGGGCATTTTTTGAGTAATATATTTTTTGTTTTTTATGTGGCAGCTTGCCCCCTAGTGGTTGTACAGAGAGATTATCACTAGGGGCCAATGACACCACTTTGAACCTCAGACTCTGGCAGAGTAGAAATGATTGGGGATCACTCTTGCTTTCCACTAGACGAGAGGACCCTTGGTAAGTGCTGGGGATGGGGTCAGACTGTGGTAGGGAGGGCTTGTTTTGCAGGGGGACAATTGGGGAGTTCTTGATGTTTGGGGGGAGGGCAGATAGTGTCATTGATGTTGGGGGAGGTGCTGGTAGATGAGGGAGATTGACGTTATTGGAAAGAGCGATTTTAACGAGCTGCTCCCATGCACATTTGGGGGAACATACTGTAGAATGCTTTTTCCCTACATACAGCTTTTTAAAATTGCTGCTCCCACTGGACGTGGTGGGAAACGGACATGCCGTCCTGCATATCCTTAGCTCATACCTTTGCAGTTTTCAAGGTATATGGGGAGGAGTGGCCTAGTGGTTGGGGCAAGGTACTACAGGCCGGAAGGTCGGTGGTTCAAATCCCACTAGAGGAAAGCAACCTTTGGCCGGAAGGACTGGGGTTTCTAGTCCCGCAGGTGCTCCTTGTGGTCTTGGGCAAGCCACTTAACCCTCCATTGCCCATGCTCCCTGTAAGTATTAGTGTATGTGTCTCATATCCCCTCGTGTTAAATGTATCCCCCAACCGCTTTGACCCGGTGAAAAGCGGAATATAAATGCAGCTAAATAAATAAAATATAAAAATATTATATAACATTGTATGCATATATATGTATACAGTATATATATATATATAGTTGGGCTGATATTCAAAGCCTTTGTCCAGGTAGCCCTCAGAAGGTTATCTGGATAAGAACGCTGACAGAGAGAGATTTAGCGGCAACATCTAGTTAATGCACGGCAGTTCCCTGAACAGATGTGCTGACCATATTCAGATAATGTCAATTTTCCAGCTAGGTTAAGCCACATAAAAAGAAGGCATCATCTGCTATCCGGATAAGTTCCGGCTGAACATTGCTGCCGTCTGGCTAAGGTCGGCACTCAGCCATATAGCAGCCGCTCAATCTGGATAGTCAACAGCAGTCACTCTCCAGATACTACCGCTGAACATCTAGATAGCTATGGCCAGCACCATGGGAACCGGACAGCCCATTGAATGTCGAGGTTTTCAAAAATTGGACCTTGTGTGAACAACATTAACTAATAACAAATAAGATTAAGCATTACTTAATTAAAACAATTTTGGATCCGTTTGTAAATCTGGAAACACCTTATTTTTTAAAAGCTGGCTGAAAAAATAAATATATTTACTGTGTGGCCGTGTGCCCTGGTCTGGCAGCCACCGCCCCCCCCCCACCAATGCAACAGAACACAGGTACTGCCCCACCATCTGATCTCAGCCCCGGTAGACCCGCGGTGGGTCGGGCAGCAGGAAAACCGGTGTGGGGGAGAGTTGGTCCATCGGCACACCAGCGGGAGCAGGGGACTGGCCATGCTGCCTTCTGGATGTCCCCACGGCTGCTGCAGATGCACACAAGGCTGTCCCATTACTTGATCCTGCATCTGTGTGAGTGTCTAGCTCCTGCGGTGCAGAATCGGGTATAGCCAAGCATGTCCTGTTCGGAGACATCTGGATGGCCCAGAAGTGCTCCTTCCTAGATCTGGCTCTGCATGTCTTCCTTCCGAATAGATCACTCCCTCGAGAAGGACCATGCACTCAATCTACTACTCGCAGATTCCACCACCTAGAGACAAAATAATTTCTAACAAAAATATTGCCACACCTTCAAGACTCCTATGAAGACTTAGGGGCATGTTTACTAATCCGCGGTAATGTTGCACTGGTAACATTACTGTACGGTAACATTACCGTACGGTAACATTACCGTACGGTAACATTACCGTACGGTAACATTACCTAATGTAACGTTAACGTGCGGTAATGTTACCGGCAGCAGTAAATGTCCCAGAGGGTGGAGAAAAGGGGGTCAATGGGCGGGGAGTGGGTGGGGAGAAGTCCCTGGAACAGTAATGCCGGGACTTTACCGCCAGTGAAAACCTGTCCGTAAATGCACTTTTGCAGGAGAGAGAGACTGTTTCAGTGTCAGCAATGTATAGCACAGACAGGAAGCCCAAGAAAAGTGATAGTAGTGTTCCATTTGCAGAAACAGCATAGTGCCCAAGTATGAAAGGGCACTATGTTGATGGTGCAAATGGGGGTAAAGGAGGTGGCACATGGGTCATGCAGTGGGGGCTGCTGGTGCACAGGGGTGGCCAAACTGTGGCAGACCAAGGTCCATCATGCCCAGTATCCTGTGTCTAACTGTGCACAATGTAGGTCACAAGTATCTAGCAGTTTCCCCAAAAGACACAGGTTCCACAATAGCTGTAATGGGGAAAGCAGGGCATAGATCAGATCCTGTTTAGCAATGATTTATTTATTTAACAGGTTTTATATACTGCTTTATCATTTCAATCAAAGCGGTTTACATTGAAACTTAAACTTGGTAATGTACATTAAACAGGGACATTGATAACTTGGATTTTTCTGAGGCAATGGAGGGTTAAGTGACTTGTCCAAGGTTTTATGGACTGTTACCTAGGAACCCATCCAAACTATTTTAAACCCAGCTACACTAATAGCTTTTACCATAGCCTCCGGTATGATTACGCATGGACTGAAAAAATATTTTCACCTAGAAGACCCAAATGGGTTACATTGTAGCCGCATTGCAGGTCCCCTAATCTGTCCACATTCTGATGGCATAAAAAAGTGACCTACGTTTACCTGTTTCACTCCAGTTAATAATCTATAAACCTTTATCATATCTCCCCTCAGCCGTCTCTTCCCCAGGCTGATGAGCCCCAACCTTTTTAGCCTCTCCACAAAGGGGTATTCTGCCATCCGCAGAACCATCTGTGATATTCGTCATGATCCCACAGAGACAGTGGCAGCACACAGTCCTGCCTACTGCTGCGGAAAAGGAATGTGCCAAATAAGGTGATCCAAGGGTCCTGGCATCCCAGGCAGAGATCTAGGCTGCCCCCCCCCCCCTGCTGCTTCAGAACCCAGCTATGGGGGAAGAGGCTGATAGTGCAAGATACTGTAGCCCTCCAGGTAGCTGTAAAATGCAGTTACCTGGGGAAATACTACAGCAGTGGCTGCCATTCTCCCCCTGAGATGTATCGGTGGCAGACAGTGTTGGGGCCCCTGCATGGGCAGCTGGTAGGAGGGCTGCATGGCAATCCAGTTGTGCCCCTCCCCCCACCCCCCCATCCAGACGCTTTGCCCAAGGTGCCCACCAAACCCACATGTTTAACATGCTGGGAATGCAACCATCACCACTGACAGTGCATGGACATGTCTGCATGATGGGGTGTTGGTGGTGACTTGGGAAGTGGCACCAGCCTTCAGCAGTCAGAAGCCTTGTCCTGGTCGTGTGCACCATGGGCACTGCAGGATGTGCTGAAGGTCAGCTGAAGAGAAGTATCTCAGCAACAGGAGCTGCTATTGCTATAAGGAAGCACTGTGCTGTAACACAGACAGTTGGTGTGTGTATGTGTGGAACGTCACAGGCTCAGGTCCCCACTAGGGTTTCTGTATTGCATATTCCTGTGGACAAAGTTTAGTTGATAATGTAAGTACAGCTCCAGCATGTGCAACCCCCAAGGAGATGGCCAGTAAGGGTGGAAACACCCACCAGCAGCACTATCCACAGCTGGTTGGAGGCTGATAGCACATGCAAACAGCACACTTTATCAATCTTTGAGCTGACATTGAGACAGGAGTGTCAAGCAGAAATGCCAATCATCTCCACTTTTGCTCAGTGCGCCAATGAGTGTGTGTGTGTGTGTGTGTGTGTGTGTCTCTCTCTCTTCTTTGTCCTGTGGCTTTCTGCATTGCACTCACTTTGGCTGTCATTGATCAAGTTTTTCCCAGCCTGTTTGGAAAATGTGAATAAGGTGAGTCAGAGGATTGTGGGTATTGCCTGAAACACTGCAGATTGGCCTGGATGTGTCTGCTACAATGCTAGGGTCACTGGCTGAGATGCTATTTTGCCCGTCTGCCACCTGCATTGCCTGGGTGGCCTCTGTATGACATGCTGAGATGGCACTCTCACTATGACCAAAAAGTGAGCATGGCAGAGCTATGTTCCCACATAGTGCTATTAAAGCATCTGTTTCTAGTGATATCTGTGTGCTCCCTGTTCTGGGGCCCAATCACTGAGGCTTCTGCTGGATGCATGTAGTTCCTCTGTGAAAATGCAATATGGATTGGCTAGTGGACTGTCTGCAGTTGGTATGTGCATGGCTGGAACACCTGTGGGGTGCAGCAGGTACAGTCTGACTGTGTCTTCTGCTGGTGGGTGGCAGCTGTGGTTTTTCCAGGCCTTCTCCTAGCATTACTGCTTGTCTGCTAGTGCCCTAGCAACAGGTGCAGATCTCTTCCTAGTTCCCTTCTCCCCCCCGCCCCCTCCCCTCCCACCCCTCCCACCTTAAGATAACAGCCTTTGGCCAGCAGGACTGGAATTGCTGGTCCCACAGCTATTCTTCATGGCCGTGCCACGTCCCTCCACTGCCACAATTACAAAAATGCTGATTGCGGGCCCTTTGGGGACAAGAGACATTTACTGTAACCCACTTTGACCTGGAGAGGGCAGTCTATTGACAATTGCTACATCAACCTCATGCAAGTCTAGACACCCCTCTGCCCTGATAACAGGTGGCCATGGCAGCCGCATTGTAACACTGGGTATGCACTATTCTGGGTGGGTCCCAGTCCACCAAGGCTAGATATGACTGAGGCATACAGATGGACACAGGATTACTTTAGGTTCCACTGCAGGGACCACTTGTCACACACTGGTAGTGATGGGGATCTGCAGCAGAGCCTATCTCTATCACCCCAGGTACTGCGGACCTGGTGCTGGGCGCCCATCCTCATCCTCAGGGTGAACACAGAACCTGCGGAGTGGCATGTTCTGTAGCTGCTCTGTGCCAGTATCACACACTGTCAGTACTTCTTACCAAGCTGAGGTGCTGAAGAGGTGCATTCTCCATTTGGTGATCAGCTGTAGACTGCTGTTCTGCATGTGCATTGCATCATGAGTACTGGTGGGGTTACCCTATCTTGGCACACACAGAAGACATTTTGTGCGGTGATCTGCAGTCTTTCTGTATCCAGCCATTGCTATGCAAAAAGCCTTAGAGGTACAGCCTACTGGTTAGTACAATGACTCTCTACACAGGAGTTATGGGTTCAATTCCTCTTTTTTTTTTAATGCCTGTCCTACTCAAATCATTTTCATGCCTGTAACAGTCACATCTCTACAGATCTGTGCTGCCAGCCCATAATATCCTCACCTCAGTTGCCAACCATCCTTCAGCCCATCTATCTGCCTCTGTCAGCTGTGTACAGTCCTGTCTTCTTGTGCAGGCTGCTACACCGTGTCCTGCACTGATACCGTTTTCTGCATTGCAGTTCTTCGTGCTTGCCTCGCCTGTGCCTGATCTGCATGGCACCACTACTCCCCTGTCCTCCTATCATTGAAAATATCCTGCCACCTCTGCCTCCACTGGGGGACACGTATTCCCCATCCTCTGCCACCCACTGTCATTGCAGCACTTTACATTGCCAATGCCCTGTGCATCGGTACAGCTGCCTCCAACATATTTGTCCACTTTACCGGCTATCACATAGGATGTCTGCAGATTTCCCAGTTGTGCTCTACCCCCCGGTGCCCCACGGGCTAGCTTAGGCCGATCTTCCGGTAACCTTCCTCCTTTGGATTCACCGAGGTCCTTAACCAGCTTTTCTAAGTTCTCACCGAAAAGCAGACGACCCTTAAAAGGCAGCTTACTCAACCTGGCCTTAGAGGAGTTATCCGCCGCCCAGTTGCGCAGCCACAAATACCGGCGCGCCGCCACCGACGAGGCCATACTTTTGGACAGACCCCGCATGAGGTCATACTGAATATCCGCCAGGTAAGCAGACCCGGACTCCAAACGGGAAGCCTCCTCCGCTAAGGCGCTGGACTGTCCCTCCTGCACCTGCTGGGACCACCGCAGGCAGGCCCTAGCCACCCACGCACTGCAAATGGCCGCCTGCAGCGAAATAGCATTGACTTCGAAGACCTGCCTTAATAAAGCATCTAACTTCCTATCCTGGCCATCCTTGAGGGCAGCACTACCCTCTACCAGGATTGTCGTCTTCTTGGTCACCGCCGAGACGGCTGCATCCACTTTAGGCAATTTAAAAACCTCTCTATCCTGATCTAACAACGGATCCAAGCGCCCCATAATCCGGGACCCTTTTAGCGGTGCCTCCGGAAGGTTCCACTCCTCCTGGATCATCTCTTGGAACACTCTGTGTACCGGGAACGCCCGCTGGGTCCTTTGAAACACCTGCAACAAAGGATCTTCCAGCGACTCATCCGCTGAGGCCCCCGGGAGCTGTATATTAAGCGTCTTAAGCGTCTCCACAATGAGCACAGGAAGCTCATCCCTCCGGAAGACCCTCACAATCCTGGACTGGTCCTCCCTTTCGGAGATCTCTCCTTCCTCCAACTCCTCATCAAACTGCAGACTGTGTGCCTCCTCATCCGAGAGAGGGTCCTCCGATGCACCAGACTGCACACTCCGCTCCCCGGCCCTGCGAGGTCTTTTGCCTCCCACCGGAGAGCCGTCCTCCGAAGGAGAAGCAGCGCGTTTATGTCCGCCGCCTTTGTCCGGCTGCTGCTGCAACGAAGCCCCAAAGACGGTCTGCAGTCTTTGTGGCAAAGCTACAAATTGCTGTAAAAAAATAGAGGACAGCTCTTTGGGTAAGGCCGCCAAAGAAGGGGGGACGGCTGAACTGGAGGAAGGGCCTGCCACCGGCTCTAACTGTGCTACTTCCTGCCCCACGGGAGCTGAAATATCCTCAGCTAACCCTGGGACGGTCTCTTGCGGCCCCTGCACCGAAGACAGCTCCCCCGGGTCTCCCATACAAGTTTTGCAGACCCCTGTAGAGGTCTTTCGAGCCCCACACACTAAGCATAGGGACTTGGAAGGCATGCCTGCCAGCACAGCGCAAACAATCTGTCCGAGAAACAGGCTTGAGGCAGCAATGGAAAAAGAAAACTCCCCAACTGACCCAGGGAACACTAACCAGGGGGACAAACTCCTGAAGCTCCGTTCGTTAAGAAAAACTGAGTTACCCGACAGAGAACAAAATAACAAAGGACTAAGAAGTGAATAAGAAAGGAATAAACCCGTCGGTTCTTTTTTTTTTTTTAATATGTAAAGACTTGCTCAGGCCTCGAATAGCCTCCCGGAGACCCAGAAAGAGGCGCGCTGTAGGTCGGAATGGTCGGCACCCTGACGCCACGCGGCAGGGCCGAGAACTTCAGAAGCGCGCCAAAGCGGGCTGCGGGAAAAGAGCTGTTACCCGACTCAACTCACCTCCTGAGACTGGCAGACGGCACTAGGAAGTGCGCAGAGTGGACGGCGGCTGCCGCCGGCAACGAGAGTGCTCGAGACACCACGGGCCCAAGAATCACCCCCGATGAGGGAATTTGAACTGCGGGACCCGTGCTCCTGAGCGAGCCACCAGACGCACGAGCAGGCAGATCTTCTGCGTGGCGTCGGCTCAACTCCTTCCCCAGCTGACTCAAGCAGACGCGATGCTGCTACTACAGACCGACCGCGGTGCTGCAGACCTGGACGGGCCGGACTGTGCTGGGCCCTCACCCACCAAAAGGAAAAGAGCAGAGGAGGAGGAGGGGGGGAGAGGGGGGGCCAGAAAAAAGAATCTGAATTTGTCCCAAGATTTTAAAGCCACGGAGCTAGCTAAAGGGCACACCTGTAACTAAACAAACTCCCACTGAGCCAAGTAACAAACAAAAAACTCCCTAATTGTTTCTCTAGCGAGCTCGAATCCCCGGGCTCCCATGTATCCAGCTGCTTGGAGACTGAGGTAACTGGTGACAGGAGCCGGACACCGGAGGGATATACTGATGATGTCACAAAAGTGGGAGTTTCTCAGTCTCCAAGCTGCTGGATAAGATGGGCGGGTTCCGGAACTAGACTGGGGACACGATCAGGAAGCTATTTTGCCCGTCTGCCACCTGCATTGCCTGGGTGGCCACTTTATGACATGCTGAGATGGCACTCTCACTATGACCAAAAAGTGAGCATGGCAGAGCTATGTTCCCACATAGTGCTATTAAAGCATCTGTTTCTAGTGATATCTGTGTGCTCCCTGTTCTGGGGCCCAATCACTGAGGCTTCTGCTGGATGCATGTAGTTCCTCTATGAAAATGCAATATGGATTGGCTAGTGGACTGTCTGCAGTTGGTATGTGCATGGCTGGAACACCTGGTGGGGTGCAGCAGGTACAGTCTGACTGTGTCTTCTGCTGGTGGGTGGCAGCTGTGGTTTTTCCAGGCCTTCTCCTAGCATTACTGCTTGTCTGCTAGTGCCCTAGCAACAGGTGCAGATCTCTTCCTAGTTCCCTTCTTCCCCCCCCCCTCTCACCTTAAGATAACAGCCTTTGGCCAGCGGGACTGGAATTGCTGGTCCCACAGCTATTCTTCATGGCCGTGCCACGTCCCTCCACTGCCACAATTACAAAAATGCTGATTGCGGGCCCTTTGGGGACAAGGGGCATTTACTGTAACCCACTTTGACCTGGAGAGGGCAGTCTATTGACAATTGCTACATCAACCTCATGCAAGTCTAGACACCCCTCTGCCCTGATAACAGGTGGCCATGGCAACTGCATTGTAACACTGGGTATGCACTATTCTGGGTGGGTCCCAGTCCACCAAGGCTAGATATGACTGAGGCATACAGATGGACACAGGGTGACTTTAGATTCCACTGCAGGGAGCACTTACCACACACTGGTACTGATGGGGATCTGCAGCAGAGCCTACCTCTATCACCCCAGGTACTGCGGACCTGGTGCTGGGTGCCCATCCTCATCCTCAGGGTGAACACAGAACCTGTGGAGTGGCATGTTCTGTAGCTGCTCTGTGCCAGTATCACACACTGTCAGTTCTTCTTACCAAGCTGAGGTGCTGAAGAGGTGCATTCTCCATTTGGTGATCAGCTGTAGACTGCTGTTCTGCATGTGCATTGCATCATGAGTACTGATGGGGTTACCCTATCTTGGCACACACAGAAGACATTTTGTGCGGTGATCTGCAGTCTTTCTGTATCCAGCCATTGCTATGCAAAAAGCCTTAGAGGTACAGCCTACTGGTTAGTACAATGACTCTCTAGACAGGAGTTATGGGTTCAATTCCTCTTTTTTTTAATGCCTGTCCTACTCAAATCATTTTCATGCCTGTAACAGTCACATCTCTGCAGATCTGTGCTGCCAGCCCATAATATCCTCACCTCAGTTGCCAACCATCCTTCAGCCCATCTATCTGCCTCTGTCAGCTGTGTACAGTCCTGTCTTCTTGTGCAGGCTGCTACCCCGTGTCCTGCACTGATACCGTTTTCTGCATTGCAGCTCTTCGTGCTTGCCTCGCCTGTGCCTGATCTGCATGACACCACTACTCCTCTGTCCTATCATTGCAAATATCCTGCCACCTCTGCCTCCACTGGGGGACACATATTCCCATCCTCTGCCACCCACTGTCATTGCAGCACTTTACATTGGCAACACCCTGTGCATCGGTACAGCTGCCTCCAACATGTTTGTCCACTTTACCGGCTATCACATAGGATGTCTGCAGATTTCGCAGGTCCATCACCTCCCACCTCTCTTCCATCCATCACTTGTTCATTGCCTTTCCTTGGTGCTCTATCCGGTGTTAGGGTTGCAGCTATTTTTATGCCTTACAGTTCATGCTTGTCAACTTGAAGCGCCTTACAGCCCTTAGGGCACCTTAACTTAAGGCACCTTAATGTCCTTAGGGCACCTTAACCTAAGATGCCTTATGTTAAGGTGCCCTAAGGGCTTTAAGGTGCCTTAAGCTAAGGCACCTTAAAGCCCTTAGGGTGCCTTTACCTAAGGCATCTTAACCCAAGGCGCCTTAACCTAAGATGCCTTAATTCAAGGAGCCCTAAGGGCTTTAAGGTGCCTTAGGTTAAGGCACCTTAAAGCCCTTAAGGCACCTTGACTTAAGGCGCCTTAAGTTAACGCGCCTTAAATAGAAATTACACTTACCTGGTAATTGTAGTTCCTGGAGGGTCCAGTTTAGTCCTTCACATCAGGGTAGTGCACCTCCTCCTGCAGCAAGGAGACTGGACCAATCAAATCCTTTCCCTGTGAGGATGTATACTGCTGGAGCTCCCATCAGCCCCCCAGTGAACTGTTAACAAGCAAACTTAAACGAGTAATATGGATGTATAACAGAAATGAGACCCCTCCCCAAAATAACTCGACTCCTCCCCCAAAAGAGGGAGCCGTAACTGTGCACATCGCGTCCCCTTGGACCACTGAGTGAAAGAAAGGCACTGCCACACTATCAAAGAAAAAGAACAAACGATCAAAAGAGAGCGGAAGACCCCGAACTCGAGGGACCCCAGAAAAAATGCTTAACCAGCTCTCTCTCACACCGTATCAGTGCGCCGAACGGAAAAGAAGAATCTTTCGGGAGGGAATGAGGACTAAACTGGACCCTCCAGGAACTACAATTACCAGGTAAGTGTAATTTCTATTTCCTGAGCGGTTCTCCAGTTTAGTCCTCCACATCAGGGATGTAACAGAGCAGTATTTAACGGGAGGGACCAACCCAACCGGCGCGCAGAACCGCCGAACCAAAGCAAGAATCCCTGGATGCCAGAATATCCAGCCGGTAATGCTTACTAAAGGCATGGAGCGACGACCAAGTAGCTGCCCTGCAAATGTCCACTGGCGGAACCAAACAGTGCTCCGCCCACGACGTCGCCTGCGCCCGAGTGGAATGGGCCCGCAAGCCCAACGGAACCGCATGGCCATGCAAAATATATGCTGACACAATTGCCTCCTTAATCCATCTAGCAATGGAAGACTTCGCCGCCGCCTCTCCCTTTCGTTTACCACCAAACAGGACGAACAGGCGGTCCGTCTTACGAACCGACTCGGTAGCTCTGAGGTATCGGCGGAGCACCCGCCGAACGTCTAGACAATGCAACCCGTCAGACGCGTCCGTCTCCGGTGAGTCAAAGACCGGGAGAAAAACGGCTTGATTCAAACGAAAGGGAGAAACCACCTTAGGAAGAAAGGAAGGAACAGGTCGCAAGACTACTCTGTCCCTAGAGAACGATAAGAATGGCTCTCGACATGAAAGCGCCTGCAACTCCGAGATACGGCGAGACGAACAGATGGTCACCAAGAACACAGTCTTCAACGTGAGATCCTTGAGGGACGCAAGGCGAAGAGGCTCAAAAGGCTTCTGAACCAAAGCTTGTAACACCAGATTCAAATCCCATGGAGGAATCGTTACCCTGCGCGAAGGACGCAGCCGAAGCACGGCCCTCAGAAAATGTTGCACATCCGCGTGAGCCCCCAGGGGAACCCCCAAGACCTTACCCCTGTAACACGCTAGGGCCGCCAATTGCACTTTCAGAGAACTTGCAGCAAGACCCTTGTCAAAACCGTCTTGCAAAAAACTGAGAATGGCTGGAACTGAAGCCGTTGCGGCCCGGAGATCGTGCCGCGAACACCAATCTTCAAAAACTCGCCATACGCGCACATACGTGAGCGAAGTAGATGCTTTTCGTGCCCGAAGAAGAGTGGCAATAACTGCTGAAGAATAACCTTTCCGCCTCAAACTAGCCCTTTCAATGGCCATACCGTAAGCGAGAATCGATCCACCTGCGGCATCCGCAGCGGCCCCTGAATCAAGAGGTCCTGCAAGAGCGGCAACCGCCACGGAACCCTGTCGAGGAGCCGAATCAGATCCGCATACCACGGATGTCTGGGCCAATCTGGTGCCACCAGAAGAACCTTTCCCCGATGCGCCTTTATGCGTTGAATCACCCGACCGATCAACGCCCACGGAGGAAAGACGTAGAGGAGCCCGGAATTCGTCCATGGGCGAATGAGAGCATCTATGCCCTCGGACAAGGGTTCTCTTCGCCTGCTGAAGAACCAAGAGGTTTTGGCCGACTGAAAGGTCGCCATGAGATCCATGACCGGCGGCCCCCATCTGCGGACTATTTGCACGTACACCTGCGGGTGGAGTTCCCACTCCCCGGCATCCACCTGCACCCTGCTGAGGAAATCCGCCATCACATTCTCCTTCCCGGCGATATGTACCGCCGAAATGGCTAGAAGTCGAGGTTACACCCACTGGAACAACATGTCGGCCTCTTCCTCCATTGCTCTGCTGCCCGTGCCGCCCTGATGGTTGAGATATGACACGGTCGCCGAGTTGTCTGAGAGAATCCGCACTGCCCGGCCTATCACTGAGGATTCGAATGCCTGTAGTGCCCACCTCACCGCTCGCAACTCGAGGCGGTTGATCGACCAAGAGGCCTCTAGAGGTGACCACGCTCCCTGCACGAAACGACTGTCACAATGGGCTCCCCAGCCCGCCAGGCTCGCATCCGTTATCACCGGCATCCAGACCGGCTGCTCTAGAGGAACTCCCGCTAGCAACGTCTTCGAGCTCAGCCACCATCGTAACGACTGCCGCACCCACCTCTGACAAGGCAGCCGGTGGCTCATGGAATCCGTTTGGTTCGACCAACGCCGTAACAGGGCTCGTTGCAGCGGACGCATATGAAACCTGGCCCAGGGGACCACATCTAGAGTCGCCGCCATCGTTTCCAAGACGCGAAGGTACCATCATGCTGACGGTGCCGGGAACGCTAAAAATTTGTGAACCAGAAGGCGCAAAGCACGAGCTTGGCGGTCCGGCAGAAAAACTAGCCCTTTTGCCGTATCGAAACGAACCCCGAGATATTCGAGGGACTGAGTCGGCACTAAATGGCTCTTCTTCTCGTTTACCACCCAACCGAGACTCCGCAGCAGAGCAACCACTCTGCCCGTGGCTTGCAAACTCTCCCGTTCGGTCTTTGCTCGGATTAACCAATCGTCGAGATAAGGGTGAACCAAAACACCTTCCTTCCGCAACGCCGCCACGACCACTACCATGACCTTGGTGAAAACACGGGGCTCTGTGGCCAGGCCGAACGGTAACGCTTGAAACTGGTAATGACCCCAAGGAAGGGCGAACCGCAGGAACGTTTAATGAGCTGCCCTGATAGGAATATGCAAGTAGGCCTCCGAAAGATCGAGAGACGTCAGGAACTCTCCCTGACGTACCGTCACTAAGACGGATCTGAGTCTCCATGCGAAAATGAGGCACCCGAAGGCAACGATTCACTCCCTTGAGATCCAGGATAGGACGGAGAGAGCTGTCCTTTTTTGGCACCACGAAATAAATAGAGTACCGACCCGCACCGAGATCGGCCTCTGGGACCGACACCACCGCCCCCAAGGCCAGCAGGCAGTTCAATGTCAGGCGAATGGCTAACACTTTTTGAGGACTCTTGCAGGGCGACAGTACGAAGGCATCCGGGAGCGGACAAGCCAGCTCTAAAGCGTACCCCTCTCGGATGATCTTGAGGACCCACTGGTCTGAAGTTATCTGGACCCAGGAAGAAAGAAAGTGACGAAGACGACCTCCGATCACCTGACCTCCTTCCGGGGTCCGCCACATTTCATTGCGGCTTGCGACCAAATGAAGAGGACGACGAAGCAGAGGCAGTCGAAAATCCTCTACCTGCTCCTCGAAACCCTCGAAACCCCAAGGATCTAGCTGCCAGCCTTCCGCGTTGGAAACCCCCAAACCTGGAAGAGCGGAACCTGCAAAAGTCCCGAAATTGACCTCTAGCTGATGACACAGCTCTAGTCTGACGCGGCTTGTCTTCCGGCAGCCTCCCGCCTTTAGACTCGCCGAGGTCCTTGACCAACTTATCGAGATCGTCCCCGAACAACAGCTTGCCTTTAAAGAGGAGCTTGCTGAGGCACGCTTTAGAGGATCCATCAGCAGCCCAATTACAAAGCCAAATGGACCTGCGCGCCGCTACTACAGAAGCCATGCTGTTAGCCAAAGTCCTGATCAAATCATAGTGAATATCCGCCAAATATGCGGACCCCGATTCTAAGCGGGTAACTTCCAACAACCCTTGTTGGTCCAGACGGGAGTCCTGACGCAAATGCTGAGCCCATCTCAAACAGGCCCGAGAAACCCAGGCCCCACAAATAGAGGTTTGTAAGGCCAAGGCTTTAGTCTCAAAGGCCTGCTTTAACAAACCATCCACCTTTCTATCCTGGGTGTCCTTCAAGGCCACACTGCTCTCAACCGGAATTGTAGTCTTCTTAGTCACCGCCGAAACCGCTGCGTCAATCCGTGGCGAACGAAATTTCTCCTTGTCCTTGTCCGCCAGAGGGTAGAGACGATTCATCGTCCTGATACCCTTCAAGCCTGAATCAGGGTGATCCCACTCAGCCTGAATCATCTGATCAACTACTCTATGAACCGGGAACACTGACTGAGAATCTCGGACCGCTTGAATGAGAGGATCTTCCAAAACCTCTTCCTCCCCGAGTCACCCGACAGTCAGATTCAGGGCTTGCAAAGATTCTGTAATTAAGGGAATCAGTTCTTCTTTGCGAAAAACGTGGATGATCCGAGCCTGTTCCTCAGGTTCCGGAATCTCCCCTTCCTCCAAGTCATCGATCCTGTCTTCGGGTTCCACATCAGACCATTCCGGCTCTTGCCATGGCATATCCGGGAGTTCCATTTCCGACACTCGGGGACGCTTGGCTGCCTTAGGGGTGTCCACTCTCGCCCCCTCTGCCTGGAGAGACGGCGGAACCGGTGGGACCGTGCACAGCTCAGATCCTTTTCCCAAGCGACCCCTCTGAAAAGCTTGGTACATAAGAAGCACGAAATCAGGAGAGAAATCCCCCCAGAAAATCTCACTAGGTCCCACTGCCTGTGAACCCCCTGGCACAGACGGAGTAGGAGGAAGGGAAGGTACGAGAGTCCCTGGAGCCAGCTCCTCCCCACTTGAAACTGGAGGATCCACGGACTCCAAAGGTACACTGGCCTCCATTGTCTGCTGTAGATCTTGTGGATTGCAGGCGCAGCCCTTGCAAACTCCCGCGTCAGAGACAGAGCCTTTGCGGGACCCACAAATCACGCACTGCGGCCGCTGGGACATGGAAAGAAAACCCACAATAGCGCAGAGCTGCCGCAAGAATAAGGCAGGCCAGACTACAAACAGGACTGCAGAACACCTACAGCCCGTCCTGCAATTGAACTGTTTTCTTCTTTTTATTTTATTTTATTTTTTTTTATTTTTTTTTTACACCCCGACTCACTGCTAACCCAATAAAACAAAATTAAGAAAGGCCCTTCTGAGCCAGGTCGCACAGGTCAGGACACGCCGCAGCACGGTCCCCGAAGGAAAAACGGGAGCCGAAAATAAAATGGCCGCCGGAACCTCGACGAGACGAAAAAAGGCGCGAAAAACTAAAGAGAAGTAAAATCAATTAAAATCAATTAAAACAAAGAAAACCGCAGCGATCTCGCTGACCCGAAGTTCTCTGGGCACTTTAAAACCGGCCAAGATGTCACTTACCCCGTAGCCACGAAGTTGTAAAGCAACGGAGCTGACACAAAAATGAGCAAGCTGCAATGGCCCCGCAGTGTGAGGAAACACCAACCGGAGCGCTAAGCGATCTGGGGTCCTCTGAGTTGTGGAATCACCTTGAATGTTGCCCCCAAACTAGGAGATGGTAATTGTGGCCAGATTCCTCCTCCAAGCTTTCCTGGAGGGGAGATCACAGGCTACGGAACTGCAGCCGATGTGCCGTTGCCTAGCAGAAGGCAGACGGGCAGTGCAAGCTCGGCTCCCTCCTTTACAGGTATTTAAAGGTACAGACCCCTAAACTGTAATAAACAAAAAAGGCACTACAAGGAGCAAAACGGATGAAAACAAACAAAAACCATTAAAGTCCTAAGACCCAAAGTGAGCCCTGAGCAGGCTCACACCGCCTCCTGCTGCAAGGAGACTGGACACACTGGGGGGCTGATGGGAGCTCCAGCAGTATACATCCTCACAGGGAAAGGATTTGATTGGTCCAGTCTCCTTGCTGCAGGAGGAGGTGCACTACCCTGATGTGGAGGACTAAACTGGAGAACCGCTCAGGAAAACACCTTAGGGTGCCTTGTCAGCCTTAATGTGCTCTGTTTGTCACCTTAACGTGCAATGTCCTGTTAACATGTGTTAAACAGCCAAGGCACCCTTTAACACATGTTAAACAGCCCATTGCTCCCTTTACGCCGGAACGCCCCCTACCTGCCCACTGCCTTATATGGCTTAAGGTACCTTAATGCTGCACTTACCGCTGGTAATTTTATCACGGTTTAGTAAACATATCCCTAGACCAGAGCTACTCAATTCCAGTCCTGGTGGCCCGCAACCCTGCAGGTTTTTGGGATATCCCTAATGATATGCATGAGATATATATGCATTAGAGATAGCCTGCCAACCTGACTGGTTTGTGGCCCTCCAGGGCTGGATTTGGAGACCCCTGCCTTACACCTCTGTCATTTAAGATTGTAAGTGGGCAAGGTGCAGATGTCCAAGACATCAAAAAGGTTAGAATTTGTCACATTCCTCCTTGCTTCTCACCACCACCAAAATATTGTCTATTAGACAACTTTTTGGTGGTGTTGAGAATCTAGGAGGAATGTGACATTCTATCTACCCTTTTGATGTCTAGAACATCTGTACCTTGCCCACTCACAATCTTAAATGACAGAGGTGTAAGGCAGGAGTCTCCAAATCCAGCCCTGGAGGGCCACAAACCAGTCAGGTTGGCAGGCTATCTCTAATGCATATATATCTCATGCATATCATTAGGGGTATCCCAAAAACCTGCAGGGTTGCGGGCCACCAGGACTGGAATTGAGTAGCTCTGCCCTAGACTCACTCATTCAGAACTGGAACAAAACAATTAGCAGTATAGCAATAAAGCAGCACACACCCATTATCCAACAGGGCCAAAACACAGGAACATGGTACTCCACCCAACTGAAAAACATGAAACACAACCTAAGAGTTCTGGAAAGAAGATTGAGATGCTCCAAGTCAGCTATCAACCTTGACACCTACCTGGCCAAACTACATGAATATCAAACATCCACAAACAAGGCAAAGAAAGAATACTATACCAAAATTCCTTAAACCATTCTAGAGAGTTCTTTGACTTAGTCAAAAACCTAGTAAAAGACCCCACTTCAAAGGACGAAGTTACAGAATTAACCCCGCAAGCCATGGAAGATCACTTCTAAACATTGACACGTCCTCTAGGCATCCAGACACACATAACAACAGCTCAACCATGTCATAACCACACAAACACCAGAATCACCTGGGACTCCTTTTCAATTGTCTCCTCTGAATACTTAGAAAAGATCATCACAGACATCAACACCACTACATCCCCACGAGACCCATGTCCAGTCAGGCGGGTCAAGACTGTGTGCAGATCTACCACCCATAATATTCAAAATCACACAACTATCACTGCAGCATGGATATATGCCCATTGACAAAAAACTGGCCTCCATCCATCCAACAATAAAAGGCACAGCTGACCCAAAACAGCCAGCTTCATGTTGGCCAATTGCCAGCCTGCCATTCCTAGCAAAAGTAATAGAAAAAAATAGTACAGTCACAACTCCAGGAACATACAGACACTCACTTCCCACTTGATTCCCAACAATATGGGTTCAAGCCCCAACATGGAGCTGAAGGACTAGAAAGGGGGACTGTTACTTCCGGAGAGAAATCTGCAACTGTGAGTATATACTTCTGGTAATTTTCTAAAAAGAATTCTTTGTATTAAAGCTACTTAATCTGTGAACCCACTGTTTTTTGTTGGATCAGTTAGGGCCTAGTAGCAGCAATTTAAGTTTGAATTTAAAACACAGAGGAGAACTTTCTGGTTACATTTCATACCCAGCAGAGAGCTTGTAGTTTAAATTTAATAGTCACTCAGGGCCAAGTAACAGCAAAGTACTTTTAGTTTAAATTTAACACACAGAAGAGAGCTTTCTGGTTACATTTGGAACCCAGCAGAGAGCTTGTAGTTTACATTTAATAGTCACTCAGGGCCTAGCATCAGAAAAGTACTTTTAGTTTTAAAACACAGAAGAGAGCTTTCTGGTTAAATTTAGAACCCAGCAGAGAGCTTGTAGTTTAGATTTCATAAGAAGTTAGAGCCTAGCAGCAGCTAAGAGCTATAATTTAAATCAAATCAGAATTTAGCTTACCTCAGCAGCACAAGACAGGGTACTTTGTAGCAGCCCTCTTTTAATAAGTGTTATTTCCCTCCCTCCCTCCCCATACCCACCCACCCCTGGGATAATCATAGCTTTATAGGTACTTACACATCTTAAATGACAGGAGGTGCTTTCAGGTGAAGCTCATTACCCAAATCAGTCATACACTAAGGACCTGAGATTAATTAAGCTTCAGGTGAACAAGGTATATTAAACGTATTGTGTTGTTGTTAAGTGCCGTGGAGTCGGAGTCGACTCATGGCGACCCTCTGGATAGCTATCCTAAATTGTGTTCGGTCTTCAGTCAGACGGCTCATTGTTGACAGACTGGTACCCGTAGCTGCTGTTATTGTAGCGATCCATCTCATTGCTGGCCTTCCTCTTTTGCATTGACCTTCTATCTTGCCAAGCATGATGTCTTTCTCTAATGATCTCTCTCTTTGCATGATGTGTCCAAAGTATGAAAGTCGAAGTCTTGTCATCTGAGCTTCTAAAGAAAGCTTAGGTTTGATCTCCTCTAGTACCGACTGGTTTGTTCTTCGGGCAGTCCATGGTATACACAGTATTCGCCGCCAGCACCATAATTCAAAGGCATCAATTTTCTTCCCGTCTGTCTTTTTCACTGTCCAGCTTTCACATCCATATGATGTTATTGAAAATACCATGGCTTGAACAAGTCGAATCTTTGTATGGAGAGAGACATCTCTGCTCTTGAGAATCTTATCTAGGTCTTTCATAGCCATTCTGCCAAGAGCAATGCGTCGTCTGATTTCTTGACTGCTTGTTGCTTCTTTATTGATAGTTGATCCAAGTAGGTTAAAGTTGTTCACGATTTCAATTTCTTCTCCTTCAACGATGAAACTGTTGATTATGCCAGTTGTCATGATCTTTGTCTTCTTTACATTAAGGTGCAGGCCCATTTTGAGACTATGTTTTTTGATTGTGAGAAGCAAATGTTTCAGATCATCTTCACTTTCAGCCAGTAATGTGGTATCATCAGCACAGCGAAGGTTGTTAATGAGTCTTCCACCAATCTTCACACCTCTGTTGTCTTCACACAGTCCTGCTTCTCTGATGATTTGTTCTGCATATAAATTAAACAGGTAGGGGGAAAGTATGCAGTCTTGTCTTACACCTTTGCTTATTTTAAACCGTTCTGTTTCTCCTTGTTCCGTTCGAACTGTTGCTTCTTGATCAATGTACAGATTGCGCAAGAGAACAATCAGGTGTTCTGGTATACCCATGCTTCTTAATGTGGCCCAGAGTTTCTCATGGTTTACACAGTCAAAAGCCTTGCTATAGTCGATAAAGCACAAATAGATATCCTTTTGGTATTGTTTAGTCTTTTCAAGGATCCATCTCATATCCGCAATGATGTCTCTCGTTCCTCGCCCTTTCCTGAACCCTGCTTGCACTTCAGGTAGTTCTTGTTCTAGGTATGGCTATAGTCTCTTTTGAATAATCTTCAGTAGAATCTTGCTGGCATGTGGGATCAGAGCGATTGTGCGATAATATCCACAATCAGTTGAATCACCTTTCTTTAGTATTGGTATAAACACAGATCTTTTCCAGTCAGTTGGCCATGATGTTGTCTTCCATATTTCTTGGCAGAGCCTTGTAAGTACGGTAACAGCTGCATCAGATTGCTGCAATACTTCTATGGGAATGCTATCAATGCCTGGTGCTTTGTTCTTTGATAAGGCTTTCAATGCTGCTTCAACTTCTTCTTTCATCACCAATGGTTCCTGATCATAAGGTATAGGTTGAAACGGCTGTTGGTCCACTTGATCTTCTGGTCGTCGTATCTTAAAAAGGATATAGCGATTTTAGAAAAGGTTCACAGAAGAGCCACCAAAATGGTAAAGGGGATGGAAGGATACTCCTATGAAGAAAGGCTAAAAAGGTTAGGGCTCTTTAACCTGGAAAAGAGACGGCTGAGGGGAGATATGATAGAAGTCTATAAATTAATGAACGGAGTAGAACGGGTAAACATAGATCAATTGTTTACGTTATCAGAATATAGAAAGACTAGGGAACATGCAATGAAGCTACAGGGTAAACTATGGTGTCTGTGCTCTGTAGAGTAAAATGTAGGCGTTTGGGCATGTTTAAGTTATCTGCACTAAAGATTCTGTCTTTATTACCACATTTTAGTAGTGGGTACAATATGGGGACTTGATTGGCAGGAACCACAGCTGGGACATGAACCTGTGACCTTCTGCTCCTGAACACACTGGCTGTATGTACTGCACCACACTGTTGCCAAAGAGACAGTGTATTCCCTGGGAATACCATGACTGTTCGTCTGACAGGGCCTGTCTGTTGCAGTGCATGGCACCCATCTACACAGGGCTAGGCCATGGTCTGCTGTGGGCAGCTGCCACTGCCCCCTCCACCACCGGTACCCCTCTGCCACCATGCTGAAATGCCCTTCTGCTGGTGGTGCTGGTAGTGCGCAGTCTCAGGCCATCTAGTTTGCAGGTAGGCAGCTGCCTATGGTGCGGGTTCTGGGGTAGGGGTGCCTGCATAGCTGTCCACGCTTCCCCCCCAGCACCACCTGCCAATGTTCTGTGCCCTGGGGGTACCTGCTGGGTACTATCCCCTGTGACACTGTGGGAAACACACTCGTGCCCATGTTGGGCCCTCATCAGTTGCTGTCTGGCTGCTCTACTGTTTCAGCATTCCTATGGGCCACCTAGGCATCACCCTAGTCCACACTGTGGTCCAGCTGCACCACAGCATGTGCCGCCTGTAGCCTTCTGTGTCCCCTTTTCCAGCATCTGTCCAGTTGCCCGTTCCAACATGCCCGCCCTGCTGTTGCGGAATATGTGCACACCATAGGAAACCTGTCCAATGGAAAGGGAAAACCCTGATCAGTGCTATTTCTCTGTGGGATCATTCACCTTGTATGGGGACAGAGCATAGACCCTTCCAAAATTCATCTTTTTTTAAGAGCTTTTTCGGTAGTGTTTTTTTATGTTTCCTAATAATATCACTATTGGGCAGCTTGGTTATGTTTTTTTTACATTTTGTTGGGGTCATTTTCAATGTTTATTTGCCCTTTTGTTCCGTGTACATGTATCACACTTATCACTTTTTGTTGGTTTCCCTGGTTTTGCTGTACATTGCTGACGGAAATGGTTTCTTTTCCCTTTAAATCTGCTCTAACCCCAGGGTTTCACTGGCGTTAGTTTTCAGCCCCGGATTTCACAGTGTTAGGGTGCAGGGAGCCTCTCCCCTCCCACTCTCCGCCCATTGACACTCTCTCTCCGCCCCTTGGAGCCTTCCTCCGCCCTCCGGGAGTCTTTCTCCACCCTCAGCGCTAAGGTACCTTTGCGCCCGATAAAGCGCCATTATTGCTCGATAAGGTACCTTATCACGCGATAATGTCGCCGGGCGCACGTTGAGACTGCTTAGTAAACATATCCCATAGTTTACCACATATATGCAGATTATGTCATGATTTATGTTCCATTCAATACCACTAACCCAACCACCACCCATATAAAGAAATGCGTCACCTGCATAACACATTGGCTTGCTGAACACCACATAATTATAAATTACAAGAAAACTGACATCTTATATATCACCAAGGACATCAACTTCATACCACCTACTCACATAACCATTACTGGAGCCCAAATACAGTTCAAATCAGAAGTGCACTATCTAGGAGTCACTCTTGATCAATGCCTCTCACTATCCCCTCATATAAGCAATGTTACAAGAAGCATCTACCAAAAGCTGAAGATGGTACAACATCTCAGACCACTCCTGGATCCGAATGACTTTTATACGGTTCTTCAAGCACTCATATTCCCTCACTATGATTACTGTAACCTCATTCTACAAGGCCTATCTCAATCTGCAACTCACCTACTTCAACTAGTCCTGAACACAACAGCACACATCCTCTGCAGTGCCCCAAGAATGGAATGCATAACCCCACTCCTCAAACATTTGAGGTGTCTGCTTATCACTCAATGAATCAAATATAAGTCCATCAACACAATCTTCAAACTTTTCCATGGACTATCTTCCACCTACCTCATGCATGGGTATTACATCAAGCATGGAAAATTCTTTACAAATACGATCTTGGAAGCTCAAACCAGCTATATTCCATGCATTATGAAAAGTGAAAGGAAGTCCAAAAAACTGTCAGCATGGATTAAAGGTGAGATCAGACTGGATGCTGTAGCCAAAAAGCATCTTTCAAGAAATGGAAAACGGAGCCAAATGATGAAAGCTGGAAACAACATAAGCACTGGCAAGTTAGATGCAAGTTATTGATAAGGCAGGCAAAGAGAATTTGAAAAACAACTTGCTGTGGAAGCAAAATTGCATAATAAAAATTTTTTCAAGTACGTTTGTAGCACTAAAATCTGTGAGTCAGTTGGATCATTGGATGATAGAGGGGTAAAAGGAGCACTAAGAGGGGTCAAGGCCATAGCGGAGTGACTGAATGAATTCCTTGCTTAAGTCTTTACTGAAGAAGATTATTTATTATTTATTTTTTTATTTAACATATTTTATATACCGCCTTTCAGAATCTCAAGGCGGTTTACATCGAACAGAACTTTTACATAGAACGTTTTTCAAAACTATATACAGGTTTCCAAAGAACAGAATTTCGTTTATATAGTACGTTTTTCCAAACTATGTACAGCAATGTTTACTGTGTTTACATTTAACTATTTACATAAAGTTTGTGCTCTGCTTCGTGCCTAAGATTTGGTTTGTTAAGTGGTAGGCAGTCTGTTCCAGGATGGTGGAGTATATATAAGTATTCAGTAAATAGGTGCATTTTCAGGAGCTTCCTGAAGGTAGAGACGTCTGTGGTGGCTCTCAGGGGGTGAGGGGGGGAATTCCAGAGTGCAGGGGTGTAGAGTTCGAAGGCTCTCTTTAGAGTATTCTGGGATGTTCCTGTGTAGGATGTGGAGCAGGCAAGTGAGTCTTGATGTTGTGTTCTTTGTGATCTGTTGTTAGAGGTTTTACGGATTAGTTCATTTAAGCAACCGGCAGATTGGTTCTGTTGAATTCTGAAAGCCAGCATTATGTTTTTATATTTTATTTTATTCTGGAGGTGATGGGAAGCCAATGAAGGGATTCAAGAATGGGGGATGATGTGGTCATGTTTGCAGGATCTTGTGATTAGACGTGCTGCTGCGTTCTGAGCTAGCTGTAAGGCATGGATTGAACTTTTTGGTAGGCCATGTAGGATTAGGTTGCAGTAATCAAGGTGTGGTGTGATGAGCACTTGACACACAGTTCGGAAATGGTTCTGCTGAAGTAGGGTACGTAGGTTTGGCAAGTATTTCATCCTGTAGTATATTTTGCAGCTGGTCTTCCTGATGTGAGTCTGTAAATTGAGTCTCTGGTCAAGGTGAACTCCTAGGTAGGATGTAGATAAGTTATCCATGACTGAAATGGTATTTAAAGCTGATGCAGTAGAGGAATTTAAAGAAATATTGATAAACCAGGAAAATGTATTACAACTATTTGATAAACTGAAGAGTGGCAAATCACTTGGACTGGATGGTATACATCCAAGGATGTTGAAAGAACTGAAATATGAGATTGCAGACCTACTATTACCAATCTGTGAACTATCATTAAAATCATCAGTAATACCTGAAGATTGGAGGATGGCCAAAGTAATGCCAATTTTTGAAAAGGGTTCCAGGGTGATCAGGGAAACTACATATTAGTGAGCCTGATGTCTGTACCAGGAAAAATTGTAGAAACCATTATTAAGAACAAAATGTCTGAACATGTAGATAGTCATGGTTTAATGGGAGACAACCAATAGCTTTAGCCAGGGAAGGTCTTGTTTTACTAATCTTATGTTTTTAGAAGGTGTAAATAAACAGACAAAGGTGGGTTGGTCGATGTAGTGTATATAGATTTTCAGAAAATCTTTGACAAGATCCCTCATGAGAGACTCGGCAAATTTAAAAAATCATGAGATAGGAGGCAGTGTACTATTGTGGATCAGGAACTGGTTAAAAGAACGAAAGCAGAGGATAGTGCTAAATGGCCAATTTTTCCAATAGAGAAAGGTGAATAGTGGTGTACCCCTGGGATCTGTGCTGGGTCCGCTGCTTTTTAACATATTCATAAATGACCTGGAAATGGGAATAACAAGTGAGGTAAACTAATTTGCAGATGACACAAAATTAGCAGAAAAAACAGCGGAGGGCAGATACCACGGCCAACAGGACGGTGTAGATAAAACCAACTTTATTGAGGACCCAACTTTACAAGTTTCGGCCAGAGGCCTTCATCAGGGGTCTAAAAACGGACATATAATAAACAAAACTGTAACATATACATAAAAAATAAATATGGATAAGTGCATAAAAGAACAATTGAGTAATTAAAAAATGAATAAGGAACATTTACCAGATTACCACATAGAAAGCGTGTGAACACGTCTATGGGATGGAACAAAAATTCTTCCCAATCTATGACATAATAAGAGAATACATATAAATGTAATTGATAAAAGGATACACATGAATACATATTAAAATGTTCTAAACATGCATCAGGTATGTATAGGAAGGACAATAACGAGGAGGAGAATGGCACTGGCATGAAAAAACTGGGAATTTTATCTATATGTGCTAACCATTGCATACAAATTAAAAACAATATTAAACACCATAAAACTACTAGCTTTAATCAGGAGCTTCGTCTAAGAAATCATAAAAGCATATAAACCCTCATAAATAATTGTAAATAAAACCACAAGACACCATACAGAAGAAGGAGCATAAAAACACATCAACCATAAATTTATTAAGAAATGGGGGGAACTCATTGTGTATGTGTGTATATAAAAACGATATAGGGCCACATGAAAACATGGGTGTGAGATGCAAAGGGATCATGCTGGGCAAGCTGTGCCAATATGTGAAAAGAAAAGAAAAAGGACTCTCCTTATCCAACGACACGTGCAATGTTGAATGTTATACTTCAAAAAAGGAGAAAAGAATTCAGGCATTGCTAAAACACAACAGTATGTCTGCTGAAAAAAAATGCAAGGATGAGGGTGAGAAGTGCACGTGTCTCTCTCCACATGCTTGTAAAACATGTGCAACGGTTATCAGATGTAAGCACCATTTATTTTATGCATGCACGAGGAGGTGGAAAACCATCGATAGTACCCAACTAGAAGGAACTTTATTCTTTTATTAGCGGGTTTACCGCCGCCGCACACGGCGGGTCTCTATTGTGATTGAGCGATCTAACCTCTCATTCATTAAAAAGCAAACGATCGAAAACCACAACTTGCAGCAAGCCTATATTAACAGTTGAGAACGGCAATCGGCCGATGAGGTAAGTATAAGAACACAGACGGTAAAAACGAGAAACTGTACATAAAACCATAGAAGAATTAAAAGGGAATGAAAAATAACACGAAGAAGAAGAGGCCGAGGCAGGAAATCCTCTACATAAAAAGAGTACTGCACCTGCAGGGGCTGTCAGACGCGGGAAAACGCCGCGCGGGAGCATTGGTGACAAACTTAAAGAGAAAAGGCTCCTCCCACTACGAGGTCAGTTGTGATGGACAGTTGAGGGCCCATAGATAAAAAGGACTCGTTAAAATTGTAAAACAAACATTTGCCTTACAAAAAAAGGAAGTAAGAAAAACTGACTGTAAAGCATCAGAACATATAAGCATGAACAATCTGTACATAAAAAGACTGTACATAAAAGATTACGTACGGGCTGCTTAACAAAAATAAACAGGGTGTACAGAAGACAATCTTAAAAGCATAAAACAGTTTAGGGTCAGGGATAAAATTGGATGGAATGCAAAAAATAAGAGATGATAAAAGAGGAAAGTGACACCAATTGTCTCTTGCACCTCATAAAAGTGCCATTTGGCATGGGAAGCAACACAAAAAATACATGTAGCACAAGAAATGGCATTGAAATAAAAAATAATAATAAGAGCCCAATATGATAATAAAATGTAATTCACATGTATCCTACAACAAGGGGGGGGGGGGAGGGAGAAGGGCGGGGGAGGAGGGAGGGGAAAGAAGGGGGGAGAAGGGGAAGGGAAAGGGGGAAGGGGCAAGGGGCAAGGGAGGAGAGGGGGGAAGGAGGGAGAAGGGGGAGAAGGGAGGGAGAGGGAAGGGGAGAAGGGAGGGGGTAGGGGCAAACAAAACAGTTCAAAGGAACAGATTGTATTCAATCTCCTTATTTAGCCCACCTGGAAAGACGGTGCCTAATAAAAATATGAACTTTTGCTCTTCTTGTGTCAACCGGCGGTCCAAATTACCCCCCCGGGGGGAAGGAAAAAGCTTCTTAATGACAAAAAATTTAATATCATCCAATTTATGCTGGAATTGAATCCAGTGTTCCACAAGTGGAGCTGTAATAATACCCCTTTTGATACAACTTTTATGCTCCTGAATGCGTATCTTGATTGCACGGATGGTTTTACCTACGTACAGAAGGGAACAGGGGCAAATGATAACGTACACAACATGTGTAGACAAACAGTTGGTATAAGTGTGTAATCGATAAGTCGTGTTAGTACCAGGATGTATGAAACAACCATGGAGTGTGATGGCATATTTACACACAGAACACTTATTGCATCTATAGTGTCCTCTCTTTGTAGAGGGAGGGGCAGACGTTGAAGGCATATATGAGGAAACCAGCAAATCACTTAAATTCCGTTCTCTCTTGTATGCGATGGTAAGGCATTGGTTTGAAAAACAAGAGCGTGTCTGTAAGATGTGCCAATGGGACCTCAGGATTTTCTGTATTTTGGAAGAAAGATACGAAAACCGAAGGGTGCAAATAAATTTATCATCAACTGGTTTGACCTTGGGTAAAAGTAACTGTTGCCTAGAGGAGGAATAGGCACGTACAAAACCTTTTTTGATACACTCTTTTGGATAACCTCTGGAGTAAAACCGTGTAGCCATATCGGAGAACTGTTTCTTAAAATCATCATCATCAGCACACAGCCGCCGGAGGCGTAAAAATAGGGAAACGGAAAGATTCTTTTTGAGTTGGCTGTTATGAAAACTCTCAAAACGGAGTAGTTTATTATGATCCGTTGGTTTTCGGTAAATAGTAGTAGTGAAACAATTATGTGATTTCTTAATAACAATGTCAAGAAAAGGAATTTCAACAGAATTGAACTGCATTTTGAATTTCAAATTGTTATCCAAATTGTTAAGCCAATTGTAAAATTCATGTAATTCATTGCAGGTTCCCTTCCAAAGAACTAAAATGTCGTCTATATACCTTTTCCAAGAGAGGACAGAGGATGAAAAGGGACAATCACTCAAAAAAGTATCTTCAAACTGAGCCACATACAGATTGGCTATATCAGGAGCCAATGCGGCGCCCATAGCTGTACCCTTAATTTGCTGAAAAAACTGGTCATTAAACAAAAAATAGTTTTTAGTTAAAGCAATATGGGCCAGTGCCACCAAAAAATGAGTGGGTGTACAAATAGGTGGGGTACGCTGGTCTAAATATTTTGTGATAACAGCAAGCGCGCCATCTTGTGGAATGTTGGTGTAAAGTGATTCAATGTCATACGACATCAATATGATATCCGAAAGGTCACCGCTAAAGCTATTTAGGAAAATAATAACATCAGAAGAGTCTTTAACATATGTGGTAATGCGTGGAACAAAAGGGCGTAAAAAAATATCAATAAATTGAGAGAGAGGCTCCAAGACTGATCCTATACCCGACACGATGGGTCTGCCAGGGGGAGAAGTGAGTGATTTATGAATCTTAGGAATGGTGTAAATAGTAGGAACAACTGGGTGGGGAACTTGTAAAAATGAATATTCTCATCGAGTAAGATATCCGGCATTATACCCATAAAACAATAAAGAATCAATATCCTGTTTAATTGCTAGTGTGGGATCGCATGGTAAAACTTGATATAAATTTTTGTCATTAAGCTGAGAAAGAAGTTCTTGTATATAATAAGACCTATCCAATATGACAATACCACCTCCCTTGTCTGCCGGTCTAATTATAATATCTGACCGTTTATTTAATGTATGTAGAGCCATCCTTTCATGATGCAACAGGTTGTTAAAACGACAAATTACAAATTACAAATTAAAAAAATGTTTTCAGACAATCCCAATACCTCTATGGATCCATCAATTATACGTAATAAGTCATGTTGGTACCCGCCTGGTCCCCTAGATCCTGCTATTCAATCCTTTATGGACTGTGTCCTTCGGGATGTCCAAATATTAGAGATAACATCCAGATGTCGTTTTAACAACAATCACAATAGAGACCCGCCGTGTGCGGCGGTGGTAAACCCGCTAATAAAAGAATAAAGTTCCTTCTAGTTGGGTACTATCGATGGTTTTCCACCTCCTCGTGCATGCATAAAATAAATGGTGCTTACATCTGATAACCGTTGCACATGTTTTACAAGCATGTGGAGAGAGACACGTGCACTTCTCACCCTCATCCTTGCATTTTTTTTCAGCAGACATACTGTTGTGTTTTAGCAATGCCTGAATTCTTTTCCCTCCTTTTTTGAAGTATAACATTCAACATTGCACGTGTCGTTGGATAAGGAGAGTCCTTTTTCTTTTCTTTTCACATATTGGCACAGCTTGCCCAGCATGATCCCTTTGCATCTCACACCCATGTTTTCATGTGGCCCTATATCGTTTTTATATACACACATACACAATGAGTTCCCCCCCTTTCTTAATAAATTTATGGTTGATGTGTTTTTATGCTCCTTCTTCTGTATGGTGTCTTGTGGTTTTATTTACAATTATTTATGAGGGTTTATATGCTTTTATGATTTCTTAGACGAAGCTCCTGATTAATCCTGATTAAAGCTAGTAGTTTTATGGTGTTTAATACTGTTTTTAATTTGTATGCAATGGTTAGCACATATAGATAAAATTCCCAGTTTTTTCATGCCAGTGCCATTCTCCTCCTCGTTATTGTCCTTCCTATACATACCTGATGCATGTTTAGAACATTTTAATATGTATTCATGTGTATCCTTTTATCAATTACATTTATATGTATTCTCTTATTATGTCATAGATTGGGAAGAATTTTTGTTCCATCCCATAGACGTGTTCACACGCTTTCTATGTGGTAATCTGGTAAATGTTCTTTATTCATTTTTTAATTACTCAATTGTTCTTTTATGCACTTATCCATATTTATTTTTTATGTATATGTTACAGTTTTGTTTATTATATGTCCGTTTTTAGACCCCTGATGAAGGCCTCCGGCCGAAACTTGTAAAGTTGGGTCCTCAATAAAGTTGGTTTTATCTACACCGTCCTGTTGGCCGTGGTATCTGCCCTCCGCTGTTTTTTCTGCTTGTGCGATCTGCGGAAGGCTCTCTTCTCCCTTCTTTTTCCTTGATGACACAAAATTATTCAAACTTGTTAAAAGAGGATTGTGAAAAATTGCAAGAGGACCTTGAAATTGGAAGACTGGATAGCAGATAAAATTTAATATGGACAAATGCAAAGTTATGCACTTAGGAAAGAACAACCCAAATTATGGTTACACGATGCAAGGTTCCACATTAGGAACCACCACCCAGGAAAAAGATTTAGGCGTCATCATGGATAACACATTGAAACTCTCCCAAGAAAGGAATGGAGAATAAAACAAAGGATATTATAATGCCTCTGTATCATTCCATGGTGCAACCGCACCTTGAATATTATGTGCAGTTCTGGTTACCATATCTTAAAAAGGATAAAGCGGAATTAGAAAAGGTACAGAGAAGAGCCTCCAAAATGGTAACGGGGATGGGAGGATACTCCTATGAGGAGAGGCTTTAAAGGTTAGGGCTCTTCAAACTGGAAAAGAGACAGCTGAGGGGAGATATCATAGAGGTTTATAAATTAATAAATAGAGTGGAACGGGTAAACGTAGATCAATAGTTTGCACCATTAAAATGTAGAAAGACTAGGGGACATGTAATGTAGCTACAGTGTAACCCATATAAGACTAATAAGAGTAAATATTTTTTCACTCAATGTGTAATCAAACTCTGAAATTTGTTACCGGAGGATGTAGTAAAGGCTGTTAGTATAGCTGGGTTTAAAAAAAGGTTTGGACAAGTTCCTGGAGGAAAGGTCCATAAACCATTATAAAGGGGACCCAGGAAATCCACTGTTTGCTCCAATATAAGCATTATGGAACCTGTGTCTTCTGGGGAAACTTCTGGGTACTTGTGACCCGGATTGGCTACTGTTGGAAACAGGATACTGGGCTTGATGGGCCTTTGTCTGACCCAGTATGGCATATTTTATGTTCTTATATTCTTACTCTTGAGGAGGTTACCATGCCCACCAGAGGCAAGACACAGCTTGCGCTGGTGGTTGGATTCCAGGAAGCTAGCAGTAGGAATGCCGCAGGAGCCCAAGTGGATAGTTGTGACCACCAATGCCTGTCTGTCCAGATGGGGAGCACATTGTCTGTCACAAGTAGCGCAGGTCAGTGGTCTCCGGAAGAGAATGCATGGTCCATAAATCGTTTGAAGATCCAAGCGGCATTTCTGTCTCTACAATTCTTTTTCCCTCTGCTTCAGAACAGGGTGGTAAGGATTTTTTTGGAAAATGCCACCAGTGTGGCTTACATCAATCAGCAGAGAGGCACAGGAAGCACAAATCCAAAGGAAGAGGTGGCTAAGCTTCTTCTTTGAGAGGAGGCAAACCTTCTAGCGCTATCAGTGGTGCACATGGCTGGAATGGAAAATGTGCAGGCCGACTTCCTCAGCAGACACCAGTTGGATCCGGCATAGTTCGTTGCTAAGAGTCACAGATCTGATGGCTTCGCCTCCAGTGCCAAAGTGGACCGGTTATTCAGTCACCGGTGAAAGAGGATGTCCAATGGTCTGGATGCTCTAGCTCAATCGTGGCCAAAGAAATGTCTTCTTAATGTGGGCATGCCGCTGATCGGGCAACTGCTTCAGCCTTTGACCTTCCCTCTGGTTCCCATTCCTAAGATATGTTGTCCATGTCATCTGTTTGTCTGTTTGGTCTCTGTTCAATAGTATGTGTGTAGTCTTCATAATAATTTTAATAGTTTTAACCTGTACTGTCTTCCGTCTTAGTTCTCTTTCTTGTCTACCTTTTATGTCCTCTCTTGTCTTTGCTTTCCTGTTATTTATGGCGTTCTTTTCCTTACTCTGCAGTGTGGACTTTTATTTTTATTGTACACCGCTTAATGCTTTGGCAATAGCGGTTTATCAAGTGTTTTAATAAAGATAAAGATAAAGAAGACATAATCACACAGAGGTCTGGTGGTTCTAGTGGCACTAGACTGGCTGCAGAGGCCTTGGTATGTGGATGTAGTCTGGTTAACTGTGGGCTTTCCATGGTGTCTTTTGGTGATGGAAAATCTGCTGTCGCAGGGTCCAATTTTCATGCCTCAAGTAGATCAGTTGTCACTTATGGCTTGGTTCTTGAGAGGGCTAGGTTAATAAAGAAGGGCTACTCAGCTCAGGTAAGAACCACTTTGCTTCGAGCTCAGAAGCATTCTACATCTTTGTCGTATGTTAGAGTATGGTGAATTTTTGAAAACTGGTATGAGGAAAACGGTCGCTGGGCGCTTTCCGCCTTGGTACCCAATGTGCTTGCTTTTTTGCAAGCAGGTTTGGTTAAGGGCCGAGTGTTGAATTCTCTATGGGTTCAGGTGGCCACCTTAGCCTGTTATTGAGGTTGAGTACCAGGTAGAGCCATAGCTGCCCATCCAGATGTGGTGCATTTTCTTAGAAACATAGAAAAACAAGAACAGAAAAAGACCACATGGCCTATCTAGTTTGTCCTTCCATATCAACAGCTACAACAGTCCCCTTTTTTCCTTTACAGATCCTCTGTGTTTGTCCCCTGCTTCTTTGAATTCAGATACTGTCCTCATCTCTACCACCTCCACTGGGAGACTATTCCACGGATCCACCACTCTTTTCGTAAAAAAATATTTCCACATATCATTCCTGAATCTATCCCCTTTCACCCTCATCCCATGTCCCCTCGTAGCAGAACTTGGTTGACGTGGAATGTTTTTTACTGCAGTGCAGCTTAAGTAACAATGAGCAGCACAGTATGCAAATGAATTCAGAGTAGCTCATTATTATGCAAAATGAATAATTCAGTTTGAATTAAACCTCACAAGCTGTGTCATTCATGCAGCATTAACAACTCTAGGGCGCTGTTAACTTTCCTTCCCAAAAGCATCATTCCCGATGATCTTGGGAAGCAACAAAAAGGGGTCGGTGGCTTAAGAAATAACAACCCTTCCTTAAACCACCTCTGTCCTGATCCTTTCCAATAACACCTCTACTTGAACTCAGTACCCACTCCAATCCCTTTTCAAATAATCCTTGTCTCAACCCTACCCCAGTTTTTTTTTATTTAACATTTTTTATATACCGCACTATTCATCATCAGTGTGGTTTACATTGAACATCAACATACCTGTCAATCCATGACTGATCTAGGTTTACAGATAACAGGGAAGATAAACTGGGAGTTAACTGGGGAATAACTATCTACATAATTATACATAATTATATATACATTGAATAGGTTACATCAAGTTTTGATATTTGATAAGAATATAGTGTATTCACATTTTGATCCTTTGTTCTGGATTGTTTCTATGTGTAGTAGTTATCTGAGTGATGCGGGAGACGGATTCTATTGTGTGTATGGTAGCTTGAAATGTAAAGTGAATAGATAGTGCTTGATGGACTTTCTAAATTGGGTGATATCCCTGATTGATCTGATGTTTGGAGGTAGTTTGTTCCAGCACTTGGGGGCATAGGACACAAAAGCTCTGTTAATAGTTTGTTGTGTCCATTTTGTGGAGATACTGGGAGTAACTAGTGTGTTTTCTGCTACTAGTCTCCTGGGTCTGTTGTTTGGTGTGTGGGTGATGAGTTTTGAGATCGATGCAGGAGATAATTTATTAATAGCCTTGAATGTGATGAGGAGGGTTTTGTATGTTATTCTGCAGTTTATCGGAAGCCAGTGCAGATCGATCAGTATTGGTGTTATATGATCTCTTATAGAAGCTCCAGATAGGATGCGGGCTGCCGCGTTCATCGCCAGTTGAAGTGGATTTAGTGTATTCTTGGGGAGACCATGAAGGATGATATTCGCATAGTCGAAATGCGGTGTGACTATTGCTTGGAAAACTGTGCGGAAGTCCTTGGTCTCCATCATTGGTTTCAGGTGGCGCAGTGTTTTTAGTTTGTAGTAAATTGACCTTACTGTGTTCTTTATGTGCTCTTTAAGATTGAGTTGTTGATCGAGTATCACACCGAGGTACTTTATGGAGGCTTTGATGGGGAGTTCTGCATCTCTTACTGTGAGGGTGGTCGGCGGAGCAAATTGCTTGTTTCTTGTTGCTATGAGTACTTCGGTTTTCTTGAAGTTTATTCTCATGTTTTGATTGAGGAGCCAGTCGGTTATTGCATTGAAACAATTGATTAGTGGAGAGTAGTCAGGATTTGATATATTGATTGGTGTGAATATTAGCATGTCATCTGCGTATAATAAGCAAGATATATCGAAATCTCTGGTGATTTGGCAGATTGGCTGCATGTATATATTAAAAAAATTCAGTTCATCAATTAATACTCTACTTTGGTTCCACTTCCATGTAACAGTCCTCTTCACCCTCCATCCTCCTCTCCAAGGAGGGTACGGGGGGGTTAGCAGCAATTTTTGACAAAAAGAGCTGGATGCCATATTATTTCGCAAGGTGTTGAATTTTTTCTTTGAAGGGGCCTTCTCTTAATAGTATAAAATGTCAGGATCCTAGTTGAATTAGGAGTATTCTAATATGTTTCAATTTGATCTGATTTGTTTATATTATTGTATGTAATTTGTGTTTTACAAAGATGTGCTTTTTAAATGTAAACCGCATAGAAGTTTCATGATATGCAGTATATTAACTGGATGGAATGGTAACATAATAAATAACAGTGGATAAAGACACCATGAGGTCTCCCACATTCATGTCCAACCCATCCCTCACCTCAGTTAGCCTCTCACCCTCTGCTACAATCATTGAGGAAGGAAGCATTCACTGTACGCCAACCAACTCGCCACCTGTGCCTCTCATCCTATTTACAGACCTCACCTGGAATCCATCAACCACATTGTTGTCTATGCCAACCCTCATGTCTCTAAACTATAGTTTTACCATGAAACTGTAGATGCAGCTGTGTAGTATATTACAGAGCCCGCAGACAGCTAGGTGCACATAGGCACACACCAAGCCAGGCCCACATGAACCCTGACAATGGACATCCAAATGTGACTCCAAATAATAGTAGAGCTGCTCTGTGTTTCCAAACACAAGGCCAATGTGTGAATGAGTCAGGGGACACAGGATCAATGCCAATATGTGGAGTATCAATGATAGACACAAATATCATGGCTGTACCAGAGTAGCTGTGACCAGTAGTGGTAGATGCAACCTCCCACGTCACAACAAACTGGGATGCCCACATACAGAGCTGAAGAGAAGAAAACGCACAATGCAAGGCATGATGGCAGATCACACAAGTATAGCATGTACAGTGGGACAGCTGTGGCAAGTGCATGTACCATGAAGTGAGCTGTAATAATGCTTGCACATACTGCAAGCACACGCAATCTAGGGGCATGTTACAATGGTATGTTGACCAACGTTCCCAAGAGGGTCTAGACAGTATGAGGGGGGGGGGGCACCTTGTAGACTGTGAGGTGCAGCTATGCAGTGTGCATGCATGCGATGGTCTAGCATTATGTTTGTATGTACAATATGCTGCTGGTCCTCCATCACCAAATGTACAGACCATACACAGTCCCTGTGCATGTGGCTACCTGTGGGCGTGCCCACTACACCTGCAGTGTGTGAGTGCATGTGCCTCTCCTGCCATGTCAGCATGCGCTAGTGTCAGTGAGAAAACATGATAGATGAACAAAGACATGGTAGTATGTGTCTTGTTCACTGCCATAGGCAGAGTAGGGGCACATAACATCTGGGAATGTGGCAGATTTAGGTTGCTGTGACGCAGCATGCACCCGCAGCATGGCTGAAGCTCATCAGACATTGCACTCTGCATTGCAGTCCCACAGCACAGGTCCACAGTATGGATATAAAGACATACGAGGTGTGACAAAAAAGAAATGAAACTGTCCCATAAATGTTTTATTACAAAATCTACAGAGAAATTACTCATTGTCCCCTTCAAAGTAATCCCCCCCAGAGTTAATGCACTTTTGCATTCGCTTCTGCCACGTACGGAAGCACTTGGTAAAGTCCTCCTCCTTGAGGTCCCTCAGCTCCCTCATCACAGTGGCCTTGATCTCTTCTACAGAGGCGAAATTAATTCCTTTGAGCACAGTTTTCAGCCTGGGGAAGAGCCAGAAGTCACACAGTGCAAGATCTGAGGAATAAGAAGGGTGGTCAAGAGCTGGGATCTGTTTGTTAGCCAAGAACTGCCTCACACTGAGCGCAGTGTGTGCGGATGCGTTGTCGTGGTGGAGCAGCCATGACTTGTCTCTCCACAGAGCCTGCCTGCTGCGTCGAACCCGGTCATGGAGGCGATTGAGGACCTGCTGGTAGAAGTGTGTCACCAGATGCCCCTAGTGGCTGGTTGGTGTAAGGGCATCTGGCGCATTTAATTAATTTTTAAGGAGTGATATTCCTGAAGGGCCCAGAGGATTCTGGTCCTTGTAGTGCAGAACTCCTTATTAAGAACAATTCAAGACCGAGTGTAGGGTAAACAAAGGCTTTATTTCCCCGGTCAACGCTAAGGTCCAGTAAGACACAAAGAAAGTAAAATACAGTCCTTCTTATTAACAAAAAGGTTCCACCAATATTTCAAACAATCAACTGTTGTAGGCTTCACAGTCAAGTGTAAGTCTGGGCTAAGGCTTCTTTGAAATCAAAACAAATTAATTCATGCTAGCTGCTGAACAAAGATTGCATTCCATCGGCTCCTCCTGAGGAATGGGACTACTTTCTTCATCTTCAAAGTCCATTGACTCAGGGTCACTGCCCTCCTCATATGAATGACAATTTTCACTCCCTGTTAAATCCTCACAGGGATTCTTTTGCTTCCCATACAACTCTCTTATTAAGCTATGGGGAAGTGCTCTTAAAAGGTCAGTTTTACTTCTTCTCCCCTTATAAAGCTTATATCTTTGAACAGGGTTTTCATCAGTAAAACGTTCTCTTTGAATTAAGGATTTTGCATACCTTGGCTTCTCTAAGCTGCCACACCCAGAGCTCTCCTTGCAACATGCTTTCTCATGCAGACAAGCTGTTCTAGGCAGTGCTCTGCTTTCAGGGCTATCAGGCAAACCTGGTATGGATTTCCACCCTCTATGGTTCTCAGCAAAGGTATCTCTGTAGTAGGAACTTCCCTTCCTTGTTCCTTGCTGGTTTGATACAATAAACTTACTTGAGGTAAGAGAGTCCCTTTTCCCAGGCAAACTGCTTCTTCTGTTTGCTTTGCTATGGACTCCGTCCCAATATGTTTGGCCTCTCTGGACTCTATCCCTTTGAGTGAAACTCCTTTGGATTCTGTCTCTTTGAGTTGGCTGCCCATGGAAGCTGTCCTGTTCCAGGTTTCTTTTCCCACAGCTATCCAAACTGCTGCTCCAGGCTGTGCTCCGTCCTGAGCCTCTTGCAGTGATACTTGCTGTGCTTCCGGCTATGCTCCTGGTTATGCTGCTCTCACGGCTTCTGTTGCTCCTCTCTTTACTACTCTGCCCTTCTATCATCTGGTTTCCTTTATAAAGGGATTTTTGGTTTGAACGTTTTGGGCTTGATCCCAGGTGAAACTGCTTGCTACTAATGCAATCAGTGTCAGAGCACGTTGCTTCTGGCTATGTGGAACTGCTCATACGCCCTCTGGCTGTGCTGCGCTGGAACTGCGCTCTCTGCATCTTCTCAGTTCCATGTAAAACAGGGTTTTTTTCTAAAGCCATTTCTTCCATAACTTCTGCGTTATGACAAGTGCTGGTTGACTGTCTGACCCTCAGGCACAAACTCATGATGGACCACTCCCTTCTGGTCGAAGAATGTGATCAGCATGACCTTGATCCTTGATTTGGACATGCGCACCTTCTTAGGTCTGGGTGACAGTCGAGTCTTCCACTGTGCACACCTTCTGCATCCCAAGCTCCTGCACCAAGATGGTCCACACTTACTCCCTGTTCAGGCTGAGCTCCTCAGCTATCATCCACACCATCAATCTGCGATCACTCCGCACCAGCTGGCTCATGCTGTCAATGTTCTGAGCCATCTTTGTCATGGAAGGCCGTCTTGACTTCGGGGTCCACAAAAAAACAGCACTAGCCACTCAACCGAGCAGGAGCAAAAAAAAGAAGCGGCAGATACACACCCAATAAACTTAAAAACTTTATTAAACCAAGGGGTGGCCAAAACCCAACACAGGCCGTGTTTCCTAATTACTTCATCAGGGGCTATCCAGGCACACTAAAAAACAAATATATAAATTAATAAAATCAAACTAAAGAACAATAGACATATAAAAAATTGGAAAATTAAAAATGAAAATACTAATAAAAATAAAATTATAAGCATTAATATATAATATAAGCATAAAGGCCAAAATGGACCATATCAATGACCAAATATCTTAAGAACCTTAATAAAAATCATAAAAACCATATATGATCTAGATATATCTAACGTATTTGATTAACCAACAACTCCATAAATAAAATAACACAGAAAATTCATTTATATGCACATATATAATTAAATATGAAAAATATGTATAATATAAATAAATAAATAAATAATTAACACTATGAACACTAATTGGAAGACAAAACATGATAAAATAACTAAACCATTTATAAGTATAAAATGCAATACACAACATTACACAAAGAATATAAAACCCAACTATAAGTCATTGCGAAACAAGAAGGGATGAGGAGACTGGAAGGAGTAGGACCCATCTAAAAACCAATTGTGTAAATGCTAATAAAATCACATACTATAAAGATGGATATTACCTGTGGGTGTGAAGTACAAAAACTTCACCAGGATCGATAAAAAACTAGCAGATACTAATATCAGAATAGCTTCTAGAAAAAATAAATAAAAATAGTGGTAATAAAAATAGTAGTAATAAACCTGTGACCCATACGCCATATAAAAGAATGGAAATAATTTTAGTTATTTAAAACAATATTTTACAATAGAAAAAGGATAAAATTATAAGTGTGTTTACATAGTTATAAATTATCAAAAAAACATGGCTGATGCCCCCCATTGACATATAAACTGTGTATCTTTATTTTAAAATCTAAACGTACTGTCCCTCTTTAGAATTCATAATCATAAATATAACCAGTACTAAACCCATACTCTGATTGAGTAAATGAAATCATCTTAATGAGGGCTCAATATACATTGATTAAATGTCTAAAAAACTGTAAGTATAACTCTCATAAAATTGTATTTTAATACTATCCCTATTAAAAAACTCATGAGCAAAAAATAATCAAAAAAAAGGGGGGTGGGGGGGGGCTTATTTCTATAATTATAAAATTTGCCCTTATAAAATAAATTATATTCTCTAATTTTAAAAGGTGAATGTTATGCCCACACAAATATAAATATATTACTTTATTTTTAATATAAAAAATTAAATATAACAAATTGTTAGAAAATATTTTAAAAATGCTGTACATATTGAAAGACCATGAACATAAACATGACCTATGACAAAACAAAAAACTCAATAAGCGTAAAATAATTATATTGTTTTAAAATATTGAAGGTCATGAATATTGCCCTAATAAAAATGAATAAATGGATTCATTTATTTTTAAAATATAGAAGACTTTGGATGTTATCCTACCCCACTAAAAACTCATGAGCATAAACATAAACGATCATGAATAATATAACGATTAAAAGAATAAGAACCAACATAAAGGCATAGTATATAGAATATGTAAACAGGAGAGAGGGTTCTCTAAAAAATCTTATATACAACAAACAAGACAACCTCCCATCGGTTGTTAAACTAATAAGACCGCATTGAACACCATAAAGACATAGTGGAACCTAATAAAAATCAAAAGAAAAGGGGAATCGAAAGATATGCAAAAACAAACCAAAATAGAATTATAAACACACTAAAATCTTTCTTGCCTTAACAACATCCAGTGTATTCCTTGTGCCACGCTATCCAATCCGAGTCTCAGGCGCATAAACCGAAAAACCTTAAAAATGACATCAAAATGTTAATACAACATTGAAAATATCGGGTGCAGGGAAAGTCCAGGTGAACGCTGAACTAGAAGGCACGTACTTGTGTATTAAAGGTCAAAAAACGAAAAATGATCAGTGCCTAATGGAATAAATGTTAATCCAACTATTAAAAGAAACCGGACTGCCATAAAGAATGGAATTATGTTTAAAAATAAGGCGTTTAAACAATCGTGTGAAAGAACTCAAAAAACATTTCATATAAAAAGCTATTAATAAAATAACACCCGGGGAAAGTGGGGGAGGGGGGGGGAAGAAGGGGAAGGGGGAGGAAAGGAGAGAAGGGAAGGGGGGGAGGAGGGAAGGGGGGAAGAGGAAGGGGGGGGGAAAGGAAAGGGAAGAGGGGAGGGAGGAGAGAAGGGAAAAGGAAAACACCAATTTTAACGAAAACCTTAAAAGGGGTGGATAAAAGTCTTTCTTTAAACATCGGGGATTTAAAACGCTTGATTTAAAAAAGCCTACAGAACATAATGATAATTGCATATATAATTGTAGAACTATAACAAATGCCAAACCTGCAACTGTACAACACTAAGAGGGTAACAAAACAAGGAACCATCTGTAGCACGCCGTTGAGGATTCCTCAAAAAGTAGAAGAACGCCGACGCATGCGCATTAAGAAGAAACCTGAACCGGAAGTATGACGATAAAGAGCTTTAAAAAGATGAATAGAAGAAAAAAAGCACTGATCCATCACTATATATTAAAAACCACAAATAAATTCTAATGGCATGTACTGACTAAAAGATTTTATGTAACAATGTATGATGCAACTCAAATAAATGAACTATTAAATGTATGAAATAGGGAAAGAGCTATAAGGGTCAATATCAGTGTGGGCACTGTTCGGTTTGTACACATTCCCTTCCGGTCCGAAAGTTTTTTACGCATCCCACCACCCAGAAAAAACATTACATACATGATCACTCTAATTGTGACACCACAAATGTCATATATGTTATTACATGTCCATGCAAGCTGCTGTACGTCGGTAAGACCAAACGTACAATACGTGTCAGGATCGTTGAGCACAAGAGTAGCATCAGAAGAAAGTTAGTAGATAAACCACTTGTCCAGCATTGGATTGAGAAGAAATCACTCACTCTCTGATCTACGTTTTTTTGTGATCAAGAAGGTCATACCAAATTGGAGAGGTGGGGACAATGAGAAAGACATTATTAAGGCTCGAACAGAGATACATTTTTTTGTTAGATACATTCACCCCTCGGGGTTTAAATTTAGAAAGAGACTTATCCGTGTTCCTTTAGGAGTCGTCATTGGTGGTTTGAGATTCATAGTTTTAGCTGATCCTTATGTACATTCTCCTTTCCCTTTCCTCCCCCCTCCCCTTTCCCTTCCCTTTCTTTTCCTCCCCCCTCCCCCCCTTTTCCTCCCCCCCCTTTCCTCTTCCCCTTCCCTCTCTCCTTTTCTCCCCTTTCCCCTCCTCCCCTTTCCCTTCCCCCTCCCTCTCCCCCTCCCCCTCCCCTCCCCTCTTCCTCCCCCTCTTTCACCCCCCTCCCCCACCACAACCCTACCCCCCCCCCTCCCAACACATCCCCCCTCCCTTCTCCCAACACCCCCCCCCGGTTCCGCAGTATGTTCCCCTCCCCCTCTTTCCCTATTTCATACATTTAATAGTTCATTTATTTGAGTTGCATCATACATTGTTACATAAAATCTTTTAGTCAGTACATGCCATTAGAATTTATTTGTGGTTTTTAATATATAGTGATGGATCAGTGCTTTTTTTCTTCTATTGATCTTTTTAAAGCTCTTTATCGTCATACTTCCGGTTCAGGTTTCTTCTTAATGCGCATGCGTCGGCGTTCTTCTACTTTTTGAGAATCCTCAAACGGCGTGCTACAGATGGTTCCTTGTTTTGTTACCCTCTTAGTGTTGTACAGTTGCAGGTTTGGCATTTGTTAAAGTTCTACAATTATATATGCAATTATCATTATGTTCTGTAGGCTTTTTAAATCAAGCGTTTTAAATCCCCGATGTTTAAAGAAAGACTTTTATCCACCTCTTTTAAGGTTTTCGTTAAAATTGGTGTTTTCCTTTTCCCTTCTCTCCTCCCTCCCCTCTTCCCTTTCCTTCCCCCCCCCCCCTTCCTCTTCCCCCCTTCCCTCCTCCCCCCCTTCCCTTCTCTCCTTTCCTCCCCCTTCTTCCCCCCCCCTCCCCCCTCCCCCACTTTCCCCGGGTGTTATTTTATTAATAGCTTTTTATATGAAATGTTTTTTGAGTTCTTTCACACGATTGTTTAAACGCCTTATTTTTAAACATAATTCCATTCTTTATGGCAGTCCGGTTTCTTTTAATAGTTGGATTAACATTTATTCCATTAGGCACTGATCATTTTTCGTTTTTTGACCTTTAATACACAAGTACGTGCCTTCTAGTTCAGCGTTCACCTGGACTTTCCCTGCACCCGATATTTTCGATGTTGTATTAACATTTTGATGTCATTTTTAAGGTTTTTCGGTTTATGCGCCTGAGACTCGGATTGGATAGCGTGGCACAAGGAATACACTGGATGTTGTTAAGGCAAGAAAGATTTTAGTGTGTTTATAATTCTATTTTGGTTTGTTTTTGCATATCTTTCGATTCCCCTTTTCTTTTGATTTTTATTAGGTTCCACTATGTCTTTATGGTGTTCAATGCGGTCTTATTAGTTTTAACAACCGATGGGAGGTTGTCTTGTTTGTTTTTATATAAGATTTTTTAGAGAACCCTCTCTCCTGTTTATATATTCTATATACTATGCCTTTATGTTGGTTCTTATTCTTTTAATCGTTATATTATTCATGATCGTTTATGTTTATGCTCATGAGTTTTTAGTGGGGATAACATCCAAAGTCTTCTATATTTTAAAATAAATGAATCCATTTATTCATTTTTATTAGGGCAATATTCATGACCTTCAATATTTTAAAACAATATAATTATGTTACGCTTATTGAGTTTTTTGTTTTGTCATAGGTCATGTTTATGTTCATGGTCTTTCAATATGTACAGCATTTTTAAAAAAATTTTCTAACAATTTGTTATATTTAATTTTTTATATTAAAAATAAAGTAATATATTTATATTTGTGTGGGCATAACATTCACCTTTTAAAATTAGAGAATATAACTTATTTTATAAGGGCAAATTTTATAATTATAGAAATAAGCCCCCCCCCCCCCTTTTTTTTGATTATTTTTTGCTCATGAGTTTTTTAATAGGGATAGTATTAAAATACAATTTTATGAGAGTTATACTTACAGTTTTTTAGACATTTAATCAATGTATATTGAGCCCTCATTAAGATGATTTCATTTACTCAATCAGAGTATGGGTTTAGTACTGGTTATATTTATGATTATGAATTCTAAAGAGGGACAGTACGTTTAGATTTTAAAATAAAGATACACAGTTTATATGTCAATGGGGGCAACAGCCATGGTTTTTTGATAATTTATAACTATGTAAACACACTTATAATTTTATCCTTTTTCTATTGTAAAATATTGTTTTAAATAACTAAAATTATTTCCATTCTTTTATATGGCGTATGGGTCACAGGTTTATTACTACTATTTTTATTACCACTATTTTATTTATTTTTTCTAGAAGCTATTCTGATATTAGTATCTGCTAGTTTTTTATCGATCCTGGTGAAGTTTTTGTACTTCACACCCACAGGTAATATCCATCTTTATAGTATGTGATTTTATTAGCATTTACACAATTGTTTTTAGATGGGTCCTACTCTTCCAGTCTCCTCATCCCTTCTTGTTTCGCAATGAATTATAGTTGTGTTTTATATTCTTTGTGTAATTTTGTGTATTGCATTTTATACTTATAAATGTTTTAGTTATTTTATCATTTTTTGTATTCCAATTAGTGTTCATATTTTTAATTATTTATTTATTTATTTATATTATACATATTTTCATATTTAATTATATATGTGTATATAAATGAATTTTCTGTGTTATTTTATTTATGGAGTTGTTGGTTAATCAAATACGTTAGATATATCTAGATCATATATGGTTTTTATGATTTTTATTAAGGTTCTTAAGATATTTGGTCATTGATATGGTCCATTTTGAACTTTATGCTTATATTATATATTAATGTTTATAATTTTATTTTTATTAGTATTTTCATTTTTAATTTTCCAATTTTTTATATGTCTATTGTTCTTTAGTTTGATTTTATTAATTTATATATTTGTTTTTTAGTGTGCCTGGATAGCCCCTGATGAAGTAATTACGAAACACGGCCTGTGTTGGGTTTTGGCCACCCCTTGGTTTAATAAAGTTTTTAAGTTTATTGGGTGTGTATCTGCCGCTTCTTTTTTTTGCTCCGTCTTGACTTCGGGTCATCCTCGACCTCCTCACTGCCAGTCTTGAAGCGTTTGTGCATCTTCTCCATAAGCCTTTTGGAGAAGTTGGAGACACTTGGTTGGGCCCTTCTCCAGCTTAACCAGAAATTTCAAGTTGATTCTTTGCTCCATATTTCTGCCACCTCCTGTTGCGTGACAAAGCGATGGAGCAGTGTGCTACAAAAAAACCTGAAAAAAAAAAACAGAGTGAGAGAGATGAAAAATATTATAGCAAAATAGTGGCGAGATTTGTAGAACTCAGTGACATAAGTGGTTAGCCAACTGGCATTGAGTCATGGGCATGGCTGCCACAGTCTTGTTTCTTTTTTGTCACGCCTCATACAAACACAGAAATATATATATACACATACACACAGGCCTTTCATATGAGGCAATGAGACCCGCCCAGGGTCATGAGGGGTGTCAGAGGGAATTAAACCCCTGATCCTCTGTGTACTAGGTAGTTGCTCCAAGCACTGGGTTACTCCTACACACTATGGGGTATGTTTACTAAACTGCGGTAACGTTCCCTGTGTTAGGTTCTCTGGATGCCCATATAAGGGAATGGGCAGTGCATCATTATGGCAAGCCGTGTCATTTAACGCGCGTTACAAGGCACATTATAAGGCAAAAAAACTTAAGGCGTGTTAATGTTACGTTACGTTAACACGTCTTAACATTACATAACGCGCCTTAACGTAGCACCACAGTTTAGTAAACATACCCCTATATGTACCTCTCTCTCTCTCTCTCTCTCTATACTGTATATATATATATATATATATATATATATATATTGTCGCGAGCACTACCCTGGCGGCAAGTAGAGGTCAGGGCAGGTCGGACACAACTATATAGGGAGGAGATTGGCCAGTAATCCCGAGGCCCAATTGGCTTTTGGTCCTGTTAGTTTCCTGGATCCTAATCTCCAATGAAATCAACTGCACAAAGTGGTGGGAAATTAAAGGCTTTAATTCCCTTTCTCGCAAGGGTTCAAATGATTGGGCAACAACAACAACGCAAAATGTCCTTACTTCAGGTAAGAAAAAGTAAAACAGAAGTTTAAAGCAAAAACTGTTACTTTCACAGTAGCGATGATATTCACACAAACAAGAATGTTCTAGGCAGCAATACATATAGCTTACAAGCCTGGCAGGGATTCTAGGCTTCCCGTAGTACAGTACGTACAGTCCATTTCTGTATCTGAAACCTCATCTGCCAGTTCCACTTGCATTGGCTCATAGGCCGAAGCCTCTGACTCTGAGTCCCTGGTTTCAGGTAGGTTATAGTCAGGCTTCTTATATAGCTCCTCTAGCACTGCCCAATGTTCTGGGTGACTTGTAGGGCGTCGGCTCTGTGCTGTTTTGTATTGAGAAAATTCCTCTCTACTTAGAGGCTTTGCAGCAGCTTTATAAAAACACTTCTTATCCAAAACTCTCTTATCAGGTAAACTTTTTCTATAGCTTGTATCATAAGAAGCTTTACCTTGTGAATTTGGCTTCTCTGTTTCAAGTGAAGGTTGAGGCCTGGACCAGTTTCTCTCCTGGCTTGCCCGTACGGCATGGCTTAGATCTTCAGGCTGTCTCTCCTTTGGTTTTAGACAACAGTTGCAGCAATGCTTTTGCCTCTCTGGGCAAACAGCTCTTACTCCTCTTTGAGCTGAGACCTTCCCAGGTTCTTCATTAGCTCCCAAGCAATCACCTTTCACTCTGGGTGATTTTCTAGCAGTGGAATAATCAGGTTTCCATTCTAACCTCTTTTCCTCTGTGTTGCCTTCTCTCCTGCTGCCTGCATACCTGCTGCGTCCTTCCCAGCCGCCTCTCCAGCTGCCTGCTTTCCAGCTGCCTCCACTCCTGCTGCTGCTCCAGCTGCCTCTCCATCTGCCTGCCTTCCAGTCTTCCACACCCTCCTTAAGCAGTCCTCCTGTGCTCGAGGATTGGAAGCTGGCTGGCATTATCTCATGACCAGTGGGGCGTGGTTCTTCAGTTACTCTGAAGTCCCTCTTGCTCCCTCTAGCTGGTTCCTCCAGATATTGCAGCTTGTATGTATCTTTTTCTCTGTTTAAAGCATTTTCTTTGCTCTCAACCGGGTCTGCTGGGTGACACATCCCCCTTCTTAAAATATTACGGGCTGGGGAAGCCTCTTCTCCGCAGCACGTAATACGCGATACCGCGATCTTCTGCAGCTGACTGGCACTATGCTTCACTCGACTGTTATCCGCTTGTATCACTTCAGGGTGGAATATGCTTTCAGCAGAAGCTAGCAAAACTGACCGTTCATACCAGGGCCGAAGAATGTTGATGTGATAGACTTGTTTATGTCCTTTTGTATCTTGGACCAAGTAGGAAGTAGATCCAATGGGCTTAATTACCGTGTGAGGCCCCTTCCACTGGACTTCAAACTTAGGTGTAGCGCCTGACACTAAGATCATCACTTTCCTCTCCGACCTTCAATTGTCTGGGTTTTGCATGCTGTGAAACGGAAGATCTGCCCTGTGCCTTTAAAACACAGAAATCTGCTGGGTTTAGCTCAGATTCTGACAGGCAGGGAGATCAAAAGCTTTCCAGTTACCATAGGCAACCAAAACAAGCTGAGACACGAGGTCTGAAGGCACGCCTAGCTAGCAAACACTCCCCAGTTAATCAGGAAAACAGTTTTCACATGGGCAAGAAAACGCCCCTAAACCTGTATAAAAAATGTCCAAAGCAAACAGAGTTAGACCAGAGAGATCAGGGAGATCTCGGAGAGCAGGAAGTTCACAAGGAACAGGAAGCTGCAGAAGCTTGGCAAGTAAGAGGAAACTTGCAGGTCTCAGACGGAGGTTCAGAATACTCCTATGCTGACTCTGATTTACCTGAGCCTTGGAGCAGAAAGCCAAGGAGGAATTTGCAAAGGGAAACAAAGCTACCTGCAACAAGAGGGATTAGTTACAGGAAATACTCACCTCTGACGCAGTGTGATTTTCCCAGGCACAGAGCTCAGTGGAAGGAACGTGAGGCAGCTGGTAAGAAGCCATATATAATTGAAAAGCAGAGCTGCTTGAAATTCTTACAACCCTGTGAGAGGGAAAGTAATACGGTTGAAGACATTTGTATGAGTGATGAGGATGAATGTATGTCTCTAAAACCCTGCAGAAGACTTCCAGGAGAAAAGTCTGTCAGGACCAGAACAGGACAGTGTTATGAGCTAACGCCAGGAACAAGAGGTAGGAGATTGAAAAGCTACAAAGAGAAAGCAGGTTTAAACAGAGCTGTTTCTCCGTCCTGCTTTTACAAGCTGTCTGATAACTACCTGCCTTACTGTGGAGAGGGCTGTGATGAGAGTTCAGAGACTGATTTGAGGAGGTTTCAAACTTTCTGCCCTAGAGAAAATAATGTGGTTGAAGAACCAATGATTACAGAGCCAAGTAGCTTAAATCCCTATATTGAGGACATGGATTGCTCTTTGTTAATGGCTAATATAAGTTCGCTGTGCTAGCTAAAGACAAGAGTGCCTTGTAGAGAGCTGAATGAGCACAGAAGAGACTGTCAGCATTTTCATTTGGATTCTGTTTATTCTTATTCCTGTTTTTGTTCAAGCAAGAAGCTGTGTTTTTGTTTTCACCTTCAGTTTGCCAGAAACATGGCTGTATTTTAAGTTCTTGTGTTTTTGTACTGTTTTTGAAAATCCAAACCCCGGGAGGGGAATAAAATCCTTCTTAAACCTGACCACTCAGTCTCAACTACTCCTTTTCATAAAGAAAGGTCGGGCCCAGCAGTGTGACTGGCTGCCTACGCCTCAGTCCAGCCACTGCTGGTGACAATGCCGATCATAGTATTGTTTTTGTTTTTGTTGACTTTCTTTCAGTTTCTCACCTGCGAACTGGGAGGTTCGTTCCAGGCGAGTTCTTAGGTTCTTCAAAAATAGGGGTACGCCTATTTCCTCATCAACGGGTTCAGTCCACTGTTCTCTCAAGACATCTAATATGCCTCTGGGTGCTCGTCCGTACATGAGCTCATAGGGCGAGGTACCTAATGAACTTTGTTTTCTTTCTCTACAGGCATATAAGAAAAATGGCAACATGGTGTCCCACTCCGTCATTTGGCCATCCAAAGCTCATCAAAGCATTTGTTTTATGCTCTGATTTAACCGTTCCACCAAGCCATTGCATTGGGGATGGTAGGCGGCAGTCTTTATATGGTGGATGCCAAAAGCGTCCCAAACCTGAGCGAGGTACTTTGATAAAAAGTTACTACCTCTGTCCGTTAAGACTTCCTGCGGGAACCCCACCTCGCAGAACAATTTGATTAGTTCCACAGCAATAGACTTTGCAGAAATATTTCTTAGTGGTACTGCCCATGGGAAACGTGTAGCCTGGTCGATAATCACGAGGATGTATTGGAATCCTCTTGGAGTTTTGATAAGGGGTCCCACTATATCTATGGCAAGTCTTCTTGCCGGGTCCGAGATTATGGGCATTGGAACTAATGGTATTTCTGGTGGCCGGTTAGGAGTTACTCTTTGACAAGATGCACAGGATTCACAGAAGCGAGTCGTTTCTCGGAAGACTCCCGGCCAATAAAATCTGGCTAAAATTTGATCAAGGGTGCCTTGTGCTCCCTTATGACCCCCTACTGGATGGTCATGAGCCAGACGTAAAACCAGCGACTTAAAAGTGTTTGGGACCACTAACTGCTTCCAAACAGTTCCGGTTCAAAGGTCCTTACACTCCTGATACAATATGTCCTCTTCCATAATAAATCTGGGGAAGGAATTCTTTTCTTCTCGAGCATGCTCCACTGCACGAGCTAACGCAGGGTCTGCCCTATGTTCCATCTTAAAGGAAGGGAACTTTTCCATCAACTCTGCAGGTACCCACGGCATCCCTTTCCCAGCTTCCAGGTCGGTTCTACCGAGAGCGGCACCTTCTTTCTCTTCGTCTCTCAGCCTTGGGTTTTCTTACCTTCCTCAAGGGGTCGCCCATTAAGTCTTCGTGTGACGGAAGGTCTCCTAAGGAGGTGTCTCTAGAACACGAGGGCTTTTCAGCATCCTGGGTATGCGACTGCGTGGAAACTAGAGCTTCCTTAGGATCTATAGCATCCTTGATATTTTTCTGCCAAGAACTGAGATTTTCAGTAGGGTTATGGCGAATGCAAGTGGCACTTAGCGCTGCTTGTGGAGATAAGCCCTCTTTCTGACTTCTCCTGAATTGCGGCCAATCACGGCCTAATACCAGCTCTTGGGGTAATCTAGGCACCACTGCTACTAGCATTTCTTTCACAATGCCTAGTCCCTTAACCCACAACTTATATACAGGATAGCGGGTAGCTGCTCCGTGTATGCATTTTATTTTTACGGTACCTTCTGGCTGATCTGGAACTGACGAACCCTGATCTTTGATCACAAACCATAATCTCTTTGAAATCATAGTCTGATCAGCTCCAGAATCCAGGAGTGCCTTTACATTTATTCCTTGAATCTTTACATTCAATACAAAGCCTTCACGTATTGTTTTTGGGTTCTCACCCACAAGAGCAGTACGTGAATAAAATGTTGTTTCACATGACCTTTTTTACCATAAGAAAAACATCTCTTAGTATTTTCTTTTACTACAGGCTTATAACTTTTTGAAGCAGTATACATGGGTCGTGAGACACTTTCCAATTTCTGCGCCTCCATACCTACTACCAATTTGGGAGTCTCCACCCTGGGTTGGGTGACTCTCTCCACTTCCAAATATCGCTCGGTGAGAGCTATGGCGTCTGTAGTGGTATGGCAATTCTGCAGAATTAGAAAATTCTGTACTCTACTCGGTATGGCCAATATATACTGTTCCAGTATTATCGCATCCATTAAAGTATCCACATTTTTCTTTTCAGGCTGTAGCCACTTGTTTGCTAGACTACATATCCTATGGCCTAGGGCTTTGGGCGTTTCATCAGCCCTAAGGGAAGTAGCTCTAAACATCTTATTATATGATATAGGGGTAAGACCTAAATGATCTCTAATGGCAGTGACTACCTCCTCATAGGTATTAGCTAGAGCTGGGGGCATCGCCCTGTATGCAGCGAGCGCTTCCCCCGTGAGGGACGCTGCAAGCGAATGGCCCACTGCTCAGGTGGCCATTTAGCAGAGCATGCAATTCTACTGAATGAATCCAGAAAATCATCCACATCATCATGAGGACTTAGCTTCCCTACAATGAGATCATTGCATGTCCATTGTCCACTTTCTGGGTTGGTTGGTCCAGTTGCCGTCAGCTTCTCCGCGTTGGCCCTTGCCATCGCCTCTCGCTGAAGAGCCAACCAGTTCTCCATGGTCTGTAAGACCGGTATCTATTGCGCTTGCATGGCCTGGAGGGCTTGCGCTTGGTTTTTCTGCGTGAACTCCGCCTGTTTGTCAAACTGGAGCGCCATCCAGGCACAAAGCTCCTTCGGTTCCATACTGCACCTGTATAAAGGGAGACAAGAAGAAAAAGAAAACCAAGTGTGGCTCTCCTAACAACAGCTCTTCTTCTTTCCTTTTTTTTTTTTTTTCTCAAACTTCCCCCGGATATCCAATACTACTCAGGCCTATCTACGTTTTACCTGACATTAGTGCTGAATCAGCTCTGGAATATAAATGCTGTCCCGCTCTGCAGTTCTCCACTTCTGGGGTAGGAACAGGATTTTCACCTTTCAGGATTTTTACGATCCGTTCCAGATTCTGATTATTCCATTCCGGGTTTTCTCCTTCCGATCCGGTTGACAGCAGATCCGTTCCGGGTTTTGTTTTTCCAGTCCGGTTTTTCCAGGCAGTTCAGTCCGGATTTTATTTTTAAACTCAGGAGTTTTATTTTTCTTTTCTTTTGCGGTTGTAGGCTCCAATCCAATATCCAACTACGCCATTTTATGTCGCGAGCACTACCCTGGCGGCAAGTAGAGGTCAGGGCAGGTCGGACACAACTATATAGGGAGGAGATTGGCCAGTAATCCCGAGGCCCAATTGGCTTTTGGTCCTGTTAGTTTCCTGGATCCTAATCTCCAATGAAATCAACTGCACAAAGTGGTGGGAAATTAAAGGCTTTTATTTCCCTTTCTCGCAAGGGTTCAAATGATTAGGCAACAACAACAACGCAAAATGTCCTTACTTCAGGTAAGAAAAAGTAAAACAGAAGTTTAAAGCAAAAACTGTTACTTTCACAGTAGCGATGATATTCACACAAACAAGAATGTTCTAGGCAGCAATACATATAGCTTACAAGCCTGGCAGGGATTCTAGGCTTCCCGTAGTACAGTACGTACAGTCCATTTCTGTATCTGAAACCTCATCTGCCAGTTCCACTTGCATTGGCTCATAGGCCGAAGCCTCTGACTCTGAGTCCCTGGTTTCAGGTAGGTTATAGTCAGGCTTCTTATATAGCTCCTCTAGCACTGCCCAATGTTCTGGGTGACTTGTAGGGCGTCGGCTCTGTGTTGTTTTGTATTGAGAAAATTCCTCTCTACTTAGAGGCTTTGCAGCAGCTTTATAAAAACACTTCTTATCCAAAACTCTCTTATCAGGTAAACTTTTTCTATAGCTTGTATCATAAGAAGCTTTACCTTGTGAATTTGGCTTCTCTGTTTCAAGTGAAGGTTGAGGCCTGGACCAGTTTCTCTCCTGGCTTGCCCGTACAGCACGGCTTAGGTCTTCAGGCTGTCTCTCCTTTGGGTTTAGACAATAGCTGCAGCAATGCTTTTGCCTCTCTGGGCAAACAGCTCTTACTCCTCTTTGAGCTGAGACCTTCCCAGGTTCTTCATTAGCTCCCAAGCAATCACCTTTCACTCTGGGTGATTTTCTAGCAGTGGAATAATCAGGTTTCCATTCTAACCTCTTTTCCTCTGTGTTGCCTTCTTTCCTGCTGCCTGCATACCTGCTGCGTCCTTCCCAGCCGCCTCTTCAGCTGCCTGCTTTCCAGCTGCCTCCACTCCTGCTGCTGCTCCAGCTGCCTCTCCATCTGCCTGCCTTCCAGTCTTCCACACCCTCCTTAAGAAGTTCTCCTGTGCTCGAGGATTGGAAGCTGGCTGGCATTACCTCATGACCAGTGGGGCGTGGTTCTTCAGTTACTCTGAAGTCCCTCTTGCTCCCTCTAGCTGGTTCCTCCAGATATTGCAGCTTGTATGTATCTTTTTCTCTGTTTAAAGCATTTTCCTAATCGTCTCTCCGGGCCAGTCCAGGACATCTTGGGTGGTCAATCCGCTCCAGCAGCTGAGGACTGGAAACTGAAAAGATTTTCCTGACAGGCTATGCAGCTCCCCTAGGTGTCAGCTAATCAGTCTTACAGTCCTCAGCAGCTGAGCTGGACGTGCTTGATTTAGCTCCCCTGAGATTCGATTAGGAAAGGGTCAGATTTTTGCCTTCGGATTTTCTTTCTGCTTGGAAAATCCAGTTTTTGTTTTAGGGCTTTAGGTTTTGATAGGTTGTGCCTTGAAAATATTAACAAAAAAAAAAAAAGAGACAAAGGAGGCCGAGATAATAAATTTTGCCCGGGCAAGAATCGCTTCTGGCTGGAACACCGAGAGAGCTTAAGCTGAAGGGGCTCTGGCTCCGGTGATAGCGCTAGTGGTTGGGGAAGCTCCTCTAGACCCTCGGTGCTTAGTCCTCATGAGGTAGAGCCTGCCTCTTTCAGGACGTTGCGATTTGTCAGCGGACAGCAGGCCTGGAGCCCCAGTGTCCTCTCCCTGCATTCCACAGCGTCCTCGCATCTGTTCCCGTTAGCGACGGGGAAGCGGTGCTTGAAGAATCGCTAAAGCTCCGGGCAGTATTCAAGGGGTGAGTCTCCTTTGGGGCACTTATTTATGGTGTGTGAGCATTTTTATTCCTGTCCGGGGTCTGGAGTTCGCTTCGGGGTTTTTCCTGGACGCGCGGTATTTGTTGTGTGTTTCGGGTCTCCGTTTTTTGTGTAGGTGCGCTCTGCGGGGTTGCGATCGACATTTGGCCTTTGGGGGGTTTCTTTTAGCTGGGCTGGCATGGAGGATAACCCCTCAGGGTCTTCTCTCATTTTGCCTTCTGGTGTTGGGGAAAGCGTGGGAACGGCGGCCATTTTGTTGGCTCAGCCCGCAGCTCCCGCGTCTCTTCCTAAGCCTCACAAATGAAAATCAAAGTCTGGGAAGCCGACGGTGGTTCCCGACCTGAAGCCTCAGCCTATTCCTGCAGTGCAGGACTCCACTGGTGCTTATTTTTCTCCTGACTTTATTATCGCTATGCATCAGGCTTATCTTATGAAACAGTCTCGAATCTCTCGGCCTCCTGAGGCTGACCACCTTTTTGGTTCCGCGGGGGTATCTCCCTCAGAGGTTCACTTGGGGGAGTCTAGCTCTGCGGGGCTGCGCAGTAAGGATTCCTCTACGAGCATCCTGACCTTCCTAGTGTGCCCTCCCCAGATTTGGAGGAAGGTGATTTTCTCTCTGATCCAGGTGTGGATGCTTGGTCTGGGGATTTGGAGGAGGGCGAGCTGGGTCCGGGGGAGGATCCCAATGTTTTTCGTATGTTCCATAAGGAAGAGCTGGGGGCCTTAATCTCTCAATCTCTTTCTGCCTTGAATTTAGTTCTGCCAGCCGTACAGCAGGAACCCTTAGAGGATCCTTTGCTGCAGGGGTTCAGATCTCAGAACATGTGTTTCCCTGTCCATCGGGTTATCAAACAGATGATCGAGGCTGAATGGGAGTTCCCGGAGGCATCCCTCAGAGGGGGACGCTCGATGGCGCGGCTCTATCCTGTGCCTCAGGAAGAAAAGGACTTGTTTGCGTATGCCCAAGGTGGACGCCTTGGTATCGGCTGTAACTCGAAAGACCACCATCCCGGTGGAAGGGGGTACGGCTCTCAAGGATTTACAGGATCGTCGTTTGGAAGCGCTTTTGAAGCAGGCCTTTGATGCTAGTGCGTTAGCCCTTCAAGCGTCTATTTGCGGAGCTTATGTATCTAGAGCCTCCATCCGCTGGTTGCAGGGGGAGCAATCTTCAGAAAGAGTGGAGGACTCTCCTGTGGACGTGGCAAAGCTGGAGTCGGCGGCTGCCTATCAGGCGGATGCTTTTTATGATTTGGTTCACATTTCGGCTTAGTCCATGGCTTCCGTCATTGCGGCAAGGCGTTTCCTTTGGCTTCGAAATTGGGCAGCGGATGCGTCCTCTAAGGCGCGCCTGAGTAAATTGCCGTATAAGGGCAAGTTGTTGTTTGGAGAGGCCTTGGACAAGATTGTTAAAGATTTGGGGGACTCCAAAGGGGGGTGGCTACCGGAAGATCGTCCGCGAGCTTCTCGGTCGGGGTCCTTGCAGTGGGGTCAGGGTCGGGACTTTCGCAGATTCCGGGGCGCCCGTTTCACGCCTTATCAGCGTGGTCGGTTTGTTTCTAGAGGGCATTCCTTTCGGGGATCCAGAGGTTTCGGTAGGGGCTTCTTCGCTGCTCAGCAGGCCGCAAACAAAAAGTCCCAATGAAGTGAGGCCGGTCCAGGTGGACGTGCCGGTTGGCGGGCGGTTACAGATGTTCCTGTCCACTTGGGCCAGTATAACCACGGATCAGTGGGTTCTGGAGGTTATCCGAGACGGCTATGCCTTGGAATTCGCGCAAAGGGTTCCCGACTCGTTAGTCCTGTCTCCCTGTAGTCCGCAGGCAAAGAGGATAGCGGTTGCGGAGATGCTCCGTCGTCTGTTGTCTCTTCAGGCAGTAGTTCCCGTGCCTGCAGACCAGTGCGGATTAGGTCGATACTCGATTTATTTTGTGGTTCCCAAGAAGGAAGGTTCTTTTCGTCCTATTCTGGATCTCAAACACGTAAATCGGTGTTTGCGAGTGCCTCATTTTCGGATGGAAACCTTGCGATCGGTAATTCGCTCCGTTCGACCGGGGGAGTTTCTGGCTTCCATAGACCTTACCGAGGCCTACCTGCACATTCCTATCCAAGAGGAGCATCAGAGGTATCTCCGTTTTGCGGTGCCCATGGGCCATTTTCAGTTTCGGGCTTTGCCGTTTGGCCTAGCCACGGCTCCTTGCACCTTCACCAAGGTGATGGTTGTCGTAGCGGCAGTGCTCCGAAAGGAAGGGATTCAGGTCCATCCCTACCTGGACGATTGGTTGATAAGGGCGCCGTCCCGAGCGGAATCGGAGAAAGCCACGGCGCGGGTAGTGCAGGTTTTGGAACAGTTAGGTTGGGTCATCAACCATACAAAGAGCCATTTGGAACCCGTGCGGCGGTTGACGTATCTGGGGGCTCTCTTTGACATGGGAGTGGCGTCAGTGTTTCTTCCGGAAGACAGAGTGCGGAAGATCTTAAGGCAGGTGTCCTCTTTTCTGCGAATCAGGGCTCCGACGGCTTGGCGATACCTGCAATTGCTGGGGTCCATGGCGGCGGCCTTAGATTTGGTGCCATGGGCCAGGGCTCACATGCGGCCGCTGCAAAGCGCGTTGTTGTCCCGTTGGTCCCCTCAAGAGCATCCTCTCTCGCGCAGGTTAGTCTGTCCGGATGCCGTACGGCTCAGCTTGCAATGGTGGACGATGCCCACCCATCTTCAAGCGGGAGTTCCCCTGGAGGTGTCGCACTGGATGTTACTCACGACCGACGCGAGCCTCTCTGGGTGGGGGGTGCATTGTCTGGGTCAGGTAACACAAGGTCTGTGGTCGACAGAGGAACGGTCCTGGTCGATCAATCGTTTGGAGCTCAGAGCGGTTCGTCTCGCACTGCTAGTCTTTGTGGAAGTACTGGTCGGGCAGGCAGTGCGGGTTTTCTCCGACAATCAGGTAACAGTTTCTTACATCAACAGGCAAGGCGGCACAGGCAGTGCTCTCTTGCTGGAGGAATGCCTGCTCTTGTTTCAGTGGGCGGAAGCCCATCTCGTGGCGATATCGGCGGCTCACGTGGCCGGCAAGGACAATGTGCAGGCGGATTATCTCAGTCGTCATCGTCTAGATCCCGGGGAATGGGAGCTGGATGACGAGGTTTTTCAAGAAGTTACTCGACAGTGGGGGCAGCCTGTTCTCGACCTGATGGCTACCCAGGCCAATGCCAAGGCCGCGCGGTTTTACAGCCGTCGCAGGGAACACATGTCAGAAGGTCTAGACGGCCTAGTACAGCCCTGGCCTCTGTATCAGCTTCTGTATGTGTTTCCTCCGTGGCTGCTCTTGGGAAGAGTTATCCAAAGGGTGGCGGCTCACAGCGGTCCGGTGATTCTGGTGGCTCCGGATTGGCCTCGGCGACCGTGGTATGCCGACCTGATGCGGCTTCTCGTAGCGCCTCCCTGCAGGCTGCCCGCGCGCAGGATCTCTTGATACAGGGTCCGGTACTCATGCCGGAGGTGGATCGATTCTGTCTTACGGCTTGGCTCTTGAACGGCGCAGGTTGCAGCGCAGGGGCTACTCAAGCGCAGTAATAGCTACTCTGTTGCAGTCCAAGCGACGGTCCACGTCGTTGGCTTACATTAGAGTTTGGCGTTTGTTTGAAGCTTAGTGTGTTGAGCGTAAGGCCTTGCCGGAGGGTGCGTTGATACCGGATATTTTGGGTTTCCTTCAGGGGGGATTGGAGAAAGGTTTGGCTCTTAGTACCTTAAGAGTTCACGTGGCGGCGCTGGCCTGTTATAGGGGGAAGGTACAGGGCAGGCCGCTTGCTTCCCACCCTGATGTGCTCCGTTTCCTTTGGGCGGCTAAGAACATTAGGCCTCCGAGGCGTCTGGTAGTTCCTCCGTGGGATTTGAACCTGGTGTTGCAAGCGTTGTCGGCTCCGGCGTTTATCGGTCATAGGTCGGAGCACCTCCGGGAATTGTCATGGAAGACAGCTTTTCTGGTCACTTTGTGTTCGGTGAGAAGGATTTCTGATCTTCAGGCCCTATCCTGCAAGGAACCGTTTCTTCACTTTTCAGTGGAGAAGGTGGTGTTGAGACCGGTGTCTTCTTTTCTGCCCAAAGTGGTTTCTCCTTTCCACATCAATCAGGTGGTTTCCCTTCCTACTTTCGGAGAGTTGGGGACTAGTGACTTGGATCGGTCCCTTAGACGACTGGACTTGGGCCGTGTATTGCGTAAGTATATCAAGGTGACAGAGTCTTTTCGTCGGTCCGACCGGTTGTTTGTGCTCTACGGTGGTGCGGCGAAGGGGAAGGCGGCCACCAAGGCGTCGATCGCTCGCTGGGTGAAACATGCTATTCGCGTGGTGTACGAGACGACCGGTACGCCGGTTCCGCAGGGCCTGAGAGCTCATTCAACCAGAGGTCAGGCTACCTCTTGGGCGGAATATGCGTTAGTTCCGCCGGTGGACATTTTTCGAGCGGCTACGTGGTCTTCTCTGCACACGTTTGCGAAGCATTATCAATTGGATATTCAAGCGCAGGAGGACGCCAGAGTGGGCTCGGCGGCGCTCATAGCAGGTCTCACAGGACCCTCCCGTATTTAAGTACTGCTTTGGTACTTCCCAAGATGTCCTGGACTGGCCCGGAGAGACGATTAGGAAGAAGAAATTAGGCCTTACCTGCTAATTGTCTTTCCTTGAGTACTCTCCGGGCCAGTCCAGGGCCCTCCCTTCGTGTTTTTCTGTGAGTTTCGGTGGCGTCTGCTGCGCGTTCAGTTGGTTATAGTGGCGCAAGGAGCTGTGTAGTGCAGTGGTGTTGGATACCGAGGTTCCCTTGGGAACGCGGGTAAAGAGCTATCAGACTAACTACAAAAGAAAAGAAGAAGAAAAAAAAAAAGATAATACGGAAGCCGTGTGGCGTGCTTCGCTCTCCATATGTAGCTGTGCGGCGGGCGCGCTGTGTGGTTTTTGTTTTCTTGTTTGCTTAGGTTATAGGTGTTTTCAGGGCTAGCTTACCTGCTTTGTTACTGAGCGACTGATTACACCTAGGGGAGCTGCATAGCCTGTCAGGAAAATCTTTTCAGTTTCCAGTCCTCAGCTGCTGGAGCGGATTGACCACCCAAGATGACCTGGACTGACCCGGAGAGTACTCAAGGAAAGACAATTAGCAGTTAAGGCCTAATTTCTTCTTCTTTGCTCTCAACCGGGTCTGCTGGGTGACAATATATATATATATATATATATATATATATATATATGTGTGTGTGTGTGTGTGTGTGTGTATGAACATGCCTATAGCCTATATACACATATATGTATATATATAGGGGTATGTTTACTAAACTGTGGCAATGTAGCAGTGGCTACGTTAAGCCGCGTTATGTAACATTAAGGCGCGTTAACATAACGTAACATAACGTTAATGTGCGTTAACGCACCATAAGGTAACATTAAGGCACGTTAACGTTCCCGGCCGCGGTAAGTCCCGCAGAGGATGGAAAGAGGGCGGACAGAAGGGGTCAGTGGGCGGGGAGAGGCCCCCTCCATACTAACGCAAGGAAATGAAGGGTTGAATCTTAACGCAACTGAAAACCTGGCGTTAGCACACATTTGCAAGAGAGAGAAACCATTTCAGTGTCAGCAATGTACAGCATAGGCAGGGAGCCCCAGAAAAGTGATAGTAGTGCTACATTTGCAGAAAACAGCATAGTGGCCAAGTATGACAGGCCACTATGGCGATGGTGCAAATGGGGCATAGGGGGCTGCAGGCAGGACATGTAGCAGGGGCAGCTGGGGCACAGGGTGGACTAGGCAGGTGCCTAGGTGGCACATAGGAACATAGAAACCGGAAATCAGCATGACAGCAGCTGACAAAGGCCAAACACAATCCACCTACATCTACCTGGTCCACCCAAGCTAACAGTTGCCAGGGCACTGACCTGACATCCCCCTAGCCAACCCTCCCCCAAGCGGAAGGGACATACTATTGGTAGGCGGTGATGGGGAGGATGTGCGTCCTTTCTTTGGAATATTATATGTTTTATCCGTCCTTTCTTTGGAATATTATATGTGTTAGGCAACATATGGTTAGAATGAGATCACATGGGGTTTTGTTACATTTTATTTATTTATTATTTTTTATAATTGTGGTTTTTGTTATTTACATTTAGTATTAATTCCGTTTTACTTAGCATTTTAATAATCATTTTTTTATGTTACTCATTTAATATGTGCCCTAGGTTTATCTGTATTTGTATTTATTGCCTTTTGGATGTTTAATTTGTTTAGCTATCTTGTATGACTTTTTATAATTTAATGTATTTGTATACAACTTCATGTCTACTTTTATAGCTCCGTTTTCAGCTGTACCTGCATGTTAGTTTTAATTTGGCATTCTTTTAGTGTATTTATTGTCATTATTTATTAATCTGGGCCAATGGCTGGAGTGGAATATTTTTAATAAAGAATTTTGTGTGTCCTTTCAATTGCCTTCCACGTTTTTTACTGGGTTGGTTGTTGCACGTGGAATCGTGCTTGTTGTTGGATTGCAAACACAATCCACCTACATCTACTGGTCCACCCAAGCTAACAGTTGCCAAGGCACTGACCTAACATCCCCCAGCCAACCCCAGCCAACCCTCCCCCAAGCGGAAGGGACATACTATTGGTAGGCGGTGATGGGGAGGATGTGAGGATGCTCATGTATGCCCCCTGCCCCAGACCCCGCTCCCTAGGCGACCACCTACCCACACAATGGATGGCCTGGGACTGCGCACTACCAGCACATACAGCATATGGTCATGTTAGCATGGTAGGGGGGTGTATGCCCATGCTGGAGGGGGCAGTGGCACCCGCCTGCAGTGGACCTAGGCCATGCCCTGTACCTGTACATGCTGTGCAGTGCAACGTAAAAGGTCTGGCTGAGGAAAAGTACAGGTAGCTCCAGGGACTACCATGCATGTGTGGTGCAATACACCCAGCCAGTGTGTCCAGAAGCAGAGGGTCACAGGTTCAAGCCCCACCTGTGGTTCCTGCAGAGCATGTCCCTATATTTTACCCTACAATGCAGATACATGTGCAAACCCCAAAACAGCGGCGAACAGGGGTACAAACACCCACTCACACAGGCTCCACAATCCAAAGATGCATGGAGAGTCAGGCTGTTGGCCCCAGCATTGAGCTGCAGTTATCACCAGAGCACTACTACTACCCCCTGCACAGTTTAGCAATGTCAGCACTGTGATCAGGACCAGTGTGGAGGACAGGGTTGCCAACCACCCCTATCTTTGCACAATGCTGCAATAGGAGTGCATGTGTGTGTATGTCTATCCATTGTTCTGTGGCTGCCAAACCCCTCACAGGGCCCAAAATATCCCACTGTTACCAGTATTAGCCTGAATATGTGCATAATGAGGAGCAAGGTATTGTGGGTATGGCCCGGACAGGGCGGATTGGCCAGGATGCATCTTCACAGGGTGTGGGGCAATGGCTGGGACACTGTAGTGCCCGACCACCGCCTGCATGGACAGGGTGGCCACAGGATGGCATCCTGGGAGGGACCATGGCATGTCTAGGTTCCCACATAGCACTCTACAATATCTGTTGCCAGTGATATTTTTGTGATCCCAGTGCTGGGCTCCCAATCACTGAGATGCCTGTTTGGTGCACTTAGTTCTGCTGTGAGCATGCACTATGGACTGTCTGCAGTTAGACTGTGCATGGTTGGAACACCTATAAGGTGCAGCCTGCTGGTGACTCGTAGACAGTGGTGTGAGGCAGTTGGGGTTTTCCAGATCTAACCCCAGCATTGTTGCTGATCTGCCACTGCCCCAGTCACAGGTATGGCTCTGGCCCACCAACCCTGGAGGGCTGTCTTATAACAGCAGAATGGAGGTTGCTTCACGGGGGCTGGGGCACCTGTCCCTTACCTACAGAAAGGATGATGTGGGCCCTTTGGTGTATGCAGTATATACCACTTTGACCTATAAAGGCACTGCTACACAAACCTCATGCAGGTCTGGAAACCTCTCTGCCCTGATATCAGGTGCCCATGTCAGCCAGACCCTAACACAGGGTACACACTAATCTGGGTGGTGTCTGGTCCCAGAGGGCAACATGTGACTGCAGGATACAGATAGACACCAAATTACCTTTGGCTGCACTGCAAGGAACACCTATCACATAGTGATGGGGAAGTACAGCAGGACCTATCTGTAGCACCACAGGTACTGCGGACCTAGTGCTGGGCACCCATCCTAGCCCTCAGGGTGAACACAGAACCTGCACAATAACATGGTCTGTAGCTACTCTGTGTCAGTATCACGCACTGTCAGTTCAATTCCTCATTGTTCCCTCCTCTCATGCCTGTTCTAATCAAATAGTGTGTATGCCTGTAACAGTCATATTTTTGCAGATCTGTGCTGCCAGCCCATAATAACCTCGCCACAATTGCCAACATTCCCTCGGTCCGTCTATCTGCGTCTGTCAGCTGTGTAGAGTCCTGTCTGCCAGTGCAGGCTGACATCCCATGTCATGCACTGCTACCCTTTCCTGCATTGTGCCTCATCATGCTTGCTTCGCCTGTGCCTGATCTGCATGGCACCACCACTCCTCTGTCCACCCATCATTGTAACTATCCTGCCACCTCCGCCTTCACTGGGGGACACATATTCCCATCGTCTGCCACAAACTGTCTTTCCAGTACTTTACATTGCCAACACCCTGTGCTGTGGTACAGTTGCACCCATGTTTGTCATCAGTACTGGCAGCCACATGGGATGCCTGAAGATATGGCAGGTCCAGGGGGTCCCACTTCTCCCTCCTTCACTCACCTGTTCACTGCCTTTCCTGAGTGCTCTATCTAGTGTTAGGGTTACATCTGTCTCTGTTCCTCACAGGTCATGCATGTCATCCTGAAGCACCTTGCAGCCCTTAGGGCACACTAACCTAGGGCACCGTAACCTTGTTAGGTCACCTTAATCTATAGTTCCATAGCCCAGGGTGCCTTCTATGGTGCCTTGTCCAGGGGTGCCTAATACGGCGCTTAGCCTAAGGAGCCCTATAGCCGCCTTATGAGGCACCTTACAAGGCACCTTATAATGCACCTTACAGGGCACCTTACAAGGTGCCTTAAAAGACGCCTTACATGGCGCCTTGTAATGTGCCTTGTAAGGTGCCTTATAAGGTGCTTTATAAGGCGCCTTTTAACACACATTAGCTGATACGGCTTGCTGTAACGATGCACCGCCCACACCTTTATATGGGCATCTGTACCTTTACCGCGGAACCTAACGCGGGTGACATTAACGCAGTTTAGTAAACATACCCATAGTGAGAGAGAGAGAGACATGTACATAGCCAATATAAACATATATATGTGCATAGCCCATATATAAATATATATATAAAAGTCTGTACATGTCTATCTCTCTCTCTCTATATATACACTGTGGCAAAGTCAACCATCTTGAGCATGGGGGAGGTGAACAGCATAAGGAATTCACCTTAATCAAGGGGCCTCTGTTAGGTGTGCAGGGTCAAAAGGCCAGAGCCACAGTTCAAAGGCAGAAAAAACCCAGCTGGAACAAGTTCCAGGAAATGCTTGACAGTGTAAGAGGGATAGATTGCAAGCACGAGGACAAAAACCCTCACTCTAACAACTGCACTGATTATCCTAATGTCAGAAGGCAGGGGGATTACAAACACCTGGGAGAGAAAGAGGTGGGGTTGGATCCCAGTGAGTATAAACCTTGGTTAAATTATGGAGAGAGTAGTTGGAGGAGGAGTAGTTGGAGAAGGAGCAGAGGAAGCAGTAGAGGACAGACTTCAGAGCAGCAAGGACGATGGAATGCTGGAGAAGCCAGAGCAGGTGCTAACTTTTGGAGACAGGCTGAGCTACCCATTGCTGAGAAAGGTGATTTCCCTGAATCACGTTTGCAACAAAGGTGGGAGCCAGGAAGTAGAGAAGCTTTCAGACCACCAGAGAGGTTGTCAGCAGGGCACTCTGATCAAGTGGGTGAGTCAGAGCCTATGCAATTGGGAGAACCAGTGTCAGAGCTAGGGTAAGAAAAGGATATGTTGATGGATTGTTCTTTATGCCAAGCTCTAGACTTGAAGTGTCTGAAGAGAGGCCAGCCTGGAAAGAACTGTTCCTCTTGCTGAAGTAACCTCAGAGCTAAGCAGTGAGAAAGTAAATTCTTGTGTGTTTTGAAAGGAGGAATTTACTGCAGCATAAGCTAGTGAAGTAAGTCTGTGATTCATGCTTCTGTGTCAGCTGTGTTGAAACTCCACAACGGAGAGAAAGTTAATTGGCTGCTATAGGAGTTTATGCTTTCTCCTGTCTTATATGAAAAAGCCTGCTATAAGAGTTTGTGCTTTGCTCCTGTTTATAAGAAAAGCCTGCTATAAGAGTCTTGAGGACACTTTGAATGCTTATTTCATAACCTAAGTTTGGTTCTTCACCTGGAAGTGCAGCCTAGTGAGAATTATGGCTGAGTGAAGATAAATTTGCCATTGAAGAAGTAATGTTTGTTTTTCTATTGCTCTGATTGACAAAGGACAATAAGAAAAGTGGCATCTTGTTATATGTGAAAAGGCTAAGCTTCTGCTGTGAAGAGGACTTTAAAAGCCAATGTTGAGTTCTGTTTGTTTTGCCACCAACCTGCTGAACCTTAAGCAAAAATCCTATAATTTGAAATTCTTTAAATGGTACCAGGAACCTGATCTGTTCTACTGTGTTCAAAATAAATTCTTTTTCTGTCATAAGCCTTACCCTTGGTTTAACACGACTACAATCCTTCTACTTAAAGCATAAATATAACAGCTGATAGAAGAAGGTTCTCAACCACCACGCCCTCAACAACTAGAAGACTAGTGGTTTTGGCATTGTGCTTGTGACAACACGTATGTATATACTGTACATCTATCTATATATAGATATAGATAGATATAGAGATAGAAAGATATACAGTATATACATAGATGTATATATAGAGAGTGATGTAGACAGGTACAGACACACATATATATTTTTAGACATAAATATATAGATGCCCCTCACTTTTGTTCTTGTTTGTGGGTGTTGTCTGAGGTCCTGCTTCCGGCCATCATCAAAATCTGTGATTCTGTCTCCATCTGCTTGTGATAGGTCATAATGCATGCATCTGGACTGGATAGAAGGATGATAAGGAATTGTGCTTACCTCTCTAGTGTGTAAAACCATGTCCAAATTTAGCATGGCTCATTATGGACATCCAGTTTTCTAAAATCCGCTATTTATGCATGCAGTTTGGTGAGCTTCTTGTAAAATAGAGGGGAAATAGTGATCTTCCTGACCTTGATGTCCCTTTTTCCATTCTAGACAAACTGTGCAAAATCTGCCTTCACAGATAGGTAAATGAATAGCAAGCCTAAATTTAAGAGCCTATGGGGTATGTTTACTAAACTGCGATAATGTAGCAGCGGCTATGTTAACGCGCGTTAGGTAACGTTAAGGTGTGCTATGCGTTCCCGGCCGCGGCAAACACCACAGAGGGTGGAGAGAGGGCGGAGGGAAGGGGTCAATGGGTGGGGAGTGGGCGGGGAGAGGCTCCCATAACACCAACATGGGGAACTGAAGGGATGGAACTACCGTGAGTGAAAACCTGGTGTTAGATGCACATTTGCAGGAGAGAGAAACTATTTAAGTGTCAGCAATGTACATCCTAGGCAGGGAGCCCGAGAAGGGTGATAGTAGTGCTCCATCTGCAGCAACAGTATAGTGGCCAAGTATGAAAGACCACTATGGTGATGGTGCAAATGGGGCATAGGGGGACTGCAGGCGGGACATGCAGTAGGGGCAGCTGGGGCACAGGGTGAACTAGGCCGTCGCCCAGGTGGCACATAGGAACATAGAAAATGGAAATCAGCAGGACAGCAGCTGACCAGGGCCAAACATGCCCAGTAGTCTGTGTTCCACAGTGTCCCATCCAGGGGACATTACCCAGCAAGTACCCCAAAAGTCACACAGGTACCACTATGCCTGTAATAGGGCAAGCAGTGCACATCTGGGGACCACACTAACAAGGGTCTATAGACCACACCCAGGATGGATCCCAAACAGTTCGTAGACCCAGCTAACTGAACACACTTTACGGCAGCCCCTAGTAAGGCATTGCAGGGTGTGCCCATACGTTGTCGGAAACATATATACACCCAGTAGGCCAAACTGGGTACACCGTACCTGAGGTGCATACCCTAGCCTGTCCACAGTTGGCAGTAACAACACACTCCACCTACAACTACCCGGTCCACCCTAGCCAATAGTTGCTAGAGCACCAGCCTGACATCCCCCCAGCCATCACTCCCCCATGTGGAAGGGACATAACATTGGTAGGCAGTGATGGGGGGGATTTGTGGATGTCCATGTATGCCTCACCACCCCAGACCCCGCGCCCTAGGCACCCGCCTACCTGCACAGCGGATGGCCTGGGACCACACACGGCCAGCACCAACAGCATATGGTCATGTCTGCATGGCAGGGGGTATGTGTTTGTGCTGGAGGGAGCAGTGCCACCCGCCTGCAGTGGACCTAGGCCATGCCCTGTACCAGTACGTGGTATGCAGTGCAACAGAAAAGGTCTGCGTGAGGAAAGTAAGGGTAGCCCCAGGGACCGCTACTCCTCTGTGGCAATAGTGTGATGCAGTACACACAGCCAGTGTATCTAGAAGCAGAGGGTCACAGATTCAAGTCCCAGCTGTGGATCCTACAGAGCATCTCCCCACATTTTACTCTACAATTCAAATACAACATCAACATGTGCAAACCCCAAAGCCTCGTCGAACAGGGGTCAAAACACCCACTCACACAAGCTCCACTATCCAAAGCTTCATGGGGAATCATGCTGTTGGCCCCAGCACGGAGCTGCAGTTATCAGCAGAGCACTACTACTACCCCCTGCAGAGTTTAGCAGTGTCGGCCCTGTGATCAGGACCAGTGTGGCGAGCAGGACTGCCAACCACCCCTATCATTGCGCAATGCTGCAATAGGGGTGTGGGTGTGTGTATGTCTATCAATGTCTATCAATTGTTTTGTGGCTGCCTACACCGCTCTGGGCCCACAATGTCCCACTGTCACCAGTGTTAGCCTGCAAATGTGCATAATGAGGAGCAAGGTATTGTGGGTATGGCCCGGACAGTGTGGATTGGCCGGATGCATCTGCACAGGGTGTAGAAACATAGAAACATAGAAACATGATGACAGAAAAAGACCACAAGGCCCATCTAGTCTGTCCTTCCATAATAACAACTACAACAGTCCACTTTTTACCTTTAGAGATCCTCTGTGTTGGTCCCATGCTTTTTTGAATTCAGTTACTGTCCTCATCTCCACCACCTCCACTGGGAGACTATTCCACGGATCCACTACTCTTTCCGTAAAGAAATATTTCCGCATATCACTCCTGAATCTATCTCCCTTCACCCTCATCCCATGTCCCCTCGTAGTAGAACTTGCTTTCAATTGAAAGAGGCTCTCTCCCTGAACATTTATGCAACGGAGGTATTTAAACATCTCAATCATATCACCTCTATCCCGCCTTTCCTCTAAGGTGTACATATTAAGATCCTTAAGTCTGTCCTCATATGCTTTATAATGAAGCCCATTAATCATTTTAGTAGCAACCCTCTGCACCAACTCCATCCTGTTCACATCCTTTTGAAGGTGCGGTCTCCAGAATTGCACACCATACTCCAAATGAGGTCGCACCAAAGACTTATACAGAGGCATTATCACCTCCTTTTTTCTGCTAGCCATTCCTCTCCGTATGCACGCAAGCATCCTTCTAGCTTTTGCCGTCGCCTTTTCTACCTGTTTAGCTACTTTAAGATCATCAGACACAACCACGCCTAGGTCCCGCTCTTCTTTAGTGGACAAAAGTACTTCACCTCCTATACTGTATTGCTCCCTTGGATTGCTGCAGCCCAAATGCATGACCTTATATTTTTTAACATTAAATCCCAGCTGCCAAATTCTAGACCATTCTTCAAGCTTAGCTAGATCCCTCCTCATGTTATCTACACCTTCCTGGGTGTCTACTCTATTGCAGATTTTGGTATCACCCGCAAAGAGGCAAACCTTACCTGACAGCCCTTCTGCTATATCACTAACAAAGATGTTAAAAAGAATCGGACCAAGGACAGATCCCTGGGGCACACCACTGGTAACATCCTTCTCCTCAGAGTGAGCTCCATTTACTTGTACTCTTTGTCGCCTCCCACCCAACCAATTTCTAACCCAAGCAGTAACTTTAGGGTCCATCCCTAGGGTGCTCAGTTTGTTTATAAGTCGCCTGTGAGGAACAGTGTCAAAGGCTTTACTGAAATCTAAATACACCACATCTAGAGCTCTCCCTCGGTCCAACTCCCTGGTCACCCAGTCAAAGAAATCAATCAGATTTGTCTGACAAGACCTGCCTCTGGTGAATCCATGCTGCCTCGGATCCTGTAATCCGCCGGACTCCAGAAACCTCACTATTTTCTCTTTCAGCAGCGTTTCCAATAATTTACTCACCACTGAAGTTAAACTAACCGGCCTGTAGTTTTCAACCACATCCTTACTTCCGCTTTTGTGCAAAGGCACCACATGAGCCTCTCTCCAGTCCTTTGGCACCACTCCCGACTCCAACAAGGCATTGAAAAGGTCAGTCAGTGGAGTGGCTAGAACGTCCCCAAGTTCCCTCAGTATTCTAGGGTGTATCCCATCCGGTCCCATCGCTTTGTCTACTTTAAGTTGAGCTAGTTTCTCACGAACACAGTCTTCTGAAAATTGTTCAAGATGTCCCTCGCTTCTGTTCTTATTTCTGGGTGTTTTCTGAGGTCCTGCTCCTGGTTCTTCATCTGTGAACACAGAACAAAAATATTTGTTAAGCAATTCCGCTTTATCCTTATCAGCTTCTACATATTCCCCCCCTGCACCCTTGAGTCTCACAATACCACTTTTGCCCTTCCTCTTCTCACTAATATATCTGAAAAATGTCTTATCCCCCCATTTTATTGCATTGGCTATTTCCTCCTCCTTTTGAATCTTTGCCTTCTTGACTACTTTGCTAGCTTCTCTAAGTTTTTCCAAATACAGATGTCTGTCTTCCTCTCTCTGTGATCTCTTGTATTTCATGAAGGCCTCCCTCTTTTTCTTCACTTTTCCAGCTACTTCCTTCGAAAACCATACCGGTCTCCTGTTCCTTTTGCCTTTATTTACCATTTTAACAAAAAGGTTGGTTGCCTTTAAAATACCCCCTTTCAGTTTTGCCCACTGTTTTTCTACATCCCCCAGCTGTTCCCATCCCACTAACGACTCCCTGAGGTATTGGCCCATCTTCGCAAAGTTAGTCTTCCTAAAGTCTAAGATCTTCACCTTGGAATGGATTCTAACAGCCCTAGTCCTAATACTGAACCACACCATCTGGTGATCACTGGATGCAAAATGATCTCCCACTACAACATCAGAAACACTTTCACCATTGGTAAGCACCAAGTCCAGTATGGCCCCTTCACGTGTGGGGTCTGTTACCAATTACCTGAATAGTTCTCCCTGTAGAGAATCCAGGATCTCCTTACTTCTAGATGATACTGCAGCAGGAATGTGCCAATCAACATCTGGCATATTGAAATCTCCTAGCAGTAGCACTCCCCCTTTCCTAGCAATGCTGCGTATGTCTTCAATTAACTCTCTGTCCACCTCTTCCTCTTGTGAGGGAGGTCTGTATATCACACCAATGCAAATAGATTTCTCTTTCCCTCTTTCTAGTTTAACCCCCAATGCCTCCTCTCTTCGTTTTAAGCTCTGTAATTCCAAAGCTTTAATAGTAGTTTTTACATATAGTGCCACTCCTCCTCCCCTTCTTCCTACCCTGTCCTTTCTGAATAAAGTATAGCCAGGTATAGTTACATCCCAGTCATTGTTTTCTGTGAACCATGTTTCTGTAACTGCCACTAAATCCAAGTCAGCCACTCCCACCAAAGCTTCAACTTCAGGGATCTTATTTCCCATGCTACGGGCATTAATACACACTGCTTTCCATATGTTACCCCTGTTACCCATTTCCATAAAGGTATTTAATGTATCACCTACCTGGGGGCTTTCACTTACCTGGGGGCTTTCTTCACCCATCCCCAACGAATCTAGTTTAAAGCCCTCTTCAGTAGATTAGCCAGTCTACTACCAAAGATGCGTTGACCTTTCTTGGACAGATGGATGCCATCTCTGCTGTAGGGCAATGGCTGGGACACTGTAGTGCCCGACCACCACCTGCATGGACAGGGTGGCAACAGTATGGCATGCTGTGAGGTCACTCTCACCCTGACCGAGCAGTGACCATGGCATGTCTATGCTCCCACATAGTGCTCAACAATATTTGTTTTCAGTTTTACCCGTGTGTTTCTAGTTCCGGGTCCCAATCACTGAGATACCTGTTTGGTGTCTGTGCTGTATATCCTATTTTTGGGTGCTGTGATGATGAAGGCAGTTCAGAGGCTATGGAATGCCAGGAGAATGAACTCTGTGCCTTTAAGAGTGAGAGCATTCAGGGTTTCCCCAGCAACCGAGAACCTTTGACTCATAGCACAGTCACCATTAAGCCCCGCCCACTTCAGCACATCAGGGCTGGAGTGAAGCCTAGCAGCTCCCACGTGTGCTGGGAAAAAGGCATGGTCCCTGAGAGGGAGCAGTTTAAAACTCCTGTGTTTGGAAAGTCAGAGAGAGGAGGACCGGAAAGTGAAGGAGGAAGACGAGGAGAAGAGAGAAGAAGGAGTGGCAGTGAACCCAGAGGACCTGGAAGAGAATCCAGAGGAACTGGAGCTAGAGGAGAAGGGGCCCAAGGAGGCACGAGAAGTGCTGGACTCAAGCTCAAAGACAAGCAGTGGGATCTGCTTGGAACCGGTCCAAGGCAGTCTCAGCAGAAAGGAAGTTTGCTACAACGGAGAGAAGTGTCTGCAGAAAGAAAGCAGCATGGCTCTGGCAAGGAAAGAGGAGAGCTACTAAACGGCCCTGAACTAAGGCAAGTGTGTCTTCCAGAATTCCTGCCTGAAAGAAAGTTAAGAGAATTAGTTCCTGATAGAAGGAATAATTATAATAACCAGCTAAGCTCTAGCAGTAGAAACAATAGCTTGTCTGCAGGTCAGCACTCCCAGCTCTCTGAAGAAATAGAGCAGAAAAAGGTTCTATTAGAGAGATTGAATGAAATGCTCCAGAAACAAACTAGTCAGCTCTACAGCCAGGTACCCTCTGAAGAATGTTGAGGAAATGGATATAGGAAGCTGCTATGAAGACTATGAAGTTAGCTCCGATGAGATGCAGTGTTCTTATTGTAAAGCTAATGAATTAGAAGTGTGTTAAGCTTAAAACCTGTTTGAATGAGTGAATGCCATAGTAAGGAACTTACCTGATTGAAGGACGCAGCACAGAGAACAGCTGAACGTTGTTAATCAAGCTGTTGCTCTGTAAGGCCTGAAACTGAAGGGAAAGCTCAGTGGACATTTTAAAGCTGTTTCTGTTATAAAGGAGCTGCGAAGTAAACACTCCCATAAGAAGCTAATGTGCCCATGAGAAGCTTTATAATCTGAGCTTTGAAAGCAAGTTCCTAAGAAGCTATCTATTGCTGATACCAGTAATCCTGTGCATACTTTTGTAAAAGTTATACCTTTGCTTTGGAGAAGAATCCCATTATTGTTTATTCAGCCTGTTACTTGTGAATATGATGGAAACCCCAGAACACAACAAATAAATATTTCTCTGTTTCGCCTGACCACTTGTCTGCACAACTACTTTTGCCTAATATGGATAAGTGAAACTACATATCCCAGCAGCCCTCCTGGCAGCCATATTGGGAGGACTTATTCTAGGGCAGCAAGGCGACTCCATCCTGGTGCCCGGCTATACGCCCAGCCAGGTGGGGGCGACAGTGCACAGAGTTTTTCTGTGAGTATGCACTATAGACTTGCTAATAGACTGTCTGAAGTTAGTTTGTGCATGGTGGGAGCTTCTTGTAGGGTGCTGCAAGTGCAGTCTGACTGTGCCATCTGCTGGTGAATAGCAGACTGTGGTGTGGGGCAGTTAAGGTTTCCCCGGCTTATCCCAAGCATTACTGTTGGCCTGCCACAGTCATAGGTATGGCTCTAGCTCACCAGCCCTGGAAGGCTGTCCTCTGCCAGCAGGACTGCAGTTGCTTGTCTTACAGCCAGGGCTCAGGCACCTGTTCCTCTACTCCCTCACCTTCAAAATGGGTGATTGTGGGTCCTTTGGGGTATATAGTCTATACCACTTGACCCATAGAGACAGTGCTACATCCACCTCATGTGAGTCTAAACACCCCTCTGTCCTGATAGCAGGTGCCCATGGTAGCCAGCCCCTAACACTGAATATGCACTAATCTGGGTGCTGTCTGGCCCCACAGGGCTACATGTGACTGCGGGACACAGAAGTACTTTTGGTTGCATTGTTAGGAACACCTGGCACACACTGGCAGTGTTGGGGATGTGCAACAGGACCAATCTCTAGCACCACATGTACTGCAGACCTAGTGCTGGGTGCCCATCTTAACCTTCAGGGTGAACACAGAATCTGCACAATGGCATGGTCTGTAGCTACTCTGGGCCAGTATCATGCACTGTCAGTCTGTCTTACCACCCTGCAGTACCGGAGAGGTGCGGACCCCATCTGGTGATCAGCTGTAGACCGCTGTTCTGCATGTGCATTGCATCATGGGTGCTGGTGGGGTTACCCTATCCTGGCACACAGAGCAGACGGTTTGTGCGGTGACCTGCAGTCCTTCTGTACCCAGCCATTGCTGTGCAACAAGCCATAGAGGTATAGCCTACTGGTTAGTACAATAACATTCTAAACAGTGGTCATGGGTTTGATTCCTCATTGTTCCCTCTTTTCATGCCTGTCCAACTCAGACATTTTGCATGCCTGTAACAGTCATATCTTTGCAGATCCGTGCTGCCAACCCATATTACCCTCACCACTGTTGCCAACAATCCTTTGGTCCATCTTTCTGCGTCTGTCAGCTGTGTAGAGTCCTGTCTTCCTGGGCAGGCTGCCACCCCATGTCCTGCGCTGGTACCCTTTCCTGCATGGCGCCTCTTCATGCTTGCCTCGCCTGTGCCTGATCTGCCTGGCACCGCCACTCCTCTGACCATCCATCATTGTAACTATCCTGCCGCCTCCTCTGGGGAACACGTATTCCCATCGTCTGCCACCAACTATCTTTCCAGTACTTTACATTGCCAAAACCCTGTGCTGTGGTACAGTTGCCCCGCCATGTTTGTCAACAGTACTGGCAGCCACATGGGATGCCCGAAGATATGGCAGGTCCAGCAGCTCCCAGCGCTTCCTCCTTCACTCACCTGTTCATTGCCTTTCCTCAGTGCTCTATCTAGTGTTAGGGCTACATCTGTCTGCCTCACAGGTCATGCATGTCATCCTGAAGCACATTGCAGCCCTTAGGGCACACTAACCTAGGGCACCGTAACCTTGTTGGGCCACCTTAACCTATGGTTCCATAGCCCAGGTTGCCTTCTATGGTGTCTTGTACAGGGGTGCCTAATACGGCACTTAGCCGAAGGAGCCCTATATGAGGCATCTTATAAGGCACCTTATAGGGCACCTAAAAAGGCACCTTATAAGGCACCTTACTTATAAGGCACCTAACAAGGCATATAAGGCACCTTACAAGGCCCCTTATAACGTGCGTTTGCTGATACGGCTTGCTGTAACGATGCACTGCCCACGCCTTTATATGGCCATCTGTACCTTTACCGCGGAACCTAACGCGGGTGACATTACCGCAGTTTAGTAAACATACCCCCAAGGACCAATATTGAAAGTGATTTAGTATGGGTAACTTTGAGACTTAGCCATGCAAATTGCTGACATAAAGATTTGAACACATTTTGAGTTAGTTGTCTGACCAAATTTCATCCGGTTACATGTAGGAGGGAAATAGTGTGGAAGAAAAGTTTTGAAAATTGAATTCAATACTGTTGTTAAATGGACAGGAAGTGGGCCTCTTTCAACTGAAAGGAAGCACTGAAATGAGACATCATTAGGTGAGGGTGAAAGGAGTAGATTCAGGAGCAATCTAATGGAAAGCGCGATGGATGCCTGGAAAAGCCTCCCAGTGGAGATGATGGAGATGGAGACAGTATCTGAATTCAAGATGACATGGGATGAGCACGGAGAATGTGTGAGAGAGAGGAGATTGTAGATAGGGTTACCAGATGTCCCCAATTTTCGGGTATTGTCCCTGAAGTAGAGCTCTTTTCCCAATTTCTACTTGCTTGGCAGCCTCCTGTCCTTGATCCCAGCAAAGGAGACAGAGACAGTAGAAAAAAAATGTTTTAAATTAATTGATTTGAATATATCAGTTTTTGGTATTTACATCATTATCTATATATTTTGCACAATATGGGGTAAATGCATCACTGTTTCCATTTATCAGTCAATTTGTCTGCTTGGAAGTGATGTTGTTGCCGTTATGGGATGGAGGGGGAGGGGGGGGCAAGGTAGTGACTTTTCTTCCCTGCTCCATGACTTATTTCTCAAACTTGAAACTAAAGTGACCCTTCCTCCATCCCTTACCCCACCCTCCCCATCACATACACACAATTTGGATACATGTCCCAGATTTGCCTACAAAAATTCTGATAACCTTAATTGTAACATAGCAACATAAGGGTATGTTTACTAAACCGCGATAATGTAGCAGCGGCTACGTTATCGCACGATAAGTGACATTAACGCGTGCTAACGTAACCAGATACAATGTTAGCGCGCATTAATGTCTCCGGCGGCGCTATATCCTGCAGAGGGTAGAGAGAGGGTGGAGAGAAGGGGTCAATGGGCGGGGAGACACTACTGCGGCATTATCGCTGTGAACTGAAGGGCCGAAAATTACTGCGAGTGAATACCTGGGGGTATGTTTACTAAACCGTCTTAATATTCCCGGCGCTAGTTCCAGCGATAATGTGAAGAGTGCCATATAAGGAGTGGGCATTCCGGTCTTAAGACAGCATTTTGGGTTATCGCGTGATAAAGTCCGTTATCACGCGATAGAGGGAGCCGTGGCACGTTAACGTGCATTAGCCTTAATTAGGCGCTCTGACCTGCAATCACAGCAATAGAGGTGCAGCACACTGTTAATACATTGCCTGCTGATGCAGTGGTCATGAGTTTGATCCCTCAGTGGGGCTCAGCTAAAAGGCTGTCTGAGGAAATCCCTTTTGCTGCATGTAACAGCCAGACACATCCCAACAATCTGCACTGCCAGCCAAAAAAGCCTCACCCCAGTGCTGCAACCTAATGCACCTTTTCAGGCACACCATAAGGCACATCATAAAGCACCACGTCAACCAAGGCAGGTCATAATGTCCCCCAGAGGGCGGCAGGAAAGGTTGGCACCCTCCAAGGCAGCATATAAGGCGCCCCATAAGCTGGCCAAACCTAAGGTGCCGTGAAAGATGCCCCAGGGATGGTAAGGTGACACAGGAGATGGTGCCCAGGGGCACAAAGGTACACCAAGGTCACAAGCATGAAATGTATGGCTCAAACACAGATGTAACCATAACATTGCACAAAGCACCAAGGAAAGGCAATGAACAAGTGATGGAAGGAAGTAGATGATGGAGCTCATGGACCAGCCAAATCTGCGTGCAGCCCATCTGGAAGCAGGCAAAGTGGATAAACATATCAGGGCAGCTGTACCGATGTACAGGGTGATGGTAATGTACAGTGCAACAATGACAGTGTGTGGCAGAGAATGGGGATACGTGTCCACCAGAGGAGGTAGAGGTGGCAGGATAAGTGCAATGACAGGAGGACAGAGGAGAGCAGTGCCATGCAGAGCAGAAACAGGAGGGGCAAGCATCAAGAGCTGCAATGCAGAAAAGTGTGCCAGTGTAGGACATGGGGTAGCAGCCTGCACATTAGAGCAGGACGCCACACAGCTGGCACACACACATAGACGGACAGAAGGATGGATGGCAACAGTGATGAGGGTATAATGTGGCGGCAGCGCAGATCTGCACAGATATGACTGTTACACGAATGAAAGTAGTTGTGTAGGACAGTCATAGAGGGGAACAGAGAGGAATTGAACCCCTGATCTCTGCTACTGAAGTCATTGCATTAACCATTGTGCTACATCACTATGGGAGTTATTGTACTAATGGCTGACTACAGAAACAGTGCACATCACCATAAAACTGTCTGCTGTGGCTACCAGGATAGGATTGAACCAACAGTACCCATAATGCAATTCACATGCAGATCAGCAGTCTACATCTGCTCACCGGATGGGGTATGCACCTCTACAGCACGTCAGCTTGGTAGGGGGGAATGACCGTGCGTGTTACTGGCACAGAGTACCCACAGGCCATGACAATGTGCATGTTCAGTGTTCACTCTGAGGGTGAGGTGGAGTGGTCAGCACTAGGTCGACAGTACCCGGGTTGGTTGAGGTGTGCTTTGTTGCAGGTCTCTGTCAGTGCTAGTGTGTGATAGGTATTTGTTGCAGACACTTTTAGGCAGACTCTGTCCATTTGTAATTTCCGGGCTTGTCTGGCCCTTGTGGACCATGATGCACACAACATAGTACATATCCACTGTGGTCACCTGTTTGAGAAGCAGGGGTGTGTCAGGGCTCACATGGTGACAATGTACTTAGCAAGCTGCCTTCTCTGGGTCAGGGTGGGGGACATGATCTGGCCCCAACAGACCCGCGGTCTCACCCTTTGCAAGGGGGGCAATGGAGGTACATGAGGACAGGCTGTGGGACCAGCAACCCCAGTCCTGATGGCAAACGGACAGATGCTGCAGATTTGCACTTGGGACAGGGCCACTGGCAGATAGGTAGTGGGTCCAGTCAGCTCAGCTGGAAAGCAACTGACCAAGACAGCAACTGACCAAGGTCAAACATGCCCATGAGTCTGTGGCCCACAGTGTCCCATCCAGGGGACATTACCCAGCAGGTACCCCAAAGGTCTCATAACATTGGCAGGTGGTGCCAGGGGGAAGCGTGGGTGTCTATGTAGGCACCCCCACCCCAGAACCCCCACCCCAGAACCCCCACCCCAGGCAGCCACCTACCTGCATCCTGGATGGCCCTTGACTGCGCACCACCAGCATATGGGAATGTCAGTATGGTGGGGGAGGGGTGCTGGTGGTGGAGGGGCAGTGGCAGCTGCCCACAGCAGACCAAGGCCAAACCCTGTTCAGGTGGGTGGCATGCAGTGCAACAGACAAGGTCTGTCTGATGAACAGTCATGGTATCCCCAGGGACCAACCTATCTTGGTGGCAACAGTATGGTGCAGAACACACAGCCAGTGTGTCCTGGGGCAGAAGGTCACAGGTTCAAGCCGCAGCTGTGGCCCCTGCATACAACATAAACATGTGCACTCCCTACATACAACATAAACATGTGCATATCCCTACATCCCTGCATATCCCTACATACAACATAAACATGTGCACTCCCTAGAACAGTGGTTCTTAACCAGTCCTCCTTGAACCCCTAGGCCAGTCGGGTGTTCAGGATAGCCCTAATGAATATGCATGAGATATATATGCATTAGAGATATCCTGCCAACCTGACTGGTTTGTGGCCCTCTAGGGCTGGATTCGGAGATCCCTGCCTTACATCTCTGTCATTTAAGAATGTGAGTGGGCAAGGTGCAGATCTCCAAGACATCAAAAAGGTTAGATAGAATTTGTCACATGCCTCTTTGCTTCTCACCACCACCAAAATATTGTCTATTAGGCAATTTTTTGGTGGTGGTGAGAATTGAGGCGGCATGTGACACATTCTATCTACCCTTTTGATGTCTAGGACATCTGCACCTTGCCCACTCACAATCTTAAATGACAGAGGTGTAAGGCAGGGGTCTCCAAATCCAGCCCTAGAAGGCCACAAACCAGTCAGGTTGGCAGGATATCTCTAATGCATATATTTTATTTTATTTATTTAGTAAACATTTGTATACCGCTGCTTCCTACGATCAGCAGCAGTTTACCCTACAGAATCATAATGCTTTGTACAGCACATTGAGATCTTTCAGATTTACATTTTTGATTAGTCAATGATTTACATAACACGGGAGAATCAGTTGGGTGCAATATACATTTGATTTGAGCACACAGATCTGGGTATACATTTGATTACAGTAGCGTGGGGGGGGGGGCCCCATATATACAATTTATACAGAATTACTTGCCAAAAAGTACAATCTATACATGATTAGCAGTTAGCTCAAGTTGTAGTGGGTTTGAAACAAGTGGGTTTTAAGCTTTTGTCTAAATTCACTCAGGTTGTTTATGAGTCTCAACTCATGTGGGAGTTGGTTCCAATGGATTGGTGCTGTGTATGTGAACGCCCTATTGCTTGTTTCGGCCTTGACAGATCTTATGCTAGTCGGTATACATAGGGTGTTGAGATTCATGGTTCTCCTGCTCCTGTTGCATGGTTGAATAGTGATTAGGTTATTGAGGTAGGATGGTGCGATGTTATGGATGAGTTTAAATGTTGTGATGAGCAGTTTGTAGATGATACGGGCGGCTACTGGGAGCCAGTGCAGTTCCATTAGTACTGGGGTTATGTGGTCTGTGACTTTCTTTTCCATGATGACTCTAGCAGCAACATTTTGGGCCATTTGCAGGATGCTTAGAGTGTTCTTCGGAAGCCCTTGTAGAATGGCATTGCCGTAGTCCAGGTGGGGAATAATTAGTGCTTGAGCAACAGACCTGAAGTCAGATTTCTTGAGGATATTGCGAAGTGGTTGTAGAATTTTCAGTTTGTAGAAGATGGCTCGGTTAACTGTTCGGAGGTGTTTGTCCATCCTAAGGTTGCAGTCCAGTAGGACACCTAGATACTTTATTACAGGTTTCGTATGATATATGTTTTTGCTAAGGGTGACTGTGGTGGGCGGGATGAAATTGGGTTTCTTGGAGATAAACTTGACCTCTGTTTTCTTGTGATTTATTGACATGTTATTTTGTTGAAGCCATGATTGGAGCATGTCAAGGCATTCTTCTAGCGGACTGAAGTTGGCTGTGTTATGTCAAGCTGCGTGTACAGCATCACATCGTCTGCATATATGTGATATTTGATGTTGCATTTCTGAAAGATCTCGCAGACCGGCTTTATATACAAATTGAACAATAGAGATGATAAGGCGGACCCTTGAGGGATCCCTTGGGTTTGAGGGAAGGCATCAGCTTTATCATTGTTGAACTGCACTTGTTGCATCCTATTGGATATATATGATGTGAACCATTTTAAGGGGGTCCCTGCTATACCCAATGAGGCCAGACGGTTTAGGAGGGTGTTGTGATGGACTGTATCGAATGCCGCTGAGATATCAATAAATATGAGTATGAACATAGTGTTTCTGTTTTTGAGGCCTCTGAGGAGATTGTCAAGGAGTGCCAGCAGTAGTGTTTCAACTCCGTGATTCTGACGAAACCCATATTGATGCTTATCCAGGGCTTTTCTCTCGTCCATGTGGTCTTGTAGTTGTTGCTGAACCGCTTTTTCTATTGTTTTTGCTAAGAAGGATATGCTTGAGATTGGGCGATATGATGCAGGGTCACTTTTGTTGAGAGACTTGTTCTTTAAGATGGGTCTTATAAGTGACTTCTCGAGATGAGTCGGCATGATACCTTGTTGCAGAGACTGGTTAACAATGTAAGCGATGGGTTTTGCGTTTTCCTTCTTAGTTGCTTTCATCCAAGCGGCTGGGCATGGGTCGAGAGGGGAGGTAGTGGTGTTTAAATTGGTTATGATGCTTATGATTTGTTGCTCACCTAATTGCTGGAAGGTGTTCCATTCAGCTGCGAAGTCTGCTTGGGGGACAGTGTTGGTTTCTCGAGAGGTGAGGACTAATGACATGCTTTGATCAATGATTGTGGGAAGCTGCGGGTGTAGTTTCTTGGCGTAATGGTCAGCAAGCGTCTGGGCCTTTATATCGTCCGCAGAGACAGTGGTCTGTGAAATTTTGGTGAGTGACTTTACTAGCTCAAAGAGCTCTCTGGGTCTATTAAGGGCTTTATTGAGTAGGTTAGTGTGGTGACTCTTTTTGGCAAGGTTGACCTCATTCTTGTATTTCGAGAGTAGTGTTAGGTATAGTTGCTTGCCTTCCTTGGTTTGCTTTTTCCTCCATTTCCTTTCAAGTTTGCGTAGCTCTCTTTTCATTTTAGATAGGGTAGGAGAGTACCATGGTTCGGTTCCTGTTTTTGTTGCAGTGTTTGTGGCCTTCCAGGTTGGTCTTGCGGCTGCTTCGATCCCTGAGTTCCATTGGGCTACCAGCTTGTCTAGGTCCGTGCTGGTGTACTCAAAATGCGTGGATATAGAAGTTACCAATGCTTCACTGTTGAATTTTTGGAATTTCCTCTGTTGGTGTGTTTTTGGGTCGGCTTGAGACTTTTCCTTTAAAGTTGGTAGGTGGATTTCGAATTCAATTAGGAAATGGTCAGACCATGGGACCGGGGTTATTCGCGGTTTGGTTTTTTGCGCTTCGTTTTGTTGGATGTTGTGTGATAAGAACACCATATCTAAGGTGTTACCTTTATTATGTGTGGGTTCTTGAATGACTTGTACGTATCCGAGCTGGTTCATGGCTTCAGTGAAAGCGTCTGCCTGTACTGGGGGTATGGATGGAAGGTTCAGGTCACCCAGTACGATGCGCTGTTTTTTGATTGCAGAGGTTGAGATAATTTCTAGTGCGGTGGCCAAAGTTTCGTGGTGGGCCGAGGGGGGTCTATAGATTAAACAAAGGATTGATGTTTTGTTTTCAATCTTGAGTATATCAATGCCTTCGTATTCAGTTAGGGATGGGTTTGTGAACATTAGAGAGGTTCTGGCAATGATTAATACTCCACCTCCTCTCCTGTTGGGCCGCGGGCAGTTAAATAATGTGTAGTTGGGTTTAGGTAATTGGTTTACTATTGCTGGGTCAGTGTCTGTGAGCCATGTCTCAGTGATACAGAGGATATCAGGTTTGTTGTCAGAGATGATGTAGTGTATGATGTGGGTTTTATTTCTAATAGATCTGGCGTTGATAAGACAGATTGTGATAGGGGATTGTGATAATTGGTGTGGTTGCTGTTGTTTGCTTCTAATTTTAGTGGCTGCTGGCTTCCTGTGTTTATTATGTTTTGGTTTGGAGCTGCGTCTTTTCTGGGGCTTGCCTGGGACCTTTATCACCGTGTTCAGGTCTGGGTTGGGTGTGGCTTCATCGTGAGCAAGGTAGGCAGGACCTATCAGTGGTAGTATAGGTAACAGTATTGGGCCATGAATAAGAACTGGATGCCATCCTATTGCCTGGTGTTGTGTCAAGTGTGGTATGTATGCATATGCGGCTAGAGATACGTAGAGGCAGAGAATTAACATATAGGTGATGGGAGCCATGATTGAGAGGTTGAGATTCTAGTCTGATGCACAGATTGTTTACAGATTCATTGGAGGGGTAACTCTGTGTGTATGCTTAATTGCAAGCAGCAAAGGTTAGTTACTCATAAGCTAAGGTACTTACATCTATTACCGGCAAATTGCCAATTGTTGCGCATGAGACAAATCGATCAGTTTATATAATATAACTATTACAGGTAAAACTTCTGATACATGAGATAGGTGCAAAATAATCAGCTTAGATATTGCGGCTATTACTGGCAAAAATAATCAGGTTAGATATTGCAGTTATTACTGGCATAAATAATTAGCTTTAGATATTGCAGCTATTACTGGCAAAAATAATCAGCTTAGGTATTGTAGCTATTACTGGCAATTTCCGACAGTATGAGACAGATCAAAGCTCCACTCCTGCAATGTACAGTGTTCGGGATAAGTGGCTGTTATTTCTCCGGTAGAGCAACTGATTTGTGTCATTGCGTTTGCATAGGGTTTAAAGTTCAGTATTATTTCGTTTACCTGGTCGGGAGTTGTGGTGTGACCAGATGGAAACGGCGTGCTCAACCTGGGTCAGGGAGCTCTAGCCGTGTTGCGTTGTTGCTTCTTGGATTTAAAGATGTAGTGGGCTCGTCGTTCTCCTTTCGATCGGTGGAGATTTGTAATTTCTTTCATCAGTGATTTTAGGGGAGCTTTGGGTGATGCGCTGTTGATGGTATCCAGCGCTGGCGAGCTCAGACCCATCCAGGGGAGCTCAAGCCAGTCTTGGCTGTTGGTGTGGTTGTTCCAGGGTTCTTCTCCTGGAGCGACTTGTAGGCCTCGCTTTTCCTTTACGCCTACTGGCTCCCACCTAAGGGCCACGCCAAAGGGCCCTCTGGCGAGGCCCTCAGGCGCGGGCCCGCCAGGCGCGGGCGCGCCCGGTAGGGACGCCGCTTATATGCGGGAGACTTGCCGGCCCTTTTCTGCTCCCACTGCCCCGATTGGACAGGAGCACTCGCACTGCCCCGATTGGGCAGGAGAAGAACAGGGGGCTGTTGGCAGCTGAAGCGGCTCCCTCGGGGTAGGGACGCCGCTTATATGCGGGAGACTTGCCGGCCCTATCTCATGCATATTCATTAGGGCTATCCTGAACACCCGACTGGCCTAGGGGTTCAAAGAGGACTGGTTAAGAACCACTGCCCTAGAACATCAGCCAACAGGGGCACAAACACCCATACCCACAGGCTCCACTATCCAAAGCCTCATGGAGAGTCAGGCTCCTGGGCCTGGCACGGAGCAGCACCTACCACCAAAGCACTACTACTAGCACCTGCATACCTTAGCAATGCCTGCACTGTGCTCAGGACTAGTGTGGTGGGCAGGGATGCCAACCACCCCTATATTTGCACAATGCTGAAATAGGAGTGGGAGTGTGTGTATGTCTATCCATTGTTATGTGGCTGCCAACTCCTCACTGGGCCCACAATGCTTACATTGTTTCCAGTGTTAGCCTGCCAATGTGCATAATGAGGAGCAAGGTATTGTGGGTATGGTCCAGACAGGGCGGACTGGGCAGGATGCATCTGCACAGGGTGTGGGGCAATGGCTGGGACATTGTAGTGCCCAACCACCACCTGCATGGACATGGTGGCCACAGCATGTCATGCTGGGAGGGCACGCTCACCCTGACTGAGCAGTGACCATGGAATGGCTAGGTTCCCACAGAGTGCTAAACAGTGTTTTTCTCAGGTGATATCTGTGTGTTTTGTGTTCTGGGGCCCAATCACTGAGTTACCTGCTTGGTGTCTGTGCTTACAGCCCCACCTATGGGTGCACATAGTTTTTCTGGGGACATGCACTATGTGCTGGTTAGTGGATTGTCAGCATGTGTATGGCTGGAGTGTCTTGCAGGGTACAGACTGGCTGTGCTCTCTGCTGGTGAATGTCAGATTGTGGTGGGGGGTGTAGACTGACCATGCTCTCTGCTGGTGAATGTCAGATTGTGGTCAGGGGTGCAGACTGACTGTGCCCTCTGCTGGTGAATGTCAGATTGTGGTGGGCGGTAGCTGAGCTTTTCCAGGCCTTCTGCCAGTGTGTGTGTGATATGTACAGATCTGCATCAACTGCCCTGGACGGCGCCCCTGTCGCCAGCAGGACGGGGGTTGCTGGTTCCACAGCCCTTCATCATTTTCCTCTACTGCCTCCATTGCAAAAATGTAGAGTGTTGGTCTGTTGCGGGCAGATTCTGTCCACCACCTTGACCCAGACAGGGTGGGTTGGTAGGTGGTGCTACATAATCTGCATGTGGGTCCAGTCACCCCCCTGCTCTTATAACAATCGCCTATGGCAACCACACTGGATATACTTAGCTTGAGTGGCTCCTGGTCCCCAAGGCCTAGATGTGACTGGGGAATACATATGGACACAGGATTATCTTAGGTGTGGTTGCAAGGAATACCTGTCACACACTAGCAATGATAGGGCTCTGCAGCAAAGTCTATCTCAAATAACCCGGGTACTGCGGCCCTGCTGCTGGATGCCCCACATCACCCTCAGGGTGAACACAGAACCGGCACAATGGCATGGTGTGTGGCTACTCTGTGCCAGTATCATGCACGGTCAGTTCCTCTTACCACAGTGAGGTGCTGGAGAGCTGCATACCACATCTGGTGATCAGATGTAGACTGCTGTTCTGCATGTGCATTGCATCATGGGTACTGGTGGGTTTAACCTATCCTGGTAGACAGAGCAGACAGTTTGTGCGGTGACCTGCAGTCTTTCTGTAGCCAGCCACTGATGAGAGAAAAGCCATAGAGGTATACCCCACTGGTTAATACAATGATGTCCTAGGCAGAGGTCATGGGTTCAATCCCTCCGTGGTTTCATTTTATTAGGCCTGTTCGAGGCAAATCCTTTTCATTCCTGTGACAGTCATATCTCTGCAGATCTGTGCTGTCAGCACATAATACCCTCATCACAGTTGCCAGCCATCCTTCTGTCCGTCTATCTGTGTCTGTCAGCTGTGTAGCGTCTTGTCTTCATGTGCTGGCTGCTACCCCATGTCCTGCACTGGTACCCTTTTCTGCATTGGGGCTCTCCATGCTTGCCTCTCCTGTGTCTGCTCTGCATGGCACTACTACTCCTCTGTCCTCCTATCATTGCAAATATATTGCCACCTCTACCTCCACTGGCGGACACGTATTCCCATCCTCTTCCACCCACTGTCATTGTAGCACTTTACATTGCAACACCCTGTGCATCGGTACAGCTGCCTCCAATATGTTTGTCCATTTTGCATCTGCCACATCGGCTGCATGCAGATTTGGCAGGTCCATCAGCTCCCACCTCTACTTCCTTCCATCACTTGTCCATTGCCTTTCCTTGGTGCTCTGTGCAGTGTTAGGGTTACATCAGTTTTTTGCCCTTACATTTCATGCTTTTCAACTTGGGGCACCTTACTGCCCTTGGGCACCATATCTTGGGTCACCTTAACATCCTTAGGGCACCTTGTACGGCACCTTAGGTTAAGGCACCTTATAAGGCACCTATAAGGTACCTTATACAGTGCCTTGTCAGCCTTGTAATGTGCTGTCAGCTTTAATATGTATTGTCCGTTTAATGCACGATACCTGGCAAGGCGCCCTTTACCGTGCATTACACAGCCATTGCTACCTCAATGCCGATACGCCCATGTCCTTATATGGCATTGCTCACATTAGCGCTGCACTTTTCGCCGGTAACATTATCACGGTTTAGTAAACATACCCTATAGTAACACAGTATATGACGGCAGATAAAGACCAATATGGTCCATCTAGTCTACCCAGCAAGGTGGCAAGAGTAGGTGCACCTGCCGCTCCATGCAGGTCACCACTCCCCATGCCTTTGTTTAGGTATGTACTCACCGTTCTGTGTAGGTCACCCCTATTTGTTGAGATATAAGAGATAGTTATGTTTATTTTGATTTTATTCTGTTGCTATAAAGGGATCCACTGTAGAGAGTAAAGGCTTCAGGAAGTGGTAAAACGGAACTGGAAGTTCGGCCGTGGTCTGGGCGTACTGCCTCAGCCACCAGTCCAGACAAGTTGCAGCGCGCTGATGACATTATTCATGCAGATCGGCGCATCACGAGTTGGGAATTGTCCGTACAGCTTTCCGTCAGTAGAGGTAGTGTAATGGTAATTATTGACTCTTTGGGATATTCAAAGGTGTGTGCAAGGCACACCGCAACAGCTTACAGTATTTTAATGCCCGCTGGCAGCTATCGCAGGGCGCTGCAACTTGTCTGAACTGGTGGCCGAGGCAGGATGCCCAGACTGCGGCTGATCTTCCAGTTCCGTTTTACCACTTCCCGAAGCCTTTACTCTCTTCACCCATTGTCCAACAGTGCTCCTATCTACCACAGAACTTCCATACACAGCACAGAACCATTTGTGAATGTTTCTCACACTTTCTTTCTCCTCCACCAAGAATTCAATTACAGTTCGTTGTTTGTACCATGTGTCACTCACAGACACCATTTGAAGGATCACTACTGCCTCACTATTTGTCAGACGACTGTAAAATTACACATTTGTCCTTTGAAGTTCCAAGTTACTACCCTTTCAATTTCACACCTCTATTTTCATTCTGGACTGAGAAAAACATGTGGGGAATTACTTTCTGAGCAACCCTCGTATGTAGGTCTTCAAGGTTCTTCTCATAAGCCTTCTGATGCAGGCTCCAAATCATTTTAGTTGCCTTCCTCTGAACTGCTTCCAGCATTTTTATATCCTTTGCGAAATATAGTCTCCAAAACTGAACACAATATTCCAAGTGAAGCCTCACCAGCGACTTGTATAGTGGCATTAGTACCTCTTCCTTTCTGCTAGTAATTCCTCTCTGTATGCAACCCAGCATCCTTCTGGCTTTTGCCACTACTTTGTCACACTGTTTTGCCACCTTGAGATCTTCAGAAACAATCACACCGAGGCCCTTCTCCTGGTCCGTGCACACCAACCTCTCACCCCCTATCGCATACAATTCCCTTGGATTTCTGCTTCCCAAGTGCATGACACTGCACTTCTTCACATTAAATCTTAACTGCCAAGCATTAGACCATTCTTCCAGTTTATGTAGATCTTTCCTCATGTTATCCACTTCATCAGAGGAGTCCACTCTCTTGCAAACTTTTGTGTCACCCGCAAAAAGACTTATTTTTCCATTCAGTCCTTCAGCAATATCACTCACAAATACATTGAACAGTACCGGTCCCAGGACCGAATGTTGGGGCACACTGCTAATCACCTTCCTTTCATCCGAGTGAGTTCTGTTTACCGTCACCTTCTGTCGTTTCTCAGTCAACCAATTTCTGATTTAGTTCACCACCCAGTTGACCCGGGAAATTACAGACCAGTGAGCCTGACGTCAGTACCGGGGAAAATGGTAGAAACCATCATAAAGAACAAAATTACAGAGCATGTAGATAGTCATGGCCTAATGGGAGACAGCCAACATGGCTTTAGACAAGGAAGATCTTGTCTTACTAATCTGATATGTTTTTTTGAAGGTGTGAATAAACAGGTAGACAAAGGTGAGTCGGTTGATATAGTGTATCTGGACTTTCAGAAAGCCTTTGACAAGGTCCCTCATGAAAGACTTTTGGCAAAACTAAAAAGTCATGGGATAGGAGGCAGTGTACTATTGTGGATCGGGAACTGGTTAAAAGATAGAAAGCAGAGGGTAGGGCTAAATGGCCAATATTCCCAATGGAAAAAGGTGAATAGTGGAGTTCTCCAGGACCAAGCAGGAAGTCAGTCCTCACATATGGGTGTCATCGGCGCCGATGAAGCCCCAGCGGAGCATTTCCCCAGCTTTCTATGAAAGCCTTTGGGAATGCAGGCACGCATGCGCGGTTCCCTTCCTGCCTAAAGGAGCCATCTTACCTCCTGTTCGGGACCGAGGGCGTCAACGTCAGTGCTTCCAGCGTCAGGGCGGGTGCTCCAGGGCCCCGCGGGATCGGACCCCGACTCCTCCTCAGATGAGTCGGCGTGGGAGACGGAGGACAAGGAGTCTCCTGACAGCTTTAAGACTCGGTGCGTCCCTTCGGACTCACTGCAGTCTGAGCCCCGGAGTAGGTCCCCCCCAGAGGACACCCGGTTCTCAGAGTTCGTCCGGGATATGGCCACTGCCTTGGCTATTCCGGCGGATCCTGAGGAGGAGCCTCGAGCTGAAGAGCTCGAACCCCTGCAGTATGACTCTCCTCCGAAGGAGGCCTTTACTGACCCGGTTCCTCTGATTCTGGAACGGCTCCTCTTCCATATGTGGGAGGCACCGGCCTCGGCGCCGGTTCTTAGCAAGTGGGTCGATTCGATCTATCGACTCCGTAAGAGCCCTGGTTTTCAGAAAGCACAGCTACCACACCATTCCATGGTTGTAGAATCAGCCATGCATCGTCTGAAGAGTCAGAAGATGCACTCCGCGGTGCCTCCTGGCAGGGAGGCCCGCAACCTAGATGGCGTCGGTAGAAAGTGTTTTCAGGGCTCGATGCTTGCTTGCCGTGTCCAGTCTTACCAGCTGTAGATGGGCATGTACTTGCGGGATCTGGCCAAGGAGTTGGCTGGATTCTCTGCTGGTCTCTCCGGGGAACCCTTGCAGAGATTTAAGTCCTTGTCCTCGGGGATTCGGGACTGCTCGAAGTTCATGTCCCGCGCCGCCTACGATGACTTCGAGGCTTCAGCCCGAGTAGCGGCAGCCGGCATCGCGGCTCGACGCCAGGCATGGCTGCAGTCATCGGACCTCGAGCCATAGGTTCAGGACAATTTGGTCGATGTCCCTTGCCGAGGTAAAAACCTGTTTGGCAAGCCCATGACCGAGAAGGCCGCTCAGCTTGAGACCGAGCACCTCACCCGGAAAGGCTGTCGAGGAAGACATCTGCCCCTTCTCATAAAAAGAAGGGCTCGGGTAAAAAGCCCTTTTACCCGAGGAAAGGCACTGCCTACAAACAGTACCCACAGTATCAGGCTGACCAAGCTGCCCCCCAGGATCAGCAAGCCAAGGGCCAGGGTAATGGGCCCCGTAGGCAGAGGACCCCCAAGCCTCAGGCCCCTGCTACCACTCAGCAGGGTGGGGGCTTTTGACTCCTTGAACATAGCCTCTCCTCCACTGCTCTCCCAGCCCTGCACAGGAGGTCGTCTCGCCCTCTTTGCCCACCAGTGGCCCCTTATCACCGGGGACAGTTGGGTGCTGGACATCATCCAGAGGGGGTATGCCCTACATTTCCACCAACTGCCACCCCCTTATTTTCCAGGGGAGCCTCCAAGGTCTCCTCTGCACACAGACCTCCTCTGCTAGGAGCTTCAGGGTCTGTTGATGGATGGGGCGGTGGAGCCTGTGCCTCCCCACTTGCAGGGTCACGGATTCTACTCCAGGTATTTCCTGGTGCCAAAACGAAACGGCGGCCTTCGACCCATTCTGGACCTCAGGAACCTCAACAAGTTCCTAGTGAAGGAAAAGTTCAAGATGCTTACTCTTGGAACCCTTCTGCCCTACCTCCAGCAGGGAGATTGGCTATGCTCCTTAGATCTAAAGGATGCGTACACTCACATCCTGATTCATCCAGACCACAGAAAGTACCTCAGGTTCATTGTGGGAGAAAACCATTATCAGTACAGAGTACTGCCTTTCGGTCTCACCTCCGCCCCCAGGGTCTTTACAAAGTGCTTAGCAGTGGTGGCGGCCTACCTGAGGAATCAGGGCATCTTTGTCTTCCCCTATCTGGATGACTGGCTCATCAGGGGTCAGACAAGTCAGGAAGCCAATCAAGCCTCAGGACAATTGCTCTTCTCCAAAGCCTGGAGTTTGTCATAAACTTCGCAAAGTCCACTTTGCTCTTCTCCCAAAACTTAGAGTTCATAGGGGCAAGGTTGGACTCTCTCCTGGCGAAAGCATTCTTACCAGAAAACAGAGCCCACAGGTTGATGGACTTGGCAAGTCAGTTTCTCAGCAGGTCCCTGGTCTCCGCCAGACTCTGCCTGCGCCTTCTAGGCCACATGGCTTCCACAGTACATGTGACCCCCAATGCCAGGCTCCATATGAGGCCTGCTCAGTGGTGCCTTCGGACTCAGTGGTCACAGGCCACTGGCAGCCTCAGAGACAGGATAAGGGTGTCCAGACCATTTCTACACTCTCTCAACTGGTGGCTACACCCACCCAATCTGCTCAAAAGGGTGCCCTTTCAGATCCCAGGTTACACAGTGATTCTAACGACAGATGCCTCCCTGCAAGGCGGGGGAGCGCATTGTCTGGGCAAGTGCACCCAGGGTCTGTGGTCTCCCTGGGAGGCTGCACAGCAGATCAATCTCCTAGAACTCAGAGCTATTCGATTAGCACTCAGAGCTTTCACTCCTACCCTGGCTCGACAGTCTGTCCTGATTCAGACAGACAACCAGGTTGCCATGTTTTATGTGAACAAACAGGGCAGAACTGGGTCCAGGATCCTTTGTCAGGAAGCTCAGGACCTTTGTTCTTTTGCCCTCAAGCACAACATGCTCCTCAGGGCTGTATACCTTCCTGGCCAGGACAACTACCTGGCAGACAGATTGAGCAGGATACTGCAGCCCCACGAGTGGCAGCTGCATCCTTCAGTAGTTCAGAAGATCTTCCTGAAATGGGGTCTCCCCTTGATGGATCTCTTTGCCAGCCCCCTCAACAACCAACTGCCAAAGTTCTGCTCCAGACAACCACATCCTCTGCGGATAGCAGCGGATGCTTTTCTGATATCTTGGTCTCAGGGCCTCCTCTATGCGTTTCCTCCCACGCCCTTGGTGGCCCGAACTCTATTCAAGATTCTCCAGGACAAGGCCTCGGTCCTGCTGGTAGCTCCTAGGTGGCCGAGACAGCCTTGGTTTCCTCTTCTGCTTCAACTGATGGTGGATCTTCCACTGCCTCTGGGATTGCAACCCGACCTTCTCACGCAGGACCAGGGTTCCCTTCTGCACCCCATTCTCAAAGCTCTCAATTTGATGGCCTGGAGGCTGCAAGGGTAGTTTTGGCTCCCTGGGGTCTACTTCAGGAAGTGGAGGAGGTTGTCCTAGCCTCTAGGAAACAGTCCACTAGGAAAACCTATGCTCTCAAATGGAAGAGGTTTTCTGTGTGGTGTCACCTACGTACAGAGGATCCTTTCTCCTGTACTGTGCCAGTAGTTCTTCAGTACTTACTGCACCTATCCAATCAGGGCCTTAAGTCCAATTCTGTTCGGGTCCACCTCTCAGCTCTAGAAGCTCACCACTCTTTGGTAGAGGGGCAATCTTTATCTGGTCACCCCTTGGTGTCCCGCTTTCTCAGGGGCTTGCTTTTGCTCAAGTCTCCCATCCGTCCTCCTGCCCCTGAGTGGGAGCTGAATGTGGTCTTGCAGCAACTGACTCGCCCACCTTTTGAGCCGATGGCTACTTGTCCACTACGCTTCCTCTCCTGGAAGACACTCTTCCTCATAGCCCTTACTTCGGCTAGGCGAGTAGGTGAGCTTCAGGCCCTGGTCTGTGACAGGCCTTACACCAGGATTTATAGGAACAGAGTAGTCCTCAGGACCCACCCAAAGTTCCTGCCAAAAGTTGTCTCCTCTTTCCACCTCAATCAGGAGGTGGTCCTTCCAACATTCTTCCCTAGGCCTCATGCAAGCCAGGCTGAAGCAGTTCTGCATACCCTGGACTGTAGGAGGGCCTTATCCTTCTACCTTGACCGTACGCAAGGGCATTGAAGGGCTACTCAGCTCTTCGTATCCTTTGACCCCAATAAGTTGGGATTGGCTGTGTCCAAGCGTACCTTGTCTATCTGGGTGGCTGACTGTATCACCTGGGCATATAAGGCGGCTGACCTTCCTTTGCAGGGTAGGGTCACGGCCCATCGTGTCAGGGCAATGGCTGCCTCAGTGGCTCATCTCCGCTCTGTGCCCTTGGTTGACATCTGCAAGGCTGCAACTTGGTCTTCAAGCCAGACTTTTGCGGCCCATTATTGCCTGGAGAGGGAGTCCCGTAGGGACAGTGCTTTTGGCCAGGCAGTACACCGGAATCTCTTTGAGGTTTAGGCAACTCCTGCCCTCCTGCCCTCTGTTGAGCTACCGGTGGAGGTTGTGTCCTTGAAAAGCCTTTCTTTGCAGCTGGGACTAGAGGGAGTCCTCTTGTTCAGCCTGGGTTCCTTGGTAGCCCAGAGCTAGGGAGTCACCCATATGTGAGGACTGACTTCCTGCTTGGTCCTGGAGAAAGAGTAGTTACTCACCTGTAACAGGTGTTCTCCAGGAGCAGCAGGAATCAGTCCTCACAACCCTCTCTCCTCCCCTTGGAGTTGCAGTTGTACATAGTTTATTTTTTCATTTTTATGTGCTGTTCTTAGCTATGTCATTTGACTGAGGTAAGATGGCACCTTTGGGCGGGAAGGGAACCGCGCATGCGTGCCAGCATTCCCAAAGGCTTTCATGGAAAGCTGGGGAAATGCTCCGCTGGGGCTTCATCGGCGCCGATGACACCCATATGTGAGGACTGATTCCTGCTGCTCCTGGAGAACACCTGTTACAGGTGAGTAACTACTCTTACCCCAGGGATCTGTACTGGGTCCGCTACTTTTTGACATATTCATAAATGACCTAAAAAAGGGAATAACTAGTGAGGTTATCAAATTTGCAGACGATACAAAACTGTTTAAAGTTGTTAAAACCCAAGAGGACTGTGGAAAACTGCAGGAGGATCTGGATAAATTGGAAGACTGGGCATCAAAATGGCAGATAAAATTTAATGTGGACAAGTGCAAAGTTATGCACCTAGGAAAGAACAACCCACACTATGGTTACATGATGCAAGGTTCCACATTGGGAACCACCACCCAGGAAAAAGATTTAGGAGTCATCGTGGATAACATGTTAAAACCCTCCGCCCAGTGTGCAGCGGCAGCCAAGAAAGCAAATAGAATGCTAGGTATCATAAGGAAAGGAATGGAGAACAAAACAAAGGATATTATAATGCCTCTGTATCGTTCCATGGTACGACCGCACCTTGAATATTGTGTGCAATTCTGGTCGCCGTATCTTAAAAAGGATATAGCTTTATTAGAAAAAGTACAGAGAAGAGCCACCAAAATGGTAAAGGGGATGGAAGGCTACTCCTATGAAGAGAGGCTACAAAGGTTAGGGCTCTTCAACCTGGAAAAGAGACGGCTGAGGGGAGATATGATAGAGGTCTATAAATTAATGAATGGAGTGGAATGGGTAAATGTAGATCGATTGTTTACGCTATCAGAATAAAGAAAGATTAGGGGACATACAGGGTAAACTATTTAAGACAAATAAGAGAAAATATTTTTTCACTCAACGTGTAATCAAACTCTGGAATTAGTTACCGGAGGATGTAGTAAGAGCTGTTAGTGTAGCTGGGTTTAAAAAAGGTTTGGACAAGTTCCTGGAGGAAAGGTCCATAAACCATTATTAAAAAGGGACCCAGGATAATCAATGCTTGACCCAGTACAAGCATTGTGGAACCTGTGTCTTTTGGGGATACTGCTAGGTACGTATGACCTAGATTGGCCACTGTTGGAAACAGTATACTGGGCTTGATGGACCTCGGTCTGACCCAATATGGCATATCTTATGTTCTTATGTTCTTACCTTGGGACCAATCCCCAAGCTATTGAGTTTATTGATAAGTCTCCTATGAGGAACAGTATCAAAGGCTTTGCTGAAATCCAGATAGATGACATCATCGCATGCCCTTGATCTAGTTCTCTGGTCACCCAGTCAAAGAACTCAATCAGATTTGTTTGGCAAGATCGTCCTTTGGAAAAAACATGTTGCCTCGGATAGACTGTAGAGCTTAGTAGTTAGTATAGACAGGCAGAATGGATAAGCTGTAGTGTGTGGTCTTTATCCTGCCATCATTTTCTGTGTTTGTGTTAAATGTCAGACATAATATCTTCCATTGCTGCGTACACCTACATGGCGACACTTCAAACAATTCTCCAAAAGTACATCCCTCACAGGAGAATATTATTCACTCTGTGGTGGTTCTGTATAATAAGCCCAGTAGGGAAACTGAAATACTTGCCCACTTGTTAGGTACAGCAGAAACCAGGAAATGCATAGACCTATTTATTCTTCTGATAAATCATCTACACTCTCCCGCATGGTACAAAAACAAAGTAAGTTATAAAGAGACATAAGGAAACAAAACCTTCTCCTGGAATGAGGAAAATTAGAAAATGATTACATAAACATGGTAGTTTCCAGTTTCATCTGAAAACACACAAAAAAATCTCCTTTTTTTGGCATGTTGTTAAACAGTAAAAGCTGCAATACCACATCAAATACCTTGCATTTCCTTTCATATCACTTCTTAGAACTATAAAAATAGACAGAAATTTCCTGAAGACTGACACCAAGGGGTATATTTACTAAAGTGCGGTAAACGTGACTAACGCGCGTTATACGACGTTAACGACCGTAAGTGCCGTATAACGTGTGTACCGACGCGCTAACGACCGTTAACGTAATACTACGTGCGTTAAGCATAGATAACGATCGTAAAGTCCCGCGGCGTGTTAAAACAGCGCAGAAGGTGGAGAGTGGGCGGAGAGAAGGGGTCAAGGGGCGGAGAGTGGGCGGGGAGAGGCTCCCCTCACACTAACGCGCTGAATTCCTGAGCTCAATTCCAACGCGAATGAAAACCTGTCGTTAAAGGCATTTAAAGGGAAGAGAAACCATTTCCGTCAGCAATGTACAGAAAAACCGGGGAAACCCACAAAACGTGAGCAGTGTGATACAGGTGCACAGAACAAAATTTCACATAAAACGTTAAAAATGACCACAAGAAACATTTTAAAAAGCATAATTCAGCTTGGCAACAGTGATAGCAATGGGCAACAAGGAACAACACTCCCTGGAAAGCACAAAAAAAAAAGAAATGATGTGTGGAAGGGTCTACGCTCCGCAGACCCTTTCAAAGATCATCTCATTGTAATGGAGCTGTCCTGGGAGTGTTGTGTAATGTTGCCCAATGATATCATTGTTGCCCAGCTTGGTTATGGGTGTGTGCCCCTTTTGTGAGGTCATTTCTGAGGTTTATGTGCACCTTTGTCTGCATACAAGGTAAATGAGGCCACAGTAAACCTGTTGCAGAGCAGGGTTTCTGACTCGTCAGGCCGGTTTAATTAACTCCAGGGACTGCACTGTCTCTGTGGCCACAGTGTGGTGTAACAGACACAGCCAGTGCCTGTAAGACCAGAGGGTCACAGGTTCAAATCCCAGCTGGGGCTCCTGCCAACCCAGTCCCCATAGTTTGACCCACCACTAAACAGTGATAGTAAAGACACTCCTTTATTGCAGAGAACATACACATGGCCTATATTTTACCACACCAAACACAGACACCAGAAACAGGCACATTACCTAAAGCAGAGTCCCGCAAATGCAGTCCTGGAGGGCCCCACACCATTCCGGTTTCATGCTGCCTCTAATAAAGATGCCTGTGCTGCATAGCTATGCACCACCCCCATGGTATGCAGATGTAGCTCATGCATATTTATGAGGGACAGCATGAAAACCCGAACAGTGTTTGGAACACCAGGATTGGAGTTTGGGAACTCTGCCATAAAGCAGCAGCCAACAGGGCCACACACACACCCACAGGCCCCATTGGCCAATGCCTCCTGGAGAGGCAAGACATTGGGCCCTGCCTGTATCTCCCAATACTAGCAGTTGCATACCTTAGCAATGCCACCCTACACCTGGGTATATGGTACACAGCTATCAAACGTTTCCTATGATAACTGGCAGATATCAATTCCTACGTTAAGCACATTTTGCTCATTGAGCTCCACCATAACAATCATTCTGATGTCTGCGGTGTGTGCTGCAGGTTTGGTCTCTGACAGTGTTCACCACCCTGGGGAGTGACCCCCCAACAGTCCTGTGTACCATATCAATGCCTGTACTATGCCCATGCCTGGTGTGGCGGGTATGGCTGCTGACCACCTCTATAGTAGCACAATGCTGGCATAGGTGTGGGGGTGGCTGTCTGTCTATCCAGTGTGTGGTGGCTGCAAACACCTTCCACAGCCCACACTGCCAGCAATGTTGCCAGTATTGGGCTGCCAATGTGCATAATGAGGAGCAAGGTACCATGGGTATAGGCCGGACAGGGTGGCCTGGCCAGGGTGCATCTGCACAGGGCATAGGGCAGTGACAGGCACATTGTAGTGCCCGGCCACCACCTACACAGACAGGGTGACCTCAGTATATCCTGCTGAGAGATCACTCTCACCCTGACTGTGCAGTGACCACAGCATGGCTAGGCACTCCCATAGTGCTATCTAGTATTTCTCTCATGTGATAAATATGGGTTTCATTTTGGGGCCCAGTCTGATGTATCTGCTTGCTGTGTATGCTGACATCCCAGTTCTGGGTGCATGCATCTCCACTGGGCACTAGCAGACTGTTTGCAGCTGGTAGGTGTTGTGATGGAGTGGCTTGCAGGGTGCAGTGGCTGATGGCTTGCACCAGGGGAATATCAGATAGTGGTGGGGTGCAGCATACCATATCCAGGCCTAATGTCTGTCTGCTATTGTGTTATGGCTGTGTACAGAGCTGCATTGACTGCCCTGTGGGGTGTCTGTTCCTCAGCAGGACTAGGGTTAATGTTCCCCTCTACTGCCACCTTTGCAGGGAGGTAGACTGTGGATCTTTTGATGGGAGACCCTGTTTGCCACCCTCAGCCCTGGGGGGAGGGGGGTGGTGGTGGATGGGGGCTACACCTGACTGAAACAAACAGAGATGTCCAAGGTGTTCCCGCAGAAACTACCTATCTCACACAGTAACACTGCTTTGGACCTGTGCCATGGCCTCTTTCAGCGATGGACAGTGCTGTGGACCTAGTGCTGGGCGCCTCACTGCACCCTCAGGGTGAGCACAGTACCCGCACAATGTGACGGTGTGTAGCTACTCTGTGCCAGTACAACACACGGTCAGTACCCCCTATCAGGCCGAGGTGCTGTGGGGGTGCACATGGTCAGTTCCCCCTACCAGGCCGAGGTGCTGTGGGGGTGCATTCCCCATGGTGTGTATCTGTGGACAGCTGATTTGCATGTGCAGTGCATCATGGGTGTGACTGGCACAATCCAACCCTGGGAAAATCCAGCACCTGCTCACAGGCTCTGATAAACCATAGGCCATCACACGTAGATCTGTTAGCATAATGCATAGGTGCAAGACACCCTAAAGAGTCTGTAATATAAGGTGCCCAATGAAATGTGAATGGACCCTGATGTGAGGTTTGTGCAGCAGAAGGTGGTATGAAACATGATGCTGATGGTGCAAGATGTAGCACAGGTATGAGGAAGCGGGGTTAGTAACGTGTAGATCATGCCCACAGGTTCCCATAGGTAAGAGTCTAACACAATCAGAGATAGTAGTACCAATCCCAGCTGCATTGTACATTTACATATTGTACATTTACATATCCCCAGAGATATGTAAATGTACAGTGCTCAGAAGAAACCCAACGCACGTAGTAACGCACGCACACACCGTAAATACCGCACGTATTCACGCCCGCAGCAACGCACGTAGTTACGCCTGCAGTAATGCACGTATTCAAGCGCCATGACATGCGCATGTGGCTCTGTGCGTGGCAACGCCCCCAGCAATGCACGTGGCTACGCCGCCAGCAACGCACGTAGTTACGCAGCACTAACACAGTCGGAGCAAATGGCAGCCATGTCCAGGAAGCCAGCATTCAGCCAGGGAGATTTGTATCTCCTGACTGAGTTGTTCTGCCTCCGCCAGCAGCGGCTCTTCCCGGGTTCATCCAGGAGGCAGAACCTTGGAAGGGTCAGGAGGGCCTGGGAGCGCCTGGCCCATAGGTACAACAGGAGCTGTGACTACCCACGTGAGGTAAGTGCATGGGGACAGGTACCCCAAATGATGAGGCCAAACAAAACACACCCAGTAACCAAAGCACAAAGACACTATGCACTGCCAGGGAATAGCAGGTGCTGTCACATCCGGCGGGTAGCAAAGTCTGCCACACACCCGAGAAAAAGACCCCCCAGCCCCAAGGGGGTAGCTGCAACCATGGCAGGAGTGCACCACAGATCACATTGGTATGGTATGGGGTGCCTTTGCAGGCCAGGGATGTCCCCCATCCACAGGAAACCCCAGTCCCACCTCTCAGGCCAACAGGAAAAGAAGGGGTCTGCACCATGCCCCTGTCAACCAACACAAGTTCAAAATATATCCGCCGATGCTGCAGGCCCCAAATGAGGGCACCCCCCCCCCCCCATCCCTGCCCTCTGTCAGCTGGATCCTTGTGTGATCACAAAAGACAAACCACAGCTCTAAGCTGATGCAGGCCCCAAATGAGGGCACCCCTCCCCATCCCTGCCCACTGTCAGCTGGATCCTTGTGTGATCACAAAAGACAAACCACAGCTCTAAGCTGATGCAGGCCCCAAATGAGGGCACCCCTCCCCATCCCTGCCCACTGTCAGCTGGATCCTTGTGTGATCACAAAAGACAAACCACAGCTCCTGGGATGATGCAGGCCCCAAATGAGGGCACCCCTTCCCATCCCTGCCCTCTGTCAGCTGGATCCCTGTGTGATCACAAAAGACAAACCACAGCTCCTGGGATGATGCAGGCCCCAAATGAGGGCACCCCTTCCCATCCCTGCCCTCTGTCAGCTGGATCCCTGTGTGATCACAAAAGACAAACCACAGCTCCTGGGATGATGCAGGCCCCAAATGAGGGCACCCCTCCCCATCCCTGCCCTCTGTCAGCTGGATCCCTGTGTGATCACAAAAGACAAACCACAGCTCCTGGGATGATGCAGGCCCCAAATGAGGGCACCCCTCCCCATCCCTGCCCACTGTCAGCTGGATCCTTGTGTGATCACAAAAGACAAACCACAGCTCTAAGCTGATGCAGGCCCCAAATGAGGGCACCCCTCCCCATCCCTGCCCACTGTCAGCTGGATCCTTGTGTGATCACAAAAGACAAACTACAGCTCTAAGCTGATGCAGGCCCCAAATGAGGGAACCCCTCCCCATCCCTGCCCTCTGTCAGCTGGATCCCTGTGTGATCACAAAAGACAAACCACAGCTCCTGGGATGATGCAGGCCCCAAATGAGGGCACCCCTCCCCATCCCTGCCCACTGTCAGCTGGATCCTTGTGTGAACACAAAAGACAAACCACAGCTCTAAGCTGATGCAGGCCCCAAATGAGGGCACCCCTCCCCATCCCTGCCCACTGTCAGCTGGATCCTTGTGTGATCACAAAAGACAAACCCACAGCTCTAAGCTGATGCAGGCCCCAAATGAGGGCACCCCTCCCCATCCCTGCCCACTGTCAGCTGGATCCTTGTGTGATCACAAAAGACAAACCACAGCTCTAAGCTGATGCAGGCCCCAAATGAGGGCACCCCTCCCCATCCCTGCCCTCTGTCAGCTGGATCCCTGTGTGATCACAAAAGACAAACCACAGCTCCTGGGATGATGCAGGCCCCAAATGAGGGCACCCCTCCCCATCCCTGCCCACTGTCAGCTGGATCCTTGTGTGATCACAAAAGACAAACCACAGCTCTAAGCTGATGAAGGCCCCAAATGAGGGCACCCCTCCCCATCCCTGCCCTCTGTCAGCTGGATCCCTGTGTGATCACAAAAGACAAACCACAGCTCCTGGGATGATGCAGGCCCCAAATGAGGGCACCCCTCCCCATCCCTGCCCACTGTCAGCTGGAGCCATGTGTGATCACAAAAGACAAACCACAGCTCTAAGCTGATGCAGGCCCCAAATGAGGGCACCCCTCCCCATCCCTGCCCACTGTCAGCTGGATCCTTGTGTGATCACAAAAGACAAACCACAGCTCTAAGCTGATGCAGGCCCCAAATGAGGGCACCCCTCCCCATCCCTGCCCACTGTCAGCTGGAGCCATGTGTGATCACAAAAGACAAACCACAGCTCTAAGCTGATGCAGGCCCCAAATGAGGGCACCCCTCCCCATCCCTGCCCACTGTCAGCTGGAGCCATGTGTGATCACAAAAGACAAATCACAGCTCTAAGCTGATGCAGGCCCCAAATGAGGGCACCCCTCCCCATCCCTGCCCACTGTCAGCTGGATCCTTGTGTGATCACAAAAGACAAACCACAGCTCTAAGCTGATGCAGGCCCCAAATGAGGGCACCCCTCCCCATCCCTGCCCTCTGTCAGCTGGATCCTTGTGTGATCACAAAAGACAAACCACAGCTCCTGGGATGATGCAGGCCCCAAGAGGGGTTCCCTGCACCATCCCGGTGCCTTTGGAAACAGGCCCTGTGTGGGATCCCGAAAGGCATACCACAGGCCTGGGATGATGCAGGCCCCAAGAGAGGGTTCCCTGCACCATCCCGGTGCCTTTGGAAACAGGCCCTGTGTTGGATCACGAAAGGCATACCACAGGCCTGGGATGATGCAGGCCCCAAGAGAGGGTTCCCTGCACCATCCCGGTGCCTTTGGAAACAGGCCCTGTGTGGGATCACGAAAGGCATACCACAGGCCTGGGATGATGCAGGCCCCAAGAGAGGGTTCCCTGCACCATCCCGGTGCCTTTGGAAACAGACCCTGTGTGGGATCACAAATGACAAACCACAGCCCTAGAATGTTGCAGGGAGCACTGCAGGTGACAACCTCCCACCCCAACAGTGGCTGATTGGCACTGGCAGATGTGTGTAGGTGGCACACAGAGCTGTGACGTGTCATGTACGTGGGGTGCACATACAGGGCACATGGGGCACAGACCTGAGAGGCGTGTGTGTGGGCCACACATGGGGCTGTCTCCTGTGAACGCATGGGGCATGAGTGTCTCACCCAATAGGGGCAGGTGCTTGTTGTATGAAGTGAGAGAGTTAGCTGCAGAGGCAGGGGACCCCAACGTGTCCCCGCGGTAGCTAAGGGCAATGTTTGGTGTCACCCCTACAGGTGGAGGACCTGCGCAAGAAGGCAAGGGAGCTAAGGGCACGGTACCCCAGATTTGTGGCCAGGGTGCAGCGTGAACGGTTGGCACAGCAGAATGGTGAGTACCGGGACATGGCCTTGTAGGGCACCGAGTGGTGGAACCACAGGTTCACTGTGACTGGGGAATATGATGTTTACCCAGGGGATGACATGTGTTACCTCTCCCACAGCTGATGCACGTGCAGCCATTGAGGCAGAGAGGCCGGAGGACCCGGATGTTGGTGTGGCCCGGGAGGGGGACAACGAGCACGCGGGACTGCAGGTCGGCGGACCAGAGGTGGCCCCAGAGGATGGCGAAGGAGGGCACGTGGGTGCATCCCCACGCCCCTACGAGGGAGAGGAGGGGGACGAGGATGATGGGCATATGGGAGGGGATGTGGAGGATGTGGGTCACATGGGGAGTGATGTTGCGGAGTTGGGGGATCGGGGAAATGAGGGGGGGATGTGGGTGAAAGGGGAGGGGAGAGGGAGAGGGAGGAGGTGGGTGGCAGGGAAAGGGAGGGGGAGGTGGGGGAGGAGGGGGATGGGGATGTGGGGAGGATGGTGGAGGCAGGGGGGCGGAAGGGGGTGTACAGCGGGGGGGGGGGGGGACAGGTCCCCAATGGCACGTTCCGCCACAGGGCAATGGGGGCACCAGCCACCTGCCCCATGATCATGGCGAGGCATGCCCTCTGGACGTGTGCCTGCCACACATGGCCGCAGGCAGGTCTGCCGTGCATGCAGCCACACAGACACGGGGAGATGTGTGTCTGTGCGGCTGCATGTGCGGTCTGTGCCTGGCTGCGGCTGTGCGTGCCCAGGCACAAGCCCAGAGGCAGTTCGCCCTAATCCAGGGGCAGGTGCTGGCGACCCTGTCCATGGTGGCTGAACGTCTGCGTGAGCGGGATGAGCGCCCTGCCCGTGCCGCACCCGGTCAGCCACCATCCGACAGGGGTCCACAGGGTGTATAATGTGTGGACACACATGGCACACCCGCCCTGTGACGAACCGTGCCATTGCCTGTCCATCACAATGGCCACAGGGATGGGGGTGGCCAATGCTGTTTGCCCTAGCAGGTGTAGTTGGCCATGCTGGTCGTCAACTGCCATCATGTACTATGTTACCCGGATGGACCATGTGTGTCCTAATGCACATTTTGTACATATGTTTTATATAAATATAAATGTTATAAATGTTTGACGTTCAACATATGCACCTGGTGGTCAGATGTCCCTCGTTGCTAGGTGACAGTGCTGTGCGAGTGATGGGTGTGGCAGTGTTCACTCTGAGAGGCGAGGGAGGATGTGGAACAGGTAAGGGCTGTGGCGAGAGCACCCCCACAGACATGTCCCAGCTACGTTGCTGCGAGGGTGGGCCAACGAGAAGGGTGGAGTGTGGCGTGCATGAGTGACGTGCAACAGCATATGTGTTGGAAGGTGCGGGGCACACAGCACAGAGTGACAATGAGACAAATGCAGTGGGGAGCGGATGGCCTGTGTATCTTATCCAGCATGGCCCCATATTGTTGGCCTGTGGTGGCAAGTGCAGGACGGCTGAGGTGTAGCAGTGGGGTTAGGGTGGAAACACAGAGGGTGCACCACAGGGGTTGCTGCAGCTGGCGCCTGAGGGGGGAGGGGGGAGTGAGCGGTGTTGCGAGGTGTGACTGTGTAGGGCCTGGCAACAGCTGTCTATATGGCAAGCACGTGTACCAGCATGCATGGTGGAAATGGGGGACGGTACACGATGGTCCAATGATCCGCTGTGAGACATATTACCACCCTGCTGTATGTTGGTATGGGTGTACTGGCTGGGCCCAGGGGGTGCAAGAGCATATTGTCAGTGGAGTGCATTGGGCCATCGGTGGTGGCACTCACAGGGGTGTGGGGCTCGGGGGGTGCCCACAGCAGAGGGTAGGGACAGGGGCTTAGCGGGATAATGCCCAGAAGGGTGGCACAGTGCGGCGTGGCTGTGGATGGTGTGGAGCGCAGTGTGGATGGTGCGACAGATGACAGTTGCTGGATGTAGCTTCTGGAGGCCAATGTGTTATTGGGATGTGCCATGATGGGTGGCAAGGGGGTGTAGGTGTATATTGCGGCCACTGGTGCACAGGGTGACGGGTAGCCCTTACCGGGGGATGACCCTAAGGTGTTGGAAGATGCATGGCTGTGCTCAGGGGGCCACAGTGGACATGTGTGACGGTTGCGCCAAGGTGGATGTCTGTGGGAGCATGTAAACCGGAGTACGTGACATGTGCAGTGTACATACTGTGCTTGCTTAGCGTGCTGGGAGCGGCAAATGTGGCTCCCCATGCAGGACATACAGTGCACCTACACCACCACAGAGGCCAATGGTGGCTGAGGGCTCCACAGGGTATTGGCCCACGGGGTCCCTGGGCACCCACGACACAATGCAAGCCACCACGACATGGGAGTGATGGTCCAGCATTGCAGTCTATGGTATTGGCTGCATACCCATGGTGGACATGGCTGAAGGGGGTGGGGACAATGGCTAATGACATCAGTGGCACCATGGCGTGCCCTGGCCACGGGCCAGGGGGTGGGGTGGGGGTGTGTGATTGTCATGCCACAAATGAGACAGGAAGCACATGTCACCTTCACTGGCCACCTGTGTGGCCCTTTATTTACCCCTCCCCCTGCCACCCCTTGGGTGTCCCCGCCCAACCCTTGGCAGTTGTCGCCCCCCTGCTGCTGTTGCTGTTGCTGCTGCAGGTGTAGGTGGCATTGTCGCCTGTGGCTGCTGCACATGGGGACTTCCTGCCCCCCTCCCTGCTGCCATCCGCTCCTGCGCGTCAGCCATCCGCTCGCACGCCGTGGCCATGCGGTCGGCATGGGCGAGGAGGCCAGACATGGTCCGCTGCAGGCGCCTTGTCAGCTGCAGTTGGCGCCGCTGGGTCTGGGCCACCGAGCGCAGTACATGCTGTATACCTGTGGGGAGAGGCCATAGTACAATGTGAGATGGGGGACACAGCAACACCTGTTCGGGGCCATATCAACCATAGCAGGATAGGACACTCACCCTCTGCATCTCTATGGGCTGCTGCTGAGTGGGCCTGCATCACCGCGATGACGTCACCAACAGCAGCCAGTGCCTCGTTGCGGTGTTGCCCTTGCACATCCGCAGGCACGTCCCCAGTGCCTGCAGTGGTGTGTGTAGAGTCCCCGTCAGATGTTCCTGGGACCTCCATGTCCCCATCACCCAGGGGTGCAGCCTGCCTCTCGTCTCCCACATGGAGGACCTCGGTACCAGTGTCCACAGGGCTTGATGGTTCCACGGTTGCCACCGCGTGTGGCTCCTCCTCTGCTTCGATGGCGCTGACATCACCTGGGTGCCACAGGGTTACATACGTCAGAGGGGGGTCTCGCTGCCTGCCCACCCCATCACATACCCCCTCAGGCATCTGTGGGTTGATGATCCACGTGTGTCTGGGCCATGGCTGTAGTGGCAGCCCACTACGTTTGTGCACTCCCCATGCAAGTGTCCCCTGTGGTCTGCCTTCCCAGGCCCCCCCCACCCCTGGGTGCTGACGCACACCCCAGCCAAGGCCATCACCACCCTCATCCTGATCCCACCCAACATTTCTGAAGCAGGTGCAGTGTGTCTTCGGGTAGGCCATCCCCTTACCCGTGTGGCCCTAGTGCTCCTGCCAGCCCTGCCACGTGAGCCATGCAACATGTCATCACCCTCTGCTGTCACTGTGGGTCGGCCACCCATGCCCAGTCTCCCATTCACTGCATATTGCCACCCACTGCCACCCATAGACAGGCCCCCCCATCGTGGCTCCTGAATGGGTGTTCCCTCTGTGTCTCATTTGTCCCCCTTGCCCAAAACAGCCACGTACTGCCCCCCCTCTGTTTTGTCGCACACCATGTGACTGTGCTACATTCCACTTTTGGTCTGCACTCCCCCCTTAACTGCTTGTGGGTGCACCGTGTCCAATGCAGCGGGTAGGCCATGTACATACATGGGCCCGAGTCCCTCGACCAGGCGTCGCTCCAGGTCCGTGAGGTTGGCCACCTGAGCTGGGCCCCCTCCAGTGCCTTGGGCCCCACGTCGCTCCCGCACCAGCTCAGCCCTTATGTGTCTCTTTATATCGCAGTATCTTTTCCACAGGTTTTCTATGTCGCGGTGTGGTCCCCCTGCTGCTCCCACCACTGCCTGGACCTCACACCATGCCCTTGTGCGCATAGCTATCGTGAAGGATGAGCTCTGGCGCCCAAACAGTAGATCGTAGTGCTCCAGGATGTTTGCCAGCAGGAGGTCATTTTCCTGCTGGCTGAAGTGTATGGCCCTGCGACGGCTTTCTGCTGGGACGGGGACCCTGGGCTGGCGTGGTCTCCCACCTGTATGTGCACCTGGAGCCTGCTGCACCCCAGATGTGCCTTGAACCTCATCCTGGGCAGATGTGGTTGGTGCTGATGGGTGTGAGGGCTGGTCCAGTGCATGGTCCTGTTCCTGTGTCTCTCTATACTCCATACTGTTGTGTATGGTTGTGCTCGGGGGTTTGCCATACAGTGCCAATCATACATATAGGTTTTCATGGGGTGTGGCTCGCGGGACGTTGGCTACGCACACAGCCACGTGTGCCACGAGGCGCGTTCCGACGCGCATTGCTACGCGCATTGCTACGTGCAGGAAGTGACATCATATGTGTTCGTGTAGGCAGTAGTTGCCATTTCACGGATCCCTCCTACACATCCCTTTAAAGCAGTTTTGTTGTATGTAATGCTGGTGCACATATACCCATGTTTGTTATGGTGATGTTTATGTGCACCTTAGTGGTAGCGCTGGCTGCTGCAGCACTACGTGACATGTATGCGACATCACTCTGACGTTGCACGCGTCGTTACGCGCGTAGCACCGCCTCTTCCGGTCCCTGCTCATGGGCACATGCATTCTATGTCATTCCTGTATTGGCGTCTGGGTGTGGTTTCTAGTGTGATACGCAGTTTATATACACCCTGCGACATCTCTGGGACTCACGTACATGAGTGTGAAACGGTGATGATTGTCCGCGGCTGCATTGTGGGAACGCGCGAAACAGCGCGCGGTGCACTTTCATACAGGTAACTCTTCTGTTCATTGTAATCTGGATCCTTCTATTCCCCCTGGTGTGTGGCAATCATGTGATGTCCATCCCCACCCACACCACTATTTCTAACCCTGCTATCCTCCAACCAGTGTCTATCATGGCTCAGACTGCGCATGCAGGTGGTGCAGTAGTTGCATTGCTCGAACTGGCGGACCTGCTTTTCCAGGAGGAGGGATATGTTGTTCCTGGGGCTGCGGCCCTGGGCATAGGTGCAATGCCACTGCAACTCAGGCCTGAAGCTGTGGGGCCTGCACAGGCGGGTGTGGGTGACCAATGGCGCCGTAGGCGTGCTGAGGCACAACACCGCCTGGGGCGTCTCTACAGGCCCAGGGTCTTGCTCCAGGACCTGAGAGAGGGCCAGGTATTCTCCCTCTACCGGCTGGACACAGGGGCCATCAGGGAGCTCTATCAAGAACTCAGACCTGACCTGGAGCCCCTGACTGCCCGGTCACATGCTATACCGGGTATGACCAAGCTCCTGGCTGCCCTACATTTCTTTGCCTCCGGCTGTTTCCAATCCTCTGTGGCAGCAGTGGGTGGGATGAGTTGGCCCACCTTCTCCCGCTGTCTCCACCAGGTACTGCGTGCCATGGTCAGCCGGGTTGGGAATTACATAGCAATTCCCAACGGGAGGCAACATTGGGTGGCCCTGGCACAGGCATTCCATAGGATTGCTGGGATACCACACGTGATGGGCGCTATAGATTGCACACATGTTGCCCTTGTCCCGCCACGTGACAGGGAGGTTGTGTACCGCAACCGCAAACACTTCCATTCCCTCAATGTGCAGGTTGTTTGTGATGCAAGTATGCGTATCCTGAATGTGGTTCCGCGGTTTCCAGGGTCTGCCCATGACTCCTATATCCTGCAGAACTCGGCAGTGTTTGGCCAGTTTGAGGCTGGTCAATATGGTGACTTTGTCCTGCTGGGTAGGTATTCAGCGTGTCTGACATGCACCTACTGTAGGTGGTTGTCTATACAGCATTGTCACCATTGTCCACTGAATGCCTGGCATTGCTGGGTTATTTCTGGGTGTACACTGTTGGGTGTGGCTCACTACCTCATGCCGTGTCACTGGTGTCTTGGTCACAGACATATGTTCACTGACACCCATCTCTCTGACTACGATGTTTGTTTGTTTGCTCTCACATGTGTGTCCCAGCGGCCATGTGGTGTCGGTTTCTCCGTGGCCTTGCCCTTCTTTATTCTGAGCAACTGTGTCCAGGGGCAACCGTGCTGCATATGATGTGTCCCCTCCATGCCTGTGAGCTACACATGCAACATGCCCATGGCCTCCACATCTGGGCATGGGCATACTGCACTGGCAGTTGTACACATGTCTCCCAGTGGGGTCAGTCACTTGGGCAGCCCATATGTTGCATGGCTGTCGGTGTGGCACCCTCGGGGGGGGGCATAGACCCATCCTCATGGTGGTCATTCTGTATACGCGGCCTTCTCTCTCTGGGCATGCTGTGGGCTACACATGAGATGTGCTGTGGGCGCTTCAGCTACTACACATGTCTGCTGCATGTCTGGCCACCGTCTTCGGGGTCCCCTGCCACCACCGCCTGTTGCTTCCCCCACACCACCCACGCAATGTATCCCAGTGGCTTGTGCTGTGTATGCGCCAGATCGGGCCAGCCACCTACTTGCACACCTGTGCATCCCTGCACCCCCGGGTGCTATTTGACAATGTCCGACATCTTGCCTCACAGCTCCCACCACTGCTCTTTGTCGCCACAGTTCTTGCACATGTCCTGTGACACGGTTACATGGGTGTGCACTGCCCCTATCGGCATGTCACGGTCATTTGCCCCTGGGCTCGACACCCTCTGATGCACTACCACTGTGTGCACTGCGTTTGCCTCATATCTGTGTGCACGGCCTCTCGGCGGTCCAGTTCTGTATTGCTACGTCTGTCATTCCATTGGTGGCTCAGCACGCATGTGACTTTGCACCATTATTTTCTGCAGGTGATGCAGGATATGGGTGTCGCACCTGGCTGCTTACCCCTGTGCGTCTCCCTCGGACAGGTGCAGAGATACGGTACAATGAGGCCCATGCCTCCAGTCGCTCGGTGATTGAGCGCACCTTTGGCGTTCTCAAAAGTCGCTTCAGGTGTCTGGATAGGACTGGCAGGGCCTTACAGTACGGACCGCTGACTGTGGCAAAGATCATCATAGCCTGTTGCATCCTCCACAACATTGCTCTCAGGCACAATGTTCCAGTCGATATTAATGAGGATCTCGGGGTTGATCCTGTGTGCCCTCCTGCACCTGGCCATGGTGACACACGTGCGGGGATGGCAGCCAGGCAACATCTGATCGAGGAGATCTTTACCTGTAAGTTATGGGTGTGCTGGGGACGTGTCTCTGGGTTAGCCATGTGTTAGGTGGTGTGAGGATTGTGCAGCCCTGCCATCTCATGTCTCCATATCTTTGTCCTGTTCTTGGCTCCACAGGATGAACCTCTGTGTTCCAGGCCCACCCGGATTGCCTTCATATGCTGCCTGCGGCTGTGCTGCATGTGGGGAGTGTGTGTTCATATATGCATCATTCCTGTTGGCTCAGGTGAGTTGGCAGGTAGTGAGGATTGCATTGCAGTCGTCACGGCTAGACACATATATGTTGTTTTTCTCTCCACTGCTCCTATGGTGATGCACATGTCATTGGACCACTGCTCCATCACCCTTAGCTTCCATCTGTCACACATGTGGCCATTACCTGTTCACATCTTGGGGGTCAGCATGGTGTATCTTGGACACATATTGTGCGGCTGTGTGTGTACCCTGGCACAGGACATTATATTGTCGGAGGGTATGTTGAACAGCCACTGCCATTGGGTCATTTGACAGATTTGTGCCACTCATGCATGTACTGTGCTGTGTGTCTCCACTTGTCGTTCAGTGTTGGGGGTCCTCACATCTGAACCTTCGTGCATGCGTACCTTCTCACACTGTGTATGTTACTGTTTCTGATTGACCTGTCTATATGACCGTTCAGTGTGCGCTACCCTGCCTATCTGTGTTGTAGGGATGTGTTTGGCCCCCTCTCCAATTATGTTCCCTCATCCCTCTGTTACCTTCTGCTTGTGGGCGAATGTACATTGTGCACATGTGTCATATATGTTTCTCAGATGGGTCACAGTTTTGCTGGTGATCCAATGTACATCAACATTGTGTTTCAGCAAAACACACTGCACCGTGGACATGTTCCTCTCACAGCTACCCATGCAGACGTGGTGATGTCCGCCGTCCATTGGTGTCTGGATCCGCTATTGTGGCTCTTTGTGCTCTTGCCTGACACGGACATTCACAGTCAGGCCACTGGTGTACCTTTCAGGTGGGCCTCGCCTTCCATCCTCTGGGACATACACCACGTGCTGATGCTGCATTTTGCCTACTGCTCTCAGGCTGTCGTTCGTTGTTATCTCTGTGTGCCACCGCTGCTGCACATGCTCTGGACCCCTGGGGTGTATGCGTGTCATGTGCATTTACATGAACATATTGGGATGGTGCCATGGTCTTCAGGGACTTCTCCTTCAGTGGTCCATGTGCACTGTGCTCAGTGTTGTGGCCATGTCATGTGGTGCTATCTATGCATTCTGTGTGTGGCTGTTTTTATGTGTGTGTCTCCTTTCTGTCCTCCAGGAGTCGTGGGTGGGTGTGTCATTCCCTTACCTGAAATCTGCATCTTTTCACACAGGACACAGACAACAATGTTGACACATGTGCTCCACAGCATCTTGTGATCCCGTCATCCATATGTGCTTGGCCACAGCACCCATGTGAGCGTGTTCCTGGATGTTGGTGACACAGGGAGATAGTCCTCTGCACTTTAGACACAGGCCTTTTTCTCTGACTCATTGCTGGCCTATTGTTACTGTTCCTGCGGTGACTTGCCTGCCGTTGCTGCCATGACCTGTTTGGGTGTTTCCTCTTTTGCAGTAGGGGGGTGTTGAGCTGTACATGGGTTGGTGACATTTGAACCGTCACTGTTGGCATGGCATGTGGCCTTGTCACTCTGCATGCTTTCACCAGAGTCTTATGTTTGCTGGGGATGGTGTCTGGTGTGCGGACATGTCATGTTGAGACCCTTCACCTCACATATTACTGCCTGTTTGCAACGTCTGCTGAGTTAGGGCCATTGATTTTTGGTGGCACCAGCGGGGGGTGGTCTGGGTGTGTAGGCTCCACAGGCAGAAACAGGTGGGTGGCGTTGCAAGGTGGATTGGGTGTGTCCTTGCGACATTGGCTGCCACACAGGCCCCATGTCGTTCTTCACGTCATATGGTGTACCAGACTGCAGAATATGCTTTCTGCTTGGGTCTGGTGATTGACTGTTGGGGACAGATGTTTGCACCTTCGTGGTTTTGGGTATTTGGTGGTTTGGTCACCCCATTTCATTGACACTCGTGTGCTTGACGTCTTGGGTGACACCTGAAAATTGTCTGTTCCTTCCTTGTTTGCTGCTTACTTGACCATATCATGTGTGCAGCCCCATCACCTCTCCGCCCACCCATCCATGGTTGAGCTGTTCATGTCCGTGTGGCATGTTTGTTGTCCCTGTGACACATTGTCTGGACTAATTGTAGTTCTCCTCCTGGAGTGGTGCATGTGCTGGGCTACCTGTGCATTGGTGCTGCTGATGTGGGTTAGCCTGGGCCTCATCCCTGATCTGGTTGGTCATTAACATGCTCCTCTTTCATTCCATTGCCCTTTCCACAGCCCATCCACATGGCCCTCCATTGGCCTATCCCCTTCCACCCCTCATGTGTCACTCCCCTGATCAGTTGCATGTTGTTTACACTACATTATATTTTCTGCTGTGTGTGTGTGTGTGTGTGGACCTGTTCATATGTGTCTTCCATCCCACCTGTGGACTGTGTGGTTGGCTGTGGACCCCTCCTCCACATGTGTACTGCATTTTGCCTACGCTCTGTGGTTCCATCTCCTGACACGCAGCTGCGGTTTTGGATGTTGGCATGCTGTGATCCTGTCTGCATCCATTTCTGTGTGCCTCAGGGTGTTGTTCTGGTCATTTCTTTTCTGCAATGCTTTCCATCCTAGTGGTCATAGCTTTGCACTCTCTCTGTTCCTCTTTTCCTCTGCCTTTCACGCACTGATACCTGTTGTCTCTGTAACACTCATTTCTTGGCTTCTACATCCTGGCCGGTCATATTATCCTGATCACATTTGCTGTCCATCCTTTGGTCCATCTATTTGCATCATTGTGGTGTGAGGTGTCCTGTATGTTGCTGTGTACTGTTGCCCCGTATCCTACCCTGCTACCATTGTCTGCATAGCATCTATTTTTGCTTGTTGGTCCTGTGCCTGTTCTGCATTTTCTACTCACTCCTCTGGCCATCTCACCCTCCACTGGGGGACACATATTCTCCTCACCTGCCACACACTGTTTTTCCGGTACTCCAGGGTGCCAACACCCTTTGCTGTGATGCTGTTGCTACTGCCATGTTTGTCTGCGCTGCTGCCAGACACGTGTGATGCTGTCAGGGTTGGGGTCCGTTAACTCCCTACTCACCCTCCATCTGATGCCTGTTCATTGTCTTTACTGTGGGCTCTAGGTGGTGTTTGCACTACATCTGTCTCTGTTCCACACAGGTCCTGCAGGCCCTCCAGGCACACCTTGCAGCCCCTAGGGCACACTGAGCTTTGCAAACATACCATTTTTGGAGCACCGTGCCATATTGTTCTATGGGCCACGGTTCCATCAGCACTCTCCTATCCCTATGTACCTCATATTGCAGTTAACGTTGGACACCTGTCTTGACACCGTACTGGTACACCTTTTCAGGCTTCTTCTTGGCCACACTGTTGGGCTACTGTCTTTTGCTGCTCTATGGCAGTGGCGCACATATTCATATCTCCCTTCCGGCCCAGGCGCTGTGGGGGTGCCTACCCCCTCCTATGGTCATCTATGGACTGCTGCTGTGCATCTGCAGTGCACCATGGGTACTGTTGCATACACCCATATCCTTAGCACCCCAGCAGGCACCTTGGGTGACGACATTGCACCCCTCGGTGCACAGTCAGGGGGTTGTGGTTCAGGTGTTACGGACATCTGCATTTTCTTGCGCACACTAACCATTGTATGTTTGTTTTTGCTTTTGCTTTTGCCAGTGACATTCAGTTTTTGCAAGTGGTCTGTGATGTTATTGGGCCTTATATTTTTGGTAATGATCATGGCCTTGGTCTTGATTGTGTTTGCCATATGCCCTTGTTTGCTGAGACCTTGCTTTGTTTCCTTGTCAGGCATCCCTTGTATGTACATAGTGCAACTTCTGTGATTTTGGTGTGGGTGTTTGGGTCATTTGACAGTTCTGCTCCAGGAGCTGGCCACCTCATTATTGGGACTGTGTTTATTTGCACTGACAATATGAGCAAATAGTTGCTTCCATGCTTGGGGGGGCCCCCTAGGTCATGGGTTTCAACACACAGTGGATCATTTTGCACACCTTGGGGGGCATTTTGTTATCTTGCTTTACATTGGTACTGACAGCAGCAAAACCCTCACACTGAAGACTCCTCACAGTGACCCATCAGGTACCCTGTAACATGTCCTATGGGCGCTTTGTGGAACGCCCTATAGGGTGCTGTGGCAGACAGTGCACATTAGCCTTTGCCCTCTGGTGTGGCTTTCAAAAGGTTACCCTATATGACACCTTCGGATTATATCCCTGTGAGTGGGTGTTTGCCAGCAGAACTTGTTGGACGTACAAAACAGACTACCTATGACATTACTGATCTAGTGTGGGGGTCATGACGCACACTCATCCACAGATACGCCCACCTGGCAGGGACACATTCACTTAGTACAGGGCCCATAGTTGTGGCACACAAAGCATGTCCTGGTGGTGTTTGCTGCTGGATTCCAATTGCAGGACAATTGGGTTGTCCCCTGCATTGTTTCTGGCACAGTTTGACGTGGTCTTTCCTTTATTACATGATTTCTGTATATATTTGACTTTGTAAGTTTCACACACCCGGTTCTGGCTGCAGATTCACAGTGTTTTCTACCTTTGGGGGCTGCGGCTCTCTGGATTAAACGGCCACTCCCAACGAGGGGTGGTGGGCATTTTTACCCACCTCTCAGGTTCTTTGTGTCCGACAAAAATATGGGGTTATCTATGGTTTAAACAAAGGGGTGACTGGTTATACATATGTGTGACTACTGTTTGTGGAGGGTACTGTTGCAGGCAGCTTTGGTCCTTGGGCACACAGGGGGAATTGAACTCACAGACCCTGCACCACCTGACAGTGTCTTACCCATTGTGCTACGGATCAGTCTGCCGTAACAGACAACTTTTCTAGCTTCTTATGGGGCACCCTGTTGGGATACTGTCTGTTGCTACTATGTGCAGTGACGCACACAGTCATTTCACCTTACCATACCAGGGGGCTATGTGGGTACGTACCCCTTCTTGTGTTCATCTCTGGACTGCTGGTCTGCATGTGCATTGCACCATGGGTATGCCTGCATTGGTACAGATCCTGGCCAACACAGCAGGCAGTTAGGGTGGTGTCCTGCTGCCCTTCAGTAGACAGCCAGGGGGTTGTTAGCAACTATGGGGCTGCAGGCCAGTGGTTCATTCATTGCCTGTGGTGCCAGTAGTCATGGGTTCAGACCCACAGTGGACTCCTTTTATAGGGCTGTCTGCTGCATTATATATTTTACATACACATGACTGCTACCAGCGACAGCCCCTCAGCGTAATATAACCTTACTGAGCCTCATAGGGCGCACCATGTGTCACCTTATCTGGCTCCCTTTACGTTCCCTTATGGGATGCTCTATGGGGGACATTTTGATGTGCCTCAGTGGACACTCCACTTTATAATGTGGCCTATGGTGTGCGTTATGGGGTGCCTTCTGCAGCACCTTTGGGTACACCACTGTGTGGGTGTGTTTGCTAGCACCCCTACAAACCAAACAAAACATATACATGCCCCCTCACTCACTATATAATGTGTGGGTGTGTTTGCTAGCACCCCTACAAAACAAACAAAACATATACATGCCCCCTCACTCACTATATAATGTGGGGTGTGTTTGCTAGCACCCCTACAAAACAAACAAAACATATACATGCCCCCTCACTCAATATATAATGTACAGGATGCTGTGTCAGCCAGCCTTCTGCATCTGGCACCCTGGGGACTCGAACCCATTATGCCTGTATCAGCAGTCACTGCAGTAACCATTGTGCTACAGCTCTGTATCGGTTATGCATGTCTGGGTGGCTTCTTATGCTTAACGCGCGGTGACGCGCTACCGCGCCCTGTATCGCTCGTTAGTTTTTGGACCGCGCATTAGGTGTTACGATGTCCCGCCCATCTCCTTATTTGGGGGTTTTGATTATTACCGTGGGTCCTAAAGCGAACTGCACTAATGCGGTTTAGTAAACATACCCCCAAGTGAAATCCCCAGAGGATTCTATTCATTCCTAGAAACATAGAAACATGATAGCAGAAAAAGACAACGCGCTGATTTCTAAGAGTGCGGTATATATATATACGGCCCACCCTTTCCTTTACTCAGCTCTTCCCTCCATCGCTCCACTACCCAGAAGCCCTTCTGCTCCATCTACACACTCTTCCCCCTATGCACGTGCTTCTTGTCTACTCCCCCCCTGCTCTTCGCTCTGAACTATGGGATTCCCTTCTCTTGACTATTACTGATCTTTCTCTCGCTTTCCCTCATCTGCTTATCGCTGGGGACTTTAACGTACATCTGGACTCACCTACTTCGACCAGAGATCTCTCCTTTATCTCTCTTTTACAGGATTTATCCCTCACGCAGCACGTGCCTTTTCCTACTCATCAGGCTGGCCACACTCTTGATCTTTTTCTAACTTCCTCCTCTTCCTCTCTTACTCTCTCCAATCTTTCCTCATTGACTCTCCCTTGGACAGACCATGTCTGCCTCTCTGTTTCATGCTCTCATTCCCCCTTCCCCTCCTCCTCTCCCTCGCCTCCCTCTACCCCCCCTCCTCCACAGCTCTCCCGTGCCCTTTCATCCCGCACTATTCACCAATTTCCCACAGCAGCCGAACTCTTTCCCCCTGACTTCTCCCTTCTCTCTCCCAACTCTCAAGCCACCCTCTGGTCATCAGCTCTCTCGACGGCGCTTGACCATATCGCCCCACTCCGTCCTCAACCACGCCACCGCCATCCCATGCATCCGTGGTACCATGGGGGTCTACGGCTCTTGCGCACACAGCTCCGCAGAGTGGAGCGACTGTGGCGTAAGAAACCTTCACCCACCTCACTTGCATTCTTTAAATCCACCTATTCCCACTACCGTTCGTCCGTCCATCTTGCCAAACGTACCTTCTTCTCTAATGCTATTCTCAATGCCCCGAATCAGACCCGGCACCTTTATTCCACCCTTCGGTCTCTTACCTCCCTTCACTCCCCAGCCTCAGCTCCTCTGGCTCCTCCTTCTCCTCAGCCTTCCCTTCTAGCTACCTGCTTCAGTAATAAGATCTCTTCCCTGCGAGCTTCTTTACCTTCATGTCCCGCTCCAATTCTTTCTCCTCCCCCCACTGCCTCACCCCCACCCATTTCTCAAACTTCCCACTGTTGGGCGTCCTTCTCACCGATCTCTCCCTCTGAACTTCACCATCTTATTTCCTCCTCAAAAAAGACTTCCTGCTCTCTTGACCCCTTTCCTTCTTCCTGGCTCCTTGAATCCTCACTGGGTCTCCTTCCCTATATTCTCATTATGTTTAATTCCAGTCTTTCTTCAGGGTCCTTCCCTCACTCTTGGAAGCATGCCTTAATTCGTCCTCTCCTTAAAAATCCTTCACTTGATCCCCTGGTTCCCGCCCACTACCGTCCTGTATCTAACCTTCCTTTTCTGTCAAAGCTCTTGGAGAAATTCGTCTTTGCACAACTGTCACATCACCTTGATTCCACTAACTTCCTTCACCCTCGTCAATCAGGTTTCCGTCAGGGTCACAGTGTTGAAACTATTCTTCTTGCCTTTACTAATGCACTGCATGTAGCTCATGATCGCGGTGATATCTCGGTGGCGGTTGCACTTGATCTTTCAGCTGCGTTTGATCTAGTTGATCACTCCCTCCTTCTTCTTCGTCTACGGGAAGCGGGTCTTTGCAGTACTGTTCACCGCTGGTTCCACTCCTTTCTCTCCTCCCGTTCATGTGCAGTCCTGTCGCCTTCCCCTTCCTCTACCCCCCCTTCTGACTCCTTTCCTCTTTCCTGTGGGGTACCTCAGGGTTCTGTCCTGGCTCCCCTCCTCTTCAACCTTTTCTTAGCCCCCTTGGCCCTCTTAATTCAACAGTCTGGAATATCTGCCTTTCTCTATGCCGACGACATTTTATTACTCCACCACACTTCCCCATCCTGTCCTGATCTCTCCACGCTTTATTCCTGTCTTTCCACTGTGGCTGATTGGTTGACTCGTAATTGCCTCCACCTTAATCTCACCAAGAATGTTGCTATCTGGTTTTCTCACAACAACCCACCCCCCACATTGGCCCCCTCCTTCTCTGGCTCTCCTGTTCCCTTAGTCTCTTCCTTTCGCTACCTTGGGGTTCACTTCGATTCTGATCTATCTTTTCACGCTCATATATCTCATGTCACCAAGTCATCCTTCTTCTTCCTCCGACAAATCCGTGCAGTCCGTCCCTTCTTATCCCCGTCTGCTCTCACCACTCTGTTGCTATCCCTGGTCATGTCACGGGTGGATTTCGCAAACTCACTTTTCGTCGGCCTTTCCAAGTCACAACAGTCCCGGTTACAACGTATTCAGAATACTGCCGCCCGTCTGGTTACCAATTCCTCCCCCCGTGATCACATAACACCCCTACTGTTTCGTCTTCACTGGTTGCCTTTTCCCCACCGTGCTCATTTCAAGCTGCTCATCCTGGTTCATAAAGCTCTTCATACAGGCACCCCTCAATATTTAACAGACCTTCTCTCCTTTCATTCCCCTAGGTACACCCCTCGCTCCTTCCATCTTAACCGCCTCACTCTTCCCTCCCCCTCCCGCGCCCACTTACAATCTATTCGTTCCTCTGCTTTCTTTTTTGCTGGCCCCGCCCTTTGGAACTCCCTCCCCTCTTCACTCCGCCTGGATCCTCACCACCCCACATTTAAACAAAACCTGAAAACCCACCTCTTTTCCCTGGCGTTTGATATCCCCTCCCCTTTTGTGTGAATCCCATTTGTTCTATCCTCTGCTTTCCTTGTGATTTGTCTCTATTTATGTTCTGGCCTTGTCTTTCCTGCTTTTATTGCTTTTCTGTCCAGGAATTGTATTTCCTTTCTATTTCATTGGCTTCGGCCTTTTTTTAAAAAATTGGATTTTATTGTACACCGCTTTGCTTGCCACTGAAAGGCGGTTTTTATCAAGTGAAATAAAACATAAACATAAAACATATATAAGAAACAATAAATAAATAAATAAATAAACATGGCCTATCTAGTCTTCCCTTCCATATCAACTACTATAGTCCCTTTTTTCCTTTAGAGACTTTCTGGGTTTGTCCCATGCTTTCTTGAATTCAGATACTGTCCTCATCTCTACTACCTCCACTGGAAGACTATTCCATGCTCAGATATAAAGGAATATGTTTGCCCCTTTTGGGTGTCTGGGGCTGATTCTTTGTTATTGGTTTCCTCGTTTGAGACCATACACAGGATTCTCCAAGGGCGATACGCAATGTTTCTTTTGGTTCCCTCTGGAGTGGTAACTAATTGTTCTAGAGCAAAGTTTATGGTTATAACGAGTTATTTAAAAGTTATCTAACACATCTCTTGTTGGATGCTTTGTTATTAGAATACTGGTGTGAGAGGAGGTGCACAGAACCCTTAAACTGTGACATCATCAAAACCTGTGATTCTCAGTCTCCATCTGCAGGTGATAGGGCATAACCCATGCATCTGGACTGGAGAGACTCAAGGAAAGAAAACGAGCAGGTAAGGCCTACTTTCACCTTGGTCTTGCAAAGACTGGTGAAGCCTGGTTGCAAAAGAGACTTAGCAGATGCTTATACTTGCCTCAGAGCAGGTATTAATGCTGATGCCCACATTTTTAATGTATTTCTAATGTAAAACTGGAAATACACATATTGCTACTACTACTAATCATTTGTATAGTGCTACAGAGCATACACAGCGCTGTACATATAGATGTAAGACACAGCCCCTGCTCATCTGAGCTTACAATTTAATCAAGACAAAACACATAACAAAACTGGAGACTAGAGTATGGTAAGATACACATAAATAGTGGACAAGAGAATGAGGAGCATGAAGATCCAGAAGCGGCTTCAAAGAGGTTGGTTTGTAGCCTGGATTTGAATAGGGCTAGAGAAGGAGCCTGACGCACAGACTCAGGTAGTTTTCTCCAAGCATATTGAGCAGCAAGGTGGAATGAACGAAGTCTGGAGTTGGCAGTGGCAGAGAAGGGCACAGATAAAAGGGATCTGCCAGAGGAGCGGAGTTCCCGAGGAGGGGTGTAGATTGAGATAAGAGAGGAAAGGTAATGACGAGCCACAGAATGAATGCAATGGTAGGTCAGTAGGAGAAGTTTGAACTGAATGTGGAAATGGATAGGGAACCAATGAAGTGACTTGAGGGGTGACATGAGCATAGCGACATTGGTGGAAGATTAGCTATGCAGCTGGGCATGATGGACCTTGGTCTGGCACAGTTAGGCATATTTTCATGTCTTATGTGTCACCTAGGCAACTGCCTGGTCGCCCTGTGCACCAGTGGCCCCCAGTGCATGATCCACATGCGCCCTCCTTTGCCCCATTTGCACCATCAACATAGTAGTGCTAATGGAGCACTACTATCACTCTCTTGGTCTCCCCTGTCTGTGCATCACATTGCAGATATTAAAATAGGCTCTCTCTCTTCAAATACACTCTTTCCACAAGGTTTTGATTTGTGTTAGGGTTCATGCAATTAAGGTGCCTTGCATTAAGGGAGCAAGCCTTGTTTACGCCTACGTCCTGCCCATTGACCCCACTCTCCGCCCGTGGACGCCTACTCTCCTCCCACATGGCGCTTTATGCTGCTGGTACCGTTACCGTGCGCTAAAGTGGCTTTTTGGATTCTCTAAGGGCACACTTGCTCCTTTACAGTGGTTTAGTAAACATGCCTTTCATACTTTGGACACATGATGCAAAGAGAGAGATCATTAAAGAAAGACATCATGCTTGGCAACGTTGAAGGACAACGCAAAAGAGGGAGGTCAGCAATGAGATGGACCAATACAATAACAGCAACTATGAATGCCACTCTATCAATGATGAGCCACCGGACTGAAGACCGAATCCAGTTTAGGACAACTATCCAGAGGGTCGCCATGAGTCGACACCAACTCGATGGCACTTAACAACAACAACAGGAATGCCAAAGGGAAAGCTGTTGTTTTTCCCTAGGGGCATTTGCATTTCATTTTCATTCCACTTTTATCCCTTTCCACTGTCACTGTCATTGACTGAAATGGCTGGTTTGTAACAAACCAGTGCTAAAGTCTGGAAAACTGAAGGCTCCAGTTGTATATAAATCTCCATTATCTGAAAAACTGAAAGCTCTGTATGGATTGTATTAAGATCCCTATCTTAAAACAAGTGTGTTATTTAGGGGTACTTTTTACTAAAAATGCAGTAATGGTTATTGTGGTTTTAGAGTGCACTAACGACCTGCAGTGACCATTACCATGCGCTAAAAAGCAGCCAGCAAGGCTGCTCTTAACATAACAGGGTGAGATTGGGGCAGAAAGTGGGCATGTCTGCTGGTGACAGATAGTGCATGGGATGGCACTGCCCTCTAGCACAGCTGCATATAACGCCACTTCAAGAGGTAACACGGTCACTGCCCATACAAAACAGAAACACAAGCATGCCATGTTGTCCTCCCTTCACCTCGGGACCCAACCCCACCCCCCGCTGATCAGTCCCCCTAATCAGTACCTCCCTGAGCTTCCTTCCCCCACCCTCCCTTTTGGAACTATCCTCCTGGAAAGCAAAGCCAACAAGCTAGGCCTTCCCAAGACCCTCAACCTCCCATTGGACCATCCTCTACCCAATCAAGCCCCCCCTAAGTCTTACCTAGAGGCTCCCTGGTGGTCTCAATAGGAATGGGGCAAGAGAAATCCTCTTCTGCTTGTGCCCTGACTGTGGCAGCTCTGACCCCTAGCTGTAGTCTTGTAGTATTACTGCTGAGGCAGGGAATGCAGGCCTGTGTGGTAAGTGTCTGCCCTTTGCGTTAAATGGAGAGTAGATGCTGGGCACATCCCTGCATTTACCACACATGATTTGCACTTTTGTAGTTAAGGTGCGGTAAATATAAAAGGACCTCTTCTGTGTTAACTTGGATGAGAATTTAGGCCCCAAGTCAGGAATGTTATCAAAGTGTGTTTCTATAAGCTGTGACCAGCGTAGTTTAAGTCCATTACCTGACGTGCCTAGAGCACTGAGTGTAAGTCTGACACGTCAGGTAATGGACTTAAACTACGCTGGTCACAGCTTATAGAAACACACTTTATTTATTTATTTATTTATTTATTTAACATTTCTTCTATACCGCGCTATTAAAATCAGTGCGGTGTACATTGAACAAAATATACAACAATGTATACAAGTAACATTGAGTTTACATAGAACATGGGAATATATAACATGGATTAACAGGGAAAACTATGTACAGTCAACATCATATATGTATATGTTTTTACTATATAAATATGTTTGATAACATTGATAACATTCTTGACTTGGGGCCTAAATTCCCATCCAAGTTAATACAGAAGAGGTCCTTTTACATTTACCGCACCTTAACTACAAAAGTGCAAACCATGAGTGGTAAATGCAGGGATGTGCCCAGCATCTACTCTCCATTTAACGCAAAGGGGGGGGGGGGTGTTACTCCCCATCTTTCATCAGATATCGCATGCAGTTTAAAATAATAGGGACTATAGTTAATGATTCACATTTCACAACAGCTCCTTATTTGCAGGTTGCAATTTCCTTTTCTCAGCCAGGATGTTCTTTACAGTCATTGGGGTCAGGTGTTTTAGCTGTGCCAACAGGTAAAGCTGTCAATCTTTAACTAGAGCATGGGTTTTTGCAATTACTGGTCGACTAATATAGCATGCCTTGCTGAGCAAATCTTTAGACTTTCCAAAAGATGGTCAAAAGCATTCGCAGAGGAAGTTTAGAGTGGTTTGGGTTCTACTTTCAGATTTAATTATTCCATATTATGTTGTCTCACTTGTGGTTTTGTCTAATTGTATTCTTTCCTGGTGGGTGTTGTGCTGCACTCGGAATATAAAATGGGTAGATTATAAATGATTTTAAATAAAACATTTTAAAAAGGGTTCAGGAATGTAGGGTGTTTCTGTATCTTGTGTGAGACTGTGTATCGGGGGAGGGGGGAATGGGGGTGGGTTTGCTGAGGCAGCTACTTTATTTTAAAGGATCAGGATGGGGTGTCCTACAGGGGGGAGATTACTATTTTTTTTTGTTTTAAGGGAATGGGGCAAGAAGGGGTATTTTTTTTCTGACCGACCCCTTTCATTTGCTCCTTGGGATAGGGTTACCAGATTTTTGGAGAGCAAATCCGGGATACCTGGGCTGGGTTGGGCTGGGAGGGATCGTCCCTCCCCAGGCATCTTTTCCTCATATTTCTCGACATGACCATTCTAGGTAGCATTGAGTCATTTCAAACATTTAAACAAGACAGTGGCAGCCCTTCTCAGCTTACACGCGTGCACACATGCATACAGAGATGCTTGGGGGAGATATTCGAAGGCATGAACGCGGTTAGCGTACCTGGCAGCAATATTAATCCCTCTATCCGGGATATTCCCCATCCATGGCAGACTCTTGTTTAAATCCCTACTATTGACCTTCAAGGCCATCAACAGGCTCTCTTCCACCTCCCTCGCGGAGCTTATCCAGCCTACACCCTCCAACAGATCAAGAAGGTCCACAGCAATCAACACACTGATAATCCCGAAGGAAACAACACAATGCATGCAGGCAACGACAAACAGGGCTTTTAGTTTCTACACGCCCAGATGCTGGAATGCCCTCCCACCTAACATACGGGCAATCTATGACCTGGCCCAATTTAGAAAGGCATTAAAGCACCACCTCTTCCTCAAACACTACTCAGATGACAGCGCACATACAGCCACCCCCCTCCACCAGGCCCGCCACACCAACACACACAGCACGCGATAAGGCATCCAAACCCCCGGGTGCCGGCATCAACTACGCTTACCTGTAAATAGCACCATGCATATATCCCTACCATGGTTGATAACACATACCTTGTAAATAGCAGCTTGTATATACCCACACCCTATAACTATATTTATACCCTGTAAATAGTTACCCCAGCAATGTCCTTGTTCTCTGTAAATACAGTGCAGCTGCCTGCGCTGTATAAAACCTTTGTTGTATGTAAACCGCACTGATACTAAATAGCGTGGTATAGAAGCGATGTTAAATAAATAAAATAAATAAATAAAATAAATATTCAGTAGCACTAACATGACTGCTGTTGCAGAATATTCCCGGGTGCCTCCGCTGCACGCCCCACTGCCCGGCAAGGGGGCGGTAAGGCGCACCAAAGGCTGGTCTTACTTTTGCTACAGAAGCTGACCTGGCGGAGGGGGAATATCACCACTGCCCAGTTAGCATCCTGCCAATCCGGGTGACCTGGACATTCAGTGCTGGGATCAGATATGACCCCGGCATTGAGTATCCAGTTTAAGTTTCAGCCGCCGCTGCTGAATATCTCCCCTTAAACTTTATTTTATACATAGAGATAAATATTCTGTATCTTTCTAAAACGCCCTCGTTCTTTCAGAACTTCCTTTTGCATCTTCTCCTTCCAGGATTGAGAAGACTGCATCAGAGCGGTTTGCAGGAGAAGCAATGTCCTTTGCCTCTGTTCCCTCTGAAAGCAGTGACAGGATTTGGTTATAAATCCATGGAATTGGGGACAGTACCTCAAAATCAGGGACAATTTTGGCACATTGGTAACCTTTCCCTTGGAGCACTGGCCTGCACATCAGCAGGGTGATGCCTCCGAGCAGAGAATTAACAGCAGCTCTTCAGGTGTTAACTTTCAATGAATAGCGCAGCTTGCTAAGATTACTGCAATGTGCACCATTCCTTGCACATAATAACGCGTTGCTTTGCATGCACTCGTATACTTCACAGCTCCTTATTTACTACTACTACTAATCATTTGTATAGCGCTACAAGGCGTACGCAATGCTGTACATATAGATATAAGACACACTTCCTGCTCATCAGAGTTTACAAGCTAATCTTTGGGTAACGATGATATTCAACTGTGTGTACCCATGATTTTATTTGCATTTTCAGTGGTCCTTTATTTGTATCTTTATGCACAGTATTTGCTATGTCTCCTTTCAAATATACAACAAGGCAATGTACAACATTAAAAAAAGTAGAAGCAAACAGATATAATGGGGCAATAACAAAATGGACAACTGCTGCAGTATTAAGGAAAGGGGATGGAGGAGGGGAGCATGGACTAAACAGGTTAAACAATTTAAGGGGTATGTTACTAAACTGCGGTAATGTCACCGCGGTACTGGTACAGAACATAAGAACATAAGATATGCCATACTGGTTCAGACCGAGGTCCATCAAGCCCAGTATCCTGTTTCCAACAGTGGCCAATCTAGGTCATACGTACCTAGCAGTTTCCCCAAAAGACACAGGTTCCACAATGCTTGTACTGGGTCAAGCATTGATATCCCGGGTCCCTTCTTAATAATGGTTTATGGACCTTTCCTCCTGGAACTTGTCCAAACCTTTTTTAAACCCATCTACACTAACAGCCTTTACTACATCCTCCGGTAACAAATTCCAGAGTTTGAATTTGATGCCCAGTCTTCCAATTTATCAAGTTGTAATACATCCTCCCGATGTATCGATATTTCCTTCAATTCTTCCGCACCTTTAGATACCACTTCAGTCATGGGTAACATCCCTACATCTTCCTCAGTAAAGACCGAAGCAAAGAATTCATTCAGTCTCTCCGCTATCGCCCTGTCGCCTCTTAGTGCCCCTTTAACTCCTCTATCATCTAATGGACAAACTGACTCTCTCACAGGTTTTTGCTACAAATGTGCTTGAAAAAATCTTTATTTCGCGTTTTTGCTTCTGCAGCAAGCTTCTTCTCAAATTCTCTCATATAAATGCGTGGGCAGTTCATTGTTATGGCAAGCCGTATCAGCTAACACGCATTACAAGGCATCTTATAAGGCACCTTACTTATAAGGCACATTACAGTAAGGTGCCTTATAGTGTGCCCTGTTAGGTGCCTTGTAAGGAGACCTTATAAGTAAGGTGCCTTATAAAGTGCCTTGTTAGGTGCCTTATAAAATTGTCTATTAGACAACTTTTTGGTGGTGGTGAGAATCGAGGAGGAATGTGACACATTCTATATACCCTTTCGATGTCTAGGACATCTGTACCTTGCCCACTCACGATCTTAAATGACAGAGGTGTAAGGCAGGGGTCTCCAAATCCAGCCCTGGAGGGCCACAAACCAGTCAGGTTGGCAGGATATCTCTAATGCATATATATCTCATGCATGTTCATTAGGGATATCCCGAAAACCTGACTGGTCTGCGGCCCTCCAGGACCGGAGGTGCCCACCCCTGGGATAACCCCACCAGTGCCCATGATGCAATGCACATGCTGAATAGTAGTCTACAGCTGATCACCAAATGGGGTCTGCACCTCTCCGGTACCCCATCTTGGAAGACGAACTGACAGTGCGTGATACTGGCACAGAGTAGCTACAGACCATGCCATTGTACACGTTCTCTGTTCACCCTGAGGGATAGGATGGGTGCCCAGCACTAGGTCCACAGTACATGTGGTACTAGAGATAGGTACTGCTGTATGTCCCCATCACTACCAGTGTGTGACAGGTGTTCCTTGCTGTGCAGCTGAAGGTAATTTGGTGTCCATCTGTATCCTGCAGTCACATGTGGCCCTCTGGGACCAGCCACCACCCAGATTAGTGCGTACCACATATTAGAGTCTGGCTGACATGGGCACCTGTTATCAGGGCAGAGGGGTTTCTAGACTTGCATGAGGTTTGTGTAGAAGTGCCTTTATAGGTCACAGTGGTATACACTACATACCACAAAGGGACCACATCACCCCTTTTTACAGGTAAGGAACAGGTGCCCCTGCCCAGGTGTAGCAACCTCCATCAATGCTGTTATAAGACAGCCCTCAAGGGTTGGTGGGCCAGAGCCACTACCTGTTACTGGGGGCAGTAGCAAACCAGCAGCAATGCTGGGATTAGGTCTGGAAAACCCTAACTGTCTCACACTGCTGTCTGCCAATCATCAGCAAACAGCACAGTCAGTTGGCACCTTATAGGTGCTCCCACCATGCACAGTCTAACTGCAAATAGTCCACCAGCCAGTCCATAGCACATGCTCAAAGAGAAACTATGTGCATCACGCAGGCATCTCAGTGATTGGGCCCCTGCACTGGGAACACAAATGTATCACTGATGGTAGAGAGTGTAGAGTGCTATGTGGGAACCTAGACCTGCCATGGTCACTGCTCGGTCAGAGTGAGTGCCTCCTAGCATGCCATGCTGTGGCCACCCTGTCCATGCAGGGGGTGGTCGGGCACTACAGTGTCCCAACCATTGCCCCACACCCTGTTAAGATGCACCCTGGCCAATCTGCCCTGTCCGGGCCATACCCACAATACCTTGCTCCTCATTATGCACATATTCCAGCTAACGCTGGTAACAGTGAGACATTTTGGGCCCAGTGAGGGGTGGGTAGCCAAAGAACAATGGATAGACATACACACACACGCACTCCTATTGCAGCATTGTGCAAAGATAGGGGTGGTTGGCAACACTGCCCGCCATACTGGTCCTGATCACAGTGCCGACATTGCTAAACTGTGCAGGAGGTAGTAGTAGTGCTCTGGTGATAACTGCAGCTCAATGCTGGGGCCAACAGCCTGACTCTCCATGCATCTTTGGATTGTGGAGCCTGTGTGAGTGGGTGTTTGTACCCCTGTTCGCCGCTGCTTTAGGCTTTGCACTTGTTGCTGTTGTATCTGCATTGTAGGGTAAAATATAGGGACATGCTCTGCAGAAACCACAGCTGGGAATTTAACCTGTGACCCTCTGCTTCTGGACACATTGGCTGGGTGTATTGCACCACACTGTTGTCACGGATGCATGGTAGTTCCTGGGGCTACCTGTACTTTTTCTCAGCCAGACCTTTTGTGTTGCACTGCACACCACGTATTGGTACAAGGCATGGCCTAGGTCCACTGCAGGCAGGTGTCACTGCCCCCTCCAACATGGGCACACCCCCCCCTGCCATGCTGACATGACCATATGCTGTCGGTGCTGGTAGTGTGCAGTCCCAGGCCATCCACTGTGTGGGTAGGTGGTCGCCTAGGGAGTGGGGTCTGGAGCAGGGGGCATACATGAGCATCCTCACATTCCCCCCATCACCACCTACCAATAGTATGTCCATTCCACTTGGGGGATGGTTGACTGGAGGGATGATAGGTCAGTGCCCTGGCAACTGTTAGCTTGGGTGGACCAGGTAGATGTAGGTGGATTGTGTTTGGCCTTTGTCAGCTGCTGTCATGCTGATTTCCAGTTTCTATTTTCCTATGTGCCACCTAGGTGCCTGCCTAGTCCACCCTGTGCCCCAGCTGCCCCCGCTACATGTCCCGCATGCAGCCCCCTATGCCCCATTTGCACCATCGCCATAGTGGCCTTTAATACTTGGGCACTATGCTGTTGCTGAAAATGGAGCACTACTATCACATTTGTTAGGCTCCCTGCCTATGCTGTACATTGCTGACACTGAGATGGTTTCTCTCTCCTGCAAATGTGCATCTAACGGCAGGTTTTCATTCACTGTAGGATTCAGCCCTTCAGTTCAGCGCGTTAGTGTGAAAGGAGCCTCTCCCTACTCATTCCTCGCCCATTGACCTCTTCTCTCTGCCCTCTCTCCACCCTCTGCAGTGTTTACTGCGGCCAGAAACGTTAACGATCGTTAGGTTACATACCACGCGTTAACGTTACCTAACAATCGCTAACGTTACCTAACGCGCAGTCTGTAACATTACCGCAGTTTAGTAAACATACCCCTATCTGTGCTAGAAGCCGGATCTTAAAATGACGGCGGTGTGTTATTGGGAGCAGTGGTGCGATGTGATGAGATTTTGAAGCATAGGATAGAAGCTTGACAGTAAGATTTGGGATATTTTGCATTCTCTTTAGATTCTATGGCTTCAGGCTGCAGTAGAGCACATTGCGATAGTCCAGATGGGAGGTCACAAATGTATGCAGCAGAGTTTTTCAAGAAAAGGGTGCAGAGTGTGTGTCTGATGGAGGAGAAGGAGACTTTACAGTTGATAAGATCTAAATATCAAAAGAGAACAGAATGAAAGGTACAATCAAAGCTTTCCATAGAGTCAGCCAGAATAATTGAAGGTCCAAAAAGTAGAGGAGACTCGACTTTTTGGATGCCTGTAATTCACATAACTACTGTTTTGCTTGGGTCCAGTTTCAATCTGCTGGCAGTCATCCATTCACTGATCGAGTCAAGACAGGAGTTTAAAAGAACAAGGTCCAGGTTTCTTGTGTCCATAGATTAGGTTAACTGTAAATCATCAGCATAATAATAGTCATGAAAACACAAGGATTGTATCAGAATTTCTAAGGATGTACCACAAAACAAGCAAGAACTCACGTGTATGACAGAGACACAGTCCAAAGACGTGAGATAGTGGAAAAACAACTTTATTTCAATCAAAGCCTATTGTCAACCCGCCCCCCTGTTTCCCGCCTTGTTGATCATAGATAAATTTGCGCATGAGCTGGCGTTCTGCAACACTGAACAGTTTGGCAGAGAATGTTATTGGCTTATCTCCCAAATAGTACCCTCTTCGTGTAGGTTTTCTGCAAAGAAGGTTTGTTGCCCCCCTCTTTTACCTTTCTACATTGTGCTTTGAATCCTTTGAATAAAGTATAAGTATATATTTATGGTTTGGATTTTAGCCCTTATTTTTCTCCTTTTTGATAGTTTTTTGAAGTTTCAGCCAGAGAACACACGGTGTTGGTCTCAAATTTCAAACAGATTTTCATCTTTATGTTGTGATCTCTGCTACGGAGGTAGGTCTTTTTATCAACAAGGTTTTAAGTTCCGATCCTTCCTCCGCAATGATTGTACACGTTAATGGATTTGGAGTTTAGAATACATTTGCCCCGTCTGTTACCTTTATGGTTAAACCACAATGCTGTTTTGCTGATATTTTCTCTTTCATCGTTAAGGTATATTTTCATATATATTTATAAAATGAATTGACCAGTTATTACACTAGGTAGTCTCCCCAAGCGCTGATAGGAATATGTGAGTTCTAGTCAATATATGGGTGAATATACCCATCTCCTCGGTTTTTCCAGGTTGGCAAGCCCTCCCCCTTCGCTCCTGCTACTGTTTTTGGTTTGTTTTATTGTTTTATGTTGCTTTATATTTTAATTTTTTTATTTTTGTTTTAGCTATACAAGTATAATCTTAGATGAAAGACCATTGTGTACCGTGCTTTCCATGCTCCATAGAGGTATTTATCATATGTAAAGCTTCTATGTAATGCTCTCTGTTATATTTATATATTTATTTATTTATTTGACCCATGTTTCACTGTTGTAATGCCTATTGTTTTATTTATTTATCTATTTATTCAATTTGATTCGTGTCCATTGTGTTTAACCTTGCGATTTTATTATACCCTATTATTTATTATCGTTTATTTGGTTAAGATGGTGTTTTAATTGTTCTTCGCGTTCCACTAGCACTTATTATCTTCCTTAATGATTCCAGTATACTTTAAAGTGATTTTATACCTTTTTAATTATTTATGATATTTATGTTTTAAATGTACATGTGATTTTACATTAGTTATAGGTATCTGTTCTCACGCGATATTTTATACATTCTTATTTTATGTCTATGTTTTTATGTTATAGTGTTTTGCCTCATCAACCCCTGACGAAGTTTTACGAAACACGGCCTGTGTCAAAGAGGGTTGACAATAAGCTTTGATTGAAATAAAGTTGTTTTTCCACATCAGAATTTCTAAGGGCCAAACCTTCAAAAAGGAGTTAAAGACACCGCTCTTTACTGAACACTATAATAGCCACATCTGCAGTAGTAGTCAGCACACAGCAAACACTCCCACCCATCAAGACAGCCCCCCACCCTAGCATCTAGAAGCAGTTACCTCCCCCTAGCTGACTCCTTAATGGGTATTCAGTCTATCATTCATAAGGATATGCAAATATGTTAATAGTTTCTAGGTAAATAGTTAAATGTATAAGCATTACTAATATTGTTCAATGTAAACCGCCCCTATCTATGGAAGGGGCGGTATAGAAAAGTGTTTCAAATAAATAAATGATCACATCTGAATTACATGGGAGCTTTGGGGGAGTGCCCTGGGCAGGAGAAAAACCTAAACATGTTTTTCCCATTTCATATGGGCAATGCATGTGCAAGGTAAAAACTTTCCATGTCCAGGTTTACACCTGCTCCCTGACACAAATAGGGATTAAAAAAACACTTGTTTCAGTCAGTCCTTTACAGGAGGGAGTAAGGGGAATTGCCCCCTCCATTTTGCAAAATGACTCAGATACACGTGTAAGCCTTGGCAGTTACATGTACATGTTTAAACATGCTGACACAAGGCATGCCCAAGATGGCAGCATGTAGCTGAGTCGGTGATTTTTCCACTTATCTTTTTCTTGTTAAGAGAGCGCTTATGGCACCAAAGAAGAAGGGGACGGAGTTGGCTAAGAATGGGAAAGCCATCCCTGAGACCCCTAAACAGCTGACTGTGCTCAATCAGCTGCAGAAATCCTCCGTGGACCTGAAGCCCACACGTGAAATCTCCACTGCGGGCTGGCTGGGAGAGTGCAATTCCCGCTTGGAGACGTTGTCAACAAGAACCCGCAGTGATACTCGTTGCCACTAGAACAATGTTCAGAACCGGCTGTGGTCATCGGAATGGTTGGGAGCTTGGAAGGTGATGCAACTGTAGTTTCACATCTCTCTAGCCGGGAGGAGGTGTTGGTTGCTGGAGGAGGGAGTTTAGGTAGGAATCCCTGGCTTCTATTCTATCACAGTCAGCGGCAGCAAGGCCAGAGACTTTAATGGTATATGTGTCTAGCTGACCTGTATATAGTTTACTGTATTATAGTTTGAAATGTTCCCTATACCCAAGTTTCTGTAATTTTTGTTCAATGTAAATCGCCCCTGATCGTTGGAAGGGGTGGTATATAAGAACCGTTAAATAAATGAATGAATGAATGTTGACAACTTTTCCTGCTCAGGTAACTGTTCCTGTTGTCTCGTAAGATGTTTCCATGACATTGATTTGGAATTTGTTACTTAGACTCCAGGAGACTGTCTCAAAAAGTGCGGCTGAATTGCATACTCTGGTTTCCAAAAATGCAAATGCAATGTGTGCCTTCAAGTCAATGCTGACTCCTGGCAACCCAGAAGCCCCTGAGTTTTCTTGTCTGTGTGGCCAGAAGTAGATTGCCAGGCTTTTCTTCCAAGGTGATGGAGGGTTAAGTGACTTGCCCAAGGCCACAAGTAGTGCTAGTGCAGGGGTCTGCAACCTTTAAGACATAAAGAGCCACTTGGACCCGTTTCCGAAGGGAAAAAAAAAACTGGGAGCCGCAAAACCATTGCGACATTTAAAACAAATCTAACACTGCATATATTGTTTCTTACCTTAATGCTATATACGACCCCCTACTTTTCCTGTTAAAATATAGGTGTTTGGCCTATACTCGCCGTATAAGACTACCCCTCTTCCTTCGCACACCAAAAAAAATACGCCAGAAAATATCACAACAACAAGTAACAATATTTGATTTCAAAATGATGATGATTTTGTAGTCAAATCACTAATATGAAATAAAATTATTTTTTCTACCTTTGTTGTCTGACCAATTTATTCTTTGATCATGCTGGTCCCGATCTGAGGCTTCTGCTTTCCTTTCTTCTCTTGGCTCTCTTTCTGTGGTCTATGGTCCATCTGCCATTTCTTATCTCTTCTTTCGTTTTCTTCACTTCTTTCCATCAGCCTATTTCCAGTCCCAGTAACCCTCCCCAATATCAGCCCCTTTCCAGTCCTCACTCCCAGTACCTTCCAATGTCAACTTGCATTCCCATGATTGCCACTGGTGTCCATTTCCTTCCAGTCCCCCTCCTTCCCCACTGACCAGTCCCTTCTAGTACAAATACCATGGCAGCCCCTCTCAGATCCAGTTCCATTCTCCCATCCCCCTCATATCAGCCCATTTGTAGCCTTAGCCCCCAGTTATCTTCCAGGGCCAGCAGCTCTATCCTCCCCTCCCCACAATCAGCCCATGCCCAGTCAAAGCCCCCCAATCAGCTCGCTTCCAGTGCTAATCCCCCCTCAACCCCATTACCAGTGCTAGCCTCCCCTAATCAGCCCAATACCAGTCCTACCCCCATCAAATCATTACCAGTCCTAGCCTCCCCTAATCAGCTCATTTCCAGTGCTCGTCCCCTCAGCCCCATTACCAGTGCTCCATCCCTCCATGTCAGCCCCCTCCCTCCCTCCATCCATCCATATCAGCTCCCTCCCTCCATGTCAGCCCGCCTCCCCAATCCCTCCATGTCAGCCCCCTCCATGTCAGCCCCCCTCCCTCCATCCATATCAGCTCCCTCCCTCCATGTCAGCCCCCTCCATCCCTCCATGTCAGCCCCCCTCCCTCCATCCATATCAGCTCCCTCCCTCCATGTCAGCCCCCCCTCCCTCCATCCATCCATATCAGCCCCCCTCCCTCCATGTCAGCCCCCCTCCCTCCATGTCAGCCCCTTCCATCCCTCCATGTCAGCCCCCTCCCTCCATCCATATCAGCTCCCTCCCTCCATGTCAGCCCCCCTCCCTCCATCCATCCATGTCAGCCCCCCTCCCTCCATGTCAGCCCCCCTCCCTCCATCCATCCATATCTGCTCCCTCCCTCCATGTCAGCTCCCCTCCCTCCATGTCAGCCCCCCTCCCTCCATGTCAGCTCCCTCCCTTCTTCTGCAGCCGCTGCTCCCTGCCTCTTAGGGAACCGCGGCTGTGCTTTTAAAATCATCTCGGAGCCCTTCCTGTCTTGACGGGCTCCGTGCAGCATTGTCCCGCCTCCAAAACTTCCTTTAGAGGCGGGACAATGCTGCACGGAGCCCGTCAAGACAGGAAGGGCTCCGAGATGATTTTAAAAGCACAGCCGGGGTTCCCTAAGAGGCAGGGAGCCGCGGCTGCAGAAGAATGGAGAGAGCCCATAATGCCACGTTTTAATACCGGGCGGGCAGTGTGCTCCGGAGCCGTGGCAAAGGTGAGAAAGAGCCGCATGCGGCTCCGGAGCCGCGGGTTGCCGACCCCTGTGCTAGTGGGAACTGAATCGTGGTTTCTTGGTTACCAAGCCAGTGTTCTAACCACTAGGCTACTCCTCCACTCTGACTCTGGTTTCCACAGTGGGTGAATTGCTCAGAAGTAAGAGACTTTTCATCAAGAAATGAACATTAAATTGTTAAATCTGGCTAAGAGGATGACTGCGACGGATCAAGTAATTGAGACCTTGGTCAAGGATAGAGTAATTATCCACAGGAAATTGGAACTATATGAAAATTGGATGAGATATTTGAATTTAAGAATTTAGAATTTTCCCCGAGCTACTCATATCTTGCCTATAGAGTTGTTTAAGAGATATTTAATGGAAGTCCTTAAACTTCCTGATATGGCGATTCCTCCTCTGAGTAAGACATCTGGCAAAGTTCATGGGATGGATGATTCTCAACAATCCTTACATGGTTCCCCTGTACTTGAAACTCCACTTTGGAGTGTAAAGAACGAGCAACTTTGTGTGTTTCTTTTGTTTTTGAGCAAGATTTTAATCGAGTTCTGCTTCTCTATTTTAAGAAAATGAGTGAACCCTGCTGGAGCTTGTTCCACACAGGAAAGATTTGACGTTAAGATCCAAGACATTATCCTTGGGTGCTACTTTTCTGCTAGAAATTGGTTGACTGACAGACAACAGAGGGTGATGGTACATGGAGCTCACTCGGATGAGAGGAAGGTGATTAGCGGGGTGCTGTTCAATATATTTGTGAGTGATATTGCTGAAGGACTGAATGGAAAGGTCTGTCTTTTTGCAGATGACACAAAAATTTGCAACAGAGTGGACTCCCCAGAGGGAGTGGATAACATGAGGAAAGATCTACAAAAGCTGGAAGACTGGTCTAATGCTTGGCAACTACGATTTAATGTGAAAAAGTGCAGTGTCATGCACTTGGGTAGCAGAAATCCAAGGGAAAAGTACACAATAGGGGGTGAGAGGTTGGTATGCACGGTTCAGGAGAAAGACCTTGGTGTGATTATCTCTGATGATCTCAAGGTGGCAAAACAGTGCGACAAGGCGGTGGCAAAAGCCAGGAGGATGTTGGGCTGCATTCAAAGAGGGATTACCAGCAGAAAGGAAGAGGTACTTATGCCACTGTACAAGTCACTGGTGAGGCCTCACTTGGAATACTGTGTTCAGTTTTGGAGGCCATATCTTGCAAAAGATGTAAAAAGACTGGAAACTGTTCAGAGAAAGGCGACCAAAATGATTTGGAGCCTGCGTCAGAAGCCTTATGAGGAGAGACTTGAAGACCTAAATATGTACACTTTGGAGGAGAGGAGGGACAGGGGAGATATGATTCAGACCTTTAAATACTTAAAGAGAAATGATGAACAAACAAACCTCTTCCAAAGACGGGGAAGCTGTAAAACTAGAGGGCATAACATGAAGCTGCAAGGTGGTAAATTGAAAGGCAATGTCAGGAAATATTTCTTCACTGAAAGGGTGGTGGATGCTTGGAATGCCCTCCCGATGGAAGTGGTGAGGGCAAACACGGTGATGGAATTCAAAACGGCATGGGACAAACACAGTGGATCCCTTTACAGCAACAGGATAAAAGCAAAATAAACAGTACCCTCTAACGTCTGAACTATCTAGCATCTGAACAAATAAGGTTGTCCTACATGGAGTGGTGGGTTCACCCCTAAACAGAAACAAAAACATGGGGAGGGGTGGCCTGCACAGAGCGACAGGTGCACCTACCCTTGCCATCTTGCTGGGCAGACTAGATGGACCATGCTGGTCTTTATCTGCCGTCACTTACTATGTTACTATGTTACTATAAGATATATCATACTGGGTCTGACCAAGGTCCATCAAGCCCAGTATCCTGTTTCCAACAGTGGCCAATCTAGGTCATACGTACCTAGCAGTATCCCAAAGAGACATAGGTTCCACAATGCTTGTATTGGGTCAAGCAGTGATATTCTGGGTCCCTTTTAATGGTTCATGGACCTTTCCTCCAGGAACTTGTCCAAACCTTTTTTAAACCCAGCTACACTAACAGCTTTTACTACATCCTCCGGTAACAAATTCCAGAGTTTGATTACACGTTGAGTGAAAAATATTTTCTCTTATTAGTCTTAAATAGGTTACCCTTGTAAATGTCTAGTTAAGTATTTGATTGTAAAATGTGTGTTCATGTTGGCTGAGCAGTTGAGAACTTGTTTATACCTTAATGCAACTGCTAGCTCTGGAGGTAATACAATTCTACTTTCCTCTTTTAAAGTGTGTTACACGGTTGGCCGATGATTACCTCAAATTGTTTGCCTCACAGAAAGCGACTCGCAGGGGAACAAACACAGTGTTCAACTGGAATACTTCCTCTCTTAGAGAAGAAGAACAATAGCTGGAAGAAAAATATAACTAAATTTGAAAAAGGGATTCGGATCAGCAGGATGTTACAATTACTACATTTTATTTATGTCCCAGTTAGAAGGTATCGGGTGGAAGTAATATTTTACCAATTTGTAAACAAATGGATATAATTATAATGCAGGTTATCTTTATGTTCAAAGTTCATTAAAATTTAAATTCAGCAACAGTATTTCCTACTCATATCTTTCTTTCAAATCACCAAACCTATAGGCTCAGATAAACATATATGTTTAAAAAAAACATACATTTACTACTTAAGTTCTAAAAAATACATCAAAGGGAGTTTATATATTATTTTAAAGATTGGTTTTAACAATAAAAATTCCTTTGGGTTGAACCCGCAGCATAAACTGTGTAAACAGCATTCAGTTTACAGAATCAGTTGACCCTTGATCACCAGGGTAGTGGCAGTTATATTGGCGACTGAGGCTGTGCATATGAGATCTGTAAGTGAGGGGGATATGAATATGTGTGTTTGTGTCTTTGGGGGGGTGCCCCCATTTATGAGGACAGTTTGTTGAATGCTGATATCACTCATGACCCCCACCCCATACACTGTCAATCCTTCTTTACTCCCCTCCTTTTTCTCACTCATTTTTCCATCATTTTGTCTTGTGTGATTCTTTTACCCCCTTCGGGGAGAGGAAGCAGCTTAGTAGTTAGTGCAACAGGCTGAAGACTAGAGAAACCAGACTTCAATTCCAGTGACATTTCTTGTGACCATGAGCCCATTGCCTCAGGTGCACTCCTGGATTGTAAGCTCTATGAGGAAGGGACACAGTGTTCCTGAAGACTTATATCTGCTTTATAGAGCTGTGTAGATCCAGTGGTGCTATAAACAATTATAACTTTATGATGCCCCTTCTGCCTTCTCTCGCTCTTCTTTACCTCCCCTCTCACGTTGCAGGTCTCCTCCGCTAGTACTATGGACTTCTGTAGCCAAAATGACTTTAATCCCCACTACTGTTTACTCTATGGCTGCAAACGCACGTAAGCACTAGTACATATGGATGGTAGGAGAGATAGAGAGAACGGTGGACACATCATTCACAACAGCTGCTGTTACTGAGAAAAAACATGTCTAGAAAAGTGCACTAAGAAAAAAATGCATTAAACTGAGGGAATAAGGGTGTAAAAAACTGCTCACTCTGTGTATTTTGGGTCTGAGGGACTCAGGTTCAGTGGTCTTGGGCCTACAGGTCCAGGAACACCAGAGCTGAGGGTCCCAAACCTGGGATACCTGGTGTTGGGATGGATCCAGCACACTCTGACCTGAGACCAATCAAGAACCCCCCTTCCAGAACATCCTCTGTCTTAACCAACACCCTTCCACAGAAGAACCCGCACAGAAGAACCCCCACAGAAGAGACCCTATTCCTACCAAAATCTCAGCTCTCCTAACTGGCAGGAGGTTGCTTGGACAACCTGCTGGGATACAGTATGAGACGGTTCCCTTGCTCCAGAACTGCAGAGCCCGATATTCAAAGGGTTTAACGTTGCTAGCAGACCTGCTAACCATGTTAATCTCTCAATCTGCGAGTGCCATTGCTGCATGCTCCGGTTACTATTACCACTACTACTGTTAATCATTTATATAGCGCTACAAGGCGTACACAGCACTGTACAAACATAAAGAAGACGGTCCCTGCTCGTAGAGCTTACAGTCTAATCAAGACAGAACAATACAAGAGAAAAAATGGGGGGTCCAAATAGGGAAGGAGACAAGGGATTAGGATCTAAATGTGGCCTCAAAGAGGTAAGCCTTTAGCGTCGATTTGAAGAGGGGGGAGAAGAGACGATGTAAAGATAGAGGACATTTGTTCCAGGCATAAGGAGCAGCAAGGTGAAAAGATTGGAGTCTGGAGTTGGCAGTAGAAGAAAAAGTCATAGAGAGAAGAAAGCCAAAGGAGGAGCGGAGTTCAAGAGGAGGGGTGTAGGGAGAGAGAAGCGATGAAAGGTAATGAGGGGCAGTAGAGTGAATGCATTTATGTTAGAAGGAGAAGTCTGAATTGGATACTGATATGGAAGGAGAGTCAGTTAAGTGATTCTAGAAGAGGGGTTATATGAATGTATTGATGCTGGTGGAAGATTAGCTGTGCAGCAGTGTTCTGGATAGATTGAAGAGGAGAGAGATGACACTGAGGGAGACCAGGAAGGAGGAGGTTGCAATAGTCAAGATGGAAGGTGACCAAAGAGTGGACAAGAGCCTTAGTACTGTGATCAGAGAGGAAGGGGTGCATTTTGTTAATGTTGTAGAGAAAGAAATGACAGGTTTTAGTTATATGTTAGCAGGCTATAGGTTAGCATCAAAGGGGTATGTTTACTAAGCAGTCTTAACGTGCAGCCGGCGTTAGTGTGCAGGATGCCATATAAGGTAGTGGGCGTTCCTGTCTTAAGGTAGCATTTAGGGTTATCCTGCGATAAGGTACATTTTCATGCGATAGAGGGAGCCGTGGCACGTTAATGCGCATTAGCCTTAATTAGGTGCGCTGACCTGCAAACACAGCAACAGAGATGTAGCACAATGGTTAATACATTGACTGATGAAACAGGGGTCATGAGTTCAATCCCCCAGTGGGCCTGATAAGTAAGGCTGTCTGAGGCATCACCCTTTACTTTAAATCAGTTTGTGTGGTGACCTGCAGTCCTTCTGTAGCCAGCCAGGTGTTTACTAGCAGCTGTAGCTCACTGGTAACTTCACTGCCTGTGGAAGCAGAAGTCATGGGTTTGATCCCACAGTGTGGTTATTTGATAGGGGTGTCTGAGGCATTTTCTTTTTTAATTTAAATTAGTGCTGCAAGCAAACACACCCTCACAGTGCCGTAACCTAAGGTGCCGCATAAGGCGGCCTATAAGGCACTCCAGAGGGCACATTATAAAGTGCACTGTCCGCTAAGGCACCTTATAATGTTCCTTATAGGGCGCCTTATAAGGCACCTTATAGGGTGCTTTATAGGGCGCCTTATAGAGCGCTTTAGAGGGCACCTTATGAGGCACCTTAAGGCTACAGCACTGTGAGAGTAGTTTTGCTGGCAGCACTAATTTAAATTAAAAAAGAAAATGCCTCAGACAGCCCTATCAAATAACCCCACAGTGGGATCAAACCCATGACCTCTGGCACCACAGGCAGTGACGTTACCAGTGAGCTACAGCTACTAATAAGCCCCTGGTTGGCTACAGAAGGACTGCATGTCACCACACAAACTGTCTGCTGTGGTTACCAGGATAGGGTTAACCCACCCGTACCCATGATGCACTGCAAATGCAAATCAGCAGTCTACAGATGATCACAAGATGGGGTATGCACCCCCACAGCACCTCAGCCTCATAGGGGGTACTGACCGTGTGTGTTACTGGCACAGAGTAGCTACAGACCGTCACATTGTGCGGGTACTGTGCTCACCCAGAGGGTGATGTGGGGCGCCCAGCACCAGGTCCACAGCACCTTTCATGGCTGAAATAGGCTATGCTGCAGGTTCTCATCAGTGCTAGTGTGTGTGATAGGTAGTTCCTACAGACACACCTAGGATACATTTGTATTTCTCAGTCATGTCTAGCCCTTATGGGCTATGATGCACCCAGAATAGTACATATCCTGTGTTGGTGCCATGGTCACATGATGAGGCGGGGTGTTTGGATCCATAGGTGGATTATGTACCACCACCCAACCCACCCCACTCTCTGTGGCTCAGGGTGGGAAACAGGATCCACATTCTACCTCGCTGCAAAGGTGGCAGTAGAGAGGACCATCAACCCCAGTCCTGCTGGGGAACAGACACCCTATAGGGCAGGCAATGCAGACAGACAGTAGGCCTGGAAATGCTCAGCTGCCCCCCACCACTATCTGACATTCTCCAGCAGCGAGTCTCCAACCAGACACATACTAACTGCCAGGGGCGGCCCAAGGGGGGTGCGGGGCCATGTGCGGAGACTCGGTGCGGGGCCTAATTTGCATAAGGGGCCTCATTTGCATAAATATTTGCATAATGTTACCATATACTAACTTTTAGTAAATGTGCCTCTTAATGAGTGTATGGATAAAGAAAGACTAAAAGATTTCTACATTACAATAATCCAGTGCCAACTGCCAGACACATTAGGAACTACTACAAACACTGCCCATTTAGAACCCATAGCAAACCCGCCGTATCCTAACAGCACTACCAGGACTCACAAAGCACCATACTCTACCAATCAACAGGCAACACTGCAAATATTAAACCAATATTTCAGAGAACAAGAATACATGACCTACTGGGGAAAGAGAACAAGTGGCAATGTCAAATAGGAATTATATAAACAGAACACCTCAGCTCAGTTACACATGCAGAACATAGACCATCACCAAATAAGTAATCACAATTTAGAAACAGGAAGACAATAATTAAACTGGGAATCCCAAAAGCCAAACTTGGAATGTACAACACTGTAGAAATAAAACTATACATTAATTTGCTCTTGTACTAAACAAAGCGCAGACGTTAATGATGCACATTTACCAGAGCTGACATATTCCAATTAATAAATTCAAAATAAAGAGATATTTTTCTACCTTTTGTACATTTTTTTCAGCTGCAATTGCTCCAGCCACTTTCTTCTGGTTTCTTCGTGTCTTCTGCTAACTCTCCATCGTCTGCTGTCCATTTGTCCTTTCTTCTCTCTTCTAGTTTTTTTCCATTCTCTCTCTACATCTGCTTTAACATACTAATCTTTCTCCTTTTGCTCTTTCCTCATTCCTATTTCATCCACTCAAATTTTACCCCTCCATCCTCAATCCCCACTTACTCTCCCAATACCCGGCCAATTGTAGATTTTTTATCCCTCCCACACAAAATATTTTTCCCTTCTCCATTTTACTCTTCCAGCCCCATCCCATTCTAATCCTCCCCCAACATCAGCTCCCTTCTAGTTCCAGCCTCACCCAGCATCCATTCCCTTCTAGTCCCTGCATCAGCCCATTTCCAGTCCTAGCCACCCATCAGCCCATTTCCAGTCCTAGCAACCCCCCAACCCAATACCAGTCCTAGCCCCCCATCAACCCACTTTCAGTCCTAACCCCCTATCACCCCATTTTCAGTTTAAGCCCTCCTATAACCCATTACCAGTCCTAACCCCCCATCAGCCCACTTCCAGTCCTAACCCCATCAACCCATTTCCAGTCAGCCCCCGTAGCCCATTGCCAGTCCTAACCCCCCTCCCCCATCAGCCCACAACCTATTACCAGTCCTAACCCCATCAGCCCACCTCAAGTCCTAACCCCTCCCTATCAGCCCATTTCCTGTCCTAGCCCCCCATAGCCCATTATCAGTCCTAACGGAGTGGAGGAGTAGCCTAGTGGTTGGGTCAAGGTACTTCAGGCCGGAAGGTCGGGGGTTCAAATCCCACTAGAGGACAGCAACCTTGGGCCGGAAGGACTGGGGTTTCTAGTCCCACAGGTGCTCCTTGTGGTCTTGGGCAAGCCACTTAACCCTCCATAGCCCATGTTCCCTGTAAAATAGTTCTCTGTGTGCTGTGCTTTCCTGTCTAATCAATGTGTTTATACCTCAAAAATTTCCTGTCATGATTTGACAATTTCCAATCTGTAATCAAAAAAAAACCCGCTGCTGATCGCTGGAAGTAGCGGTATACAAATGTATACATAATAATAATAATAATAACCCCCCCATAGCCCATTACCAGACAGCCCCCATCAGCCCACAGCCCATTACCAGTCTTAACCCCCCCATAGCCCATTACCAGTTCTAACCCCCCAACAGCCCACAGCCCATTACCAGTCCTAACCCCATCAGCCCACCTCAAGTCCTAACCCCACCCCATCAGCCCAATTCCTGACCTAGCCCCCCAAAGCCCATTAGCAGTCCAAACCCCCCCATAGCCCATTACCAGTCCTAACCCCCATCAGCCCACAGCCCCAGTCCTAACCCCATCAGCCCACCTCAAGTCCTAACCCCTCCCCATCAGCCCATTTCCTGTCCTAGCCCCCCCATAGCCCATTATCAGTCCTAACCCCCATAGCCCATTACCAATCCTAATCCCCCATCAGCCCACAGCCCATTACCAGTCCTAACCCCATCAGCCCACCTCCAGTCTTAAGCCCCCCAGCCCATTTCCAGCCCTAGCCCCCCCATAGCCCATTACCAGACAGCCCCCATCAGCCCACAGCCCATTACCAGTCTTAACCCCCCCCATAGCCCATTACCAGTTCTACCCCCCCCCAACAGCCCACAGCCCATTACCAGTCCTAACCCCATCAGCCCACCTCCAGTCTTAAGCCCCCAGCCCATTTCCAGTCCTAGCCCCCCCATAGCCCATTACCAGACAGCCCCCATCAGCCAACAGCCCATTACCAGTCTTAACCCCCCCCCATAGCCCATTACCAGTTCAAACCCCTCCCAACAGTCCACAGCCCATTACCAGTCCTAACCCCATCAGCCCACCTCCAGTCTTAACCCCTCCAGTCCATTTCCAGTCCTAGCCCCCCCATAGCCCATTACCCGTCCTACCCCCCCCCCCCCCATCGGCTCTAGTAAAATTAAATTTAAAAAAAAAAACGCTGGATGCTGCCGCTGCCGCCGCGGCCGCAGCAGAATGGACTGTCCCGCGGGGCCCCCTCTGCCCGGCTGAATTCCTCAATCCCTCCTTCCCTCCACGACGGCTGAGCCCCTCCGTGCCGGCTTTGAGAGTCGCGAAGGGAGAGTGTCTCCCTCGCATCTCTGTTAAGCCTGCAGGGGCAGATGGGAAGCCCCTGCAGGCTTAACAGAGACGCGAGGGAGACACTCTCCCTTCGCGGCTCTCAAAACCGGCACGGAGGGGCTCAGCCGTCGTGGAGGGAGGGAGGGAGGGAGGGATTCAGCCGGGCAGAGGGGGCCCCGCAGGACAGTCCATTCTGCCATGGCGGCAGCGGCAGCAGCCAGCGTTTTTTTTTTAAAATTTAATTTTGAAAAAAGCAGAATGTTCTTTAGGCGGGGCCCCCTGAAACGCGGGGCCCTGTGCAAAAAACATTCTTGCTCAATGGACGGGCCGGCCCTGCTAACTGCAGACAGTCTGCTAGCTAGTCCATAGTGCATGTTCCTGGAGAAGATGCGTGTACCCAGAACTGGGATGTCAGCATACACACCAAGCAAATAAGTCAGTGATTGGGCCCCAAAAGAGAACCCATAAATATCACATGAGAAAAATGCTACATAGCACTATGGGGGAACCTAGCCATGCCGTGGTCACTACTCAGTCAGGGTGAGAGTGACCTCCCAGCAGGACATGCTGTGGCCACCCTGTCCGTGCAGGTGGTTGTAGGGCACTACAATGTCCGAGCCATTGCCCTATGCCCTGTGCAGATGCATCCTGGCCAGGCCACCCTGTCCAGGCTATACCCACAGTACCTTGCTCCTCATTATGCACATTGGCAAGCTTACAGTGGCAACAGTGTGGGCTGAGGAAGGTGTTGGCAGACACCACACACTGGATAGACAAACACACGCACCCACACCTATGCCAGCATTGTGCAAATATAGAGGCTCTTGGCAGCCCTGGCCACCGCACCAGTCCTGGGCACAGTGCAGGCATGGCTATGGTACGCAATACTGTTGGGGTCACTCCCCAGGGTGGTAAACACTGTCAGACACCAGACCTGAAGCACACTCCACAGACATCAGAAAGGTTGCTATGATGCAGCTCAATCAGCAAATTGTGCTTAACTTAGGAATTGCTATCTGCCAGTAATCATAGCAACCTTTTGATAGGTGTGTACCGTATTCCCAGGTTTAGGGTGGCATTGCTAAGGTATGCAAGTGCTAGTATTGGGAGATGCACGCAGGGCCCAACATCCTGCCTCTCCAGGAGGCTTTGGATAATGGAGCCTGTGGGTGAGGGTGTCTCTGCCCCTGTTGGCCGCTGCTCTAGGGCAGAGGTTCCCAACTCCAGTCCTGGTGGGCCAAACACTGTTCGGGTTTTCATGCTGTCCCTCATGAATATGCATGAGATACATCTGCATACCATGGGGGCGGTGCATAGACATGCAGCACAGCCGTGTTTATTAGAGGCAGCATGGAACCTGAATGGTGTTTGGCCCTCCAGGACTGCATTTGGGGAAACTCTGCTCTAGGTAATGCGCATGTTTATGGTGTCTGTGCTCTGTAGGGTAAAATGTAAGCGTATTGGGCATGTTTCTGTTATCTGCAATAAAGGTTCTGTCTGTATTAGCACATTTTAGTAGTGGGTAAAATATGGGAAATGGTTTGGCAGGAACTGTTACAGCTGGGACTTGAACCTGTGACTTTCTGTTCCTGAACATACTGGCTGTGTTCACTGCACCACCATGTTGCTGCAGAGACTGTGTGTTCCCTTGAGATACCATGACTGTTTGTCAGACAGAGCCTGTCTGTTGCAGTGCACGGCACCCACCTAAACAGGGCTAGGCCATGGTCTGCTGTGGGCAGCTGCCACTGCCCCCTCCACCACCAGTACCCCTCTGCCACCATGCTGACATGCCCTTCTGCTGGTGGTGCTGGTGGTGCGCAGTCTCAGGCCATCCAGTGTGTGGGTAGGCGGCTGCCTATGGTGTGGGTTCTGGGGTAGGGGTGCCTGCATAGCTGTCCACGCTTCCCCCCAGCACCGCTTGCCAATGTTCCGTGCCATTGGGGGTACCTGCTGGGTACTATCCCCTGTGACACTGTGGGAAGCACACTCTTGCCCATGTTGGGCCCTCATCAGTTGCTGTCTGGCTGCTGTACAGTTTCAGCATTCCTATGGGCCAGCTAGGCATCACCCTAGTCCGCACTGTGGCCCAGCTGCACCACAGCATGTACCGCCTGCGGCCCTCTGTGTCCCCTTTTCCAGCATCTGTCCAGTTGTCCATTCCGACATGCCCGCCCTGCTGTTGTGGAACATGTGCACACCATAGGAAACCTGTCCAATGGAGAGGAAAACCCTGCTCAGCGCAATTTCACTGTGGGCTCATTCAACTTGCATGGGGACGGAGCATAGACCCTTCCAAAATTCATCTTTTTTTTGGAGCTTTCTTGGGAATGTTTTTTGATATTTCCCATTGATATCACTATTGCCCAGCTTGGTTATGTTTTTTTACATTTTCTTCTGTTCATTTTCACTGTTTATTTGCCCTTTTGTTCCGTGCACATGTATCACACTTATCACTTTTGTAGGTTTCCCTGGTTTTGCTGTACATTGCTGACGTAAATGGTTTCTTTTCCCTTTAAATCAGCTCTAATGCCAGGGTTTCACTGGCGTTAGTTTTCAGCCTCGGATTTCACAGCATTAGTGTGCAGGGAGCCTCTCCCCTCCCACTCTCCGCCCATTGACCCTCTCTCTACATTCCTGGGGAGCCTTGCTCTGCCCTACGGGAGCCTTTCTCCGCCTTCAGCGCTTGTTTGCGCCGCTGCGCGCGTTAACGCACGCTAAGGCGCCTTATCGCCCGGTAAAGCGCCATTATCACGCGATAAGGCGCCTTATCGTGCAATAACGTGGGAGAGCGCACGTTAAGACGGTTTAGTAAACATACCCCAAAGTGTTCCAGGGGCTGCACCTGGCCATATCCGGGCAATAATGATATTGAGCCACTGCCCATTTATGGCAAAGCAGCAAAAGTGAGGTGCAAAAAAGACTGGCCTAACCTTTGCCACAGAAGCTAATGGGCAGCAGCTGAATAATGCCACTTCCTGGTTAGCTTCCTGCCAATCTGGGTAACCCAGATATTCAATGTGGAGGCCAGATATGACCTCAGCATTGAATATCTGGGTTTGAGTTTCAGAGGCAGTGGCTAGGAGTTTCATCTTTCTGATTAGTCTCAGGATGTACTTCTCTTACATTTCTATCAGATTACTAGCATGAACCCATTGCTATCCATCGTTTCCAGGTATTTTTCACGCGGTCACCAGTCACAATAATTACTCTTTTTTGCAGCAGGGCTGATGACTTTACAAGACCGCGTCCCTGTATGTTAGACATTCCATTTATCAAGCTGGTGAATAAGAGCAGTTTTGGGCAAGAATATTTTAATGTTAGCACCAGTCCTATGGCATTCTTTCACCCTTGATTTGCTTTTAGTGCTAAATTTTATCATATTTCACAAGAAACTAAAAGCATTTCTTTCCCTTATGCTAGAATGTCCTGCTCATTGGAGCAGAGATAATTGTTTTCTGTTCATTTCAAGCTTTTTTTTATTTCCATGTTTGTAATTTTTTTTTAATTTCTTCGGTAATTTTATTTTAGTGTATTGTTAACCGCTTTGAATATTTTATCCAAGAAAGCAGTAAAAAAAAAGTTATAAAATTTGCTTCACTTAATAGTTATTGAATTTAATGAAATAAACAGAACAAGTAATTCCCAAAGAGGATCTTTTTAGTAAAGTGTGCTAAGCAGTTAAGATGCAAATTAGCGTATGCTGAGTGCAGGAATGCAGAGGGGTGGCGCTATCATTAGGTAGGGTTTGGCAACTGCCTCAGTGGCAGTAATTGGGGATGGGAATGACTGAAAGGGAGATGCTGGGAACATGCTGGGGATCAAAGGGCAGATGCTGATCATGGGGAGGGGAGGGCAGAGAGAAGATGCTGGACAGAAAGTAGGGCTGTAGAGGGCAGATTCTGGACATAGGGTGGAGGGCTAGAGAGCAGACACAGAGTGGGGGACATAAGGAGACAAAGGGCAGATGGTGGATATAGAATGAAAGGTAAATACTGGACTTGGGGCAGAAGGAATAGAGGGATGGAGGGCAGAGGATGGACATGGGGTAGGGGCATAAAAGGGTGTAGGGCAGAGGATGGATACAGTGTAGGGGTCATAGAGGGATGGAGGGCAGAGGTTGGAAATGGGGTGACCAGGGAGTTGGACTGAGGGAGAGCCCTAGATGTGGTGCATTTAGATTTCAGCGAAGCCTTTGACACCGTTCCTCACAGGGAACTTATAAACAAATTGAGCACCCTAGGGATAGACCTTAAAATTACTGCTTGTGTTAGAAATTGGTTGAGTGGGAGGCAACAAAGGGTACAGGTAAATGGAGCACATTCTGAGGAGAAGGAGGTTACCAGTGGTGAGCTCCAGGGATCTGTCCTTGGTCTGATTTTTTTAAACATCTTTGTTAGTAATATAGCAGAAGGTCTGTCGGGTCGGTTTGCCTCTTTGTGGATGATACCAAAATTTGCAATAGAGTAGACACCCAGGAAGGTATAGATAACATGATATGATTGAGATGTTTAAATACCTCCATGGCATAAATGCACAGGATGAGATCCCCTTTCGATTGAAAGCAAGTTCTGCTATGAAGGGACATAGGATGAGGGTGAAAGGGGATAGATTCAGGAGTGATATGCGGAAATATTTCTTTACAGAAATAGTGGTGGATCCGTGGAATAATCTCCCAGTGGAGGTGGTAGAGATGAGGACAGTATCTGAATTCAAAGAAGCATGGGACAAAAACAGAGGATCTCTAAAGGAAAAAAGGGGATTGTTGTAGTGGTTGATATGGAAGGACAGACTAGATAGGCCTTGTGGTCTTTTTCTGTCATCATGTTTCTATGTTTCTATGTAATAGGAGGATGGAGGGCAGACACTGGACATGGGGTGGGGAGTATATGGAGGTGGAGGGCCGAGGCTAGACACAACATGGAGAGGTGGCTGGCAGATGCTAGACATGGGGTGAGAGGAGATGCTGGATACATTCTAAGAGGCTCATATACCGATGAACACCAACAAGTTACAGTTCCCCATCCTATTGAGGGATTTAATCCCATACTCTCTGAGTGAATCAACTAGCTATCTTAAAATTGTAAGAGATTGTAACAATGTATCACAGTTCTAAGAACCAGTTCAATGCACCATAGTTGCTCATATATTAACAATATATCATAGTCTGGACCATCTGTTATTGAGTCAATGTAAAATATTAACTTCTCTGTTCCATGTTAAATGTGATGTATTAACTTGGTCAATGTAATCTATTAGCCACTCTGTTCCATATAAAATGTTGAGTTAATTGTAAACCGCTTTGATAGTTTAGAAAGGCGGTATAAAAAATGGTTAAATAAATAAATAAAATAAATAAGTATAAGGTGGGTAGAGAGAGAAAGAGAGAATATACTGGATATGGGGTTGGGGGATGGGGGAATGCTGGACATGGAGGGATGAGATGAGAAAAAGAAGAGAGGTGCTGGATGATGAGAGAGCGGAGACACAGGCAGGGCAGAGAGAAGGGGAGACATGCTGGACACAGGGAAAGAGCAAGGGGAGAGTTAGCTAAAGACTGTGAAATAAATGGCTGGGGAAGGATAGAGAGATGAAGAGTGAGAGAGCTGTGTTAAAGTTTGGAAAGTGGTACGTAGATGCAGAAAAAAGAGGGAAATAGTAGACTGGATAGTAAGAAGGTGAAATGAAATCTGAGCTGATAGAGAGAAAAATAAATGGAAGAAAGCTGAAAGGAAAAGATAAATGTTGGAGATGGAAGGAAGTGAAGAAGACAAATGAGGAAAGAAGTGGCAGATAGACCAGAGATCCTAGAGGGTGAGTTATGAGAAGACAAGGAAAGAAGAAACCAGAGACCGGGATCAACATGATTATAGAATTACATGGTCAGACAGCAAAAGGTAGAAAACTGATTTTTCTTTTCAATTTAGTGATTAGAACATGTCTGTCTTTAGACTTCACAGGCCTGATATTCAACCTGCAGTGGTCAGCATTTTTAAAGCACCTGATCAGAAATGAAACCGGATATTCAGAACCAGAGTCTGGATATTACTACTAGTACTATTAATCATTTATGTAGAGCTACAAGGACTTCTTTTCCTCACTCCCTCCCCAACACCCACCCACCCCTGGGATAATCGTAGCTTTATAGGTGCTTAAACCTCTTAAAAGGAAAGGAGGTGCCATATTCACTCTCAGGTGCAGCTGTTTTTTTTTATTTTTTTATTTAACCAGTTTTTTATACCACTTTATCATTTCAATCAAAGTGGTTTACATTGTAACTAAACTTGGTAAACATACATTAAACAGGGACATTGATAACTTGTATTTTTCTGAGCAATGGAGGGTTAAGTGACTTGCCCAAGGCCACAAGGAGTGCTAGTGGGAATCGAACCCTGGCCTCTTGGTTCATCCTCATCAGGCATACATTAAGGACCTGAGATTAATTAAGCTTCAGGTGAACAAAGTACATTAAACTTATTACTGTAGGTATAGTTTCATTAGTATAAGTATCCCCAGCAACCCTTAATAAGTAAAGAACTTAAATATCTAAACACATCCTTAAAACTAAAATGCAGACAGCAGTCCAGCAGCGAGATGGGGGCTTTCCAGTCTTTTGCATTGAATGTCACATGTATGATTTTCTCCCATTTGGTGAGGGGTCTTAAGTGTGCACTAGGTGCAAGGAGCTCTTTGCTCTCAGGGAACAAGTCCGATCTCTGGAGGCTAGAGTTGCAGACTTGGAGGACATAAGGAAGACAGAGAGGTACATCGACGAGACCTACAGGGATATAATCCTCAAGTCCCATCTCCAGTCTGGCAGCATCCCTGTTGCCATGGAGGAGAGAGGTCACGTGAGGAGTGTATCACTCTGGTGTGGCAAGAAGTGATCCTGTAGCTAGGACCTGTCCTCCAGGTGGTGTAAAACCCTCTCATACTGAGGAAGTTCCTCAAGGGCTATGTGCCCATGAGGGAAGGGTTAGGACAGCAATTATAGTTGGTGATTCGATCATTAGGCATGTAGATAACTGGGTGGCTGATGGACATGAGGATCGCCTGTTAACATGCCTGCCTGGTGCGAAGGTAGCGGACCTCAAGTGCCACCTAGACAAGGTCTTAGATAGTGCTGGGGAGGAGTCTGCTGTCTTGGTACATGTTGGTACCAATGACATAGGAAAATGTGTTAGGGAGGTTCTTGAGGCTAAATTTAGGCTTTTAGGTAGGAAGATGAAATCCATAACTTCCAGGGTAGCGTTCTCCAACATGCTTCCCGTTCCAAGCGCAGGACCCAAAAGGCAGGCAGAGCTCTGGAGTCTCAATGCGTAAATGAGACAATGGCGCAAGGATGAGGGTTTTGGATTTGATAGGAATTGGGGAACATTCTGGGGAAAGGAGGGGCTCTTCCAAAGGGATGGGCTTCTCCTTAAGCAGGATGGAACCAGGCTGCTGGCATTAGCACAGGGGAAGGAGGAGTGGCTCAGTGGTTGGGACCAGTTACCTCAGGCCAGAGGGCTGAGGATTCAATTCCCGCATGGGGACAAGCAACCTCAGGCCAGAGGGACTGGGGTCTCTAGTCCCATGGCCACTCCTTGTGGCCTTGGGCAAGCCACTTAACCCTCCATTGCCTCAGGTACACTTAGATTGTGAGCCCTTCAGGGACAAGGGAATAAAAAGTACCTGTTAGTATACATGTAAACCATACTTTTTCTAAAAGAGTGTGGTATAATAAATAAATTGACCTTTAAAAAGGAGATAGAGCAGCTTTTAAACTAGATAATAGGGGAGAGCCGACAGTCGCCCAGGAGCGCATGGTTCAAAACAATGTATCCTTGAAGGATACTACCAAAACAATGAAATTAGGGCATATCAGCAGAGAAGCTCCAATAAAGACAAAAGTAGCCAATATGCCTTCGAGTACGGAGCAGATAGAGCTTGTATGCAAATGCTAGAAGTCTGAAAAATAAGATGGAACAGTTAGAATATATAGCACTAAATGAGAGGTTAGATATGATTGGAATATCAGAGACATGGTGGAAGGAGGACAACCAGTGGAACACTGTAATACCTGGGTACAAACTATATCGTAATGATAGAGCTGATCAAATTGGTGGAGAAGTTGCACTCTATATTAGAGAGGGTATTGAGTCACAAAGGATTAAAGTTTTACAGGAAACAAAATTTGCTGTAAAATCTCTATGGATTGAAATTCCATGGAAAAAGGGGAAGGCGATGGCAGTGGGGGTGTACTATCAACCGCCTGGAGGAACACAAGGAGAGCGATAGGCTCACGCAGAGAAGTACAGGCAACACAAGAGGCGAGGGTGAGGTGAGGTCACTGGTGCTAACTTTATTAAAGAAAACCAAAATGCATTTCGGCGGGACACCATCCTCAGGGGGTACGCATAAAAGGCACCATATGTTTTGTATTAGTCTTTAAAAAGACTCCATCTATCTGTAGTTCAAAGCTGATGTTGAAATACATTATGCATAAGAACATAAGAACATAAGATATGCCATACTGGGTCAGACTAAGGTCCATCAAGCCCAGTATCCTGTTTCCAACAGTGGCCAATCTAGGTCATACGTACCTAGCAGTTTCCCCAAAAGACACAGGTTCCACAATGCTTGTACTGGGTCAAGCATTGATATCCTGGGTCCCTTCTTAATAATGGTTTATGGACCTTTCCTCCAGGAACTGGTCCAAACCTTTTTTAAACCCAGCTACACTAACAGCCTTTACTACATCCTCCGGTAACAAATTCCAGAGTTTGATTATACGTTGAGTGAAAAAATATTTTCTTTTATTAGTCTTAAATAGTTTACCCTGTAGCTTGTCATAACACAGAAGCTATGAAGGAAATAGTTTTAGAAAAAAACCCTGTTTTACATGGAACTGAGAAGATGCAGAGAGCGCAGTTCCAGCGCAGCACAGCCAGAGGGCATATGAGCAGTTCCACAGAGCCAGAAGCAACATGCTCTGACACTGATTGCAATAGTAGCAAGCAGTTTCACCTGAGATCAAGCCCAAAATGTTCAAACCAAAAATCCCTTTATAAAGGAAACCAGATGGTAGAAGAGGAGGGCAGCAAGGAGAGCAGTAGTAAGAGCCGGCGCAGCAGCAAGGAGAGCAGTAGTAAGAGCCGGCAAAGCAGCAAGGAGAGCCGTGGAAGCAGCAGGAGCGGCAAAAGCAGCCTAACCAGGAACATAGCCAGAAGCACAGCAAGTATCACTGCAAGAGGCTCAGCAAGAGGCTCAGGACGGAGCACAGCCTGGAGCAGCAGTTTGGATAGCTGTGGGAAAAGGAACCTGGAACAGGACAGCTTCCACGTGCAGCCAACTCAAAGAGACAGAATCCAAAGGAGTTGCACTCAAAGGGATAGAGTCCAGAGAGGCCAAACATATTGGGACAGAGTCCATAGCAAAGCAAACAGAAGAAGCAGTCTGCCGGATAAAAGCAGCTCTCCTAGCCCAAGTAAGTTCATTGTATCAAACCAGCAAGGAACAAGGAGGGGGAAGTTCCTACTACGGAGATACCTTTGCTAAGAACCACAAAGGGTGGAAATCCATACCGGGTTTGCCTGATAGCCCTGAAAGCAGAGCACTGCATAGAACAGCTTGTCTGCCTGAGAAAGCACGTTACAAGGAGAGCTCTGGGTGTGGCAGCTTAGAGAAGCCAAGGTATGCAAAATCCTTAATTCTAAGAGAACGTTTTACTGATGAAAACCCTGTTCAAAGAGTTAAACTTTATAAGGGGAGAAGAAGTAAACTGACCTTTTAAAAGCATTTCCCCAAAGCTTAGTAAGAGAGTTTTATGGGAAGCAAAAGAATCCCTGTGAGGAGTTAACAGGGAGTGAAAATTATCATTCATCTGAGGAGGGCAGTGACCCTGAGTCAATGGACTTTGAATATGAAAACAGTATTCCCATTCCTCAGGAGGAGCCGATGGAATGTAATCTTTGTTCAGCAGCTAGCATGATTTCCCTGCAGGATTTATAGAGAAAAAAGAACTCTGCTGATGGTGAAGTTTGTAACCATTTCTCTGCTGATATATTAATTTGTTTTGATTTAAAAGAAGCCTTAGCCCAGACTTACACTTAACTGTGAAATCTACAACAGTTGATTGTTTGAAATGTTGGTGGAACCTTTTTGTTAAAGAGAAGGACTATATTTACTTTCTTTGTACCACTTCAGTCATGGGTAATATCCCTACATCTTCCTCAGTAAAGACTGAAGCAAAGAATTCATTCAATCTCTCCGCTATCGCCTTGTCGCCTCTTAGTGCTCCTTTAACCCCTTTATCATCTAATGGACCAACTGACTCTCTCACAGGTTTTTTGCTACGAATGTACTTGAAAATGTCTTTACTTCGCATTTTTGCTTCCGCAGCAAGCTTCTTCTCAAATTCTCCCTTTGCCTGCCTTATCAATGCCTTGCATTTGACTTGCCAGTGCTTGTGCTCTTTCCAGGTTTCGTCGTTTGGCTCTTTTTTCCATTTCCTGAAAGATGCTTTTTTTGGCAACAACAGCCTCTCTGACCTCACCTTTAAACCATGCTGGCAGTTTTTGGACTTCCTTCCACTTTTCTTAAAGCGTGGAATACAGCTGGTCTGGGCTTCCAAGATAGTATTTTTCAACAACAGCCAAGCCTGATGTACGTCTTTAACCTTTGCAACTGCTCCTTTTAGTTTTTTCTTAACTGTTTTCCTCATTTTATCATAGTTTCCCTTTCGAAAGTTAAAGGTAGTACTGTGGATTTCCTTACTATCTCTCCTCCACTAATTAAATCAAAGGCGATCATGCTATGATCACTATTGCCAAGTGGCCCCAACAACCTTATCTCTTGCACTAGATCTGGTGTTCCACTAAGGACTAGGTCTAATATGGCTTCCCCTCTGGTCGGTTCATGAACCAGCTGCTCCAAGAAGCAGTCATTTATTTCGTCTAGGAACTTTATCTGCCTAGCATGTCCTGACGTGACACTGACCCAGTCGATACCGGGGTAGTTGAAATCACCCATTATTATTACTGCACTGTAACTTTTGTTAGCTTCCTTGATTTCTTTGAGCATTTCATCATCTATTTGGCCATTCTGGCAAGGCGTTTGATAGTACACCCCCACTGCCATTGCCTTCCCCCTTTTTTAAACCCAGCTACACTAACAGCCTTTACTACATCCTCATTTCATCATCTATTTGACCATTCTGGCAAGGCGTTTGATAGTACACCCCCACTGCCATTGCCTTCCCCCTTTTTTAAACCCAGCTACACTAACAGCCTTTACTACATCCTCCGGTCACAAATTCCAGAGTTTGATTACACGTTGAGTGAAAAAATATTTTCTTTTATTAGTCTTAAATAGTTTACCCTGTAGCTTCATTGCATGTCCCTAGTCTTTCTATATTCTGATAAGGTAAACAATTGATCTACGTTTACCCGTTCCACTCCGTTCATTAATTTATAGACTTCTATCATATCTCCCCTCAGCCGTCTCTTTTCCAGGTTAAAGAGCCCCAACCTTTTTAGCCTTTCTTCATAGGAGTATCCTTCCATCCCCTTTACCATTTTGGTGGCTCTTCTCTGAACCTTTTCTAAAATCGCTATATCCTTTTTAAGATACGGCGACCAGAATTGCACACAATATTCAAGGTGCGGTCTCACCATGGAACGATATAGAGGCATTATAATATCTTTTATTTTATTTTCCATTCCTTTCCTTATCATACCTAGCATTCTATTTGCTCTCTTGGCTGCCGCTGCATACTGGGCCGAGGGTTTTAACATGGTATCCACAATGATGCCTAAATCTTTTTCCTGGGTGGTGGTTCATAATGTGGAACCTTGCATCGTGTAACCATAGTTTGGGTTGTTCTTCCCTAGGTGCATAACCTTGCACTTGTCCACATTAAATTTCATCTGCCATTTTGATGCCCAGTCTTCCAATTTATCAAGATCCTCTTGCAATTTTCCACAATCCTCTTGGGTTTTAACAACTTTAAATAGTTTGTGTCATCTGCAAATTTGATAACCTCACTCGTTATTCCACTTTCCAGGTCATTTATGAATATGTCAAAAAGCAGCGGACCCAGCACAGATCCCTGGGGTACACCACTATTCACCTTTCTCCATTGGGAAAATTGGCCTTTTAGCCCTACCCTCTGTTTTCTATCTTTTATCCAGTTCCTGATCCACAATAGTACACTGCCTCCTATCCCATGACTCTTTAGTTTTGCCAAAAGTCTCTGATGAGGGACCTTGTCAAAGGCTTTCTGAAAGTCCAGATACACAATATCAACCGACTCACCTTTGTCCACCTGATTATTCACTCCTTCAAAAAAACATAACAGATTAGTAAGACAAGATCTTCCTTGTCTAAAGCCATGTTGGCTGTCTCCCATTAGGTCATGACTATCTACATGCTGAGTAATTTTATTCTTTTTTTTTTTTTTTTTAATTCTTTATTTTCGTTTTATAACAACAAATGAAAGGAAGACATACAGCAAAAAGACAGATACATACATATAATTAGATACATACACCAAATTAAACCCCAGCCACCCCCTCCCCCCTGCTTCTTCTCTAGAAAAACTAATCATTCCCGAAACGGGCGTGTACTGACATTATTGTGTTACAAAACCTAACGGTGATCTGAAACATGATGAGTGTACATTAAACAGACATGTCGGAGCAATGAGCAGATTGTACATAATCATTGAGCATCTGCCATTTAGACAAGCGAGAGTGAGTTTGGGTATGGGGAATAGCTCTCCGAGATATCTGCTCATATTTACTATATAAGCAGACAAGGTTCCACCATTCATTGACAGTAAGTCGAGAGCTATCCTTCCAATTCCTCGTGATTAAACATATGGCTATACCCAGCATGAAATCAAGGAGAAAGCGACCCTTCTTAGGAAGAGAGGGGACCTCCGCCACTGAGCGGAGTCCCACAATCTTCCAAGAAAGAGGCTCGTGGAGGTGTAAGATAAATTGAATACGACCCCAGACCCGCCCCCAGTAAACCTGTAGTTGAGGACATTCATAAATAACATGAGCGAGGGTTCCCACAGCAGTATGGCAAGACCAACACTGGTCCCTAGCAGTTGTGTTCCATTTGGCTATTTTTTCTGGAGTATAAAAGCATCTATGTGCAAAAAAGAAGAGAGTTTGGGTAACTGAGGCAGATCGGGAAACCCGCACTACTTTGCTCCAGAAAACGCTCCATTGCACAGGGGTTAAAGTGGTTTGCAGTTCGCGCTCCCAGGCTTGTTGAGCTCTACAAGTAGCAGTATCTGTACCCTGACATAATAGTTTATAAAAGTTAGAGGCTACCCCATGTGTACTACTAATAGAGTGAATTAGGTCTAATAGCCCGTCCTCAGTAGGGACAGAGGCGGCAGGATTCGAGCACTTTTGAGGCAGTGTTGAAGCTGCATCAATTGAAAGTAATGTTTCGCTGGTAACGCAAATTCCTTTTGTAAATTCAGAAAAGGTTTTTCCAACGAGCTGCAGAGAAGAGCTGTTGGGGTGTCCAGATCCCCCTAGAGTACCAGGGTTTCCATGCTATCGTTCTATTTAGGACTTGAATTCTGGGGTTATTCCACAGCGGGAGTCCGTCCTGAGGACATACGTTGGGCCCAGTGATAGAATGAGAGTGTTAAAGGCCGCAAGAGTATCGACAATCATTGGGGGATGGCGGGTGTCTACTTGATGGGACATACCGGGGAGATGGATCAACGGAATTGGGCTACTAAGCTCCTCTTCTATGTCAAGCCAAACTGGTCTGCTGTCTGTTGAGGCATCTAGCCATCGGGCACCTTGTTTAAGTAGGAAGGCCTGATGATATCTGAGAAAATCAGGAAAGCGGGTACCCCCTAGTTCCTTCGCAGACTGTAGTTTTTGTTTAGCTATCCTTGGTGGTTTGCCCTGCCAGAGATAGCGGACGAGAAGGCCCTCAATATCTTTGTAGGTGTGTAGCGGGAGTAAGCATGGCAGCATTTCTAAAATATAGTTCACTTTGGGGACTATCATCATTTTCACAGTTTCTAGGCGGCCCCACCATGTAAGGGATAAGGGAGACCAACGATTTGTGAGCTCACGGACTTTGGAGACTACCTCTTTGGCATTAAAACTAATAGTGTCTTCTAAAGGAGAACAGTAATGGACCCCAAGATATTTCACCATGCGGGATTGCCAAAGGAAAGGAAAGGCCTGCATGTCAGCCTCATGTACCCAGCGGTTCAGTGGGAATGCTACAGATTTGGTCCAGTTTATTTTATAGCCCGATAATTGCGAGTATCCATCAATCAGATCCAAGACAGCTGGAACCGAATCAAGGGATACGAAGAGCATAAGGTCATCTGCATATGCAGAGAGTTTAATCTCTCTGTGACTGAAGGGGACACCTCGAATACGTGCGGACTGTCTAATAAGGAGGGCGAGGGGTTCAAGAGCTAGATCAAAGAGCATTGGTGATAGGGGGCAACCTTGACGCGTGCCTCTTGTGAGATTAAAAGGCTGAGACTTAATGGCATTTACACAAATACTGGCAACGGGTTGAGTATACATGACTTGGAGGTATCGAAGGAAGCCCTCCCCAAAGCCATACCATCGGAGAAACTGCAAATAAGAAGGGCCATTCTAGGCGATCAAAGGCTTTTTCAGCATCTAGGGAAAGACCCACCCATGGGTGGTCTAAATTGGCAGCACTGGATAGCACATGGCACAAGGTCCGAGCATTGTCAGCGGTGGATCGGCCGGGTATAAAACCGCATTGGTCGGGATGGATTAAGGTGGCCATCCTGTCAGATAGCCGGGTGGCCAAGATCGTTGCGAAGATCTTATAATCGGCATTAAGTAGGGAGATTGGACGGTAGTTGGCGGTTAGCAGCGGGTCTCTGCCTTCTTTCTCAAATACTACCACATTAGCTGCAGAAAAGGATCCCAAAGAGGATGTATCTACCGCAAGGGCAGTAAAATAGAGTTTTAAGTAGGGAACTAAATCTGCACTGAACGTTCTGTAGAATTCGGTCGGGAGACCATCAGGCCCGGCGGCTCGACCCGAGGCTGTTTCGTTTTAGGGCAGATTGGATCTCTGAAGTAGAGAAGGGTTCATCCAGCGCATCCCTATCAGCTTCAGAAAGGGTCGGCCGCTGAATACCAAAAAACAATCGCTCGAAGGTCTCTGATGAGAACTCACATTCAGATTGATATAGACGGGTATAGAAATCCGAAAGAGTTCTACGATATCGGAGTCTGTGGTCAGTATGCCCCCTCCCTGTGGGGCTCGAAGGGCCGCTACGCGTTTGGCTTCTTTTTGACCTTTCAAGGCGTTGGCTAAAAGTCGACCGGCTCGGTTGCTTTCACGGTAGTATGTCCCCTCGTTGAAGCTCAATACTCTTAGAAGCTGCAGTTGAGAGGATTGCATTATATTGAAAACGGAGACGCTGTAAGCGAACTAAGACGCATGGATCAGTACGTGAAGTTAGACCTCGGTCGCCTGCTTTGATTTGTTGGTCTAGTATAAGTAGCTGCTGTTTGCGTTGTTTCCGCAGGCGAATTTGATAACTAGTGATCGTTGCACGAATGGCCGCTTTGAAACCCTCCCACCAAGCCCAATTTGCAGTATCCTGGGGTAAATTAAAATGGAAGTAATCCTGTATGGCTGCTCGAATTTCTAACTGGAACTCTGGCTGAGTTAATAGGGCTCTATCAAAGAACCAGGCCCCCGAATTCCCTTGGGGTGCAGTAGTGTGTAATTGAAAAGAAATAGCAGCATGATCTGAAATATGTTGGGAGTGAATCTTTGCAGTGTCCACCTGAGGAACTTAACAGTTTTGATATGAGAAAGAAATCTATGCGAGACTGGGATTTATGAGGGGAAGAGAAGAAGGTAAAGTCAAGCTCATTGGGGTGTAGTAACCTCCATAGATCGACTAAAGCAGATCTTTGATCACAGAGGTGAGCGTGGTGTGACTCTTGGGGGGACCACTTGTCCTAGGCGGCTGTTTGTCAATCAGGGGATCAAGAACTAAATTGAAATCCCCCCCTATTATCAATGAAGTATTAGCAGAGGCCTGCGCAACCTGAGCAATGGTAGCAAAAAAGGCAGGGTCATCCACATTAGGGGCATAAAGGCATATACATGTAACTTCAAGGCTACCTATCTTGAGATGAACTCTGGACCATCTACCTGCTGTATCTGAGCTAGTCGCAATGATAGTAGCATGCAGAGATTTCCTAACCAGTATGGCAACCCCACATTTCTTAGAAACGGCTGGGGAATAGGCGGCCACCATGTAAGGTTTAATATTGAGTTTAAGAGTTTCCTTCGAATTTAAATGCGTTTCTTGGAGGAAAATCAGGTCCGCAGCTTCATGACTTAGATAGCTTAGGATTTTCTTCCGTTTTATCGGATTATTGATTCCTTTTACGTTCAATGATAAAATCTTACATGGTGCCATCAATCGGTAATAGACATTTTAGGTAAGGGCGCTTGAAAACATACAACATAATCAGAATCTGTACAACAATGATATAATCACCGAGTCTGCTGACTAATACACCCCATATTGAAAAGTATGTACCAGAGTAACTTAGAGAAGAAGCAAAACCCCCAATGAAAATGGCGACCATATGTCTGCGGGAGGAGGCCCTAGAGAGGAGATAGAGACATAGAAAAAAAGAAAAAAACACCAGAGTCCATAATTAACACTGTCTCTGATACTCATCGAGGCTACGATGGGTAGATGGAGTCGGGTCACAGATATCATCAAAATAAGGCAACAAACCGCCCTCGACAGACTCTTTGCTGAGCCGCGGCAAATCCAATATGGCAGGTACAGCGGATATGAGAATACTGGCAGGAATATTCTGGAAGTCAGCGCATCAAGTCGGCTTCTTTAGCATCCAAAAACTCCGCTAGTAGATCAGGGTCCTCAAATGTTCTTGTCTGATTGTGAAGCGTGACTCGGAGCTTGGCCGGGTACATCAGGCCATAGCGTGCTTGTAGTTGTTGAAGCCTCGGCCGGAATTCCAGAAAGCGCTTTCGGCGGTCGACCGTGGGTTTAGCCAAGTCAGGATAGAAGGAGATCTTGTGGCTCTCAAACTCCATATGGCCCTTTGCCCGAGAGGCACTGAGAATTTGCTCCACATGTTGATATCTCAAAAGTCGAAAGATGATAGGCCGCGGGGTCTTCCTGTTGAGCGTTATGTTTGTGGGTACACGATGAGCGCGATCGATCTCCAATTCTTTGGTAAAGGTGATTTGGAGCAGGGAAGGGAGGATTTTATAAAAAAACTCCTTCATGTCTCCCGATTCCGCTCCCTCCGGTATGCCCACGAGTCGTAGGTTGTTGCGGCGCGCTATATTATTGCCATCTTCCACTTCTTTCTGCAAGGCCCGCACCTGACGTTCAACTTTGTCGAGTTTGGACAGCCGACCGCGTGGGAGTCTAATATGCTCTCCATTTTGTCCTGACGCGAAGATAGCCCCTCTAGCCTGCCTTGCAATACACCAAGATCTTCCCGCAGCGCTCGGAGTGCTTCACCGTTTGAACTGCACGAGGTCCTTAACCCCTCTAATCTCTGCGAGGATTTCCTGCTGCATTTCGGGGCCCTCGCGCAAAGCCAGCCCCTTCTGCGGGGACGGGGGTTCAGTTTTGGAGCGTTTGCCGTGAGAAGCCGCTAGAGATCCAAATTCCAGGCGCGTAGGTTTGGTCCCCGCCATCTCACCAATGTGCCCCGGCAAGATCAGAGCAGAAATTCAAGTATGTCCGGTGTTAATTCAGGATTCTGAGTAGGCCTCTCGGGAGCCTCAGCGTTATGCGACCATCCCGCTGGACATCGGGCTCCGCCCCCCCAGTAATTTTATTCTTTATGATGGTTTCTACCATTTTTCCCGGTACTGATGTCAGGCTCACCGGTCTGTAGTTTCCCGGATCACCCCTGGAACCCTTTTTAAAAATTGGTGTTACATTGGTGATCTTCCAATCTTCAGGTATTATAGATGATTTTAATGATAGTTCACAGATTACTAATAGCAGGTTTGCAATCTCGTATTTCAGTTCTTTCAACACCCTTGGATGTATACCATCCGGCCCAGGTGATTTGCTACTCTTCAGTTTATCTAATAGTTGTAATACATCTTCCCGATGTATCGATATTTCCTTCAATTCTTCCACACCTTTAAATACCACTTCAGTCATGGGTAATATCCCTACATCTTCCTCAGTAAAGACTGAAGCAAAGAATTCATTCAATCTCTCCGCTATCGCCTTGTCGCCCTCTTAGTGCTCCTTTAACCCCTTTATCATCTAATGGACCAACTGACTCTCTCACAGGTTTTTTGCTATGAATGTACTTGAAAACGTCTTTACTTCGCATTTTTGCTTCCGCAGCAAGCTTCTTCTCAAATTCTCCCTTTGCCTGCCTTATCAATGCCTTGCATTTGACTTGCCAGTGCTTGTGCTCTTTCCAGGTTTCGTCGTTTGGCTCTTTTTTTCCATTTCCTGAAAGATGCTTTTTGGCAACAACAGCCTCTCTGACCTCACCTTTAAACCATGCTGGCAGTTTTTTGGACTTCCTTCCACTTTTCTTAAAGCGTGGAATACAGCTGGTCTGGGCTTCCAAGATAGTATTTTTCAACAACAGCCAAGCCTGATGTACGTCTTTAACCTTTGCAACTGCTCCTTTTAGTTTTTTCTTAACTGTTTTCCTCATTTTATCATAGTTTCCCTTTCGAAAGTTAAAAGGTAGTACTGTGGATTTCCTTACTATCCCTCCTCCACTAATTAAATCAAAGGCGATCATGCTATGATCACTATTGCCAAGTGGCCCCAACAACCTTATCTCTTGCACTAGATCTGGGGTTCCACTAAGGACTAGGTCTAATATGGCTTCCCTCTGGTCGGTTCATGAACCAGCTGCTCCAAGAAGCAGTCATTTATTTCGTCTAGGAACTTTATCTGCCTAGCATGTCCTGACGTGACACTGACCCAGTCGATACCGGGGTAGTTGAAATCACCCATTATTATTACTGCACTGTAACTTTTGTTAGCTTCCATGATTTCTTTGAGCATTTCATCATCTATTTGGCCATTCTGGCAAGGCGTTTGATAGTACACCCCCACTGCCATTGCCTTCCCCCTTTTTTAAACCCAGCTACACTAACAGCCTTTACTACATCCTCATTTCATCATCTATTTGGCCATTCTGGCAAGGCGTTTGATAGTACACCCCCACTGCCATTGCCTTCCCCCTTTTTTAAACCCAGCTACACTAACAGCCTTTACTACATCCTCCGGTCACAAATTCCAGAGTTTGATTACACGGTGAGTGAAACGATATTTGCTTTTATTAGTCTTAAATAGTTTACCCTGTAGCTTCATTGCATGTCCCCTAGTCTTTCTATATTCTGATAAGGTAAACAATTGATCTACGTTTACCGTTCCACTCCGTTCATTAATTTATAGACTTCTATCATATCTCCCCTCAGCCGTCTCTTTTCCAGGTTAAAGAGCCCCAACCTTTTTAGCCTTTCTTCATAGGAGTATCCTTCCATCCCCTTTACCATTTTGGTGGCTCTTCTCTGAACCTTTTCTAAAATCGCTATATCCTTTTTAAGATACGGCGACCAGAATTGCACACAATATTCAAGGTGCGGTCTCACCATGGAACGATATAGAGGCATTATAATATCTTTTATTTTATTTTCCATTCCTTTCCTTATCATACCTAGCATTCTATTTGCTCTCTTGGCTGCCGCTGCATACTGGGCCGAGGGTTTTAACATGGTATCCACAATGATGCCTAAATCTTTTTCCTGGGTGGTGGTTCATAATGTGGAACCTTGCATCGTGTAACCATAGTTTGGGTTGTTCTTCCCTAGGTGCATAACCTTGCACTTGTCCACATTAAATTTCATCTGCCATTTTGATGCCCAGTCTTCCAATTTATCAAGATCCTCTTGCAATTTTCCACAATCCTCTTGGGTTTTAACAACTTTAAATAGTTTTGTGTCATCTGCAAATTTGATAACCTCACTCGTTATTCCACTTTCCAGGTCATTTATGAATATGTCAAAAAGCAGCGGACCCAGCACAGATCCCTGGGGTACACCACTATTCACCTTTCTCCATTGGGAAAATTGGCCATTTAGCCCTACCCTCTGTTTTCTATCTTTTAACCAGTTCCTGATCCACAATAGTACACTGCCTCCTATCCCATGACTCTTTAGTTTTGCCAAAAGTCTCTGATGAGGGACCTTGTCAAAGGCTTTCTGAAAGTCCAGATACACAATATCAACCGACTCACCTTTGTCCACCTGATTATTCACTCCTTCAAAAAAACATAACAGATTAGTAAGACAAGATCTTCCTTGTCTAAAGCCATGTTGGCTGTCTCCCATTAGGTCATGACTATCTACATGCTGAGTAATTTTATTCTTTATGATGGTTTCTACCATTTTTCCCGGTACTGATGTCAGGCTCACCGGTCTGTAGTTTCCCGGATCACCCCTGGAACCCTTTTTAAAAATTGGTGTTACATTGGTGATCTTCCAATCTTCAGGTATTATAGATGATTTTAATGATAGTTCACAGATTACTAATAGCACGTTTGCAATCTCATATTTCAGTTCTTTCAACACCCTTGGATGTATACCATCCGGCCCAGGTGATTTGCTACTCTTCAGTTTATCTAATAGTTGTAATACATCTTCCCGATGTATCGATATTTCCTTCAATTCTTCCACACCTTTAAATACCACTTCAGTCATGGGTAATATCCCTACATCTTCCTCAGTAAAGACTGAAGCAAAGAATTCATTCAATCTCTCCGCTATCGCCTTGTCGCCTCTTAGTGCTCCTTTAACCCCTTTATCATCTAATGGACCAACTGACTCTCTCACAGGTTTTTTGCTACGAATGTACTTGAAAACGTCTTTACTTCGCATTTTTGCTTCCGCAGCAAGCTTCTTCTCAAATTCTCCCTTTGACTGCCTTATCAATGCCTTGCATTTGACTTGCCAGTGCTTGTGCTCTTTCCAGGTTTCGTCGTTTGGCTCTTTTTTCCATTTCCTGAAAGATGCTTTTTTGGCAACAACAGCCTCTCTGACCTCACCTTTAAACCATGCTGGCAGTTTTTTGGACTTCCTTCCACTTTTCTTAAAGCGTGGAATACAGCTGGTCTGGGCTTCCAAGATAGTATTTTTCAACAACAGCCAAGCCTGATGTACGTCTTTAACCTTTGCAACTGCTCCTTTTAGTTTTTTCTTAACTGTTTTCCTCATTTTATCATAGTTTCCCTTTCGAAAGTTAAAAGGTAGTACTGTGGATTTCCTTACTATCCCTCCTCCACTAATTAAATCAAAGGCGATCATGCTATGATCACTATTGCCAAGTGGCCCCAACAACCTTATCTCTTGCACTAGATCTGGTGTTCCACTAAGGACTAGGTCTAATATGGCTTCCCCTCTGGTCGGTTCATGAACCAGCTGCTCCAAGAAGCAGTCATTTATTTCGTCTAGGAACTTTATCTGCCTAGCATGTCCTGACGTGACACTGACCCAGTCGATACCGGGGTAGTTGAAATCACCCATTATTATTACTGCACTGTAACTTTTGTTAGCTTCCTTGATTTCTTTGAGCATTTCATCATCTATTTGGCCATTCTGGCAAGGCGTTTGATAGTACACCCCCACTGCCATTGCCTTCCCCCTTTTACATGGAATTTCAATCCATATAGATTCTACAGCAGATTTTGTTTCCTGCAAAACTTTAATCCTTTCTGACTCAATGCCCTCTCTAACATAGAGAGCAACCCCTCCACCAATTTGATCAGCTCTATCATTACGATATAGTTTGTACTGTGACCCACTAGCTGGCCCAGAGGCATAAGAGGTGCTTAGACAGGCTGATGGGGCAATGCTTTACTGTCAGATACGTCCCCGGGAAGGCAGTAGCTAAGCCTTCTGGTTCCCGTAGTTATACCTTAGACCAATAATTGTAGTTGAGGCAGAGTGTAAGGTTAACTTAGGTTTTATTCCCCGTCCGGGGTGGATTCAAAACTATGGAACAAAAGTATAACAAACCATACGTCTGGCATCAATCAAAGGAAAAATACTGGAACAAAAATATAAGCTTCCTTCAGCATAAACCAACAGCAAAAGTAACAGAAAGAGTTCTTTTCACTCATGTGAAACTTTTTCAGTTGTTCCTTCAATTAGCACTTCTGACTGCTTCAGCACAAAGAATGAACACAATCTGACACAGTGTAAGTACAATCCATGTCTATCTCTTGTGAAATCCCTTCAGGGAATTCCAGTTGCATTTCTCCTTCATCGGACAGTGCTTCTGGCTCAAAAATGCCCTTTGAGTCAAGCTGTCCCTGCCGAGGAGTGAACAAGTTCCCTTCCTCCACTACCCTCGTGGCTTGTGGGAAATTACCACAGTGTTTGTACTTTTCTTCCTGAGCTCTGCATAGCTCCTCATATGTGCATAGGAAGTCTGGGTGTTCTAAATCCCATCTCTTAGGGAGAATACGTCTCTCTTTAACTCTTGGAGCTTCCTGCTCTCTATAACGTGGATAGCCCTGTTCTGTTCTCTTTCTCCCACGGCGTTTTTCTACCTCCAGGAAATGTGCCTCAGGGTAAGAACTCTTCCCTTCTGTTTGTTTGGAGTTAAACTGCTTATAACTTGTAAACTGAGCTGTAGGACTGCCCTTCCTTATTGCCTCATTGCAATACTCCACAGGGTACTGGTAAGATATGCCTTGCTGTTCCCCACAGCTTCTTTGCAAATCACCAACCTCTGACTCCTTGGAGCATTTCCTTGGCACTGTCCTCCCAACTCTCTCACGTGTTCTCTCTTCGATTCTCCCACCTGTCCTATCACCGGTCCTCAGGGTTCTATCACCGGTCCTCCCACCTGTCCTATCTGTTAGTGAGTGAGTCCTCACTATATTGTGTTTAGTGTTAGCCTGGGCTCCGCCCCCCTGCAGCTGCTCCCTATTTTCTAATGAGCTCTGAGCTCCGTCTCTGCTTGGGCGTTCCCTAACACCATGTGAATATGTTTTCCACAGTTGCTCTTGGCAACCCTTTCCCATTTGTGAAGCTGAGCTGTCATTTTCCCTGCTCTTTTGCTCACTTTCGTTTGCATTTATGGGCTCTGCTAGCGTTACCTCGTGACAGATCCCCCCCTTAAAATATTACGGGCTGCTGGGACAATACCCGGACAGCACGTAATCAACTTATGGGTTCTGTCTCGCTGCCCTACATATGCCAAACTGACCGTTGCCAATCTTTCCTTCCATGGCTTGAGAACGTTCAGGTGGTACACCTGCTGACATCCCCTCTCATTTTCTACTCTGTACGTTACAGGACCTACTCTCCCTATTACTGTGCACGGTCCCTTCCAATGGGCCTCAAATTTTGGTCCCGGGTCCGCTACTTGCACAAGGACCTTATCCCCTATGTTCAGGTGCCTTTCTTTTGTGTGCCTGTCATAGTATCGTTTCTGTTTCACTTTACTAGCCTGCAAATTTTCCCTTGAGGCTCTTGCCGTTTTCTCTAGGCATTCCCTCAAGTTTTTCAGGAATTGTGGCACCCCAACTTCCTGTGAATTTGGCTCCAGCCACTGCTCATGGAGAATATCTAAAATTCCCCTAGGGGCCCTGCCAAACATCAGCTCATATGGGGATGCTTTTAATGATGTTTGTACACGCTCTCTACAGGCGTAAAGTGTAAATGGGAGTAGGGTATCCCATTCACCCATCTCTCCTCTTTTTAAACCTCTCCTTAATAGTTGTTTCAAAGACTGATTCATCCTCTCAACAAGGCCTTTTGTTTGAGGATGGTACGCTGCAGTCTTTATGTGCCTTATTCCAAAGGCTTCCCATACGGTTGCCAAGTGCTTGGATAAGAAATTACTCCCCTGGTCAGTTAATACCTCTCTGGGAAAACCCACTTCACAGAAGAGTTTTACCAGCTCTTGGGCTATTACTCTGGCCGATGTAGTCCTTAAGGGAATGGCCCATGGGAACCTAGTTGCGTGGTCTACTACCACCAACAAATATTGGAAACCTCTGGGAGTACGGATCAGGGGTCCTACGATATCCATACCTATGCGTTCCATAGGTACTGCTATGGTGGGCGTGGATATCATTGGCACAGCTTTTGGTCTCAAAGCTGTGACCCTTTGACACGTCGGACAAGCCTCACAATATTGCTTTGTCTCTTTAAAAACTCCCGGCCAATAAAATCGAACCAATATTTGGTCCAGGGTGCCTTGGACTCCCTTATGGCTGCCTATGGGGTGGTCGTGTGCCAACCTTAATACTGTGGCCTTAAATGTTGTTGGTACGACCAATTGTTTTCTTATAGCACCAGAGTATGGGTCTGTGCTTTCTCTATATAAGATTTCCTTCTCTAGGAAAAACCTGGGTAGCGTAGGCCTAATTTCTTTTGCCCATTCAAAAGCTCTCTTAAGAGCCGGGTCAGCCCGCTGTTCTGCCGGAAATGAGGGGAATTTGTTTACCACCTCAGCAGGTACCCAAGGTAACCCTGCACCAGCCTCCAATTCGGCCCTCCCCCGGGTCCTTTGACACCTCTCTTGGCATTTCTTTGCCTTCGCCTTTCTGCCCTGCTTAACTGGTTCCTGTATTAGCTCATCATCCGTGGGCAGAATACCTAATACACCTCCATTTACATCCTCCTCCTGGGGTTCTACCTCTCCCTCAGACTCTCTAGGGTCCTCAGAAACTATCTTTCCTTCGCCTGAGGTCCCTGCCTGGGATCGGGTAGATACCAGGCCGGTCCGGGTATTTAATCCTACCTCTAGACCCTGGAGAAAGGGTGGCCAGTCCCTGCCTAAAATAATATCTCTAGGCAGGCTAGGGATTATGGCTACTTGCAATGTGTGTTCCTCACCTATTGCCTGTATGGATACAGTTTGTGAAGGATAATGAGAAAATGCCCCATGTATGCATTTTAGGCGGACCTGGCCGCCTGCTTGCCTCGGGGCTGACCTACGTTGCTTCTCAATGGTTTCCCAGAGCTTAGATGTAATCATGCTCTGGTCAGCACCCGAGTCAAGCAGCGCCAGCGTCCCTACCCCTTCTACCTGGATGGGTATCAGGAACCCGTCCTGCGCTGGTTTCTCTCGCCCAGCCATAAGGATCATTCTCTCCGGGCAGTCCTTCTGGTAGTGGCCTGCTCGCCCGCATACATAGCATCTTCCTTTACACACAGAGAACATGTCATCATTATTAGCATACTTAGACATATTAAACTTTTTGTTTTTAACATAACTCTCATTTTTATGCACTGCCATTCCTGCTGCCTTTCTGGGCCCTATTTCTGAGGCGCCCACTATCTGTGCTTCGAAGTAGCGTTCAGCTAAATTCGCTGCCTCCTCTGTATTCTGGCAGTTCTGCAAGGTGAGGTATTTTTTTACTTCACTTGAGACAGCCTGGAGGAACTGCTCTAAAATAATTACATCAAGCAGTGATTCCATTGTCCTCTGGTCAGGAGTTAACCATTTATATGCTAAACTCTTAAGCCTTTGCTGTAGGGCTTTCGGGGTTTCCTGATCCCTCATCCTGGACTCTCTAAATAATCTGCGATAATGCATAACAGACAAACCTAACCGGTCCTTGACTGCCTTTTTTATTTCATCATAACTGGTAGCAAGGATGGCAGGCATGGCCTTATACGCAGATAGAGCTTCCCCTGTAAGAGCAACAGCAAAGCGTGTGGCCCACTGCTCAGGTGGCCATTTTAATGCCCCCCCTATCCTTTCAAAGGAATCTATAAAATCATCTACATTGTCTCTTGGACCTAATTGTCCCAAAGAAAACGCCTGACTTGCAGTCAGTCCTACCCCAGCAATGTAGGGGTTTTCAGTCCCAGAACCTGGTGACTTCTCAACAAACGCCTTCATGGTTTCCAGGAGTGGCCTCTGCTGCTCCATAATCATCTTGGCAGTTTGTTCCTGCATATGCCATGCCAACTCCAACTGTTTGTCCCATTGGTGTTGCATCCAACTCATAACGTCCTGGACCTCCATCTTCCAGTTGTGACCCTGTAAAAGGAAAGAAAAAAAACACCACCAAGTGCGGCACTTTTTTTTTTAAAGCTTTTCCCCCTTTCCCACACCACAGGAGCGCCCCCTTTCTTGCCCTGCTGTCCTTCTACACATGTGCCCCAGGTACCCTTTACCTTAGGTTCTGCGTAGACTCAGGCTTTGGCAAGAGAGGTGCTTGGTCCACGTCTGGTCTGTCCTGGGTGCTTGCTTCTTTACAGGTCTGGTTGTCCAGCAGTATTCTTCTCCTTTAAAAGTGTCCTTTTTTTCCACAGTAAAAAAAATCCTTAAGACGACGCCACTTTCATGTGACCCACTAGCTGACCCAGAGGCATAAGAGGTGCTTAGACAGGCTGATGGGGCAATGCTTTACTGGCAGATACGTCCCCGGGAAGGCAGTAGCTAAGCCTTCTGGTTCCCGTAGTTATACCTTAGACCAATAATTGTAGTTGAGGCAGAGTGTAAGGTTAACTTAGGTTTTATTCCCCGTCCGGGGTGGATTCAAAACTATGGAACAAAAGTATAACAAACCATACGTCTGGCATCAATCAAAGGAAAAATACTGGAACAAAAATATAAGCTTCCTTCAGCATAAACCAACAGCAAAAGTAACAGAAAGAGTTCTTTTCACTCACGTGAAACTTTTTCAGCTGTTCCTTCAATTAGCACTTCTGACTGCTTCAGCACAAAGAATGAACACAATCTGACACAGTGTAAGTACAATCCATGTCTATCTCTTGTGAAATCCCTTCAGGGAATTCCAGTTGCATTTCTCCTTCATCGGACAGTGCTTCTGGCTCAAAAATGCCCTTTGAGTCAAGCTGTCCCTGCCGAGGAGTGAACAAGTTCCCTTCCTCCACTACCCGCGTGGCTTGTGGGAAATTACCACTGTGTTTGTACTTTTCTTCCTGAGCTCTGCATAGCTCCTCATATGTGCATAGGAAGTCTGGGTGTTCTAAATCCCATCTCTTAGGGAGAATACGTCTCTCTTCAACTCTTGGAGCTTCCTGCTCTCTATAACGTGGATAGCCCTGTTCTGTTCTCTTTCTCCCACGGCGTTTTTCTACCTCCAGGAAATGTGCCTCAGGGTAAGAACTCTTCCCTTCTGTTTGTTTGGAGTTACACTGCTTATAACTTGTAAACTGAGCTGTAGGACTGCCCTTCCTTATTGTCTCATTGCAATACTCCACAGGGTACTAGTAAGATATGCCTTGCTGTTCCCCACAGCTTCTTTGCAAATCACCAACCTCTGACTCCTTGGAGCATTTCCTTGGCACTGTCCTCCCAACTCTCTCACGTGTTCTCTCTTCGATTCTCCCACCTGTCCTATCACCGGTCCTCAGGGTTCTATCACCGGTCCTCCCACCTGTCCTATCTGTTATTGAGTGAGTCCTCACTATATTGTGTTTAGTGTTAGCCTGGGCTCCGCCCCCCTGCAGCTGCTCCCTATTTTCTAATGAGCTCTGAGCTCCGTCTCTGCTTGGGCATTCCCTAACACCATGTGAATATGTTTTCCACGGTTGCTCTTGGCAACCCTTTCCCATTTGTGAAGCTGAGCTGTCATTTTTCCTGCTCTTTTGCTCACTTTCGTTTGCATTTATGGGCTCTGCTAGCGTTACCTCGTGACAGTACCCAGGTATCACAGTGTCCCACTGGTTGTCCTCCTTCCACCATGTCTCTGATATTCCAATCATATCTAACCTTTCATTTAGTGCTATATATTCTAACTCTCCCATCTTATTTTTTAGACTTCTAGCATTTGCATACAAGCATTTTAGAAAATGTATTTTACTTATATTAATTTGGCTATTGTTAGACATGGGTAATTTGGGATCTTTAAGCTCAGTCTGCTCCATACTTGAGGGCATTTGGGCTACTTTACTCTTTTGTGGAACCTCTCTGCTTTTGGTAGTATCCTTCAAAGATACATTCTTCCGAACCATCCGCTCTTGGGCGACTGTCGGCTTTCCCCTAATATCTAGTTTAAAAGCTGCTCTATCTCCTTTTTAAAGGTTAATGCCAGCAGCCTGGTTCCATCCTGGTTAAGGTGAAGCCCATCCCTTCGGAAGAGCCCCTCCTATCCCCAGAATGTTCCCCAGTTCCTAACAAATCCAAAACCCTCATCTCTGCACCATTGTCTCATCCACGCATTGAGACTCCGGAGCTCTCCCTGCCTTTTGGGTCCTGCGCGTGGAAGAGGAAGCATTTCGGAGAATGCTACCCTGGAAGTTCTGGATTTCAACTTCCTACCTAAAAGCCTAAATTTAGCCTCCAGAACCTCCCTAACACATTTTCCTAAGTCATTGGTACCGACATGTACCAAGATAGTAGACTCCTCCCCAGCACTATCTAAGACCTTATCTAGGTGGCGCGTGAGGTCTACTACCTTCGCACCAGGCAGGCATGTTACCAGGCGATCCTCACGTCCACCAGCCACCCAGCTATCTACATGCCTAATGATCGAATCACCAACTATAACGGCTGTCCTAACCCTTCCCTCATGGGCACATAGCCCTGGAGAAACTTCCTCGGTGCGAGAGGGTTTTACATCACCTGGAGGGCAGGTCCTAGTTACAGGATCACTTCCTGCAACACCAGGGTGATGCTCTCCTGTCACGTCACCTCTCTCCTCCATGGCAACAGGGATGCTGCCAGACTGGAGGTGGGACTTCAGGACTATATCCCTGTAGGTCTCGTATATGTACCTCTCTGTCTGTCTTATGCTTTCCAAGTCTGCTACTTTAGCCTCTAGAGAGCGGACTCGTTCCCTGAGAGCAAAGAGCTCCTTGCACCTAGTGCACACGTAAGACCTCTCACCAACTCAATCACTCCTTAAAAACTAATTAAATGCGCCAGATGCCCTTACTCCAACCAACCACTAGGGGCACCTGGTGACAAGCTTCATTGCATGTCCCCTAGTCTTTCTATATTCTGATAACGTAAACAATCAATCTACGTTTACCCGTTCCACTCCGTTCATTAATTTATAGACTTCTATCATATCTCCCCTCAGCCATCTCTTTTCCAGGTTAAAGAGCCCTAACCTTTTTAGCCTTTCTTCATAGGAGTATCCTTCCATCCCCTTTACCATTTTGGTGGCTCTTCTCTGAACCTTTTCTAATAATGCTATATCCTTTTTAAGATACGGCGACCAGAATTGCACACAATATTCAAGGTGCGGTCTCACCATGGAGCGATATAGAGGCATTATAATATCTTTTGTTTTATTTTCCATTCCTTTCCTTATCATACCTAGCATTCTATTTGCTCTCTTGGCTGCCGCTGCACACTGGGCCGAGGGTTTTATCATGTTATCCACAATGACACCTAAATCTTTTTCCTGGGTGGTGGTTCCTAATGTGGAACCTTGCATCGTGTAACCATAGTTTGGGTTGTTCTTCCCTAGGTGAATAACTTTGCACTTGTCCACATTAAATTTCATCTGCCATTTTGATGCTCAGTCTTCCAATTTATCAAGATCCTCTTGCAATTTTCCACAATCCTCTTGGGTTTTAACAACTTTAAATAGTTTTGTGTCATCTGCAAATTTGATAACCTCACTCGTTATTCCACTTTCCAGGTCATTTATGAATATGTCAAAAAGCAGCAGACCCAGCACAGATCCCTGGGGTACACAACTATTCACCTTTCTCCACTGGGAAAATTGGCCATTTAGCCCAACCCTCTGCTTTCTATCTTTTAACCAGTTCTTGATCCACAGTAGTACACTGCCTCCTATCCCATGACTCTTTAGTTTTGCCAAAAGTCTCTGATGAGGGACCTTGTCAAAAAGGCTTTCTGAAAGTCCAGATACACTATGGGGCATGTTTACTAAACTGCGTTAGTGTGGTTCGCGTTAGGATCTGCGGTAGAAGTAGAAATCCCAAATAAGGACATGGGCGGTACATTGTTACCGATAACGCGTGTTACAAGGTGCCATAAATAAAGAAGCACTACATGGCACATTACCGCGCGTTAATCTTAAGAAGGCGCGCAGGCATACAAGCATAGCAACAGAGCTGTAGCACAATGGTTACTACACTGACTGATGGTACAGGGGTCATGGGTTTGAATACCGTGTGGACCTAATGTATAAGGCTGGCTGAGACATCACCCTTTACATTTAAGTAGTGATTGTTGAGGCATTTGACTTGTATTTTAATTAGTGCTGCCAGCAAACACACCCTCACGGTGGCATAACCTAAGGTGCCGCATAAGGCACCCCATAACGCACTCCATAGGGCACATTATAAAGTGTACTGTCCACCAAGGCACCCTATAATGTCCCCTAAAGGACACCTTATAAGGCTGTGAACAAAGCCCTGGCTGGCTGCAGAAGGACTGCACGTCACCACACAAACTATCTGCTGTGGTTACCCGGATAGGGTTAACCCACCCGTACCCATGATGCACTGCACATGCAAATCAGCAGTCGACAGATGGGCACAAGATTGGGTATGCACCCCCACAGCACCTCGGCCTGGTAGGGGGAACAGACCATGTGTGGTACTGGCACAGAGTAGCCACAGACAGTCACATTATGCGGGTACTGTGCTCACCCTGAGGTTGAGGTGGGGCGCCCAGCACCAGGTCCACAGCACCTTTCATGGCTGAAATATGTCATGCTGCAGGTCCCCATCAGTGTGTGATAGGTAGTTCCGTTAGACACACCTAGGATACATCTGTGTCCTTCTGTATTTCTCAGTCATGTCTAGTCCTTATGGGCGATGATGCACCCAGAATAGTGCATATCCTGTGTTGGTGCCATGGTTACCTGCTGTGCTGTAGGGTAGGGGAGGGGAGGGGTGTTTGGGCCCATAGGCAGATTATGTACCACCACACAACCCACCCTCTGGGGTTCAGGGTGGGAAACAGGATCACCCACCAATAGATCCACATTCTCCCTCCCTGCAATGGTAGCAGTAGAGGGGACCATCAACATCAGTCCTGCTGGGGTACAGACAGAGCGGTACACTTCCATAACGCAATAGCAGACAGACAGTAGGCCTGGAAATGCTCAGCTGCCCCCCACCATTATCTGACATTCTCCAGCAGCAAGCCTCTAGCCGCTGCACCCTGCAAGGTGTTCCAGCAAGACACATACTAGCTGCAGACTGCCAGCTAGTCCATAGTGCATGGTCCTGGAGATGATGCATGTACCCAGAACTGGGATGTCAGCATACACACCAAACAGATAAGTCAGTGATTGGGCCCCAAAAGAAAACCCATAAATATCACACGAGAGAAATACTATATAGCACTATGGGGGAACCTAGCCATGCCATGGTCACTGCTCAGTCAGGGTGAGAGTGACCTCCCAGCAGGACATGCTGTGGCCACCCTGTCCGTGCAGGTGGCGGCCGGCCACTACAATGTCCGAGCCATTGCCCTATGCCCTGTGCAGATGCATCCAGGCCAGGCCACCCTATCCAGGCTATTCTCACGGTACCATGCTCCTCATTATGCACATTGGCAGGCCAATACTGGCAACAGTGCTAGCAGTGTGGGCTGTGGAGGGTGTTGGCAGCCACCTCACACTGGATAGACAGACACACACTCCCCACACCTATGCCAGCATTGTGCAACTATAGAGGTGTTGGGCAGCCCAGGCCACCACACCAGTCCTGGGCACAGTGCAGGCATGGCTATGGTACGCAATACTGTTGGGGTCACTCTGTCAGACTCAAGACCTGAGGCACACTCCACAGACATCAGAAAGGTTGCTATGATGCAGCTCAATCAGCGAATTGAGCTTACCTTAGGAATTGGTATCTGCCAGTGATCATAGCAACCTTTTGATAGCTGTGTACCATATTCCCAGGTTTAGGGTGGCATTGCTAAGGTATGCAAGTGCTAGTATTGGGAGATGCACGCAGGGCCCAACATCCTGCCTCTCCAGGAGGCATTGGATAATGAAGCCTGTGGGTGCGGGTGTGTCTGCCCCTGTTGGCTGCTGCTTTACGGCAGAGGTTCCCAACTCCAGTCCTACGGTGCCAAACACTGTTCGGGTTTTCATGCTGTCCCTCACGAATATGCATGAGATACATCTGCATACCATGGGGGTGGCGCATTGAAATGCAGCACAGGCATCTTTATTAGAGGCAGCATGGAACCTGAATGGTGTTTGGCCCCCCAGGACTGCATTTGGGAGACTCTGCTCTAGGTAATGTGCATGTTTATGGTGTCTGTGCTCTGTAGGGTAAAATGTAGGTGTCTTGGGCATGTTTACGTCATCTGCAATAAAGGTGCTGTCTGTATTAGCACGTTGTAGTAGTGGGTAAAATATGGGGACTGGGTTGGCAGGAACCACAGCTGAGACTTGAACCTGTGACCTTCTGCTTCTGAATACACTGGTTTTGTGCACTGCAGCACCTTGTTGTCACAGAGTCAGTACATTCCTTGGTGACACCATGACTGTTTGTCAGACAGGGCCCGTCTGTTGTAGTACACAGCACCCACCTACACAGGGCTAGGCCACGGTCTGCTCTGGGCAGCTGCCACTGCCCCCTCCACCACCAGTATCCCTCTGCCACCATGCTGACATGCCCTTCTGCTGGTGGTGCGCAGTCTCAGGCCATCCAGTGTGCAGGTAGGCAGCTGCCTATGGTGCGGGTTCTGGGATAGGGGTGCCTGCTTAGATGTCCACGCTCCCCTCCAGCCCCACCTGCCAATGTTCCGTGCCCTTGGGGGTAGCTGTTGGGTACTATCCCCTGTGACACTGTGGGAAACACACTCGTGCCCATGTTGGGCCTTCAGCAGTTGCTGTCTGGCTGCTCTGCTGTTTCAGCATTCGTATGGGCCACCTAGGCATCACCCTAGTCCGCACTGTGGCCCAGCTGCACCACAGCATGTGCCGCCTGCGGCCCTCTGTATCCCCTTTTCCGGCATCTGTCCAGTTGCCGTTCCGACATGCCCGCCCTGATGTTGCGGGACATGTGCACACCATAGGAACCCTGTACGATGGAGGGGAAAATCCTGAGCAGCGCTGTTTCACTGTGGGCTCATTCACCTTGTATGGGGACGGAGTATAGACCCTTCCACGATTTATATCTTTTCTATGGAGCTTTCTCGGGGGGGGGGGGGTTGATGTTTCTCATAAATACCACTATTGGCCAGCTTGGTTATGGTTATTTTCCAGTTTGTTGAGGTCATTTTCAGTGTTTATGTGCCCTTTTGTTCTGTGCACATGTATCACACTTATCACTTTTTTTAGGTTTCCTTGCCTAGGCTGTACATTGCTGACACTGAAATGGTTTCTCTCCCCTGTAATTTAACGGCAGGTTTTCAATCGCGTCAGGATTCAGCTCTTCAGATCAGCGCGTTAGTGTGAAGGGAGCCTCTCCCCACCCACTCTCTGCCCACTGACCCCTTCTCTCCGCCCTCTCTCCACCTTCTGCGGTGTTTTACCGCCCCGCTGAAGTTTACGATCATTAATTTAGGTTAACGCATGTTATGTTATGTAACATTACCGCAGTTTAGTAAACATTCCCCTATATCAACCGACTCACCTTTGTCCACTTGTTTATTCACACTTTCCAAAAAACATAAAAGATTAGTAAGACAAGATCTTCCTTGTCTAAATCCATGTTGGCTGTCTCCCATTAGGCCGTGACTATCTACATGCTAAGTAATTTTATTCTTTATGATGGTTTCTACCACTTTTCTTGGTACTGACGTGAGGTTCACCAGTCTGTAGTTTCCCGGATGACCCCTGGAACCCTTTTTAAAAATTGGTGTTACATTGGCGATCCTCCAATCTTCAGGTATTTATCTCCCTAGCATATCCTGCCGTGACACTAACCCAGTCGATACCGGGGTAATTGAAATCACCCATTATTATTACTGCGCTGTACTTTTGTTAGCTTCCTTGATTTCTTTGAGCATTTCATCATCCATTTGTTCTTTCTGGCCAGGCGGATGATAGTGCACCCCCACTGCCATCGCCTTCCCCTTTTTACATGGAATTTCAATCAATAGAGCTTCTAAAGCAAATTTTGTTTCCTGCAAAACTTTAATTCTTTCTGACTCAATGCCCTCTCTTATTTTTTAGACTTCTAGCATTTGCATACAAGCATTTTAGAGACTGTATTTTATTCATATTAATTTGGCTATTGGTAGACATGGGTAATTTGGGACCTTTAAGCTCTGTCTGCTCCATACTCGAGGGCATTTGGGCTACTGTACTCTTTTTTGGAACCTCTCTGCTTTTGGTAGTATCCTTCAAGGATACATTCTTCCGAACCATCCGCTCTTGGACGACTTTCGGCTTTCCCCTATTATCTAGTTTAAAAGCTGCTCTATCTCCTTTTTAAAGGTTAATGCCAGCAGCCTGCTTCCATCCCGGTTAAGGTGAAGCCCATCCCTTCGGAAGAGCCCCTCCTTTCCCCAGAATGTTCCTTGATTCCTAACAAATCCAAAACCCTCATCTCTGCACCATTGTCTCATCCACGCATTGAGACTCCGGAGCTCTGCCTGCCTTTTGGGTCCTGCACGTGGAACGGGACGCATTTCGGAGAATGCTACCCTGGAAGTTCTGGATTTCAACTTCCTACCTAAAAGCCTAAATTTAGCCTCCAGAACCTCCCTACCACATTTTCCTATGTCATTGGTACCGACATGTACCAAGACAGCAGACTCCTCCCCAGCACTATCTAAGACCTTATTTAGGTGGTGCGTGAGGTTCGCTACCTTTGCAGCAGGCAGGCATGTTACCAGGCGATCCTCACGTCCACCAGCCACCCAGCTATCTACATGCCTAATGATCGAATCACCAACTATAACAGCTGTCCTAACCCTTCCTTCATGGGCACATGGCCCTGGAAAAACTTCCTCGGTGCGAGAGGGTTTTACATCACCTGGAGGACAGGTCCTATTTACAGTATCACTTCCTGCCACACCAGGGTGATTATCTCCTGTCACATGACCTCTCTCCTCCATGGTAACAGGGATGCTGAAAGACTGGAGGTGGGACTTCAGGACTATATCCCTGTAGGTCTCGTCTATGTACCTCTCTGTCTTTCTTATGTTTTCCAAGTCTGCTACTCTAGCCTCTAGAGAACGGACTCGTTCCCTGAGAGCAAAGAGCTCCTTGCACCTAGTGCACACGTAAGACCTCTCACCAACTGGGAGAAAATCATACATGTGACACTCAATGCAAAAGACTGGAAAGCCCCCATCTCGCTGCTGGACTGCTGTCTGCATCTTAGTTTTAAGTTTGTGTTTAGATCTTTAAGTTCTTTGCTTACTAAGGGTTGCTATGGATATTTATACCAATAAAACTGTACCTAATACGTTTAATATACCTTGTTCACCTGAAGCTTAATTAATCTCAGGTCCTTAGTATATGACTGATTTGGGTAACGAGCTTCACCTGAGAGCACCTCTTGTCTTTTAAGATGTGTAAGTACCTATAAAGCTATGATTATCCCAGGGGTGGGTGGGTGTGGGGAGGGAGGGAAGGAAATAACACTTATTAAAAGAGGGCTGCTACACAGTACCCTGTCCTGTGCTGCTGAGGTAAGCTATATTCTTATTTGATTTAAATTATAGCTCTTTGCTGCTGCTAGGCTCTAACCTATTATGAAATTTAAACTACAAGCTCTCTGCTGGGTTCTAAATTTAACCAGAAAGCTCTCTTCTGTGTTTTAAATTTAAACTAAAAGTACTTTGCTGATGCTAGGCCCTGAGTGACTATTAAATTTAAACTACAGTTCTCTACTGGGTTCCAAATTTAACCAGAAAGCTCTCTTCTGTGTTTTAAACTAAAAGTACTTTGCTGATACTAGGCCCTGAGTGACTATTAAATTAAAACTACAAGCTCTCTGCTGGGTATGAAATGTAACCAGAAAGGTCTCTTCTGTGTTCGAAATTTAAACTTAAACTGCTGCTACTAGGCCCTGACTGATTTAACAAAAAATAGTGGGTTCACAGATTAATTAGCTTTAATAGAAAGAATTCCTTTTAGAAAATTCCCAGAAGTATATACTCACAATTGCAGATCTCTCTCCAGAAGTCACAGTCCCCTTTTCTAGCCCTTCAAGACTGAGGATCACAGAGCTCTGGTTGAGCTATTTATGCCTGTGCTGCTGAGGTAAGTTGTGACCAACTTCCTGGATGATTAACAGTCCTTGCTTGGATAGAAGGAGTCTTTCAAAATGGCCTTTTGACCTGCCACCTGGTGTTAACACCTAATGAAAACGTTTCACAGGTCTCTTGCCCCCTAGGTAGAAGGCCTCTTTGTAAAGGTCTCTAGAAGACTTTATTTGCTGCTCAAAGAGTACTGACCCTGTTTTGCCTTTTGTGTTAATCTATATTCTTATTTGATTTAAATTATAGCTCTTTGCTGCTGCTAGGCTCTAACCTATTATGAAATTTAAACTACAGCTCTCTGCTGGGTTCCAAATTTAACCAGAAAGCTCTCTTCCATGTGTTAAATTTAAACTAAAAGTACTTTTCTGATACTAGGCCCTGAGTGACTATTAAATTAAAACTACAAGCTCTCTGCTGGGTATGAAATGTAACCGGAAAGTTCTCTTCTGTGTTTTAAATTTAAACTTAAACTGCTGCTACTAGGCCCTGACTGATTTAACAAAAAATAGTGGGTTCACAGATTAAGTACCTTTAATAGAAAAATTCCTTTCAGAGAATTCCCAGAAGTATATACTCACAGTTGCAGATCTCTCTCCAGAAGTAACAGTCCCCTTTTCTAGTCCTTCAAGAATGTGAAGCATGTAAACTGAGTAAGCATGTGCATGTGAAGCGTGTAAACTGAGTAAGCTCCCAGAGTCTTAGGGAAAGACTGCCTGGCCAGAATGAACAAATGGATGATGAAATGCTCAAAAAAATCAGGGAAGCTAACAAAAGTTAAAGCACAGTAATAATAATGGGTGATTTCAATTATCCTGGTATTGACTGGGTTAGTGTCACGGCAGGACATGCTAGGGAGATAAAGAGGTCTGTTTTCTAAACGGCGGTAGCGGACTCTGTGCAATATCGGAGCCGTGGTCCCATTGAAATCAGTGGGGCTGCTGCTCCGATATCGCACGGAGCCCGCTACCGCCATTTAGTATACAGACCCCAAAGTTTCTAGAAGAAATAAATGACTGCTTCTTGGAGCAGCTGGTTTATGAACTGACCAGAGGGGAAACCATTTTGGACCTAGTCCTTAGTGGAACACCAGATCTGATGCAAGAGATAAGGGTGTTGCGGCCACTTGGCAATAGTGATCATAGCATGATTGCATTTGATTTAATTAATGGAGGAGGGATGGTAAGGAAATCCACAGTACTACCTTTTAACTTTCAAAAGGGAGACGATGATAAAATGAGGAAAATAGTTAAGAAAAAACTGAAAAGAGCAGTTGCAAAGGTTAAAGACTTACATCAAGCTTGGAAGTTGTTTAAAAATACTATCTTGGAAGCCCAGACTAGCAGTATTGCATGCTTTAAGAAAAGTGGAAGGAAGTCCAAAAATCTGCCAGCATGTTTTAAAGGTGAGGTCAGAGAGGCTGTTGCCAAAAAAGCATCTTTCAGGAAATGGAAAAAAAGATCCAAATGACGAAAACTTGAAACAGCACAAGCACTGGCAAGTTAAATGCAAAGCATTGATAAGGCATGAAAAGAAAGAATTTGAGAAGAAGCTTGCTGTGGAATCAAAAATGTGTAATAAAGACTTTTTCAAGTACATTCATAGAAAAACCTGTGAGAGAGTCAGTTGGACCATTAAATGATAAAGGGGTGAAAGAGGCTCTAAGAGGGGGAAAGGCCATAGTGGGAAGTGAATGAATTGTTTGCTTTGGTCTTTACTGAGGAAAGTGTAGGGATGTTACCCATGACTGAAATGGTATTTAAAGGTGATACTGTGGAAGAATTGAAAGAAATATCGATACACCGGAAAGATGAACTACAACTATTTGATAAACTGAAGAGTAGAAAATCACCTGGACCAGATGGTATACATCCAAGGGTGTTGAAAGAACTGAAATATGAGATTGCAGACCTGCTATTAGTAATCTGTGAACTATCATTAAAATCATCTGTAATACCTGAAAATTGGAGGATTGCCAATGTAACACCAATTTTTAAAAAGGGTTCTAGGGGTGATCCAGGAAACTACAGACCAGTAAGCCTGATGTCAGTACCAGGAAAAATGGTAGAAACCATAATAAAGAATAAAATTACTGAACATGTAGATAGTCATGGTTAATGGGAGACAGCCAACATGGCTTTAGACAAGGAAGATCTTGTCTTACTAATCTGTTATATTTTTTTGAAGGCCTGAATAAACAGATAGACAAAGGTGAGTCGGTTGATATAGTGTATCTGGACTTTCAAAAAGCCTTTGACAAGGTCCCTCATCAGAGAATTTTGGCAAAACTAAAAAGTCATGGGATAGGAGGCAGTGTACTATTGTGGATCAGGAACTGGTTAAATGATAGAAAGTAGGTCTAAATGGACAATTTTCCCAATGGAAAAAGGTGAATAGTGGAGTACCCCAGGGGATCTGTGCTGGGTCCGCTGCTTTTTGACACATTCATAAATTACCTGGAAAAGGGAATAGCGAGTGAGGTTATCAAATTTGCAGATGACACAAAACTATTTAAAGTTGTTAAAACCCAACAACACTATGGCATATCTTATGTTCTTAAGGCATACACAGTGAACATAAGAACATAAGATATGCCATACTGGGTCAGACCAAGGTCCATCAAGCCCAGTATTCTGTTTCCAACAGTGGCCAATCTAGGTCATATGTACCTAGCAGTTACCCCAAGAGACACAAGTTCCACAATGCTTGTACTGGGTCAAGCATTGATATCTTCGGTCACTTCTTAATAATGGTTTATGGACCTTTCCTCCAGGTACTTGTCCAAACCTTTTTTAAACCCAGCTACACTAACAGCCTTTACTACATCCTCCGGTAACAAATTCCAGAGTTTGATTACACGTTGAGTGAAAAAATATTTTCTTTTATTAGTCTTAAATAGTTTACCCTGTAGCTTCATTGCATGTCCCCTAGTCTTTCTATATTCTGATAAGGTAAACAATCAATCTACATTTACCCGTTCCACTCCGTTCATTAATTTATAGACTTCTATCATATCTCCCCTCAGCCGTCTCTTTTCCAGGTTAAAGAGCCCTAACCTTTTTAGCCTTTCTTCATAGGAGTATCCTTCCATCCCCCTTACCATTTTGGTGGCTCTTCTCTGAACCTTTCTAAAATCGCTATATCCTTTTTAAGATACGGCGACCAGAACTGCACACAATATTCAAGGTGCGGTCTCACCATGGAACGATATAGAGGCATTATAATATCTTTTGTTTTATTTTCCATTCCTTTCCTTATCATACCTAGCATTCTATTTGCTCTCTTGGCCGCCGCTGCACACTGGGCAGAGGGTTTTAACATGGTATCCACAATGACGCCTAAATCTTTTTCCTGGGTGGTGGTTCCTAATGTGGAACCTTGCATCGTGTAACCATAGTTTGGGTTGTTCTTCCCTAGGTGCATAACCTTGCACTTCTCCACATTAAATTTCATCTGCCATTTTGATGCCCAGTCTTCCAATTTATCAAGATCCTCTTGCAATTTTTCACAATCCTCTTGGGTTTTAACAACTTTAAAAAGTTTTGTGTCAGTGCTATATGGACACATATAAAAGAGGTCCCTATTCATCAGAGCTTACAATCCAATTAAGACAAATAGGGGTATGTTTACTATACTGCAGTAAGGGAGTGGTTTTTGCTATGCATTAACAGCAGTGAGAAGGGGTTACCGTGTGGTAAGTGTGTAGGGCGTGTCAGAGGTGTTCTGGCATTAAGGGGTGCTAGTGGACATTTAGTGGGTGCTAAGAACATATGCTGCGTTTAGGGGTGGTATTAGACACTTACCATGTGGTAACAGGACATTAAGGGGTGGTAGTGGACACTTACTGTGCGGTAAGAGGACATGCTGTGTTAAGGTGTCTAGCATGCACCTTAACACAGGAAAATCTCTGAAGAGCTGAAAGAGGGGCAGGGAAGTCATTGAAGAAGGTATGGATGCAAGCATAATTGGTAGATGATAGAGTTGATTCACCTCATTAATTTAATTTAATTTACAGATTTTTTATATACCGCTCCTTCCATTGATCAGGTGCGGTTTACATGGAACAACAATAAAACAGTGAACTGTTTTTACAGATAACAAGTTGTAACTTACATTTAGCAATTTGTGAACTATGTACAGAGTAACAGAGTTAAAAACTATATACAGGCTTAAATATTATTCGTTAGTCTTTGAATACATTGTTTTCAGGCTTTATTGGTTCGACCTTTTTTGGAATAGTTGTATTTGGCTGAAATATGACTATCCTTTATCTATCTGTGGGGTGGGAGGTGAGTTCGCCAAGGGTGCATAGTACATTGTGAATAAGTGTGTTTTGAGTTTTTTCCTAAACTCCATGATTTTGGGTAAGGATCTTAATTCTGATGGGATAGTGTTCCAAAGTATGGGGGCAGCATGGGAGAAGGCTTTCTTGTTTGTGGTCTTTTTGGCCTTAATAAATTCTTTTGGTGTAGTTAATTTGTTTAGCTGGTCTCTCCTTTGAAGGTTATGAGTAGGCTCAGTTTTAATGAGGTTATTTATAGACAGGGGTGCTGTTTTATTTAGAGCTTTGTAGGTGGTTAAAATAGTTTTATATTCTATTCGACTTTGAATCGGGAGCCAGTGTAGATATTCTAAAATCGGGGTTATATGTTGAAAAGGTGGGGCCTTTGTAATGGTCTTAGCTGCCGCATTTTGTGCCAATTGGAGCTTTTTCAAGGTCTGTTTTGTTACACCTAGTAGGATTTGATTTGCGAAATCGAAGTGGGGGGTTATTATCGCTTGTATAATTCGTTGAAAATCTTGTAGGTGCATTAGTGGGCGGAGTTGCTTTAATATTTTGAGTTTGAAATAAACCTTTTTTGTTATGTTTCTTACATGTGTGTCCATGCTGAGGTGTTTGTCTAGTATTACGCCTAAATAACGTACTTCAGTTTTTAGTTTGATATCGTTATTCTGCAGTGTGATATGTGAGGGGGGAATGAATGTTGTGTTTTTTGTTACTATTAGGGCTTCTGTTTTTGAGTGATTGATGTATAGGTTGTTCTCATTTAGCCAGGTGTTTATTTCATTGAGGCAATCGTTAATAAGTTGTAAAGGGATATTTGGTATTTTGAAAGGGACATACATCATAATGTCGTCCGCATAAAGGTGGTAGTGGACATTGAATTTTTTGAAGATTTTACAGATGTGTTTTAAGTATATGTTAAATAGTAGCGCTGACAGTGCTGAACCTTGGGGGAGGCCTAGTTCATGGTTATATGTATTTGAAGTAAGATTACCGATTTGTACCGTTTGAGTTCTGTCCGTTAGGTAGGAGGTAAACCATTCTAGTACTGTAGATTTTATTCCTATTTGCCTAAGTTTATTGATCATTGTTGAGTGGTGAACACTGTCAAAGGCTGCGGAGACATCAATGAATATAAGTAGGAATGCTTGTTTTGAGTTGTCTATTCCTCTTACAAGTGTATCAATTAGAACTGTTAGAAGAGACTCAACTCCGTGTCTGGGACGAAACCCATACTGCTGATCATCAAGGGGGGCTGAGCTGTCAATGTAGTCCTGGGTTTGGATTTGTACTGCTTTTTCAATTAATTTAGCCATAAACGGAATACTTGATATGGGTCTGTAAGATTTAGGTGATGATTTGTCAAGGGTAGTGTTTTTTAAGATTGGGCGGATCTGGGCATGTTTTAGTGTAGGGGGTAAGTATCCGTTTTTTAGGGAAAGATTTATTATTGGGAGGATGAATTGGGAGAGTATTGATAGAGAGTTCTTTATCCATGTTACAGGACAAGGGTCGAGGAGTGAGGTTGTTGTATTAATATTTGTTATGATGTTCTTGAGTGCAACGTTAGTTAGGGGTTGGAATTCAGACCATTCGTCTGCGTGATGTGTTTGAAAAGTATAAGTGTCAGTGTGATGTGTTTGAGAAGTGTATGTGGATTTAGGTAGGGGGGGGTGGGACATTGTTTTGTTCATAATAATTTGCCAAGGTCTGAGGAGTAATATCTGTGATTTCATTGCTGGAGTTGTGGGTGTTATTTGTCAGTTTTTGTACTATTGAGAAAAGTTCTCTAGGTCTATTTATGGCATTATTTAGGATGGAGGCATGGTAATTTTTTTTGGCATTGTTAATTGCATCTTTATATTTGTTAAGGAGCATGAGGTATAAATCTTTTTTAATCATGTTTTTATTTTTCCTCCAATTACATTCAGCTTTCCTTAAGTTTCTTTTCATTAGTTTTAAATCATTATTGTACCAAGGAGTTTGGTCAACTTTGGAATGCTTGTTTTTCTTAATGATTAGTTTATTAGCTGCAGCATTATTAATAGTTTTGTGCCAGTTCGTTACTGCTGCATCTAGGTTTAGTGGTGAGGTAGATAGGTTTGGGATTATAAGATCTAGGAAATCTTCCTCATTGTATTTCTTAAATCTGGAGGTAGGTGCATTAGTTGTGATTCGTTTAATAGAGGTGTTATTGGTTGTGATATTAAAGTTAATAAGGTAATGGTCTGACCATGGGATGGGTGTGCATTTAAGGGAATTAGGATTATAGAGTTGGTAAAGTACATTTGGCAATAAGACCATGTCAAGTATACTACCTTTATTGTGTGTGCTGGTGTTTATTATTTGGTGAAAATCCATATCTGTTATTGATTCTAAGAAGAGGGAAGCATATGAGGCTGGTAAGGAGGGGAGGTTGAAATCACCGAGCATTAGAATTGGGTTTTGATCAGTGGAGGAGCTTAGAAAGTCAATTAAAGGGTCCATGTTTTCTGAGTTTTGGTGTGGTGGTCTGTAAATTAGGCAAATTTTTATGTTGCCGATTTTCATAATGATGGTATCTATGTTGGTGGGTAAGTCCGATGTTAGTTTTTTGGCTTTTAGTACTTTTTTAAACATTATTAGAACTCCACCGCCTTTTTTGTGAGTTCTATGCGTGTAGAAGGTGTCATATTCATTGTTACTTAGTTGATTTAGAAATACGTTGTCTGTGTCGACTAGCCATGTCTCAGTTACACATAATATGTCTGGTTTTTGATTGTCTAGTATTTCTGTGAATATAGGCAGTTTATTTTTCATTGATCTAGCATTAATTAGTATTATTGATAATGATTCAAAGTTTTTGCATGGACTGATTTTTATTGGTCGAGGGGGTGATGTACATTTTATTTGAATTAGTCTATGGTGGTTCATTTTGGGGTGATGTTCTATGTATGGTTGCCATGATGGGGGGTTGTTTCGTGTTAGATTGTGTATGATGGGGATGTTTTTAACATTGTTGTTATGTAGACATTGGGCGAGGGTAATTAGTACAGATATAGTGAGGCAAATTAATGGTATTTTACATTTGAGAGCATTAAGTAAAGGCATTTTAGCTGGGGTAGTGTCCGGTACTTATATAGAATTGTGACAAGTAGGGTAATTTTTGGAGAAAGTTATTGGTGGCAGTATGTTACAAAATTCTTTGTGATATTGGTTTGCTGATGGGATGCCCCGCTCTAGGATCTCTGTGTTGGGTTAGGGTGGGGGGTAAGGAAAATTGAGTTGTCTATAGCAGCTAGACAAAATTAGCTTTTGCAGTTGTTTTCAGTTAAATTGGACTTAACCTTAGTTTTGCTGGGCTGAGTTGTCTATGATAGGGGGGGATTAGATAATAATATGCGTGTTGATGCTTTTGGTAGTGTTAATGAAATTTGACTTACTAGTGACAGTACAGTATTTCATTAAGGGTGTAATACTAGTGACAGTGATAACTTGCAGTTGTACAATGGCTAGGACTCGAAAGCAAAGTGAAATACAATTAAGGATACTGGCAACAGTAGCAAACAATTGGAAGTACTGACAACAATAGTAAACAATTGGAAATACTGGCAACAGTAGCAAACAATTGGAAGTACTGACAACAGTAGTAAACAATTGGAAATACTGGCAACAGTAGCAAACAATTGGAAGCACTGACAATAGTAGCAAACAATTGGAAGTACTGACAACAGTAGTAAACAATTGGAAACACTGGCAACAGTAGTAAACAATTGGAAGTACTGACAATAGTAGCAAACAATTGGAAGTACTGACAACAGTAGTAAACAATTGGAAACACTGGCAACAGTAGTAAACAATTGGAAGTACTGACAATAGTAGCAAACAATTGGAAGTACTGACAACAGTAGTAAACAATTGGAAACACTGGCAACAGTAGCAAACAATTAGAAGTACTGGCAACAGTAGCAAACAATTGGAAGTACTGACAATAGTAGTAAACAATTGGAAGTACTGACAATAGTAGTAAACAATTGGAAATACTGGCAACAGTAGCAGACAACTGGGAATACTGGCAAACAGTAGTAGGCAATTAGAAGTACTGGCAACAGTAGCAATTAAATATACAGTTGTATAAAGTCAGTAGATTAAATACAATTTAAATACTGGTAATAGTAATGTGTTAATTCACAGGGAATTTCATTTACTAGATATATGATCTGTGCTAGTGAAGTGATGTTACTCAGGTCAGTTAATTAATGAAACGTCTGTTTGGCAAAGTTTGTAACAGTTATACTTGCTGCGGTTTGGAGATTTGATGTAGAGAGGATGTACGCGATCTCAACCCTGAGGGAGCTCAGCTGTACTCCGCTGCTGTCGTTTGTCTCGGCTTAGTTTTCTTTTAAGTTGTTGTGTCGAATTGATGATCTTTGTGGGCCTTTTCCTAAGGGCCGTGCCAAAGGGCCCTCTTGCGCGGCCCTCCGGCGCGGGCCCGAACGGAAATGTGGCAGTATGTGTGATGAGCATGTTTGACGTACAGCAGGCCTGTGCTGTCGGCCAGGTGGGATAGGCGGCTGCCTAGTGATGCCAGTCAGTATGGGTCTTGGGTGTGTCATCGTGGGTGGTAGTAGCAGTGGAGTCAGCAGAGGGGATGCAGCAGCAGGGGGCAATGTGACAGGCGTGCAGTCCTAGAGGCTCCTGGAAGCACAAACCATGCCGTAAGCTACATTATAGGGGTATGTTTACTAAACTGCGGTAAAGTCATATGCCATAATGGCAGCGTTAAGGTTCCTAAAGCCATATAAGGCATTGGGTGGGTAGGGGGCATCCCAGCATTAGGGTGTCTTGGGCCATTTAATGTGAGCTAACAGGACCAAGTGCGGTAAGGTGACAAGAAGTGCTAAGGAGAGACAAGGTGCCCTAAGGTGGAGAGCATGCACCTTAAGGCACAAAAATGGCTGTAAACTAAATGCTGCATAGAGCACCAAGGAATGTCAATGTAAAGATGATAGAAGGGAGGATAGATGGAAGATTGATTTATTTATTTAACCAGTTTTATATGCCACATAATCCTGCGATCATATCGGTGGGCACCCTATGTGGCAGCCAGCAAAGCAGATGAGCATGTGGGAGGCAGCTGTACCGATGCACAGGCTGGTGCCAATGTAAAGTGCTGCAATGTCAGTGTGTGGCATAGGATGGGGTAGACGTGCCCCCCAGTGGAGCCAAAAGCGGCAGGATGTTTGCAGTGACAGGAGGACAGAGTAGTAGTGGTGATGTGCAGATCAGGCGTAGGAGAGGTGAGCGCGAAGAGCTGAAATGTGGAAAAGAGTACCAGTGTAGGTCATGGAGTAGCAGACTGCACAAGAAGACATGACTATACACAGCCAACAGAGGCAGATAGATGGGCCTTAGGATGGATGGCTGCTGAGGAGTGAGTGGTATAGGCTGGCAGCACCAATGTGCAGAGCCCTGACTGTTACAGGCATTAAAATAATCTGAGTTGCACAGTGACAAAAAAAAGCAAGTAAGAATAAAACCCTTGTACTCTGCTTATGGAGACATTTCACTAACCAGTAGTCTACACCTCCACACTTTGCTACAGCAACGGCTGGATGCAAAGAGACTGCAGATTACTGCCTAAAAAATATCTGCTGTGTGAGCCGGCGTACAGTAGGCCCCCCCCCCCCACCAGTACCCATGATGCAGTGCACATGCCCAACAGCAGTCTACAACTGGCCCTCAAATGGAGAATGCACATATCCATCACCTCAGCCAATATGTAATATGCACTGACAGTGTGTGATACAAGCATAGAGCAGATACAAACCATGCTACTGAATGGTTTCTGCAGTCACCCTGAGCGTGAGGATGGATGCCCAGCATCAGGTCTCCGGTACCTGCAGTGCTAGAGATGGTACCTGCTGCCTGTACTACAGCTTCTCGTCACTGCTATTGTATGGTAGGTATTGTCTGTAGTGTGATGTATGTGCCAGTCACATCTGACCTGGAGTTTTGGCCCCTTGTCTGATAGGGACCAACTGTTATAATGAGAATGCTAATTCCCAGGGGTATGGGATGGTATGGTGTGGTGTGAAGACTTGCATAGGAAATACTATGGTTTTGCTGGTCCCACTGACAAAACTGGGAGAAGGCCTGGAATGCCTCACCCACCCCAGTCTAACATTCACCCACAGTGAGCACAGTCAGACTACAACTGCCACCCATCACTAGGTGTACCAGTCACGCACATACCAACTGTGGATTTTTCACTGGTCAGTACACATTGCATGTGCACAGAATAATCATGGACACCCAGCAGTTAGCTTAGGGATCAGACCCCCTAGAACAGGAAATGCACTCACATCATTAGAACTAGACAGCATGTAAGCACTATGTGGATACATAGCCATGCCATGGTCACTGCTCGGTCAGAGTGAGAGTGCCTTCCCAGCATGACATGCTGTGGCCACCCGGTGCATGCAGGTGACAGTCGGGCACTACGACGTCCCATCCATTGCCCTACCCCCAATGCAGATACATCTCGGCCAATCCTCCCTGTTTCAGGCCATACCCACAATACTTTGCTCCTTATCATGCACATTTGCAGACTAATGTTGGAAACAGTGTAGGCATTGTGAGGCTCAGTGAGGAGTAGAAAGCCACAAAACAATGGATGTATATATCTATATCTATATATCTATATACATATACACAAGCACTCACTCACTCACTCATATCGATGCACTGTGCAAAAAGGAGGATGGTTGGCATTCCTGCCTACCACTCTGGTCCCAATCTCAGCTCAGGCATTGTTAGGGTGTGCTCATTGTGCAGGGGCTAGTAGTGCTCTCTGATGTTAACGGCTGCTCAGTATGCTGGTGCTGTCAGCCTGACTCTCCATCCAGCTAAGGATAGTACAGCCTGTCTGTGTGGGTCTTTGTACCTTTGTTGGCCAATTCATTGGGGGTCCAATCAAAGCAGCACATAAACAACCAGGAAACCATTCTGCATGTGGTAAGAAAATATTCTTTATTAGAAAGAGTGTACACCAGGGGTACAAGGGAGAATCACCAGCCGAAAACCCAGCAAAGGCAATGTTTCAGCTATGCCTTCTTCAGGGGTTTTCTCGGTGTAATCAAACTACAACCAATAACATAAAATAAATCATAAACAAAGGGGTATGTTTACTAAGCAGTGGGAATTTTACCAGTGATAAGTGCAGCGCTGATGTTACTGACGCCATATAAGGAAGTGGGCAGGTAGGGGGCATTCTGGCGTAAAGGAAGCAATAGGCTGTTAACGTGCATTAAAGGGCACCTTAAGAACATAAGAACATAAGATATGCCATACTAGGTCAGACCAAGGTCCATCAAGCCCAGTATCCTGTTTCCAACAGTGGCCAATCTAGGTCATATGTACCTAGCAGTTTCCCCAAGAGACACAAGTTCCACAATGCCTGTACTGGGTCAAGCATTGATATCTTCGGTCACTTCTTAATAATGGGTTATGGACCTTTCCTCCAGGAACTTGTCCAAACCTTTTTTAAACCCAGCTACACTAACAGCCTTTACTACATCCTCCGGTAACAAATTCCAGAGTTTGATTACACGTTGAGTGAAAAAATATTTTCTTTTATTAGTCTTAAATAGTTTACCCTGTAGTTTCATTGCATGTCCCCTAGTCTTTCTATATTCTGATAAGGTAAACAATCGATCTACGTTTACCCGTTCCACTCCGTTCATTAATTTATAGACTTCTATCATATCTCCCCTCAGCCGTCTCTTTTCCAGGTTAAAGAGCCCTAACCTTTTTAGCCTTTCTTCATAGGAGTATCCTTCCATCCCCTTTACCATTTTGGTGGCTCTTCTCTGTATCTTTTCTAAAATCGCTATATCCTTTTTAAGATACGGCGACCAGAATTGCACACAATATTCAAGGTGCGGTCTCACCATGGAACGATATAGAGGCATTATAATATCTTTTGTTTTATTTTCCATTCCTTTCCTTATCATACCTAGCATTCTATTTGCTCTCTTGGCCGCCGCTGCACACTGGGCCGAGGGTTTTAACATGGTATCCACAATGACGCCTAAATCTTTTTCCTGGGTGGTGGTTCCTAATGTGGAACCTTGCATCGTGTAACCATAGTTTGGGTTGTTCTTCCCTAGGTGCATAAGCTTGCACTTGTCCACATTAAATTTCATCTGCCATTTTGATGCCCAGTCTTCCAATTTATCAAGATCCTCTTGCAATTTTTCACAATCCTCTTGGGTTTTAACAACTTTAAATAGTTTTGTGTCATCTGCAAATTTGATAACCTCACTCGTTATTCCACTTTCCAGGTCATTTATGAATATGTCAAAAAGCAGCGGACCCAGCACAGATCCCTGGGGTACACCACTATTCACCTTTCTCCATTGGGAAAATTGGCCATTTAGCCCTACCCTCTGCTTTCTATCTTTTAACCAGTTCCTGATCCACAATAGTACACTGCCTCCTGTCCCATGACTCTTTAGTTTTGCCAAAAGTCTCTGATGAGGGACCTTGTCAAAGGCTTTCTGAAAGTCCAGATACACAATATCAACCGACTCACCTTTGTCCACCTGTTTATTCACTCCTTCAAAAAAACATAACAGATTAGTAAGACAAGATCTTCCTTGTCTAAAGCCATGTTGGCTGTCTCCCATTAGGTTGTGACTATCTACATGCTGAGTAATTTTATTCTTTATGATGGTTTCTACCATTTTTCCCAGTACTGACGTCAGGCTCACCGGTCTGTAGTTTCCCGGATCACCCCTGGAACCCTTTTTAAAAATTGGTGTTACATTGGCGATCCTCCAATCTTCAGGTATTAGAGATGATTTTAATGATAGTTCACAAATTACTGATAGCAGGTCTGCAATCTCATATTTCAGTTCTTTCAACACCCTTGGATGTATACCATCCGGCCCAGGTGATTTGCTACTCTTCAGTTTATCTACTAGTTGTAAGACATCTTCCCGATGTATCGATATTTCCTTCAATTCTTCCGCACCTTTAAATACCACTTCAGTCATGGGTAACATCCCTACATCTTCCTCAGTAAAGACCGAAGCAAAGAATTCATTCAGTCTCTCCGCTATCGCCTTGTCGCCTCTTAGTGCTCCTTTAACCCCTTTATCATCTAATGGACCAACTGACTCTCTCACAGGTTTTTTGCTACGAATGTACTTGAAAAGGTCTTTATTTTGTGTTTTTGCTTCCGCAGCAAGCTTCTTCTCAAATTCTCTCTTTGCCTGCCTTATCAATGCCTTGCATTTGAGTTGCCAGTGCTTGTGCTGTTTCCAGGTTTCGTCGTTTGGCTCTTTTTTCCATTTCCTGAAAGATGCTTTTTTGGCTGTTTAACGCACGTTAACAGGACATTGCACCAGAAGGTGACAAACAGGGCACGTTAAGGCTGACAAGGCGCCCTAAGGGCTTTAAGGCACCCTAACAAGGTGCCTTAACTCAAGGAACCTTAAGGGCTGTAAGGTGCCTTACGTTGGAGAGCATTAAAGCCCTTAGGGCGCCTTGAAGTAAGGTGCCTTAACCTAAGGCACCTTAGGTAAAGGCGCCCTGTGTTAAGACGCCTTAATTCAAGGCGCCCTAAGGGCTTCAAGGTTCCTAAGGTTAAGGCACCTTATAAGGCACCTTAGGTAAAGGTAATTTGAGTAGGACAGGCATTAAAAAAAACACCTGAGAACAAGGAGGAATTGAACCCATGACCCCTTGTCTAGAAAGTCATTGTACTAACCAGTAGACTACACTTCCATGATTCTTAACACAGCAATGGCTGGATACAGAAAGACTGCAGATCACCGCACAAAATGTCAGCGGTGTGTGCCAGGATAGGGTAACCCCACCAGTACTCATGATGCAATGCACATGCAGAACAGCAGTCTACAGCTGATCACCAAATGGAGGATGCACCTCTCCAGCAGCAGATCTTCGTATGAAGATCTGACAGTGTGTGATACTGGCATAGAGCAGCTACAGACCATGCCACTGTGCAGGTTCTGTGTGCACCCTGAGGGCGAGGATGGGCGCACAGCAATATCTGTGGTGCTAAAGAAATACTCTGCTGCAGATCCTCATTATTACCTGTGTGTGGCAAGTGGTCCCTGCAGTGGAACCTAGAGTCACCCTGTGTCCATCTGTATGCCCCAGTTACATCCAGCCCTGGTGGACTGTTATCCACCTAGAATAATGCATACCCACTGTTACAATGCGGCTGCCATAACCGCCTATTATCAGGGCAGAGGTGTGTCTAGATGTGCATGAGGTTCACATAGTAATGTCTAAAATACCACCCTCTCAGGGGCAAAGTGGTTTGCAATATATGTCCCTTGCCCACAATAAACATTTTTGCAATTGAGGCAGGGGAGGGACAGCAACCCCAGCCCAAAGGTTAGTATGATGTCTTTCTAGACAAGAGTCATGGGTTCAATTCCACTTTGGTCTCATTCTTTTCTGCCTGTCCTACTCATATCATTTTTATGACTGTCACAGTCACATCTCTGCAGATCTGTGCTGCTAGCCCATAACATCCTCACTTCAGTTGCCAACCATCCGTAAGCTCATCTATCTGCCTCTGTCAGCTGTGTAGAGTCCTGTCTTCTTGTGCAGGCTGCTACCCCATGTCCTGCACTGGTACCCTTTTTCAGCATTGCGGCTCTTCGTGCTTGCCTCTCCTGTGCCGGATCTGCATGGCACCACTACTCTGCCCTTCTATCATTGCAAATACCTGCCACCTCTGCCTCCACTGGAGGTCACGTATTCCCATCCTCTGCCACCCACTGTCATTGCAGCACTTTACATTGCCAACACCCTGTGCATTGGTACAGCTGCCTCCAACATGTTTGTCCACTTTATCGGCTGCCACACAGGATGCCTGTAGATATGGCAGGTCCATCAGCTCCCACCTCTCTTCCATCCATCACTTGTTCATTGCCTTTCCTTGGTGCTCTATCGTGTTAGGGTTGCAGCTATTTTTATACCTTACAGTTCATGCTTGTCAACTTGAAGCACCTTACAGCCCTTAGGGCACCTTACCTTAAGGCACCTTAACATCCTTAGGGCACCTTAACCTAAGGTGCCTTATAAGGTGCCTTGTAAGGTGCCTTAACCTAAGGCACTTTAAAGCCCTTAGGGTGCCTTGCATTAAGGTGTCTTAACCCAAGGCGCCTTACTTCAGGGCGCCCTAAGGGCTTTAAGGTGCACTAAGGGCTTTAAGGTACCCTAACCTAAGGCACCTTAGGTTAAGGCACCTTACAACCCTTAGGGTGCATTGAGTTAAGGCACCTTACATTAAGGCGCCTTAAGTTAGGGTGCGTTAAAGCCCTTAGGGTACCTTGTCTTTATCTTTATCTTTATTTGTAACATTTGATATACCGCCCATTACCGAAGCGTTATGGCGCTGTACAATAAAAAGATAGGACTGCAGGAAGGTAAAGGAGGAAAAGGGACACCATTGAGTTGATAGGAAAGCAATTGGAGAAAATAGAAAGAGTGATAGTAAAGGAACAGGTATTAACAAGGACACCAGAGATATGCGGCACAAAGAGATGGTAGGAGTGGAGTGGAGAGGAGGGGATAACAATAAATGGAGGGAGAGTTAAGTCATGAGCCTTAACATGTCCTGTTTGTCCGCTTAACATGCAATGTCCCGTTAACGTGTATTAAATGGCCAGGGCGCCCTTTACCACACGTTAACGGGACATTGCTACCTTTACGCTGGAACACCCCCTGCCTGCCCACTGCCTTATATGGCATCGGTAACATTAACGCTGCACTTTTCGCCAGTGACTTTACTGCCGCTTAGTAAACATACCCCTAAATGTTCAAACATAAGTGACCACACTATCGGTATTCGTACCAATAAACTAATGTCCGAATGAACCAGAGGTACGCCAAGGCCAAACAAATAGATCTTTTTAACATAAATAACTGGATTGTATTTGCTATACTATCAGCCATTGGTCCCGTTGAACCCATAGTAGTGCTATAAAAAAAGGTAATATAGTCGCCTCCGTAAAATCAACACTACCACTGGAATAAATAAACAAAAGCCCTCTCTATATCCCGACCTCAAAACAAATTTTAAACCATGTTATATAGAGATGTTTTTGTTTTTACATGTTTCTTATGTTTACATAGTAACATAGTATATGACGGCAGATAAAGACCAGTATGGTCCATCTAGTCTGCCCAGCAATGTGGCAAGAGTAGGTGCACCTGCCGCTCCGTGCAGGTCACCCCTCCCCATGTCTTTGTTTAGGGTGAACCCACCGCTCCGTGTAGGGCACACCTATTTGTTGAGAAATTAGTTCAGCTTATTTTTATTTTATCCTGCTGCTATAAAGGGATCCATTGTGTCTGTCCCATGCCATTTTGAATTCTGTCACTGTATTTGCCCCCACCACTTCCATTGGGAGGGCATTCCAAGCATCCACCACCCTTTCAGTGAAAAAGTATTTCCTGACATTGCCTTTTCATTTACCCCCATGCAGCTTCTTGTTATGCCCTCTAGTTTTACAGCTTCCCTGTCTTTGGAAGGTTTGTTTGTTCATTAATACTCTTTAAATTTCTAAAGGTCTGAATCATATCTCCCCTATCCCTCCTCTCCTCCAGAGAGTACATATTTAGGTCTTCAAGTCTCTTCTCATAAGGCTTCTGATGCAGGCTCCAAATCATTTTGGTCGCTTTCCTCTGAACCATTTCCAGTCTTTTTACATCATTTGCGAGATATGGTCTCCAAAACTGAACACAGTATTCCAAGTGAGGCCTCACCAGTGACTTATACAGGGGCATTAGTACCTCTTCCTTTCTGCTGGTAATTCCTCTTTGTATGCAACCCAACATCCTCCTGGCTTTTGCCACTGCCTTGTCGCACTGTTTTGCCACTTTGAGATCCTCAGAAATAATCACACCAAGGTCCTTCTCCTGGTCCGTGCACACCAACCTCTTGCCCCCTATCGCGTACATTTCCCTTGGATTTCTACTTCCCAAGTGCATGACACTTCACTTCTTCGCATTAAATCTTAACTGCCAAGCATTAGACCATTCTTCCAGCTTTTGTAGATCTTTCCTCATGTTATCCACTCCCTCAGAGGAGTCCACTCTGTTTCAAATTTTCGTGTGATCGGGTACTACAGGTGATTTTAATGATAGCTCACAGATTACTAACATAGTACATGACAGCAGATAAAGACCAGCATGGTCCATCTAGTCTGCCCAGCAAGGTGGCAAGAGTAGGTGCACCTGCTGCTCCGTGCAGGTCACCCCTCCCCATGCCTTTGTTTAGGGGTGTACCTACCGCTCTGTGCAGGTCCCCCCTATTTGCTGAGATATAAGAGATAGTTATTTTGATTTTATCCTGTTGCTATTTTGAATTCTGTCACTGTATTTGCCCCTACCACTTCCATCGGCAGGGCATTCCAAGCATTCATCATCCTTTCAGTAAAAAAGTATTTCCTGACGTTGCCTTTCAGTTTACTCCCTTGCAATTTCATGTTATGCTCTCTAGTTTTACAGCTTCCACATCTTTGAAAAGGTTTGTTTGCTCATTAATACTCTAAGGGGTATGTTTACTAAACTGCGGTAATGTCATTCATGTTAGGTTCCGCAGTAAAGGTAGAGATGCCCATATAAAGGCGTGGGCGTTGCATCGTTACAGCAAGCTGTAGCAGCTAACAAGTGTTACAAGGCGCCTTAGACAAACGAGTGTTACAAGGCGCCTTGTAAGGTGTCTTATAAGGTGCCTCATAAGGCGCACTATAGGGCCTCTTAGGCTAGGTGCCGTATTAGGCACCCCTGGACAAGGCACTGCAGAAGGCACCCTAGGCTATGGAACCATAGGTTAAGGTGGCCTAACAAGGTTATGGTGCCCTAGGTTAGTGTGCCCTAAGGGCTGCAAGGTGCCTCAGGATGACATGCATGACCTGTGTGGAACAAAGACAGATGTAGCCCTAACACTAGATAGAGCACTCAGGAACGGCAATGAACAGGTGAGTGAAGGAGGGAGAGCTGGGAGCCGCTGGATGTGCCATATCTGCAGGCATCCCATATGGCTGCCAGTACTGATGACAAACATGGTGGGGGCAACTGTACCACAGCACAGGGTGCTGTCAATGTAAAGTACAGGAAAGACAGTTGGTGGCAGACGATGGGAATATGTGTCCCCCAGTGGAGGCGGAGGTGGCAGGATAGTTACAATGATGGGTGGACAGAGGAGTGGTGGTGCCATGCAGATCAGGCACAGGCGAGGCAAGCATGAAGAGGCGCAATGCAGGAAAGGGTACCAGCGCAGGACATGGGGTGGCAGCCTGCACAGGCAGACAGGACTCTACACAGCTGACAGATGCAGATAGACGGACCGAGGGAATGTTTTCAATTGTGGCGAGGGTATTATGGGCTGGCAGCACAGATCTGCAAAAACATGCACACTATTTGAGTAGGAAAATCCAACAAACAAACTAACTATTGCTCTACACTATAAACCCCAAACAATAATAGAGAAATGTGCATGAATCAAATGACTGGCGTGTATGCAATAATGTCGGAAGGACAGCCTTGAGGTTTTAACCGCCTCTTGAAGCTAAACTTCCATTTTGCTCAAATTTTTGTTATTGAGCCCCCAAAGGAGCTATGTAATTTAAGGTGAAACACCACAAATAAGTGACACCAATATAAAACCTACTAATGTGTAGTGATTTAAAAATCCAATAGAGTATTCCCCGAAGCCCAATCCAGAAGCACAAGAGAACTCGGGGTTAAACTTATCTGAAACGTCCCGTAACACTCTTCTGCACAATCCACTTCAATGATATATCGGGCTTCATCAAAATGCTCCTTCAAAACAATTTGCAGTTATAAACCAAGTACACAGCACTGCGTTTCGGGCCAACACCAAATTTTCCGCCCTGTCTCAATGCTCCATGTAACTGCAATGTGAAACACTATTTGAGTAGGACAGGCATGAGAGGAGGGAACAATGAGGAACTGAACCCATGAACACTGCTGAGAATGGCATTGTATTAACCAGTAGGCTATACCTCCGTGGTGTATGTCACAGCAATGGCTGGGTACAGAAGGACTGCCGATCACTGCAGAAACTGTCTGGTCTGAGTGACAGGATAGATTAACCCCACCAGTACCCATGATGCAATGCACATGCTGAATAGCAGGCTACAGCTGATCAGCAAATGGGGTCTGCACCTCTCCGGTACCTCAGCTTGGAAAGACGAACTGACAGTGCATGATACTGGCACAGAGTAGCTACAGACTATGCCATTGTGTAGGTTCTGTGTTCACCCTGAGGGATAGGATGCGTGCCCAGCACTAGGTCCGCAGTACATGGGGTGCCAGAGATAGGTTCTGCTGTACATCGCCATCACTGCCAGTGTGTGACAGGTGACAGGTGTTCCTTGCAGTATAGCTGAAGGTATTTTGGTGTCCATCAGTATCCTGCAATCACATGTGGCCCTCTGTGACCAGATGACACCACCCAGATTAGTGTGTACTCCATGTGAGGGTCTGGCTGACATGGGCAGCTGTTATCAGGGCAGAGGGGTTTCTAGACTTGCATAAGGTTTGTGTAGCAGTGCCTTTGTAGGTCACATTATTATACACTACATACCCCAAAGGGCCCACATCACCCTTTTTGTAGGTAAAGAACAGGTGCCCTCTCCATCCTGCTAGTATGAAACAGCCCTCCAGGGTTGGTGGGCCAGAGCCATACCTGTGACTGGGGCAGAGCAGCAGTAATACAGGGGTTGGGTCTGGAAAACCCTAACTGCCTCACACCACTCTCTGCTAGTCACCAGCAGACAGCACAGTCAGACTGCACCTTATAGGTTTTCTGACCATGCACAGTCTAACAGCAAACAATCCACCAGCCAAACCATAGTACATGCTCCCAGAGAAGCTATGTGTAGTATGCAGGCATCTCAGTGATTAGTACACTATCACTAAAAAGACAAATATATGACTGGAGGCAGATAGTGTAGAGCGCTATGTGGGAACCTAGACCTGCCATGGTCACTGTTCGGTCAGGGTGAGTGCCCTCCTAGCATGCCATGCTGTGGCCACCCTGTCCATGCAGGTGGTGGTCGGGCACTGCATTGTCCCAGCCATTGACCCACACCCTGTGAAGATGCATCCTGGCCAATCTGCCTGTCTGGGCCATACGCACAATACCTTGCTCCTCATTATGCACATATTCAGGCTAACGCTGGTAACAGTGGGACATTTTGTGTCCAGTGAAGGGTGGGCAGCCACAGAACAATGGATAGACATACACACACAATCACTCCTATTGCAGCATTGTGCAAAGATAGGGGTGGTTGGCAACCCTGCCCGCCACACTGGACCTGATCACAGTGCCGACATTGCTAAACTGTGCAGGGGTTAGTAGTAGTGATCTAGTGATAACTGCAACTCAATGCTGGGGCCAACAGCCTGGCTCTCCATGCATCCTTGGATTGTGGAGCCTGTGTGAGTGGGTGTGTGTACCCCTGTTCGCCGCTGCTTTGGGCTTTGCACATGTTGCTGTTGTATCTGCATTGTAGGGTAAAATATAGGGACATGCTCTGCAGGAACCACAGCTGGGACTTGAACCTGTGACCCTCTGCTTCTGGACACACTGGCTGGGTGTACTGCACCACACTGTTGCCATGGATGGGTGGTAGTCCCTGGGGCTACCTATACTTTTCCTCGGCCAGGCTTTTTATGTTGCACTGCACACCACGTAATGATGCAGGGCATGGCCTAGGTCCACTGCAGGCAGGTGGCACTGCCCCCTCCAGCACGGGCACACACACCCCTGCCATGCTGACATGACCATATGCTGTCGGTGCTGGTAGTGCGCAGTCCCAGGCCATCCACTGTGCAGGTAGGCGCCCGCCTGGGGAGCGGGTTCCGGGGTGCATACATGGACATCCTCACATCCCCCCCATCACTGCCTACCAATATTATGTCCCTTCCACATGGGGGCGGGATGGCTGGGGGGATGTCAGGTCAGTGCCCTAGCAACTATTAGCTAGGGTGAACCAGGTAGATATAGGTGGATTGTGTTTGGCCTTGGTCAGCTGCTTTCTTGCTGATTTCCAGTTTCTATGTTCCTATGTGCCACCTAGGCGCCCACCTCATCCACCCTGTGCCCCAGCTGCCCATGCTACATGTCCTGCCTGCAGCCCCCTATGCCCCATTTGCACCATTGCCATAGTGGCCTTTCATACTTTGGCACTATGGTGTTGCTGAAAATGGAGCACTACTATCACATTTCTTGGGCTCCCTGCCTATGCTGTACATTGCTGACACTGAAATGGTTTCTCTCTCCTGGAAATGTACATCTAACGGCAGGTTTTCATTCGCGGTAGGATTCAGCCCTTCAGTTCAGCGCGTTAGTGTGAAAGGAGCCTCTCCCCGCCCACTCCCCGCCCATTGACCTCCTTCTCTCCGCCCTCTCCACCCTCTGCGGTGTTTACCGTGGCCGGGGACGTTAACGATCGTTAAGTAACGTTAACGCGCGTTAACGTTGCATACTGCGCATTAACGTTACCTAACGATCATTAACGTTACATAACGCGCGGTATGTAAAGTTACCGCAGTTTAGTAAACATACCCCTAAGGATGTAAAGGTCTGTATCATATCTCCCCAGTCCCTCTTCTCCTTTAGCTAATACATATTTAGGTTTCTCATACGTCTTCTGGCGCAGGCTCCAAATTATTTTATGTCCTTTGTGAGATATGGTCTCAAAAACTGAACACAATATTCCAAGTGAAGCCTCACCAGCGACTTGTACAGTGGCATTAGTACCTCCTCCTTTCTGCTGGTAATTCTAATAATACTAATAATAGGTCTGCGACGTCCAGGTCGAGATATGCACAATCCCTCTGTCCCCCTCAACAAAATGATGTCCCAGCTTTTACATTGTACTTAGTTATAGAGTTGTAAACTGTTAAATGTAAATAGTTCTACTACCGTTCCTTGTAAGAATGTTCTGTTTTCTGTAAACTGTTTTGATAAAATGAAAAGCGATATATTTATTTATTTATTTAACAATTCTTATATACCGCGCTATTTCTCATCAGTGCGGTTTACATCGAACAATAAACACTCGGACATACAAATTAGTCCTACGTTTACAGAAAACAAGGATTTTAACATGGATTAACTGGGAAAAAAATGTTACATAAATAACATGGATTAACTGGGGAAAAAATGTTACATAAATAAATAAATAAATTTTACAAAGGCTTTGCCAAATATGAAGCCTTTTGTAAAATACCTAGATATAGCATACACAAGAATACCAGCACATCCAGAGGAGGCAGTGATTTTAAACAGTTGCATCTGGAAAAAATGGGCGTCCTGCTTTCTCCCAGTTGTTAATAGGAACAGCTTTTAAAATCATTGGCCTCAACATCAATGCCCCTCTATGCCAGTCTAGACTCCACCTCCCACAGAAGCATTACTCACCCTAACTCCCTTGCTTCAGTTCAACAACAACCCTGACACTCCCCACTTCAATTCAGTATTAACACTAACTCCCCCCCCCCAAAAAAAGCAGTCCAGTAACCTCTAAATACCCCCTGGCTTATACCAGGGACTAGCTCTGGTGGCCTGCTTAGTGGTGCTCTGGAATCAAAATGACATCTTTGACCTCTAGAGGAAGTACTGTGAGATTACTGCTAGGGCAGGCTTTGACAAATTTTCTTGGAATCTAGGAGCCATCTTAAAAACTTAGGAGTCAGCAGTTGAGACCATAGTCACAGTACTCCCTGCCACCCCATTCCACCTCACCTCCTAAAAGGTTTATTGCAGCTCCTTTTTAAGGGCCTAATTTTCAGTCCTTTCATTTTCTGTGGGAAAAGAAAGCTTAAATATCGGTGACCTTTTATAGCTGCACCTGAGGCAATTTCCTTTTTGCTTCATATATCACTATGGCCTGGTAATTTGTGAGGCAAAAAACAGCTCTCATTGCCACCCCTCCTCCTGACCCATCACCCAGTCTCTCTCTCTTATAGCCCCCCAACAGTCATCACCCAGTGTCTGTCTCTTTCTCTCATAGCTCCCCCCACAACCATCGCCCAGTGTCTCTCTCTGTTTTCATAGCCCCCCAAATAGCCTTCACCCAGTGTCTCTCTCTCTCATAGCTCCCCCCACAGCCATCACCCAGTCTTCTCTCGCTCTCTTACAGCGCCCCCACAGCCATAACCTAGTCTCTCTCTCTCTTTTCCTCTTTCATAATGCTCACCCATAGCCATCACCCAGGGTCTCTCTCTCTGTTTTCATAGTCTCCCAAATAGCCTTCACCCAGTGTCTCTCTCTCTCTCTCTCATAGCTCCCCCCACAGCCATCACCCAGTCTCTCTCTCTCTCTCTCTCTCATAGCGCCCCCACAGCCATAACCTAGTCTCTCTCTCTCTCTCTCATAGCGCCCCCACAGCCATAACCTAGTCTCTCTCTCTCTTTCTCTTTCATAATGCTCACCCATAGCCATCACCCAGTGTCTCTTTCTCTCTCTCTTAGTCCACCACAGCCATCACCCTGTCCTCTCTCTCATAGCCCCCAAGCCATCACTCATTGTCTGTCTCTCTCTCTCTCTCTCTCACCCTCTTAGCACCCCCACAGCTATCACCCAGTGTCTCTCTTTCTCATAGACCACCCACAGCCAGTTTTCTCTCTCTCATAGCCCCTCCCCCCAACAGCCATCATCCAGGGATTAAAAAGACAATATTGTTTCACCTGCGGGTGTGGCCTCTGGCAGGTCCATGGGGGTGGCTCTGTGATTTCTATGTGGCAGGCCCTGGATGATCTTCTCCCAAGGCTGCTGCTGGTGATATTTTTTGTATATGCATCATGGCAGCAAAGGGAAGCCACAGGACATTGGGTAGGCCATGTTTTTTTTAAATGTGCATTTAAAAAAAACATGGCCTACCCAATGTCCTGTGGCTTCCCTTTGCTGCCATGATGCATATACAAAAAATATCACCAGCAGCAGCCTTGGGAGAAGATCATCCAGGGCCTGCCACATAGGGAGGGAAGAGGCTGGAACAGTTGATTCTGGGTTCACAACAAGTTGTTTTTTGTTGTGTTGTGGCTGTGGCACTGAAGGGCCTTTGAAGAGCAGAACTGTGAATGACCTAGGGTTGCCAACCAGCCGGTTTTCAGCCGGCCTGGCCGGTTTTCCTGTGGTCGGGCCGGCTGCTGGCAGAGAACCGAAACCGGCCATTGAAAAGCCGTTTTTTTGCTCTGGCTGCGAGATCGGGAGCGGCCAGAGAAGAAAACCGGCTTTGTGCTTGCGATCACAGTCCTGGCCCCCCCCTTGCAGCTGCTGCAATAAAGTTAATTTAAAAGTAAGGAAACTTGTGAGGAACCCTCAGCTCCTATGAAACTCCTTCTGCAGTGCCCGCCCCTCTGATGTCACTTCCTTTTCAGCCAGGGACCCTGCAGAAGGAGTTTCATAGGAGCTGAGGGTTTCTCACAGGTTTCCTTAATTTTAAATTAACTTTATTGCAGCTGCTGCTCAGTAAGAAGCAGGAGCAGCAGCTGCACGGGAGGGGGGGTGGACTACAAATGGGCTGTGATGGGGGGGGACCTGTACTGGAAAAGGGCTATAGGGGGGGACTTGGACTGGAAATGGGTTGTGATGGGGGGAGGGGGACCTTGACTGGAAAAGGGCTATGGGGGGGGGAACATGGACTGGAAAAGGGCTATGGTGGAGGGAGGGGGAACTTGGACTGGAAATAGGCTGTGATGGGGGACTTGGACTGTAAATGGGCTGTGATGGGGGGGGGGACCTGTACTGGAAAAGGGCTATGAGGGGGGACTTGGACTGGAAATGGGTTGTTGATGGGGGTGACCTGGACCGGAAAAGGACTATGGGGGGGGACTTGGACTGGAAATGGGCTGTGATAGGGGGGGGGACCTGGACTGTAAAAGGGCTATGGGGGGGGACATGGACTGGAAATGGGTTGTGATGGGGGGGGCCTTGACTGGAAAAGGGCTAGGGGGGGGGGGAACTTGGACTGGAAATGGGCTATGGTGGAGGGAGGGGGAACTTGGACTGGAAATAGGCTGTGATTAGGGGGGCTAGGACTGCAAATGGGCTGTGATGGTGGGGAGGGGGGGCTAGGACTGCAAATGGGCTGTGATGGTGGGGGGCCTAGGACTGGAAATAGGCTGTGATGGGGGACTTGGACTGTAAATGGGCTGTGATTGGGGGGGGGGCTAGGACTGGAAATGGCCTGTGATGTGAGGGCTAGCACTGGAAATGGACTTATGAAGAGCTGGAATAGGACTGGAAATGGGCTGATGTGGGGGCATGGGAGAATGGGACTAGAAGGGAGTGGATGCTGGGTGGGTCTAGAACTATAAGGGAACTGATTTTAGGGGAGGACTAGAATGGATGGGGAATGAGAATGGAGAGGGGAAAAGATATTTTGTGTGGAAGAAAAGTCTATGATGGGCTGGGTATTGGGAGAGTAAGAGGGGCTTGAGAATGGAAGGGTGAAATTTAAATGGATGATAAAGGATAAGGAAAGAATTGGGGGAAAGAGCAAAAGGGAAACGATCAGTATGTTAAAGCAGATATAGAGAGAGAATGGAAAACATCTAAAAGAGAAGAAAGGACAAATGGATAGCTCGCAGAAGACACGAAGAAACCAGAAGAAAGTGACTGGAGCAATTGCAACTGAAAAATGAAATGCCCAAACAGAAGGTAGAAAAATACTTTTTATTTTGAATTTATTAACTGGAATATGTCTGGTCTGGGAAGTGTGTATTGCTAACATCTTTGCGTTTTTGTTTAGTGCAAGAGGAAATTACTTTATAGTTTTATTTCTCCAGTGTTGTACATTTCATGTTTGGATTTTGGGGTTCCCAGTTTAATTATTATCTGACCAAGGAAGTTAGCCTACACGTATCCTCGGTAATTTTTGTGGGTGGGGCTGGGGGCGGGGCAGGGGTGGGCCTAGGGGAGGAGAATGGGTGGAGCATGGCGAGCCAAAGGTGTCGGGTTTTTCTCGGTGAAAATGTTGGCAACCCTAGAATGACCGCAGTCACAGCTAAAGGGGGGGGGGGGGGGGTTGTGTGTATCCAGCATCAATAGGTCCTGGTTCAGCTGGAGCCAGCCTTCCTAAAAGTGAGAGCCCTTTAAGTGGGTGGGCCAAGAGAAAAGAAGATCCCTGGCCAGAAAGCCCCAAAGCCAGTCTTGATCCAGGAACTGTCAGTGTGGGGGTATGGTTTGGCTGGTGCATTGGCAGTTCTGGGCTAGCGGAAAATTAAGAAACTCAGCTTATTTATTTAACATTTCTTATATACCGCCTTTCATGATATCAAGGCAGTTTACATTGAACAAACTGAAATTACATTAAACAGGGCATTATAACTTGGAGATAACTATTTTATAGGGAACATGGGCAATGGAGGGTTAAGTGGCTTGCCCAAGACCACAAGAAGCACCTGTGGGACTAGAAACCCCAGTCCTTCCGGCCCAAGGTTGCTGTCCTCTAGTGGGATTTGAACCCCTGACCTTCCAGCCTGAGGTAACTTGCCCCAACCACTAGGCCACTCCTCCCTATTAAAAATAGGGAGGAGTGGCCTAGTGGCCTTGCATTAACCCCCCCCCCCCCACACACACTTTTTAGGGCCATGAAATTTTGAGTGCCAGAGTGCAATTTCTAGGTACTATGGCAGCCTGGCACCCAGGATTTGTCGAGCCCTGTGCTGGGGAGGGGGGTGGTCAAAGGTACTATTTTGAACCAGAAGCACTGTGAAACAGGAGCAACTGAGTTTCAACTCCTGCTTTCCCTAGATCTCCAGAGAGCGAGAGAGAGTCTCTGGTAAGGTCTAGGGTTGGATTGGGGGTGGGTCAGGTCTAGCAGGGGCAAAGGTCAGGGGGTTCCTAGATTGCTTCAAGAGGTTAGGCTTGACACTTAACTGAGGGTGTTTCAGGGGGGGATCAGGATTGGTGATGAATTGAATGGAGTAGGATTTGGAGGGCTTGCTACTGGGTAGTGATGTTGTTGGTGGGGGGGTCCCATCAGCCTTTGCACCTGCCCCCTTCAATCTGACACTTGTATGTCCCTTGAGGCAGGTATAAAAGCCAACATGGAAAATTTTAGGCCTGCACATGTTTTCCCATGGGGAATACAAATCTAGATGTTTGGCCTGCCAAACTACATCTTCTTGAAATTTGTATGTGGTATAGATGTTCAGGAATAAACAGCAGCTTTCTACAATCATTATTTCCATGTGTAGCCAATATACACGTGTAAATGTCGCTCTTTACACAGAGAAATGCTTCTAAAATAACCCCAAAAGTATTAGTATATTTTTACAGATGTACTGTATTAATAATGCATACTTTATTATTGTTTTATTTTGTTAATTGGAAACTGCTTTCGGTCAAATGCTTGTTGAAGGAAGATGGTATATAAATATAATGTTATCATATCCATTTTACCCTTTTTCAATTACAATAGAGCTTAGAGTTTGTTACAACGGAGAACTTGGGTTATGTTTCTTCTCTGTAGTATTCCTTGCAAAAAAAAGGTTTTTAGGTTCTTCCAAAATGCTGGGTGATTTTGGAGGGCCAATATTTATTTATTTATTTATTTTTATTTCTTATATACCGCGCTATTAAAATCAGCGCGGTTTACATTAGAACTGAACAGCGCAACAATGCATTAACATCACAATGTGCTTACATAGAACAGGGGGACAATCTTGAGGGATAGAACTGGGGAAACTATTTACATGATATATACATAAAATTTACAGAGAGCTATATACACTAATACTTATGATCTTCGGGTGAGCATAGCTAGGTCAAGTGGGAACCCAGGATACAACTGTAGGGAGAGGGGCGACTAACCATTCTCATGTTGGGTTAGGGCGTTGGGATAGTTAAAGTGGGGGGTGAGTGCGTGCGGCTTGTGTTTTTTGGGACTGGTTATCTTGTAAGGCAAGGTGTTCCAGAGTCCTGTAGCATTATTGTAAAATCCGCAAATACAGGCTGCTTGTGTACTCTGAGCTTTGAGTGTTGCGATGTTGAATGTGTTCTGATGCCGAGAGAGCTTTTTTTGGTACTTGTGAGACACGTGTCTTTTGGGTATTCACACAGCTAGAAGGACTTGTGACAGTGAGTGAGAAGACTTGCATGGGTGAGGGACAGTGGTGCGCCTTCTTTGAAGGCTTTAAAGCAGGGGTTCTCTTGTTCTAGATGATTTCACTGTTATACATAATTTTAAGTATTGTTTTTAATATGGTTTTATTTATTTATTCATTTTGTTTATGATTTATTTTATGTTACTGGTTGTAGTTTGATGACACTGAGAAAACCCCTGAAGAAGGCGTAGCTGAAACATGGCCTGTGTTGGGTTTTCGGCTGGTGATTCTCCCTTCTACCCCTGGTGTATGATTTATTGGGGGTTGCACATGTTGGTGTTGTACCTGCACTGTGGGATAAAATTTAGCCATAGAAACATGCACTGCATGATCCACAGCCCAGACCCAAATCTGTGACTCTCTGCTCATATACACACCAACCGTGTGTAGTGCACCACAGTGCTGCCACATAGTTCTGACAGTCCTGGGGATGACATGCTTCCCATCTGGCAGACTTTGGCATGTTGCACTATGCATGGCGCACTGGATCAGGGAAGCCATACTGGACCTAGTCCTTAGTGGAACGCCAGATCTGGTGCAAGAAATAAGGGTGTTGGGACCACTTGGCAATAGTGATCATAGTATGATCATGTTTGATTTAATCAGTGGAGGACAGATAGTAAAGGAATCCACAGTACTACCTTTTAACTTTCAAAAGGGAGACTATGATAGAATGAGGAATATAGTTCAGAAAAAACTAAAAGGAGCGGTTCCAAAGGTTAAAGACTTACAGCAAGCTTGGGTGTTATTTAAAAATACTATCCTCGAAGCCCAGACCAGCTGTATTCCACGCATTAAGAAAAGTGGAAGAAAGTCCAAAAAACTGCCAGCATGGTTTAAAGGTGAGGTCAGAGAGGCTGTTGCTGCCAAAAGAGCAACCTTCAGGAAATGGAAAAAAGAGCCAAATGATGAAAACTGGAAACAGCACAAGCACTGGCAAGTTAAATGCAAAGCATTGATAAGGCAGGCAAAGCGGGAATTTGAGAAGAAACTTGCTACGGAAGCAAAAACACGAAATAAAGACTTTTTCAAGTACATTCGTAGCAAAAGGCCTGTGAGAGAGTCAATTGGACTGTTAGATGATAGAGGGGTAAAAGGGGCAGTAAGAGGAGACAAGGCTATAGCAGAGAGACTGAATGAATTCTTTGCTTCGGTCTTTACTGAGGAAGATGTAGGGATGTTACCCAAGACTGAAGTGGTATTTAAAGGTGATACTGCAGAGGAATTGAGAGAAATATCGCTACAACCGGGAAGATATATTACAACTATTTGATAAACTGAATAGTAGCAAATCACCTGGACCGGATGGTATACATCCCAGAGTGTTGAAAGAACTGAAATATGAGATTGCAGACCTGCTATTGGTAATCTGTGAACTTTCATTAAAATCATCTGTAATACCTGAAGATTGGAGGGTCGCCAACGTAACACCAATTTTTAAAAAGGGTTCCAGGGGTGACCCGGGAAATTACAGACCGGTGAGCCTGACGTCAGTACCAGGGAAAATGGTAGAAACCATCATAAAGAACAAAATTACAGAGCATGTAGATTGTCATGGCCTAATGGGAGACAGCCAACATGGCTTTAGACAAGGAAGATCTTGTCTTACTAATCTGATCTGTTTTTTTGAAGGTGTGCATAAACAGGTAGACAAAGGTGAGTCGGTTGATATAGTGTATCTGGACTTTCAGAAAGCTTTTGACAAGGTCCCCCATCAGAGACTTTTGGCAAAGCTAAAAAGTTATGGGATAGGAGGCAGTGTACTATTGTGGATCGGGAACTGGTTAAAAGATAGAAAGCAGAGGGTAGGGCTAAATGGCCAATATTCCCAATGGAAAAAGGTGAATAGTGGAGTACCCCAGGGATCTGTACTGGGTCCGCTACTTTTTGACATATTCATAAATGACCTGGAAAAGGGAATAACTAGTGAGGTTATCAAATTTGCAGATGACACAAAACTGTTTAAAGTTGTTAAAACCCAAGAGGATTGTGGAAAACTGCAGGAAGATCTGGATAAATTGGAAGACTGGGCATCCAAATGGCAGATGAAATTTAATGTGGACAAGTGCAAAGTTATGCACCTAGGAAAGAACAACCCACACTATAGTTACACGATGCAAGGCTCCACATTAGAAACCACCACCCAGGAAAAAGATTTAGGAGTCATCGTGGATAACATGTTAAAACCCTCCGCCCAGTGTGCAGCGGCGGCCAAGAAAGCAAATAGAATGCTAGGTATCATAAGGAAAGGGATGGAGAATAAAACAAAGGATATTATAATGCCTCTGTATCGCTCCATGGTACGACCGCACCTTGAATATTGTGTGCAATTCTGGTCACCGTATCTTAAAAAGGACATAGAGTTATTAGAAAAAGTACAGAGAAGAGCCACCAAATTGGTGAAGGGGATGGAAGGCTACTCCTATGAAGAGAGGCTAAAAAGGTTAGGGCTCTTTAACCTGGAAAGAGACGGCTGAGGGGAGATATGATAGAGGTCTATAAATTAATGAATGGAGTGGAACGGATAAACGTGGATCAATTGTTTACGCTATCAGAATATAGAAGGACTAGGGGACATGTAATGAAGCTACGGGGTAAACTATTTAAGACAAATAAGAGAAAATATTTCTTCACTCAACGTGTAATCAAACTCTGGAATCTGTTACCGGAGGATGTAGTAAGGGCTGTTAGTATAGCTGGGTTCAAAAAAGGTTTGGACAAGTTCCTGGAGGAAAGGTCCATAAACCACTATTAAAAAGGGACCCAGGATATCAATGCTTGACCTAGTACAAGCACTGCAGAACCTGTGTCTTTTGGGGAAACTGCTAGGTACGTATGACCTAGATTGGCCACTGTTGGAAACAGGATACTGGGCTTGATGGACCTCGGTCTGACCCAGTATGGCATTTCTTATGTTCTTATGTTCTTATGTCTTTGGTCTGCTGCAGACAGGTGCTGCTGCCCCCTCTGCCAACATCCCTCACACCATGCTGACATGCCCATGTGCTGTCCGTGCTGGTGGTGCACAGTCCCAGGCTAGCCAACATGAGGGGTGGTGGGTGCTTAGGGCACAGGGTCTGGGGGAGGGGAGTGGAGGCATACATGGACAGCCACACATCCTCCCCATAACCATCTGCCTCTCCAGGAACCCCATCACTGCCTGCCAGTGTTATGTCTCTTCAACCTGGTGAAAGAGACGGCTGAGGGGTGTTATGTCAGAGGTCTATAAAATATTGCCTGAAGTGGATTGGAATTGTTTACGTCATCAAAATGAGTAGGACATGCAATGTGGCTACAGTGTAGGCCATTGAGGACTACTGGGAGTGAATGGTTTCTTGGTCAACGCGCATTCAAACTCTGGAATTCATTTCCGGAGGATGTTGTAAAGGCTGTTAGTGTGGCTGGGTTTCAGGAATGTTAGGACAGGTTCCTGGGGAAAGGTCCATAAACCATTACTAATGAGGGACCCAGAATATCCCCTGCTTGCGCAATACATGCACTGTGGATCCTGTGTGTCTTTTGGTGAAACAGCTAGTGTGGTGAGGAAACCACTGCTGAACCTAGAAATACACAGGAAAATGAGTCCTGTCACTTTAAGACAGAATGTATCAAGGGTTTCCCTAGTAACCAAGAGTCTGTGACTCAGAGAATAGTCATCCCTAAGCCCCGCCCACAGCAGCACGTCAGGGAGAAGCTTGACCCTAGTCACATGTGCTGGGAGCAAGGTGTGGCTCAGGAGGAAGGAAAGTTTAAAAAGCTGATTTGCAGTAACACAGATAGGAGAAGTAGAAGAAGAGGTGGAGGAACGAGACGGAGAAGCAGCAAGGGAAGAGAAGGACAAGGAGAAAGACAAGGAGCATGGAGAGCAAGTGAGAGAGTGCTTGCAGAGCATGAAAGGCAGAGTGTAAGAAACACTGGAAGCCGAAGAGAGAAGCTTGATGAGAGATTGCCAAGCACAGCTGAGGAAGCAAGGAACGAGAGGCGGGTGCAAGCAAACGAAGGTGCTGCAGCTGAGAGACAGCAAGACTGGCTTGCAGAGCAGAGAGAGTTTCTAAATACCTCAGAATCAAGGCAAGTGTGTCCTTCTCAATTCCTAGACAGGAAATGCCCACGAGAATTAGCTCTAGAAGGGAAAGCTAATTCTAGTTATAGACAAAGTCCCAGGATAAAGAGAGAAAGTTTATCCAAGCACCGAGTAGCTCACTTAACAGAAGAGCTACTGCAAAAGCAGGCTCTACTCAAGAAGTTAAATGAAATAATAGAGAAAGAAAATAGCCAGCTCTCTGTTCAGTTACCTTTTGATGTAAGTGAGAGAGATAGTGTAGAGGAAATGGACATAACAAGTGTGGAGAACAGTACCATGGATTTACAATGTGCTATATGTCAGGTCTCTGATGTGGAAGAGTCCTAGAGAGCAATTGTATGTATGCCGTGCTTAGGAAGCAGTCTAATTCTGAAGACGTCACAACTGAAAGAAACAGCTGAGTTCAACTGATAAGGTTGAGAGCTGGATGTAACTGTTCAAGGGACATTTAAAAGTTTATTTTGCTGCCATAAGTTTGTTCCTGCAAAGGAGAAAACATTTAAGAGTTTAAAAGTTTTGGAAAGTGGCAATTTTGATTTACAAGCAAGATTCTGCCTGTTTCTTTGAAGTTTGGAATAGAAAGCAAAGTTATTCCTGTTTCGTTTTGAAGCTGTACTGTGGATTAAAAACCTCCTTTATATAATTTACCCCTCGCGTCCTGTGTATGAAGGAACCCCTGAATACATTGAATAAATTTCTCTGTCTTACGCCTGAACCCTTGAGTCACAACTCCTTGCTTTAATATAGGACTACAATTCCCAGCAGCCCTCCTGGCAGCCATTTTGAGGGAATCTTATTTTAAAGCCAAAAGGCGACCTCACCTGCTACCAGTTACCTACCTGGCCAGGCGGGGGCGACACTAGGTACTTGTGACCTGGATTGGCCATTGTTGGACACAGGATACTGGGTATGATGGACCACATATTTTCAAGTCCTATATTCTTATGTGCTACCTACGTGCACCCTCCTTTGCCCCATTTGCACCATCAACAAGTGCCCTTTCATACTTGGGCATTATGCTGTTGCTGCTAATGGAGCACTACTATCACTCTCTTGGGCTCCCCTGTCTGCACATCACATTGCAGATGTTAACATAGGCTCTCTCTCCTCCAAATACACCCTTTCCGCCAGGTTTTGATATGCTTTAGGGTTTTTGCCATAAAGGTGCCGTTGTTAAGGGAACATGCCTTGTTCCCACCTACTCTCCGCCCATTGACCCCCACTCTTCTCCCACAGGGCACTTTACAATGCCTGTACCGTTAGCGCCTGCTAATAGCACACTTGCTACTTTACTGTGGTTTAGTCATGCCCCATAGTACAATAGAGTGGCTTGTCTTATTTTCTTATTTTTTGTGTTTCAGGTATATCACAATAACCCTCTTACTTTACAAATTACATTGGTTAAAAGTTTCTAACCAGATTTGATTTAAGTTTTTTACTTTTTTATATAGATTCTTTAATGATTTTGTTCCGGAATATTTTTCTTCTTATTACTTCCACTAGTGAAATGTAAATCTAAGCATTTACAATCGGTCAATGCTCTACTGTACCGGCCATGTAGAGGTGTTTGTTTAAGATTATGCTTTATGCGTACCATTCCATACTTAGGGGTATGTTTATTATCGCGCGATACGTAATGTTATCTCATGATACGTAATGTTATCTTGCGATACGTAACATTTCGCACAATACGTAACGTTATGGCATGATAAAGTAACGTTTATCACGCGATACGTAACGTTATCGCGTGATAAAAATAACGTTACATATCGCGTGATAATGTCTCCAGCGGCGTTAAAGTCACACAGAGGGTGGAGAGAGGGCGGAGAGAAGGGGTTAATGGGTGGGGGATGGGCAGGGAGAGGCCCCTGTTACACTAACGCCGGGATCTTAAGACCAGAACATTACCGTGAGTGAAAACCTGGCGTTAGAGGCACATTTGCAGGACAGAGAAACCATTTCAGTCAGCAATGTACAGCAAAGGCAGGGAGACCAAGAAAAGTGATAGTAGTGCTACATGTGCAGCAACAGCAGAGTGCCCACGTATGAAAGGGCACTATGGTGATGCTGTAAATGGGGTACAGGGGGCTGCAGGTGGGAAATGCAGTGGGGAATCTGGGGCATAGGGTGGACTAGGCAGATGCCTAGGTGGCATATAGGAATGCAGAAATGGAATATCAGCAAGACAGCAACTGACCAAGGTCAAACATGCCCATGAGTGTGTGTCCCACAGTCTCCCAGGGGACAGTACCCAGCAGGTACCCCAAAGGGCACATAACATTGGCAGGCGGTGCCAGGGGGAAGCGCGGATGTCTATGTATGCATCCCTACCCCAGACCCCACACCATAGGCAGCCGCCTACCGGCACACTGGATGGCCTGGGACTGTGCACCACCGGCACCACCGGCATAAGGGCATGGCAGCATGGTGGTGGAGGGGTGCTGGCAGTGGAGGGGGCAGTGGCATCTGCCCACAGCAGACCAAGGCCAAGCCCTTTTTAGGTCGGTGGCATGCAGTGCAACAGACAAGGTCTGTCTGAACAACAGTCATGGTATCCCCAAGGAATGACCTGTCTCTGTGGCAACAGTTTGGTGCAGTAGACACAGCCAGTGTGTTCAGGGGCAAAAGGTCACAGGTTCAAGTCCCAGCTGTGGCTCCAGCAGACCATGTCCCTCTTAGCTTACCGTACAGAGCACTTATACTATAAACATGTGCACTTCCTAGAGCATCAGCAACAGGGGCACAAACACCCACAGGCTCCACTATCCAAAGCCTCATAGAGAGTCAGGCTGTTGGGCCCTGTGCAGAGCAGCAACTTCCACCAGCACCTGCATACCTTAGCAATGCTGCCATAAACATGGAAATACATTCCATATATATCAAAAGGTTGCTATGATTAATGTCAGCTAACATATCCTAAATTAAACACAATTTGTTAACAGATATTCATCAAAGCAACCTTTCTGATATGTGTGTTTCCTTTTTTGTTTCTGACAGTGTTTAACACCCCAGAGAGTGACCCTAACAGTATTGAGTACCTTAGCAATCCTTGCACTGTGGCCAGGGCTGGTGTGACAGCCAGGGTTGCCAACCACCTCTATCTTTGTACCATGCTGAAATAGGTTTTTTTGAGTGTGTGTATGTCTATCCAGTGTTTGGTGGCTGCCTACACCTTACTGAGCCCACAATGCTTACACTGTTTCCAGCGTTAGCCTGCCAATGTGCATAATGAGGAGCAAGGTATTGTGGGTATGGCCCAGACAGGGCGATCTGGGCAAGATGCATCTGCATAGGGCAATGGCTGGGATATTGTACTGCCCAACCAGCACCTGCATGGACAGGGTGGCCACAGGACTGAGCAGTGACCATGGCATGTCTAGGTTCCCACATAGTGCTATACTGTGTTTCTCTCAAGTGATATTTGTGAGTTTTTTTTTTTTTTTTTTTTTTGAGCCCAATTGCTGACATACCTGTTTGGTTTTTGTGCTAGCATCCCATTTCTGGGTGCACATGGTTCCTCTAGGAACATGCACTATGTACTGGCTAGCAGACTGTCTGCAGTTAGCATGTGTAAGGCTGCAACACCTTGCAGGGTGCAGACTGACTGTGCCTTCTGCTGGTGAATGTAAGATTGTGGTTGGGGGCAGCTGAGTTTTTCCAGGCCTGTCTGCCAGTGCCCCAGGTTATAGGTACAGATCTGCATTGACTGCTCTGGAGGGCACCCATTCCCCAGCAGGACTGGGGTTGATGGTCCCTTCTATTGCCTCCATTGCAAAGACGTAGAGTGTGATTCTGTTGGTGGCAGATCCTGTCCCCTACCCTGACCCAGAGAGGGTGGGTTGGGTGGTGCTACAAAATCCACATGTGGGTCCAGACACCACCCTGCTCTTATAGCAAGTGACCATAGGAACCACACAGGATATGCACTATTCTGGGTGCATCATAGGCCACAAGGGCTAGATGTGACTGAGGAATACAAATGAACACAGGTGTATCTTAGATGTGCTACAAAGACTACCTTTCACACACTGACACTGATGGGTACCTGCAGCACAGCCTATCTCAGCCAAGCCGGGTGCTGCGGACCTGGTGCTGGGTGCCCCACCTCACCCTCAGGATGAGCACAGGAACCGCACAATGTCACGGTCTGTAGCTACTCTGTGCCAGTAACACACACAGTCAGTTCCCCCTACCAGGCTGAGGTGCTGTAGAGGCGCATACCACATCCTGTGATCAGATGTAGACTGCTGGTCTGCATGTGCAGTGCATCATGGATACTGGTGGGTTTACCCTATCCTGGTAACCACAGCAGAGTTTGTTTGGTGACCTGCAGCCTTTCTGATGCCTGCCAGTGTTGTGGACTAGCTATAGAGGTGTAGCCCACTGGTTAATGCAATGACTGCTGAGCTAGAGATCATGGGCTCAATCTATGAGGTCTCATCTAATACAGCTGTCTGAGGCAATCACTTTTCCTGCCTGTAGCAGTCAGACACATCTCTACAATGTGTGCTGACAGCAAAAACACCCTCACTTCAGTGCTGTAACCTATAGGGCACATTATACAGCGCCTGACATGAAATTAAGGTTACCATGCGTAATGAGCCAAGGCGCCCTCTATCGTGTGATATACAGCCATTGCTACCTTGACACCGGAACACCCACTTCCTTATATGGCAGTCCTTACATTAACACTGCGCCTAGTGCCGGTAACATTAGTGCGGCTCAGTAAACACCCCCCTTAGTGGTACAGTAGCAGCCTGAACGTTTGAAATGTATTTCTTCCAACATGGCTCTTCAATTTTAACTAATGTCTTTTACTGATGGTTTTTCCTTTGCTGTAAACTGCATAGAACCACTATTTTGTCTGGGATCACTGTGGTTTACAAAATTGTGTTAGACTAGATTAGATTAGAGGAGAACAAAGTTAGAGCAGGGAAGGGTAAGGAGACAGAAGGAGAACAAAGGATTAAGATCCAAAAGCAGCCTGAAGGAGGTGAGACCTTAGTATGGATTTGAAAAGGGGGAGAGATGAAACCAGACATAAAGATACAGGTGGTTTGTTCCTGGCATAAGGAGCAGCAAGGTGGAAGGATCAAAGTCAGGAGTTGGCAGTGGAAGAGAAGGGCATAGAGAGAAGACAGCCAGAGGAAGAGCAGAGCTCAGGAGGGGTATAGGGAGAGAGGAAACGTAGTGAGGAGCAGGAGAGTGAATGTATTTATAGTTCAGAAGGAGAAGCCTGTATTGGATGCGGAAATGCAAGGGACGCCAATGAAGTCATCTGAGAAGAGGGATTATATGAGTATATTGGGGCTGGCAGAAGATTAGCCACACAGCAAAATTTTGAAAGGATTGAAGAGGAGAAAGATGACTCAGAGGGAGACCAGCAAAGAGGAGGTTGCATTAGTCGAGGCAAGAAATGAGTAAAACGTGGAAAACTGTTTTAATGGAGTATTCAGAAAGGAAGGGGTGAATTTTGTTACTGTTGTAGAGAAATAAACGACAGGTTTTTGCTACCTGTTGGATATGTGTGGAGAAGGAGAGGAAGGAGTCAAAGATGACTCCAAGGTTGCAGGCTGAGGAAACAGGATGCAGAAGAATGTTATCAATAGAGATAGAGAAAGAAAGTAAGAGGGTTTGGGGGAAAAATGAGAAGGTTGGTTTTGGCCATATTCACTTTCAAATGGCACTGAGACATCTGGCAGCTATGGCAGATAGGCAGGCAGATATATGGGCTAGGAGTGTAAGAGAAATATCAGGTGTAGATAGATCTGAGAGTCATCAGCATAAAAATGATATTGAAAGCCATGGGAGAAGATGAGAGCATCAAGGGACTGGGTATAGAGCGAGAAAAGGAGAGGCCCTAGAACAGACCCTTGGGGTACACCAACTGAGAGGGGGATGGCAGTAGAGGAGGAACCGCCAGAACAGACACTGAAGGAGCGATGGGAGAGATAAGAAGACAATAGGACAGTACAGAGCCCCTAAAACCAAGTGAGGACAATATATCAAGGAGAAACTGGTGGCCAACAGTGTCAAAAGCAGCAGAAAGGTCAAGAAGAATGAGGACTGAGTAAAGGCCTTTGGATTTAGCCAGGAGCAAGTCGCTGAAGACTTTAGCAAAGGTCATTTCAGTAGAGTGTAAGGGACGAAAGTCAGATTGAAATGGATAGAGGAGAGCTTGAGAGGAGAGAAGATCAGGCAACAGTGGCAAACTATATATTCAAGGATTTTGGAAATGAAGGGAAAAAGGGAGATGGGTCGATAATTAGAAGGACAAGTAGGGTCAAGTGAAGGTTTCCTGAGGAGAGGTGTGACCAGAACATGCTTGAAGGATGCAGGCTACACAAGATATCCAGTTTCAGTGCTGATCAGTACAGTAATCCAGACAGTGGCAATATTTAGTCTCTATGGGTGCGATTCTGAGAAAAATGTGCCGGTCTGAGGTAAATGCATAGCACGTGTACATTTCCAGCAAAGATGGGATTCCGTGCTCAAATGCAACGATGTGCAGAGGCGTACAAAATACGGGGATAGCTGTCTGTGCTGTTAAACATGCGGAACATGCCGAACATCATGCAGTGTCCACGTGCAACCCACACATGCAAGCCCGGATCTATGCCATGTACATGAAAATCTGAAAACATGCCCACCTGCACTGTCTCCCCCCCCCCCCATCCATCACAAGACCCATATAACACCTTAGAAAATGGCAACCCGCCAAGTCAACTTTTCGGAGGCAGAGACCTGCCTGTTCTGCAGGCCAGTGATCGAGAATGAACGTGCCCTGCTCCCCATGGCACATAGACGGCCAGCCCTAGCAGCAGCACACAGGGGCTGGGAGTGAATCAGGACCACCCTAGAGCAGTAAGTAGGACAAAGCAGGAAAGGGGGGAGGCAGGGAAATGCATATGGTGGGACCACGACATTGTAAAAAGCCAGGAAGTAGCTGCAAAGTAAAAGGGCAAAAGGAGCAAGGGATAGCTGGGACCCACCACACCACCAAATGACTGTAAACACACAAAACTGGCCATGTACAGGAAACAAGCAAACAGAAACGCAATGGCCAAGAGAAAAGCATGGTGGTAAAACATTCAGAAAGGACAAAAGGGAAAGCACATATGGAAAGGAAACATGAACATACTGAAACAGCAACATTGCCTGATACTGCCATCCAAAACACAGCACAATAGAAACATAGAAACATAATGGCAGATGCTGAGCAGTTAGCATCGGGACACGTAGTGGAGATAATCGAGGATATTCAGTGGCCCGTAGTTTATAGTTATAGCTTATTGTATTTGATATACCGCTCTTTGTTTGCTAACAGGTAGAGCGGTTTAGAAGCTTTTAAGATCCAATAAGAGCAGGAAAGGAGCTCCATAATTTGATAGGAAAGTATCCTTGTTAAACAATGAAGGTCAGTAAGTAATATATATGAATTAGGCACGTAAATGAATTTGAAACAGTGCGAAACACATCGTATATGGAACTTCCTGAAAGATGACTAGTTATATTATCTGCTGCCAGCTGGCTTATAGTGCGGCCCACTCGGCTAGTCCTTTACGCCACTCAGCTGGCAAAATTTCTGGGGAGAACACTGGTCGAGTTCTATGGTGAAATTCCCTCTGTACTCATTATTGGGAGAAGGGTTTCTTTAAACATAGAATATATGTTCAAAAATAAAACATGAGAAGCACAGCACACTTTAGAACACTAAAATAGAATTAGCTATGGTTCTTGCTTTTCCTTTTTGCTCCTTGGTGTGGGATCACCTGGCATCTCCTTTATTTTCTGAGCATGTATATTTACATTTAATAGCATGCCAAGCTAGTGTGCAATGTCAGGGGTCAGTATGTTTTACATTAGTTTCCCAGGCTGTATAATTAAGCTGCTACAATTTTTGCTGCATAAAAACAGCATTAAAATGTTGTTTTTTTTATAGCCTGGGAATATATTGCTTTCTTTATTCTTGGAGCAACAACCTGACTGGTGTTATTTATTTATTTATTTCTCTTATATACCGCGCTCTTCAACATCAGTGCGGTTTACATGGAACATTTATATTTTACGGTGGGTTAACCGTAAAAATACAGATAACAGGTAGCTCAACTTGGATAGTCAAAATTAACTATTTACACATATTTAAACATAGTAGTATTTATATATTATACATCATTTGAGAGAAAATTACATTGAACATGGAGCTTATTTGTGGGAAGGTCGGGATGGTGCATCTTCATTTGGGTAACATTCGCAGAAAAGGTGGTGTTTCAATGCCCTTCTGAAATTGATTAGTTCTGGGATTGCTCGTATGTTGGGAGGCAGGGCATTCCAGAGTCTGGGAGTGTAGCAGCAGAGTGCAGACAATCCAATGATACCAGGAGTCTGTTCAGAAGGTCCAAATCATTTATTTGTGCACAAGACTCAAGCAGAATCACATTCAAAATGGCTGAGCAATGGCTGTTAGTAAAACAACAACTTTTATACTGTTCTTTCTCATTTTAGACATAGGCAAACTTTTCATTGGCCCCGGTAACCCTTCTTACACCTTCTATTGGTCCCGGTACCATTACGTAGCTATCCAATGGGGACCTTGGACTGGGCTCAGCACCTGGTTGCCCCCCTTACAGTCCCCTTTACAATGGACAGTTCTTAGACTCTTGATACAATTCTCCTCCAAGGTCACTGGCCAGCTGGAATATGTGGGAAAGCAGGGCATGTAACTTTTCTTTCAGCAGAGTTAATTAATTTCACAGAAGCTTCACCCTCTTATCAATACCAATTAAAACTTATTTTTCTATATTTTCTAAGTTTCGATTCTGCTTAGCTATACTTAATTGTGCTTAGTTAAGTTTCGATTCTAAGGTAGCAGCATTTAGGGGAGTGTGTAATTCCTCTGGGCCTCTCCACAGGCTTCATTTACAGGTCAAGCTGTTTGGGCCTGTCTGCTTATTTCAGACACCATGGATCATAGGCCTTCGCCTACCACATTCCCCCCTTTGATTAATCTCACCCTACTATTAATAAGGTGTGAGAGTTAAATCACTCAATTACACTGGGGTTGGGTTTCGACCATATATAGCAGGACTAGGATGCCATAAGGCCAAAATCTTAGTTGCGGTTTTCCGCTCTACTGTATTTTCAATAACACTGTTAATAGAGCGCATACAACATGGAATTATGCATGGCAACAACAGAAATAAACCTACAAATACTAATATTATCATTGCAAAGGTAGTAAATCCTCCTAATCCAGAGAAGATAGATTCAAACCAGTTAGGAATTTTAAGACCATGCCAAGTTTGTACTGGTACGTAAGTTTGTTTTCGCATATTTTCAGCAATATCTTCAACTACTTGACCTTTATCATCTATTTTCAGACAGCAATCTCCTTCAGCTGCTAATAAGTAATCTAATGCTAAACGGTTCTGATATATTGCAGTACGCATTTGTGTGCTTTGTCTAGCTAGAAGTGTGAGTGCTTGGCTAGTCTCATTAGTGATTAATTCAACTACTGCTTGTAAGCGTATGATACGGTTTATCATATACACAGGGGTCCGATATCCCCAAGTGCCATCCTCCTCCCAAGTGGCAGGACCATAATAGGCAATAATTCTCTCAGGTGGCCAATCATCTCCTTCCCATTTCTGCCACATGCCTATCTGGAGAGCTGCTCTCTTCTGTCTTTTGGTGTATACTGGGTACCCTAGTTGTTCACCATGTTCTGTGGGTAACAAGAAGAAAGAAGGTCAGATGGTTCCTAAGACACACGCCCCTCCCCAATGTATAGGGAGTCGGGCATATGCTCGGGTCCCACTGATCCAATATAAGCCAGGTGGGGCTTGCCAGGCATGAGGCTGGGCAAGATTTGTCCATAAATCGGCAAGCTCAGGGAATTTTGCTAATGGATTGGTGGGTTCAGATTCATTAACTCCTGACCACCAGGACGTCTGTTTTGTGGTGTCATTATAAAACGTCTGGCTGAGACAGACCAGCTGTCCCACCTGCAAATTGAACTGAGGTCCAGTTCTGGCATAGCACAGACGTCCAACTATTGGGTGTGCCAATACCCATTCACTTGTGGTCTTATGTATCTCAGTATGATTGTAAGCTATGGAGTAATTCAATTCTTGGGCCTCCCAGGGCCACTGATCACCCATTCTTGTTCCACCACAAAAGTAACAATCTGAAATGTGGAGGCTAGATACTACTGCTCCAGCTAATTCAAGGAATAGGTTCTGAGAAGGGTGAGGGATATCAAACCTATTCACATGCATGGTCTCATAGAAAGTGTTATGTATATGGTACCTGGATGATCGATGGGCTTGGGTATTTAGTCTTATATACACAATGGTTCCTGGATCTGATCCAGAACCTGCAATTCGTAGGCCAAATTTATACCCTTGTTTCCATGCGCTAGGATTAGCTATGAACAACTCTAATGGATTACAGGCACCTTTCTTGCAATTCTCTAAATTCTTTACATATGGCTTAGTTAAGGCAGCCATTCGATTGTCCCTGGTATTCTCTACCATACCAGTCTTCCATGTGGCATAGAAAACACATTCCCACTTGGGCAATAGTAATCTGCAATTGGGGCTGTACTATATTCATTGGCTAAGACTCGTTTACCTGTACAGTCCCCCCATCCAGTGGTTCCTTCTGGACACATATACTTGTCATTATGAGCATAAGTTTTCTCCCAATTGGCACATTTAGAACGACTATCTCTATTTATGGCATCACTGATACTAAAGGCCCTGCTTGCTGTAGCCTGAGTGCACTGGGTCAGTGTTTTGGGAATTGCCAAGGTGTTTATTGCTGTGGTTCTTCTGGCTCTATTGGGGGGGGGGGGGGGGGGTTTGTGTGCGAGACCAGCGAGGGACGTGGGGGAGAGCCCATTTATGGCCTTGAATGTTAGCAGTAATGTTTTGAAGACGATGTTTTATGAGTGAGGGGAACTCCTGGTAACTGAGAGAGTTTTGGAGAGACCTCTCCATTTTGGCTATCAAGGGTGGAGAGGGAGGGGAAGTGTGCTAATTCATTTCTCGCCTCAGGCAGCAAATGTTCTCCGGGAACAAGCAGGACGTCTGTCCTCACATATGGGTGACGTCGGCAACGACGGAGCCCTCGTGTGGAGCAAATCCCCAGCTTTCTAAGAAAGCCTTTGGGAATTGCATCTCAAGGATGCCATTTTTTTCAGTCTCCTTTTTTCCACGGAGTCCTTCGGACATAGTCCAGTAGTCGCCGTGAATAAAGTGGTTAAAATACTTAAAAGTTTATTCTTTTCCTCTGGTTCGACACTGGTTCCCCTTCCCGCCTTCGGCTCGGTACACCTGTGTCGAGTCCGGTTTGATTTTTCATTTTTTGTCCTTCGTCACTAGCGTTCGCGCTCTTTTTTTTTTTTCACTGGCAGCCCGGGTCTTTGACCTCGCAGGGGCCCTTTTTCCCCCGATGGCTGCCAGTGGATTTAATAAATGTGATCGGTGTACAAAATTAATGTCCCTCACCAATGCACATGACTGCTGTCTCCGGTGTCTCGGGCCTGACCATGAGCCGAAGGTCTGTGGCCCGTGTAGGAAAATGTTCTCAAAGGACCAGAGAAATTGCCAGCAGCAGCATGATAGGATTTTTCCTGAGTCCGTACCTTCGTGGGCCCAGACCTCATCTGAGGCCTCGACGTCTCGGGAACATTCTGAGACCGAGCATCGTCGAGGTTCCTCAGAGAGGGGGGTCTCCCTCATGGGAACATCGAAAGAAGAAAAAATCCTCGAAGACGGTATCGTTGGATGACTCTGAACGGCCTGGTTCCTCGTGGGACCGGTCGCGGAGCCCCAAGCGCCGGCCCGGATCCTCAGAGATGGAGCGTCCAGCGAAGCTTCCTTGACAGGGTATGGAGCAGCCGAGGCAGGTAACAACTGTCCTCATTGAAGACTCTCCTCCGGGTCCTCCAATAAAAAAGATTTTTATATATTCATACACCTGTGTGTAGGCCTGGTCTCTGGTGGTCCGCTTTTGCTTGTGCTTGCCATTGCGGATACCCTCTTCTCCTGTGGTTTAGCGGACTGTATTGCCTGGGAATACAGGGAGGCCGAGCTTCCGTTGCAGGGTCGTGTTACGGCCCACCGGGTCAGGGCTATTGCGGCATCAGTGGCTCACTTCCACTCTGTTCCGCTGGCAGACATCTGCCGGGCCTCCATCTGGTCTTTGGGTCAGACTTTTGCAACCCATTACTGCCTGGATAGGGAGTCCCAACGGGACACTGCTTTCGGCCAGGCTATACTCTGTAACCTTTTCGAGGTCTAGGCAACTCCTGCCCTCCGACCCTTCTGTGTCAGGCTACCGGAGTGCTACTCTCTCAGTTAAATTCCTATTGTGGCTGCTTGCGGCTCTCCTAGAGGGAACCTATTTTTTCAGCTGTGGGTTCTCGGTAGCCTATAGCTGGGGAGTCCCATATGTGAGGACTGACTTCCTGCTTGTTCCCGGAGAAAGCATAGTTACTCACCTGTAACAGGTGCTCTCTGGGGAATCAGTCCTCACAACCCTCCCTCCTCCCCTTGGAGTTGCAGTAGGAGAAGTGGCTCAGTGGTTGGGACAGGTTACCTCAGGCCAGAGGGCCAGGGGTTCAATTCCCACATGGGGACAAGCAACTTCAGGCCAGAGGGACTGGGGTCTCTAGTCCCATGGCCACTCCTTGTGGCCTTGGACAAGCCAATAAACCCTCCATTGCCTCAGGTACACTTAGATTGTGAGCCCTTTGGGGACAAGGGAATAAAAAAAAATAAGTACCTGTTAGTATACATGTAAACCACACTGATTCTAAAGAGCATGGTATAAATATTATTATATTTTGTTCTTTTTGCTGTCTTTTAGCTATGTTATTTGACTGAGCAAGATGGCACCCTTGGGCGGGAAGGGGACCATGCATGCACGATGCAATTCCCAAAGGTTTTCTTAGAAAGCTGGGGATTTTCTCCACATGAGGGCTCTGTCAGCACTGACGTCACCCATATGTGAGGACTGATTCCTGCTGTCCCTGGAGAACACCTGTTACAGGTGAGTAACTATGCTTTTTGAGCCACCCCTGAGAATGCGGTAACTGTTACTGCACTGTCATGACAGTTCATGCCTACCAAATAATGCATTAACTGCATGCCATACAAGGGGGTGGGAAGTGGCCGGGTGGGCATAGACTGCATATTGCAATTAGTGCGCAGAACTTACCATGTGTTGTCAATTGTTTAGCGCACCAAAATACTGGAATGCTCTCCCACCTGATCTCCGCGCCATAACCGACCTAACCCAGTTCAGAAAGGCCCTTAAACTGCACCTTTTCATCAAATACTACCCTACATGAACCGTAACATAACAGCCTCACCCTAGTATAATCCACAATATCCCTCTTGTTCCAAGCATCACTGCTAATTTTATGTAAATAGTTCAAGCATGCTATCTAGCTAATAGATTATATACTCCATATAAATAGTTCTCCCATGTTATCCAAGTTGATACTCCTGTTATATGTAATATCAAACAGCCTGTTGTTCTGGTTCCTTTCTGTTATTTGTAAACCGCGCTGATGTCAAAGAGTGCGGTATATAAGAAGTTGAAATAAATAAATAAATAAATAAATTGTGCAATTAGCACAGGTGCACTTACCGTGAATAGACATGACACATGGTAAAGACCATTTCTGTATCGTAACTGCAGGGGACCTGCTGGGCAGGTCCCCAAACATTCCCGGCTAGCCTTTGCATTAACTATTGCATTTAAAGCGGTGCAAGTGCAAAATGTTACTTCCATTTAGTAAAAGGATCCAATAGAGCTGGTCAATGAGAAAAGAAAAAGTAATCCAAATCAAAGCTAAAGAAATAATTTCAGAATCCAAATCCTCAACCTTACAAAAATGGGAGGAGGAAGAAATTCAATAAAAATAACAAGGTGAGGAAAACAACAATCAGTGACCCATGAAAAAAATGTAGTTCCCCGATGATACCACCAGTTATCTGAGGGTTCAGAACTGGTCATCAAGTTGCTCTGGGTATTGGCTAACTAGCCCTGAGCTAATATCAATACCCTTATCTGTGAAGGCTCAATAAAAACATATTCTTTCCCTCGATACCTAACCAAGAATTTTCTAGGAAATTTAAAAAGAAAACAAGCTCCAGGGTACAGTTGAAGAAATTTTCTCGTGAACTTTTGGTCCTTGGAGAGACATCAGGATAAACATGACTAACATGACCATGAAAAGATGAAATTGCTCCTTAAAGAAACCAGATAACATAAAATTTTATTCAGAGATAGTCTGAAAAGTGGCCACCAAAGTTCCTCTATTGGTGGACTTCTGAAGAGAAGTCTCCAGAAGAGCATTAGATCAAAATCAAGAGATTGATTTATCGTCTCATTCAAAATCTTTCTCAAAGAAATCAGTACATAATATGCTGTAGCAAAATTCGGAAGAGAGGTAGGATCAAAGTGGAATATTTCAGGAAAATACTATGTCAGTATCTCATTAGCTGACATCAAAGTACAAAAAGAAAAATTCCAAACTCATAGATTAACCCTTAAGGAATTTTCAGCCTTTTCTAACATATTTTCCATTATATCAACGTCTCTACTACCTCCATTGGAAGACTATTCCATGCATCTCCAACTCTTTCTGTAAATAAATATTTCCACAGATTACTTCTGAGCTTATCTCCTTTCATCTTCATCCTATAGCCCCTCATTGTAGAGCTTTCTTTCAATTGAAAGAAGCTCTGCTTCTGTGTATTTATGCTATGGAGGTATTTAAACGTCTCTATCATATCTCCCCTCTCCTGCCTTTTCTCCGAGAGATATGATAGAAGCACTGAAATTTGAGTCATCCCAGAGTCCCCTTCTATACTTCAGTTTGGTGGTATTGGGAATGAAAACAGAACTGGCTTGGCCAGTGTAACCTAAAGGAAGTTAGCTTCAAATAAGAACCATATTACCACGGCAATTTGGAGATATAGTAACATAGTAACATAATATATGACGGCAGATAAAGACCAGTATGGTCCATCTAGTCTGCCCAGTAAAGGTGGGAAGAGTAGGTGCCATTGTCGCTCTGTGCAGGTCACCTCTCTCCTTGCCTTTGTTTAGGGGTGTACCCACTGCTCCGTGTAGGTCACCCCTATTTGTTCAGATATAAGAGATAGTTATGCTTACTTTTGATTTTATCCTGTCGCTATAAAGGGATCCACTGTGTCTGTCCCATGCCCTTTTGAATTCTGTCACTGTATTTGACCCCACCACCTCCATCGGGAGAGCAATGCAAGCATCCACCACCCTTTCAATGAAAAAGTATTTCCTGACATTGCCTTTCAATTTATCCCCTTATAGCTTCATGTTATGCCCTCTAGTTTTACATCTTCCCCGTCTTTGGAAGAGGTTTGTTTGTTCATTATTTCTCTTTAAGTATTTAGAGGTCTGAATCATATCTCCCCTACCCCTCCTCTCCTCCAGAGTGTACATATTTAGGTCTTCAAGTCTCTTCTCATAAGTCTTCTGACGTAGGCTCCAAATCATTTTAGTCACCTTCTTCTGAACCGCTTCCAGCCTTTTGATAGATACAAAGTCTTAGTACTTTGGCACAAGGATTTTTCATTACTTGGCAAAAAGAAACTTCAAAATTTCCCTTTGAAAATTAGAGAAGGAAATAAAACTTCTTTTTCTGTGGATTCTTATTTCGGCAAAAACAATGAGGATGACGTTCAACCAGCCGCCGGCTGTATAATACCTAGATGTGTAACTACACCAAAAGTTCAGCGTAATATGTATAAGGATGACTTTGAAAATACACACATAACTCTAGACGTATAATTAAGTGTCCAGAAGTTACAGCTGTCACTTGATTGTCAGCACTTAGATGCTTAAGTTATGTGAACTTCACAGCTGAACATATAAAATATTTGCTCATCATCATTACACCTAAAAATATTCACTGTTTCCCCGTGCAGAACTTTATCTATTAAGTGAAGTAAACAATAAAAGTTATATGGTAAATGTTGGCCAATATTCAGATGTCAATGTTGGTCTTTTCCTGAACGTATCCTCACGGAAAAATAGTAATATCACGTTCAAAACAACAAATACACATAAAAAATATATTTGCTCTGTTTCCTATGTTATCTTTTTACGCACAGAACTTTAATAAAATATCGCAGGGTGGTCTCAGCCTAGTACTCGTCCTGTGAATGAAACTTCAACTCAGGAACCACCGTACTATATCACATCAACGACCTCCACTGCGATCATCAGCACATGTGGTTGTGGCTATTATAGAATTGTGATATCACAGAGACGCCCATTAGTATACAATTATCAAAATATAACATATATGGGTGGCTACTCGTTCTTAAAATTCAATGCCACTGTCCACAATGTACAGGATCATCGCAATAGCACTAGAATGCTGTACATTGTGGACAGTGGCATTGAATTTTAAGAACGAGTAGCCACCCATATATGTTATATTTTGATAATTGTATACTAATGGGCGTCTCTGTGATATCACAATTCTATAATAGCCACAACCACATGTGCTGATGATCGCAGTGGAGGTCGTTGATGTGATATAGTACGGTGGTTCCTGAGTTGAAGTTTCATTCACAGGACGAGTACTAGGCTGAGACCACCCTGCGATATTTTATTAAAGTTCTGTGCGTAAAAAGATAACATAGGAAACAGAGCAAATATATTTTTTATGTGTATTTGTTGTTTTGAACGCAATATTCAGATGTGGCTTTTAATGTGCCTGGTGGCCACTTCTTTAATTAGACCCAGATAAAGCATCTGGTGCTGAAGATCCGGTTTTCCCATGCAGCAGGAGGTTAGCGGCCATATTCAGCTGCTAGCTGGATAGCTTAACTGGCGGTAACGCTAACCAGAGTGTTAAATGGCTGCACTAACTTTGTACGACTTCGGCTATCTGGTTAGTGGCCGAATATGGACGCTAACTGACTCGCCCCCAATCTACTCAGAGACCACCCCCAGTTGTGCCATGGAATATAGGGATTGCCATGGGTTAGCTGGTTTAGCGGATCCTACTAACCGGATAAACATGTGAATGTACCACCCCAGTGTGTTTGGTGCATCTGATGAATGCATTAGTGCTTTTGAAGATCAGTCTAAATGTGTCTACTTTTGAAAATGCATAACTAGGTGCATTCGTGCATTCCCAGTCCCTCCCCACCCCCAAGAGCGTCTCCTTCCACTTGGGGTAAAAGTAGCTATGTTTCAGTACAACGTGCATACCTTTACTCACAAACAGAGGGGCAATTTAAAAACAATTTAAACAGACTTTTGACAACTTCATTGCCTATGACTGTAAATGACAGAATTTCTTACCTCGTGATGTCAGTCTACGTTTTGTCCTCCAGCTCTTCTTCTCTTGTATTGCCTTCAGCTGCCTTTCCCTTGTGCAGTAGGGTCACAGCGTCTTCCCTCAGTCTGTTTCTCCTAGTAGCACCTCTATCTGCCTGCAGAGCCGTCTCGTTCCTGCTGCTGTTTCTTGTTCTCCTACCGATCTCTCTGCTCCTCTTTCATTTCCCTTTACATCGCTCTAAATCTCCTTCTCTTTATAGGTCGTCTTCTGTGTCTACAGGTATTGCTGTCTGTCTCACTGTGCAGTTCTGTCTCCACTTCACTTCCTGTAGCTTGCTCTCTCTCTCTCTCTCTCTCAGAATAATTATTTTCCTCTGTACTTCTGTCACTAGCTCTAATTCTCTGTAATCTACCTTATAAACAAATGGAAGGGGCGGGAAGGCTTAGTCGCCATCCCTAGTCTTGCTTATTTTCCTACCCCTCCCACCCCCCCCAGTCATTCACTTAAGCAGCACCTCAGATACAGAAAAGCAGCACTGTGAGGAGACTGCAAAGAGAGAGACAGAGACAGAGAGAGAGTGCAAGCCCAGTTCAGTAATGGAGATCATTTGTTGGGCAAGAGAACAAATATTATCTCAAGAAAAACAATGAAAGAGAACAGTTTTGGGATTACAAACAGGTTACAGGGTAACATTGGTGCAGAATTCCTGAAGAAGGAAATTAGCTGTCTACATGAGCAAATGGACTGTTTGAAAACTGCCCACCCTATGTGTGTGTAAAGCTAAATTCAGCTGAGGCATTCCTATGGGTGCACACGCATGTAGACACACACACACGCATGTAGACACACACACACACACACACATGCACACCCCCTGCCATGGCTGGCACTACCAGGTAAGCCGGGTACGTGTGGCAGAGGGGCGCCTGCAGCAGGGGCGCCGTCACTAGCCACCACCACTTCAGAAAAGAAAGCAGCCGCGGGAACATTTCTCTTTTCCCATGGCTCTGATATCTTTTAAACTGCTTGACTGCGGTGTTTCCAGCAGTAACAAGCATTTCCTGTTTCTCATAAGAAATAGGAATACTTATTATTACCTTTAGAAACTCCGTGGTCCAGCAGTTTAAAAGATATCAGACCCATGGGAAAAGAGAAATATACCCGCTGCTGCTTTCTTTAAGAACATAAGATATGCCATACTGGATCAGATCAAGGTCCATCAAGCCCAGTTTCTTGTCTCCAACAGTGGCCAATCTAGGTCACAAGTACCTAGTAGTTTTCCCAAAAGACACAGGTTCCTCATTGCTTGTATTGGGGCAAGCAGTGGATTTCTCGGGTCTCGTTTAATAATGGTTTATGGACCTTTCCTCCTGGAATTTGCCCAAACCTGTTTTAAACCCAGTTACACTAACAGTTTTTACTATATCCTCTGGTAACGAATTCCAGAGTTTGATTACACATTGAGGGGCGAATCGGTGAGGGGAGGGACGGGAGAGAGGCCAGCTGATAGAGGAGAGTAAGGAAGGAAAGTGGCCAGAAGGGTGCTGATATGGGGAGTGGGGGGGGGGGGGCTGGAAGGGAACTAACACTTGGAGATGGAGATGGAAGATGACTGGGTAATAGGAGGGGGGTTGGAAGAGAGATGTCAGTGGGGAAGGTGGGGGCTAGAAGGGAGCTGACATGGGGGGGTTGGAAGGGAGCAGAAAAGAGGGGAAAGAGGGGGCTAGAGGAAAGGTGGGGGCTGGAAGGGAGCTGAGACCCGGGGATGGGACTGGAAGGGAGTTGACAACTAGGGATGGCACTGGAAGATGGATGGACAGAGGAGGGAGTGACTGGAAGGGGGCTGACACGGTAGGGGGCAGTGGGACTTGAAGATCGCTGATACCTGGAATGCTATTTGGACTAGAAGGGGCTGGATGGTGGGGAAGGAGGGGTACTGGAAGGGAATAGACACCAGTGGTGGTGCTGGGAATGCAAAGGAATTGACACTGAAGGTACTGGGAGGGGAGGCTGTAAAGGGGGCTGATGCTGGGGAGGGTTACTGGGATTGGAATAAGGTTGATGGAAGAAAATGAAAAAAGCAAAAGGAGAGACAAGAAATGGCAGATTTCTGGAGGCTAGAGTGGCAGACTTGAAAGACATAAAGAAGATAGGGAGGTAAATAGACAAGACCTAAGGGATATAGTCCTGAAGTGCCGCCTCCAGTCAGGCAGCATCCCTGTTGCCATGGAGGAGAGACGTCACGTGACAGGAGAGCATCACTCTGGTGTGGCAGGAAGTGATCCTGTAACTAGGACCTGTCCTCCAGGTGATGTAAAACCTTCTCGCACTGAGGAGGTTTCTCCAGGGCCATGTGCCCATGAGGGAAGGGTTAGGACAGCCGTTACAGTTGGTGATTCAATCATTAGGCATGTAGATAGCTGGGTGGCTTGTGGACGTGAGGATCGCCTGGTAACACGCCTGCCTGTTGCGAAGGTAGCGGACCTCACGCACTACCTAGACAAGGTCTTAGATAGTGCTGGGAAGGAGTCTGCTGTTTTGGTACATGTCGGTACCAATGAGATAGGAAAATGTGGTAGGGAGGTTCTGGAGGCTAAATTTAGGCTTTTAGGTAGGAAGTTAAAATCCAGAACTTCCAAGGTAACGTTCTCCAAAATGTTTCCCGTTCCACACGCAGGACCCAAAAGGCAGGCAGAGCTCCAGAGTCTCAATTTGTGGATGAGACAATGGTGCAAGGATGAGGGTTTTGGATTTGTTAGGAACTGGGGAACATTTTGGGGAAAGGAGGGGTTCTTCCAAAGAGATGGGCTTTGCCTTAATCGGGATGGAACCAGGCTGCTGGCATTAACCTTTAAAAAGGAGATAGAGCAGCTTTTAAACTGAAAAATAGGGGAGAGCTGACAGTCACCCAAGAGCGCATGTTTAGGAACAATGTATCCTTGAAGAATACTACCAAAAAAATGAAGTTCGGGCACAGCAGCAGACAGGTTCCAATAAAGACAAAGGTAGCCAAAATGCCCTTGAGTACAGAGCAGATAGAGCTTAAAGATTCCAAATTACACCTGCCTACAGATAACCAGATTAATATGAATAAAATACAGTCTCTAAAATGTTTGTATTCAAATGTTATAGGTCTAAAAATAAGATGGGAAAGTGAGAATACATAGCACTAAATGAGAAGTTAGATATGATTCGTATCTCAGAGACATGGTGGAAGGAGGACAACCAGTGGGACACTGTGATATCTGGATACAAACTATATCATAATGGCAGAGCTGATCAAATTGGTGGAGGGGTTGTGCTCTATGTTAGAGAGGGCATTGAGTCACAAAGAATTAAAGTTTTGCAGGAAACAAAATTTGCTGTAGAATCTCTATGGATTGAAATTCCATGTAAAAAGGGGAAGGTGATGGCAGTGGGGGTGTACTATTGTCTGCCTGGCCAGAATGAACAAATGGATGATGAAATGCTCAAAGAAATCAGGGAAGTTAACAAAAGTTACAGAACAGTAATAATAATGGATGATTTCAATTACCCTGGTATTGACTGGATCAGTGTCACGGCAGGGCATGCTAGGGACATAAAGTTTCTAGATGAAATAAATGACTGCTTCTTGGAGCAGCCGTTTCATGAACCAATCAGAGGGGAAGCTATTTTTGACCTAGTCCTTAGTGGAACACCAGATCTGGTGCAAGAGAAAAGGGTGCTGGGTACACTTGGCAATAGTTATCATAGTATGATCGCATTTGATGGTAGGGAAATCCACAGTACTACCTTTTAAGTTTCAAAAGGGAGACTATGATAAAATGAGGAAAAAAGTTAAGAAAAAAACTAAGAGGAACAGTTGCAAAGGTTAAAGACTTACATTAAGCTTGGGTGTTGTTTAAAGATACTATCTTGGAAGCCCAGACCAGCTGTATTCCATGCTTTAAGAAAAGTGGAAGGAAGTCCAAAAACTGCCAACATGGTTTAAAGGTGAGGTCAGAGAGTCTGTTGCCAAAAAAGCATCTTTCAGGAAATGGAAAAAAGAGCCAAATGATGAAAACTGGAAACAGCACAAGCGCTAGCAAGTTAAATGCAAGGCATTGATAAAGCAGGCAAAGAGAGAATTTGAGCAGAAACTTGCTGCGAAAGCAAAAATGCGTAATAAAGACTTTTTCAAGTACATTCATAGCAAAAAACCTGTGAGAGAGTCAGTTGGACCATTAGAAGATAGAAGGGTAAAAGGGGCAGTAAGAGGGGATAAGGCTATAGTGGAGAGACTGAATGAATTCTTTGCTTCGGTCTTTACTGAGGAAGTTACATTAACTGGCTTGTATATAGTTGTCATGTTCTCCCTGTTAAGAAACTTGTTTATTGTATACCCAAGTTATTTTTACCTGTTTATTGTAAGCACAAATCACTAAACTGAGATGTGTAGATTTAATGTTTATTGTAAACCGCACTGATCTTACATTTTCTTTTATACCGCGCTATTTAATAAAATAAAATAAAAAGATGTAGGGATGTTACCCATGACTGAAGTGGTATTTAAAGGTGATACTGCGGAAGAATTTAAAGAAATATCGATACACCAGGAAGATGTATTACAACTATTTGATAAACTGAAGAGTAGCAAATCACCTGGACCGGATGGTATACATCCAAGTGTGTTGAAAGAACTGAAATATGAGATTGCAGACTTGCTATTAGTAATCTATGAACTATCATTAAAATTATCTGTAATACCTGAAGATTGGGGGACGGCTAATGTAATGCCAATTTTAAAAAGGGTTCCAGGGATGATCCGAGAAACTACAGACTGGTGAGCTTGACATCAGTACCAGAAAAAATGGTGGAAACCATCATAAAGAACAAAATTACTGAACATGTAGATAGTCATTGGTTAATGGGAGACAGCCAACATGGCTTTAGACTAGAAAGATCTTGTCTACTAATCTGTTATGGTTTTTTTGAAGGTGTGAATAAACAGGCAGACAAAGGTGAGATGGTTGATATAGTGTATCTGGACTTTCAGAAAGTCTTTGACAAGGCTAAATGGCTAATTTTCCCAATGGAAAAAGCAGAATAGTGGAATACCGCAGGGATCTGTGCTGGGTCCACTGCTTTTTGACAGAGGATTTTAACATGTTATCCACGATGACGCCTAAATCTTTTTCCTGGATGGTGGTTCCTAATGTGGGACCTTGCATCATGTAACCATAGTTTGGGTTGTTCTTTCCTAGGTGCATAACTTTGCACGTCCACATTAAATTTCATCTGCCATTTGGATGCCCAGTCTTTCAATTTATCAAGATTCTCTTGCAATTTTCCACAATCCTCATGGGTTTTAATAGCTTTAAATAGTTTAGTGTCATCTGAAAATTTGATAACCTCACTCATTATTCCCTTTTCCAGGTTATTTATGGATAGGTTAAAAAGCAGCGGACCCAGGAGGCAGAGCCGGCCAAGGACCAACATGGCCACTTAGGAGGTTTCTCCCGTAGACCCGAACAACAAATCCTGCTCTAACAGTGGTAGACAGGAAGGGAACTTCGAGGCGATTATTCCCCTGCCTGAAGAAAATGGCAAATTGTAAGCAGACGCATTTGGACTTTGCGAATCCGCAGAATACGGGCACAAAAAGATCACAGTCAGACTTGTCACCGCACAAGATGGTGCCGCAACAGGATTCAACAGAAGGGCTGCAGGAGATCTTGAAAGAGATTCGAGCGGTCCGGAACCGGGTAGACGCAAACGGTGAATCGCTGAACGAACTGCAGGCAGATGTGAAAGAAATGAAAGCGCAGGTGATAGCGCTCACAACTAGAGTGGAAAAGGTTGAGGTGACTTTTGTGGCGCACGAGGAACAAATCCTGCAATTGATAAAATCTGCATGGAGAACAGAGGTACTGGAGCGTAGTATCGAAGACATGAATAATAGAGCAAGGAGGAATAACGTACGGCTAATTGGGATCCCAGAAGGTGCAGAGGGGAAGGACCCAATCGCATTTCTGGAAGACTTAATTCCAAAGCTAGTGAAAATGGATTCTGCTCGCCCATTTGAAATCGAAAAGGCGCACCGCGTGCCGGCGTCAAGGAGACTACAAGCCAGGAGTCCATGGCCTTTGATATTTTTTGTCTTAAGACACCAACAAGTTGTCCAAATAATGTCGGCTGCTAAAGCTAAAACCTCCCTCCAGTATGAAGGACATAAAATCTTCCTCTACCCCCAATTTCAGTAAAATAACGATAGAGAAGAGAAAGCAATTCTTAGCATTTACGCCAAGACTGCAACGTCTCCAGGTGAGATACAGGTTATTTTACCTGCACGCTTCAAAATCACTTTAAATAATTTTACACGATCCTTTGAAGATCCTGCATTGCTAGAGCTATTCATTGAAGAACAAGAAGCGCTGCAAATGCAACAAGGTCAGTAACTGGTTTCTTTTTGTAATTGACTGGGCTCTGGCAGGAGGAGAGGAAGATCATCTTGCGACTCAGCGGTGCCTTGTTTTTGTTATGAGATGCCCTGAAAAGGCAGTGGTGCTACGTGTAGTGCCTCAGCCCTAAGCTTGGACTGCATAACTTTCTTGTTGAAGGATGTATGCTGGTGGCGTTGGGGAATGTTAACTATGGATGATGCTTGCAGTGTGGCCTGGGTAAAAGTGCTGAGATAATCGGGTGTATAAGGTTAAGAGGAGGGGATGATTGATCTTGTTTATGATCAACAGATGGGCAGTGACCCTAATTTAATTTGCTTTGTGTTATCAATATAAAAGGGGAATTTATGTGTAATGTAAGAATGTTAGGGGTGGGAAATATTTCATAATAAGGGTCTGGGTTGTGTCATGTGTAATGTACTTGCTGCTCACCTAAGGAAATGGTCCCCGGTTAAGGGGGGCGTAGGGTGGCTCTCTGAGAGGAAAAGGAATGTAGATCATAATTCACGGGTTCCCGCTTGTAATATTAGGATTATAAGTTGCCTGAAGATATGGATAAGGGGATAAAGATATCTCTGAACGTTAAGAACTTCCCTGTGAGTTCTATCTGCCTGTCTGTCTCCACATATTTATCTATCTATTTGCCCTTATTGGTGGGTTCCCTTACCTACTCCATTGTGTGTGCCCACAGTTCAGGAACAGCCTACTGGCCAGAGACACTTAGGTTCCTGCCCACCCTACCCCTCACTCCACCCACCCCAGGGGCTACATTGCCTATACAGTGGTCACATACGTGCCATCTGTCGTTCCTAACTTGGGTTAAAGCCCACATCTTCTTCATCTTTTCTTATTATTATTCTTCCTCTTCTGGGACTGTTTAATCAACATGTCGTGTATTCAGTGCAATAACTGTGGTACTTTCATTCAAAGACGAATCATTTGGAGCCTAAGAGCTCATCCTATATGCCTAAAGTCAGCTGCCATGCATGAAGAACTGACTCTACTAAGGAAAGACCTAGCTGCCATGCATAAAGAAGTGTCTCTACTGAGGGAGGAACTGGCTGCAATGAAGCGCACCTCTTCTAGGATACAAACTGAACAAAGTCCACCACCGCTCCCACAAAGAATCAAACATCACAGGAACAAATGGATCACAGTGGGTTCTGGTAGATTGCGACCTGTAACACAGAGATGTCCTATACATCAAGAGATATCCCTGCACAATGCCTTCTCTGCCTTGGCTAATGAGGATGCCCAATCCAAAGAAACTGAAGGACCCTTAAATGAGTCAGACAATGCCCAATCTCATGCTAAAGCACCAAATATGAAGAAAGCCTCACCAAACAGAAAACTACTACTACTTGGAGATTCCATCATCAGAGGCACCAACTTGGGAACACAGTTCAAAGGAGAGAAGATAGTCATGTGCCTACCAGGTTCTTCAGCCAGCAGGAATACAAACCAAGTTGTTGAAATACTTAGCGCAAAAAGTGAACACTCCAAACTTGATGTTATTATCCACTTGGGCACAAATGACCTGGCTAGAAACAGTGCCTCTACAGCCCAAAAGGACTGTCAATCTCTGGGAGAGCAACTCAAGCCCATTGTTAACAATGTTGCATTCTCAGAAGTTCTACCTGTTCTTGGTAAGGGGACAAAAAGGCTGCATCACATTAACAGCTTTAATACATGGCTCCAGACCTGGTGCAAACAAGAAGGATTCAGATTTATTGGCAACAGATGGACCAACAAGAGACTATACTGTGCTGATGGACTACATCTCTCTGTCACAGGGAAAAGAATCCTAAGTGAAAAATTCAGGCAGTATGTGGATATGCATTTAAACTAGGAAAAGGGGATGACGGATGTGGAAGGTCAACATCTGCATGCCACCCCCTGCAAAAGCAGAATAACATCAGAAACAGCCACACTTTTAAACCACACATCAAAAACAAGTGGGAAGAAGTGGGCAGAACAAAATCAATGCAAAATACACACAAGCCAGGTAAATGCTGGAAAGCAATGAGTACAAATGCTTGAAGATTAGCCAATAAAATTCCGGACCTGGAAGCCCTAATGGTAGAAACGGATTTGGACATCGTGGCCATTACAGAAACATGGTTTAATGAATCGCATGATTGGGATATAGCCATAGCTGGCTATAATCTATTCAGAAGAGACAGAAAAAATGGAAAAGGAGGAGGAGTAGCCTTGTATGTCAAAAGCAATATTAAAGCTACTGAAATGCAGGGGACATGGGGAAAAAAAGAAGTGGATTGCGTTTGAAAGAGGAAATGGCACTGTCATCCATATTGCTGTAGTCTACAGACCTCCGACTCAAATTGAAGAGAAAGATAACGAATTGATTATAGATATTGCCAAGATAGCAACAAAGGGGGAAGCGATCATATTGGGTGAGTTTAATCTACCTGATGTGGATTGGATAACTCTTTCTGCACATCTGGAAAGAAGCAAAAAATTGTGGATGCTCTACAAGATGCATTACTTAGACAAATGGTGATGGAACCAACCAGGGAAAGCTCAATGCTGGATGTAGTGCTCACCAAAGGTGATAGTGTGTTGAATGTCTGTGTGAGTGCCCCTGTGAGCAACAGCGACCATCACACTGTGTGTTCTGAGATAAAAGCCATGGTACAGGCCAATCATAGCAAGCTCAAAGTCCTAAACTTCAAAAACACTGACTTCAACAAAATGGCCGAGGACTTAAAGGAGGAGATGACGGGGTGGAAGGAGATAAGGGAAGTGGAATTGCAATGGGCTAAACTAAAGGCGGCAATAAAAGGGGCAACAGATAAATATGTAAGAAAAGTAAGTAAAAACAAGAGGAGAAGGAAACCTATTTGGTTTTCCAAAGAGGTGGCTGCTCAAATAAAGGCAAAAAACACAGCTTTCGCAAAATTCAAAAGCTTGCAAAGAGAAGAACACAGAAATGAATACAGGATCAAGCTCAAAGAGTCTAAAAGAGAAATAAGGATAGAAAAATCAAAGGCAGAGGAAAAGATGGCTAAAGATGTTAAGGGTGGCGACAAAACATTGTTCAGGTATATTCGGGAAAGGAAGAAGATCAGAGTTGGAATTGCAGGACTCAGAAGTGCTGGGAAAGGACTCGTGGAAAGTGATACTGAAAAAGCGAAATTGCTAAACAAATACTACTGCTCTGTTTTTACTAAAGAAGATCCTGGAGATGGACCAGCTGTGACTCCCAAATATAAAAATGAGAATGAAGTAGATACCACACCATTCACAGAAGATGAGGTGTTAGAACAACTTGCTAAACTGAAAGTGGACAAAGCCATGGGACCGGATGGGATACATCCCAGGATACTGAAAGAGCTCAGAGAGGTTCTTGCAGGACTGTTAAAGGATGTCTTCAACAGATCCTTGGAAACAGGAGAGGTTCCTCAGGACTGGAGAATGGCTGATGTTGTACCTCTACACAAAAGTGGTGACAGGGAAGAAGTGTCAAACTACAGGCCCGTGAGCCTTACCTCGGTGGTGGGAAAAGTAATGGAGGCGCTCCTGAAAGAGCGAATAGTGAACTTTCTCAAAACCAACAGGTTGCAAGACCCGAGGCAACATGGTTTTACCGAAGGGCGGTCTTGCCAAATGAATCTGATTGAGTTCTTTGTCTGGGTGACCAAGGAACTAGATCAGGGGCATGCAATGGATGTCATCTACCTGGATTTCAGCAAAGCCTTTGATACTGTTCCTCATAGGAGGCTTGTTAATAAACTCAGTAGCTTGGAGATGGGTCCCAAGATGGTAAACTGGATTAGAAATTGGTTGACTGACAGACAACAGAAGGTGAAGGTACATGGAGCTCACTCGGATGAGAGGAAGGTGATTAGCGGGGTGCCCCAGGGTTCGGTCCTGGGCCCGGCACTGTTCAATATATTTGTGAGTGATATTGCTGAAGGACTGAATGGAAAGGTCTGTCTTTTTGCAGATGACACAAAAATTTGCAACAGAGTGGATTCCCCCGAGGGAGTGGTTAACATGAGGAAAGATCTGCAAAAGCTGGAAGACTGGTCTAATGCTTGGCAACTACTATTTAATGCGAAAAAGTGCAGTGTCATGCACTTGGTTAGCAGAAATCCAAGGGAAATGTACATGATAGTGGGTGAGAGGTTGGTATGCATGGTTCAGGAGAAAGACCTTGGTGTGATTATCTCTGATGATCTCAAGGTGGCAAAACAGTGTGACAAGGCGGTGGCAAAAGCCAGGAGGATGTTGGGCTGCATACAAAGAGGGATTACCAGCAGAAAGGAAGAGGTACTTATGCCACTGTACAAGTCACTGGTGAGGCCTCACTTGGAATACTGTGTTCAGTTTTGGAGACCATATCTTGCATAAGATGTAAAAAGACTGGAAACTGTTCAGAGAAAGGCGACCAAAATGATTTGGAGCCTGCGTCAGAAGCCTTATGAGAAGAGACTTGAAGACCTAAATATGTACACTTTGGAGGAGAGGAGGGACAGGGGAGATATGATTCAGACCTTTAAATATTTAAAGAGAAATGACGAACAAACAAACCTCTTCCAAAGACGGGGAAGCTGTAAAACTAGAGGGCATAACATGAAGCTGCAAGGTGGTAAATCGAAAGGCAATGTCAGGAAATATTTCTTTACTGGAAGGGTGGTGGATGCTTGGAATGCCCTCCTGATGGAAGTGGTGGGGGCAAACACAGTGACAGAATTCAAAACGGCATGGGACAAACACAGCGGATCCCTTTACAGCAACAGCAAAAACAAAATAAACGGTACCATCTAACCTCTAAACCATCTAACGTCTCAACAAATAGGGGTGTCCTACATGGAGTGGTGGGTTCACCTCTAAACAAAGACATGGGGAGGGGTGGCCTGCACAGAGCGACAGGTGCACCTACTCTTGCCATCTTGCAGACTAGATGGACCATGCTGGTCTTTATCTGTCGTCACTTACTATGTTACCATATTACTATGTAAAGGGATTAAAAACCCGATAAAGAGAAAAAAGATCATTGCATATTGTAAACAACAACAAGCTGACCTGCTTTTATTACAGGAAACCAATTTAACTTTGGCAGAGACAAAAAAGCTAGAGGAAAGGCATTTTCATTTAATAGGGCAGTCGCCAGCAGCTCAAAAAAAACCCCGGGGTGGCCATATTAGGTCGAAAAGCGTTGGGGATCAAGGTTGAAGCCATGCACAATGATTTAAATGGGAGATGGGCAAAATCCACCATTTTAATAGGGAACACCAAATTGAAAATTCTTAACGTTTATGGCCCTAATAGTGATGACTCCAAATTTTTTATGGAATTAACGGCTGTGCTACAGGAGGGCGTGGTAGCCCCGGTCATTATGGGAGGGGACTATAATTTGGTATTGGATCCCTTTGTAGACAGGGATCTGGGCAGAGCGAAGAGATCCTCTAGAGCTAGAGTGGCTCTTAGGGCCGTCATGGAGGCTATAGGATTGGTTGATATATGAAGACTTTTTCACCCTAGCGCGAAAGACTACACATTTTTTTCGCCACCACACAAGTCCTTTTCTCGGATTGACTTTTTTCTGATCTCTAAATCTTTAGTTCCAGATGTGCGAGAGGTGGAAATTTTGAGCACTAACATCTCGGACCACGCGGCTATTGCTCTAAAGATGGGATGGTCGGGTGAAAGTGAGTGTAACCAGGCATGGTCCTTCAATAGGGCCTGGTTAGCAGATGCCTCATTTCAAGAAGAAATAAAAGTGGCAATAAGGGAATATTTTAGTATGAACAAATTAGATGACACGACAGATTGGGCTTGGTAGGAGGCCTTCAAGGCTTACCTTCGAGCAACTGTTACGAGTTTCACTATTAAGGAGAGTAGAAAGAGTAAGGCCTGATTAAGAATCCTGGACAAATTAGGGCTGGTGAGCGATTATGGCAAAAAAGCAAGCAGACACGGAAATATTGTTACGTCTTCAGAGATTAAGATACCAATATAATGAAATTTTAAGCTCGGAAGTTGAGCAAGTAGTGCTTAAACAACAGTCCCGATATCACGTTGAGCACAACAAAGCGGGTAGATTGTTGGCTAATGCTTTGAAAAGAAAACAGGAGAAAGCCTGAATTGCTTATATATCGGATCATAATCAAGATAGATTGACTAGTAATGAGCAAATCCTGGAAGCATTTTCAAAATACTATAAGAAGCTATATACATCGGATTTGTCCCCTGACACTGACTCCTCGAACGAGTTCCTGAGGAACTTAACTCAACCCAAAGTGGGGGAACAACAATCTAAAGAGTTGGATAGACCTTTATCAGGAGAAGAAATTTGAAGGGCAATAAACTCCATGGACACCGGAAAGGCAGTAGGCCCTGATAGCATACCCACAGAATTTTATAAAGTGTTCAGGGAGGATCTGGTTCTGTATTTACTAGTTTATTTTGAGGAACTGGGCAACTCTCAGGGGAACACGGGGAGCTTCTCGGAAGCTATGATTGTAGTGCTAGAAAAACCTGGAAAAGATCCTACGAAGGTCACAAATTATAGACCTATCTCTCTATTAAATTCTGATTATAAAATATATGCAACTATATTAGCGAAAAGATTATCCAAAGTTATAAGGGAATTAGTCCTTCCTGACCAGCGTGGCTTCATCCCTGGCAGGGCAACCTCTGACAATGCAAGGTTGTTTTGTAACTTGTTGGATAGAGCAGATCTCGCAGAGGTGCCCTATGTTGGTCTTTCCCTGGATGCAGAAAAAGCGTTCGATAGACTCGAATGGCCTTTTCTATTTAAAACCTTAGAGTTGTTCGGATTGGGCCCAGGGTATATAAAGATGATCCGAGTGCTATATGAGAGACCAAGGGCCCTCATTTTGGCAAATGGCATCCTGTCTCGACCCTTTTCATTGCATAGAGGCACACGTCAGGGGTGTCCTCTCTCCCCTTTGCTTTTCAATCTGGCCCTTGAGCCATTGGCCATTACCATTAGACAGAATAAAGATATCAGCGGATTTGTAATAGGTGACTGGCAAGTGAAACTGTCGGCATATGCAGACGATCTTTTGCTCTTTACCCAGCCTTCCGCAGTTCCTGAGGTCCTAAAGTTGATTGAGTATTATTCTGGGATGTCGGGGTACCATATAAACTGGACTAAGTCAGTGGCCTTCCCCATAAATAAGTTAACTACAGCTGAATCTATGGCAAGGTTCCCTTTCTGTTGGGAGGCAGGCAATGTCACATACCTGGGAGTCAAATATGGGGTAGAGGTTGATCAAATAATCCAAAGGAATATGAAGGATTTGGTGCAGGCAGTACGGAATCTGATTTTAACATGGTCCCCACTCCAACTAACGTGGTGGGGCAGATTAGAAACTATAAAGATGACTTTAATGCCCAAGAATAACTATGTGCCGGGAATGCTGCCATACAGGCTACCGGCAGATGTATACTCTGCTCTCGAAAGATGCCTGAGCAGATTTCTATGGGGGGGATCACAGCCCAGAATTGCTCTCAAGAAACTCAAAACTTCTAAGGATAATGGGGGAGTACAATTCCCAGATTTCCGCTGGTATCATCAGGCCTTCCTGTTAAAACAGGGGGCATTATGGGCGAGTAGAGAGGAGCTGACCCAAAAGCCAATTTGGTTGGAAATAGAGAGTCGAGTGGTAGCGCCTTGTCCAACTTTCTTGCTTCTAGGTATGAAGCACCCGGAAGGGACTTTGGTGGGGAATGCAATTTCAGCAACGCAAGAGGCATTTTTAGCACTTGGGCAGAGTGCCGGAAAGGATAACCCGCCTTCTAAGATGCTCCCGCTCTGGTGGAATCCATTGTTGAGAATCAATGGAAAGATGTTTGCATGGAAGAGGTGGCAAGTGTGCAGCATCTGGTCTCTAGGTCAACTCCTGGGGCCAAAGGGCTGGAAGGCTTTCTCCTCTCTGCAACAGGAGTTTCTGTTGCCTGGGACCGTTTTTGTGCAATGGCTTCAGCTTAGACATAGTGTGAAAGCAGCTAGGATCAATATCAATGAAGTGGCTGCAGAAAGTGCCCTTTGTAAAAAGATTAGAGGGGCAGCAGAAGTAACGAATGCTGCCTCTATGATTTATACCTATTTTAGAGAATGTGCCCCGCGCAATTTGATGGGACTTGGAAAAGTATGGGCATCAGATGTGAAGTGTTTTTTATCTCCTAAAAGTTGGAAAATCCTCTGGGGTCCAATATCAAGGGTCGCCAGGTCAGCGGCGATTACACAGTTTATGTTTTTTTTCATGCATCGTGTACATATCACGCCAGTAAAATTGGCCAAATGGGATAAATCTACCGGGGGAAAGTGTTGGTCCTGTCAGAAGGAAATAGGTACATACATACACATGATAAAAATGTGTCCCAACGTTCAGAGGTTTTGGAGGCTTGTATGGGTCAGAATACAGAAGATATTAGACTTTACATGTGCTTTATCCTGGAATATTATTTGTCTCAGATCATTAGGGAACATCCCAGGTTTATCTAAGGAGAAGTTTTTCTTACTGAATTTTATGTTAGCCATTGCTTTAAAAGTCATATTTATTAACTGGAAAAACTCTCAAAACTTGAATAGTGAGGAGCGGTGGAACCTGGTGTGCCAATGTGCCAGGTATGAAAAATTATATAGTAAACTGCACCAGTCGGGCACAGTTGGCCCTAACTTAGAAAAATGGTCGAGGTTGGACAAATTTGCAGCCAGAGCAACGGTCTGCAAAGACTTGTCCCCTGACGTAAAAGGTCATATCCCCCCCCAGTTAACTCTGAGGGGGGGGGGGGGAATTGAAGTTTAATTGTGTAGAATTCTGTGACTTAAAGCAAAAGAGGGAATTCTCAGAGGGCCGGGGAGGGAGGGGGGAGTTACAAGGGTGATGGTTGTAATATGCGTGTTAATGTTCATAATTTAAGTTGTTAATGTAAAAACTATAAATAAAGATTAAAAAAAAAAAGCAGCGGACCCAGCACAGATCCCTGGGGTACTCCACTATTCACCTTTCTCCATTGGGAAAATTGGCCATTTAACCCTACCCTCTGCTTTCTATCTTTTAGCCAGTTCCTGATCCACAATAGTATACTGCCTCCTATCCCATGACTTTTTAGTTTTGCCAAAAGTCTCTGATGAGGGACTTTGTCAAAGGTTTTCTGAAAGTCCAGATACACCATATCAACTGCCTCACCTTTGTCTACCTGTTTATTCACACCTACAAAAAAACATAACAGATTAGTAAGACAAGATCCATGTTGGCTGTGTGCCATTAAGCCATGACTATTTACATGTTCAGTAATTTTATCTTTATGATTGGTTTCTATCATTTTTCCCTCTACTGACGTCAGGCTCACTGGTCTGTAGTTCCCTGGAACCCTTTTTAAAAATTGGTGTTACATTGGCCATCCTCCAATCTTCAGGTATTACAGATGATTTTAATGATAGTTCACAGATTACTAATAGCAGGTCTGCAATCTCATATTTCAGTTCTTTGAACACCCTTGGATGTATACCATCCAGTCCAGGTGATTTGCTACTCTTCAGTTTATCAAATAGTTGTGATACATCTTCTCTCTTTCCCTGCCTTATCAATGCCTTGCATTTAACTTGCCAGTGCTTGTGCTGTTTCCAGTTTTCATCATATGGCTCTTTTTGCATTTCCTGAAAGTTGCTTTTTTGGCAACCACAGCCTCTCTGATCTCACCTTTAAATCATGCTGGTAGTTTCTTAGACTTCCTTACACTTTTCTTAAAGCGTGGAATACAGCTGGTCTGGGCTTCCAAGATAGTATTTTTCAACAACACCCAAGTTTTATGTAAGTCTTTAACCTTTGCAACTGCTTCTTTTAGTTTCTTCTTAACTATGTTCTTCATTTTATCATAGTCTTCCTTTTGAACGTTAAAAGGTGTATTTCCTTACCATCCCTCCTCCATTAATTAAATCAAATGCGATCATGCTATGATCACTATTGCCAAGTGGCCCCAACACCCTTATCTCTTGCACCATATCTGGTGTTCCACTAAGGACATGGTCCAAAATGGCTTCCCCTCTGGTTGGTTCATGAGCCAGCTGCTCTAAGAAGCAGTCATTTATTTAATCTAGAAATTTAATCTCCATAGCATGTCCTGCCGTGACACTGACCCAGTCAATACCGGGGTAATTGAAATCACTTGTGTTAGCTTCCCTGATTTCTTTGAGCCTTTCATCATCCACTTTAATCCTTTGTGACTCAATGCCCTCTCTAACATAGAGCACAACCCCTCCACCAATTTGATCAGCTGTATCATTACGATATAATTTGTACCCAGGTATCACAGTGTCCCACTGGTTGTCCTGCTTCTACCACGTCTCTGAGATACCAATCATGTCCAACCTCTCATTTAGTGCTATATATTCTAACTCTCCTATCTTATTTTTTAGACTTCTAGCATTTGCATACAAGCATTTTAGAGACTGTATTTTATTCATATTAATCTGGCTATGGGTGGGCAGGGGTAATTTGGAATCTTTAAGCTCTGTCTGCTCTGTACTCAAGGGCATTTGGGCTATTGTTGTCTTTATTGGAACCTCTCTGCTTATATGCCCTAGCTTCAATTTTTTGGTAGTATCCTTCAAGGATACATTGTTCTGAACCATGCGCTCTTGGGCGACTGTCGGCTCTCCCCTATTATCTAGTTCAAAAGCTGCTCCATCTCCTTTTTAAAGGTTAATACCAGCAGCTTGGTTCCATCCCGATTAAGGTGAAGCCTTTCCCTTCTGAAGAGCCCCTCCTTTCCCCAGAATGTTCCCCAGTTCTTAAGAAATCCAAAACCCTCATCTCTGCACCATTGTCTCATCTATGCATTGAGACTCCGGAGCTCTGACTGCCTTTTGGGTCCTGCACGTGGAACAGGAAGTATTTCGGAGAATGCTACCCTGGAAGTTCTGGATTTCAACTTCCTACCTAAAAGCCTAAATTTAGCCTCCAGAACCTCCCTACCACATTTTCCTGTCATTGGTACCGACATGTACCAAGACAACAGCACTATCTAAGACCTTGTCTAGGTGGTGCGTGAGATCCGCTAACTTCACACCAGGCAGGCATGTTACCAAACGATCATCATGTTCACCAGCCACCCAGCTATCTACATGCCTAATGATCGAATCACCAACTATAATGGCTGTCCTAACCCTTCCCTCATGGGAATATGGCCCTGGAGATACTTCCTCATTGCGAGAGGGTTTTAGTTCATCTGGAGGACAGTTCCTAGCTATAGGATCACTTCCTGACACACCAGGGTAATGCTCTCCTGTCACGTGACCTCTCTCCTCCATGGCAACAGGGATGCTGCCAGACTGGAGGTGGGACTTCAGTACTATATCCCTGTAGGTCTCATCTATTTACCTCTCTGACTTCCTTATGTCCTCCAAGTCTGCTACTCTAGCCTTCAGAGATCGGACTCATTCCCTGGGGGCAAAGAGCTCCTTACACTAGTGCACACGTATGACCCCTCAACAACTGGGAGAAAATCATACATGTGACATTCAAAGCAAAAGACTGGAAAACCCCCATAATGCTGTTGGACTACTGTCTGCATCTTAGTTTTAAGGTTGTGTTTAGGGTTGGTAGGGATACTTAGACTAGTAAAACTACACATAAGACATTTAATGTACTTTGTTCACCTGAAGCTTAATTAATCTCAGGTCTTTAATGTATGCCTGATGAGGATAAACAGCTGCACCTGAGAGTGAATATGGCACCTCCTTTCTGAGAGGATTATGCATCTATAAAGCTAAAATTATCCCAGGGGTGGGTGGGTGTCAGGGATGGAGGGAGGGAAAAAGACATATTAAAGCTGGCTGCTGCTCAGTACCCTGTCCTGTGCTTTTAAGGTAATCTGTGACCAATTTCCAGGGGGAGTCCCGCAGCCCTTGCTTGGATAGAGGGAGTCTTGGGTTCTAGATTTAACCAGAAAGCTCTCTGCTGTGTTTTAAATTTAAACGGAAAGCTCTTTGCTGCTACTAGGCCCTGAGTGATTTAACAAATACACTGGGTTGACAGATTAATCAGCTTTAATCTAAAGAATTCCTTTTTTCCCCCGAGATTTAGAAAAATTCCCAGAAGTAAATACTTACAATTGCAGATCTCTCTCCAGAGGTAGCAGTCCCCTTTTGTAGTCCTTGAAGACTAGGTTGGCTTTTTCTTTTCTTTGTAATACTTTTCCATATTCATATGTTTAAGGTACCCAACACATCTCATTGAGTATGCTGTGGGCTGTATGTAATGACAGACACACATCAGTGTGCTGTAGACACACATCCTTTCCCAAAATAACACCTACATTTCACTTGACTATTAAGTTCATCAGGTTGCTGTTGCAACCCCTAGGCAGGTCAGTGACATGGTGATCAGTCCTATGTTGCACATACTTTGTAGATGATAGTTATACAGTATGGCCCCTATTACATTTCATCTGTTTAGTTTGCAAAATCATGCCAATGTGCCTGGCATATGCAGTGCTCATCAGATGGCCATGCCTGTCACCAATACGCTATGCATGCAATAGGTGACCATGTGCTCAGTGCCCATTTGTGCATTGTATGGCATTTAAATCAGGGTTTACAAATACATGACGCAGACAAATGAGCATAAGACATGTGTTGAGACCTGTGATAAGGAAGCTTATCATAGCTCAGGAAGGAGCTATAGAAAAGGTGAAGTGACTCTGAACAAGCAACCTGTCAGTTCTGGTAGAAATAAGAAAACAGAATTTTTCCATAAAAGACTACCAGTCCCAGAATGCACCAGGTTTCCAACAGCCATTAGAGGAGCTGAAGTGGGGAAACGTGTGTTCAATCAGGAGGGCTATGAGGTAATCCCTAAGCACTCATCTCAAAGGGCAGGGCCTGATTCAGCACAGCTGCGCTGTGCTAGGGTGAAGCACTCATCTAAGCAGAATAAAGGTAGAGTTTATTCTACAGAGAATCATCCTCAGTTTCATCTTCATGATCTTGGACAGCTTCATCATCGGGAGGATCATCAGAAGCAGAAGCCAGAGCGGACGGACAGAGAGGGCAAGAAACCCTTTGGAAGAAAGAAGAGAAAAGCATTTGGGAGGTCTAAAGGAGTCCAGAGCAGTACGTATACTGGGAGACATTCAAAAGGCCAGCATACACCATTGGACTGGGGAAAGCCAGAGGAATGGTGCTGCAGGGCTAGGAATCTCCAGACGGTACCTGTGAGGGAGACGGCTGCACTTGGAAGGGACCCTAAGACCCGTGCCAGAAGGTATGTGAAGAGAGACCCAGTGTCCAGGGATCTGGATTGGAAGGCTGGACATAAGAACTGGACTACATACTGGCCAGGCTATTTAGAGAGGAACTCTAACAGCAATGGAAGCTCAGGTATGAACACTGATCTATGCCCTAGCTATACCCTTGAAAGACAGCAGGGAAACAAGTATTCTCCTGAGAGTGCTCCAATGAGAAATTCCTCTGTGCCAATCCATGATATTGAACCCATGATTGTTGAAGAAGGGGGAGAGGTCTTAGATACAGGCTGTGAATACATGGATTGCTCTCTGTCTAAACTCCTTTGGTAATTTACTGTTACAAAGTACAACAACCATCACAAAGAAATACAAACTTGTTCTTTAATCTACTCAGAAAAGCTCCTGAATAGGATTTGAGCCAAGCAGTAGAAAGTAAGCCAGCTAAGGGGTTTCAGCTGGATAACTGCTAGCAATTGAGCCTTACCTAATTGCTTGTGAGCTCTGAGGGAATCACTTCTGAGTCTATATATGAAGATATAAGAAGTTAACCTGAAAAGAACAGTTTTTCCCTTCTTTGTGGGTTTTGCTTGTTGTTTGATGCACTGCTAAGAAAATATTAGCTAGAGCCTACAGAAAAGACCATTCTGTTACCATCCTGGTCTTTATTCTTTTGCTTTGATTGCCTGACAAGTTCAGCTGTTGTTTTCCTGATTTTGTTTTACTAAGTTTAACACTGAAAGCAAGTATCCTGTTTTATGTGCTACCAAGCATATCTGTGTTGGGAGAAATAACCCCATAAATAAATATCTTATTGGCTTTACACTCAAGCACAACTAATTATTGTGAGCGGCTGTGTCTGGTGTGAATGGACTGCATTTCCCACAATCCCTTGCAAATCATATTGATATATGCCTTTGCCAAGACTGTGAACATTCTCACCCAGGCATCCGTCTGACAGACCCCTACATTGCATTCTCATTAGAAACCTGCCCAACATCTGTGCACCTATGTGTCTGCCCAATGTATGTGTCATTCCTGCAACTGTCCACATCTGCACCACATGCATTGTACTATTACCTGATGACACACGCAGCCATGTGTTGTGCACATATGTCCATATATGACACATGAGTGGATACCAGTACACTTTCTTTAGTTGTATATATATTGTGGATCATCATGTGTACTGACAGGGACACCATGTTCATCAATGCAACAATGTTATGTACTTGGCAGTATTAGATATCCAATTGCAAGCCTGTCAAATGATGTAGATGCATATAGGTGTGCCTATATGTCTCCCTGTAATCTATCATACTTCTTTAACCCTGAATGTCGGGAAAACCATGCTGATGTGAAGTCACCAGTATAGATTACTATATATGTGAAATCCCTCAGGAAACTATTGCAGGCTGCTATGTCACAGCTATGTTTCTTTTACTCACACATCCCAAGCACAGATATCATTGCAAGGGCGAAGACATATCCTCATCCAAGGCTATGCACCAAGTAGCAATTGCAGTCATATGTGCATAATGTCCACTCAGGGATGCTGCAGGCAGTAGGACCCCCACAGACACACATAGGATGTGTTGACAAATTGTATGTGCATTTGACCTTGAACACCGACAATGTGTGTGATGTGCATCACAAATGCCTTGTGCTACCCTGTGTCTGTGACATGCAAAATGGTGGCACAACACAAACATTGGACTGCTCTGTGTGTTCAGAATGCTCTATCATGTGCCATTGATGAACATTCTATGTATGATCCCTCAAATTGTGAGGTTCAAGATGGCTGTGGCAAGTCCATCTGAGCACAGGAACACTGCAGCCACACCCATGTGACATGTGTGCCTGCAGTGTTGAAAATAATGGTCATGTCCAAGGCCTCTATTGCATACAAGTGATGAGGACACATTGGAAAAGGGAGTTGCATGTGAAATGTCATCAATATTTATTTACAAAGCATTTACAGAAAAAAACCCATAATCCCCACTGAGACAATGTTCTATGATATTACAACTCATTGACACCGTGGATGACCCCTTTGTGGCTAGTGAGATCCCCTTGCCCTCCCAACCCCTCTCTTGTGGTGCCTGGGGTAGGTGATTGTGTGATGTGTCTCCAGCAGACGTTGCAAGGTAGCTTTGATTCTGTCTGTGGCAGCAGCCATGGTGTGTAGACCCTGTGACATTTGGTGAAACCCCTCTGTCATGGTGTGAACAACAGACTCCCGGTACTTGTGCAGCTCGGCACGTACACACCTGCAGATCCTCCCGCATACCTGTGGAAATGACAGTGGCATGGTGATAGGCATGCATGGTGAGTGAAGTCAGAGTATGCACATGTGAGATGTGAATGATGGATCTGTGTGGGATAGGGACTGCAGACCACACATGTATGTCGTGTGTTTGTAATGCTGGTGTGGAGCAATGCAGAATGCACCAGGATGGTAGGAGGTTGATGTTTACCAGGTACAAGCAGTCTATGTGGGTGAGTGGTAGAGCTTGAGAGCAATTTGTGGGCCATGATAGGGGCACTGAGAAACATGGTCTGGGACACCATATATGTGATAACATAGATGTCCACAATTCTCTGGCTCCAAATGTCCCCAAATCTTGGCCAAGTGTGTTGTATATGATATTGTGCCAGGAATGTATGTGGCACCAGATGCAGTGTAAGCACAAAACAAAATGGGCATGTGTGGCATGTATGGCACAGAGATATGCACAGCACATCCAGCAGGTATCACATTATATGTAGAGATCTGTTCACTGACACCCTCTCTGTACCTGTAGCATATTGCAAATAATACACACCTGTGAGGTTTTCGGTGGTGGTGGCCGAGAATACATCCATATTGTGTACAAGCCCATCCATCACTGTCCATGGATCTCTCCTGCCCTCATAAGTGGCATCCTGGCCAGACACACGGTTGCCATGTTCCCTGTTCCCGACCCAGTTATGCACTTTCCTCCACTATGTGAACCAGTATGCTCTATAGGGTAGGCCTGCCCCTCCACATCAGATTTAGAGCATGATGTCATGATTAGCTGGAACTCCTCATCCACATCACACTCATCTGAAATGGTGGCTACCTCCTCACTGGGGTGCTGCTGAACATCATGAGTACCAGGAGACAATGTCTGACCCTGGGCCTCTGGGATGTTGCCTGCTGCCTCCTCCTCAGCCTGTGCCAACACCTCCAGCCCTGTGTCTGGACACATCCCACTGATTTTCTCCAGCTCTGGGGTGTAATCGTCTCAGCTTTCATGAGCAGATGCCATGTCATCCATGGATGAGAGGTCACTTGTGAAGAAATACATACAAACATGTCTTCAGGAAGCATGTCCACTGCCCATGTGTTGACATATTTATGGCTATCAGAAATGATGGAGAGGTGTGTGCTATCTGTGTTAGAAATGAACCCACAATGCACAGGGGCTACATGTGTATGATTTGATGAATGTATGTAGTGTTTTCTGTGGGACAGTGTGTAATGGGCATGGGCGGTGTGGCAGGGCATGTCATGTTGGAAAATATCTGTGTTTCAGACTCCACACATCGGTGTGATTGGAAGGTGTTGTATGTTAATGATGGCAGGGACACTGCATGATGGTGTGGCCACAGACACACAATGTGGCAAATGACAAGGGTGTGTATTCACATTTGAGGTTTATGAAGGCTGGGCTACCACTGTGTCTGTTGTGAAAGAGTGAGTAGGTGTGGCAGGATTCAGGTGTGCAACATGTGTGAACAGGAGAGGAAGGAAGGTGTTGTTGGTCATACTGCTGTGGTATGTGATGAGGTTTACGTGCCACTGGCTGATGTGGGTGATGGATGTGGCAGGAGGAGGGCGAGAGAGTTCAGTGCATGTGATGCTGTCCATTGGGTTATAGTCATGGTGTGGGCACGCAGTGGCACATACAGAGGGTGCCTGTGTGAAGTACGTGTGTGCTGTAGGCAACTCTGCACCTATGTCAGTATGTGTCAGACTCTGTCACCTTCCACCTTGTAAAACTGTCGTACATGCAACTGTTTGTGTAAACGGTGCTACTGAGAGGTGAACGTGGTAGCACAGATGTGTGATGGTTTATTTTATATTTGAACACCTTTACAGGGCTTTAGGTAGAGGGTAAGTAAGAGGGGGAGGTGATAGTGTTTGAAAAGTGTCCTCTAGATTGGTGACTGTAGGTGCTGTAGGAACAGTTGTGCACTGCCTTTTTGGTGTGAAGTGCTGATGTATCAGGTGATCATTTTGTTTCCTGGAGGCATCACCACAAGGTGGTTATATAGAGATGTCATGAATGTCTGCAGACCTGTGCAGTGCTGCCAGTGTGCATGCTGTTAAGGGCCAGAGGGTACTGTGAGACAGTTGACTATTTTATTATTTATTTTATTTATTTACAGTTTCTTTTATACCGCGCTATTCGTCATCAGTGCGGTTTACAATGAACATAAAAACTACACGTCTCAAATAATTGATCTGTGCTTACAATGAACAGGACAATAAACTTGGTATACATTAAACAGGTTTCATGAACAGTGAAACAGAGAACGTGAGAACTATGTACAAAGCAACTAAATGCAGCTATATGTAGAGCTACATGAATCTAGGTGAAATTTTCTTAGTGAGAGGAGGTGCAAAGTGAGATTGCGGTTCTACGGATTAAGACTGTGGAGTGCATGGGTTTAATGTGTTGGCCTGGGGTGTGGAGGTGGGTTGGTATGGGAGGGTGTCCGAAACATCGTAGTGCTGCAGGAACAGGTGATGCTTCAGTGCCTTCCTGAACTGGGAGAGGTCACTGATGGTTCTGATGCCTGATGGTAGGGCGTTCCAACATGATGGTGCAAAGTAAGAGAAGGCTCTGGATCTAGTGACTTGAGAGCATTTCGTGATTGCCTTGGGTAGTACAAGAGAGTTGGAGGCAGTCGATCTCCTTGCTCGATTAGGGGGTGTAATTGATATCAGGTCAGTGATAGTAGATGCGGAGTAGTTATTGATCACCTTGTGAGTCATAGTTAGGATCTTGAAAGAGATCCTAGATTGTATAGGCAGCCAATGTAACTGTTTCAGTATTGGAGTGATGTGGGTTCTCTTGGAGGCTCCATAAAGGATTCTTGCAGCTGAGTTCATTGCCAATTGTAAGGGGTTAATCGTGCTCTTTGGTAGGCCATGTAGGATCGCATTGGCGTAGTCTAGGTGAGGCATTATTAAGGCCTGAAAGACTGATCGAAAGTCGTCCGGTTCTAGCAGCTGACGCAGATAACGAAGGGTCCGGATTCTATGTAGGTTCATTGATAAAGGCCAGATGTGTGTCTGTATCCAAGGTGACAGGAGTTGTCTGGGCTTGTAGCTGGTCAAATAGCTACTACTCCATGTGTATCTGGGGTAGTCAGAGGAGCAGTTTGGGAATTCAGGCAATGTGAGTGTGACATGTAGCTTGGTGGATTGTCCTAGGACACTGTCTGGAGGGGAGTTTGTCGAGATGGGAGGTATGAGTTGCAGCAGGCTGTGATACATGTAGTCACAGTACCTGGTGTTGGTAATGATCATGTATGTTATTGGAGAAAATATGCCTGATGGGTGTGTATTGTATGGAGAGGCTATAGGAACATATTCAGGTAGTACTTGGACATTGTCATGCATGGGCATTATGGCACTATGGAGAAGAATATGTTATTGAGAACTGAAAAATGAAAAGTGTCACTATTTTGTGCTAAGATGTCAGGTGTGGTAGTAAAGTGAGTGTTGCTATGGGGCATCCACACCTCTTGCAGATACACACACTTGTAGTATTTATTTATTTATCAGGTTTTATATACCGCTTTATCATTTTAATCAAAGCGGTTTACATTGTAACTTAAACTTAGTAATGTACATTAAACAGGGAAATTGATAACTTGGATTTTTCTGAGGCAATGGAGGGTTAAGTGACTTGCCCAAGGCCACAAGGAGTACTAGTGGGAATCAAACCCTGGTCTCTGGGTTCCCAAGCCAGTGCTCCTAACCATTAGGCTACTCCTATGTACCTGAATTAGGGTGTGCTGTGTCCAGCTCCTCTGATAAACCACAGATGTATACTGGTCCAAGGCACTGTGCCAGTTGCTCCTCCAAAGAGCTCAAGGGTGAAGGCAGTGCCTTCCCACCTCCGGTGCCTAATGTGTGCCTGCGTGCCTCATTTATCCGTGCCCGTACAGATCTTTCAATGTCTGCGAATCATTTGCGTATGGCCATACAATCCCATGTCAGTCCACCCAAGGCTGACAAAGCCTGCCTTATGTCCTCCCATGTCTCATTCTTCACACTGACCGGGGTTTTACTACTCAGACTGCCAAATAGTACCTCATAGTGCTCAAGAACATGTGGCAGGAGCATGTCATTCCTTCTCGTTTCTCCGGGCCAGTCCAGGGAACGATAGGGTTGTCAATCCCTTCCAGCAGCTGAGGACTGTAAAACCAAACTTTTGCCAGCAACTTAAGCCCCTCCCCTTGCTGTTCCACTCCAGTCTTACAGTCCTCAGCAGCTGGAATGGATGTTGGTTCGATGCCTCTCCCTCCTCATTGCCTGCTCATTGAAGACTATCGGCAGCTAAAGCAGACTTAATAGGCAGATAGGCTCTAGCTGAGCTGTAATTTTGCTTATTTCCCTGGCACAGCGACAATTGCCTGATTTTATCGGAGAGCCGGTACTGAGAGTTACCTCAGTGTGCGAGGCAGAGCCTGCCTCACAGCACCCGGAGTCTCTCGCATGCAGGAGGTTAGATCTGGGAGCCCCAGAATCCACCCGTCCTTGCAGAGCCTCGTGTTTCCATCTCCCGCTAGCTGCGGAACAGCGGAGACACGGCCCGGAGCGCAGCGGTCAGGGGCGCAAGGTAGGAGGCAGCTAATTGAATCGGGTCCCTTGTCTCTAGCATAGGCTTCGCGGCAGCGTGTGACGGGGTTTGCGGTTGGTCGGCGTTTCGCGTGTTGCTGACAGGGTTTTTTTTCCGGGCCGGTTGCCAGTGTCCCCCTCACCTTTCCCTCAGTCGGATCGCTGTTTTTTTCTTGAGCGCGATGGAGGGCAAGTCGGAGCAGAAGCAGGGGGAGAAACATCACCTTCCTTCCGAAAAGGCGGGAACGGCGGTCATTTTATCTGAGCCGGCCGCTTCTCCCGCGGGGCAGTCCAGGCCTAGCAAACGCAAATCAAAGGCGCATAAAGAGGCTCCAGCGCCGGTCCCACAGCTCCAGCCTTACCTGAAGCTCAGGGAGAGCTGGCTGCGTTGTTTTCGCCGGATTTCATTTTGGCCTTGCATAAGGCCTATATGCTGAAGGCTTCTCAGCTTCTATGTCCCTCACTGTCAAAGGATGGGGAGGACATGGTCCAACATACAGCATCTGCGTTGGATCCGGATGAGGGTCCTTCCCAGAAGGGGGCAGTACTGGAACCTGGGCTCGAAGGCGCAGAGTGGAGGATGGGGAGATTGTTTCTGAAGCAGGTATAGACTGGCCCATGGAACTGGAAGAAGGCGAACTGGCTCCGGGGGAGGATCCTAATGTATTTCGCGTATTCCGTAAGGAGGAACTCGGGGCTCTTATTGCACAATCCTTGGCCGCTCTAAATATTGTGATGCCCTCACTGCCCCAAGAGCCCTTGGAAGATCCCTTGTTGCAGGGCTTTAAGTCAGAGCAGCGCTGCTTCCCCGTTCATCGAGTTATTAGGCAGATGGTGGAATCGGAGTGGGAGTTCCCGGAGGCTACCCTTCGGGGGGCTCGCGCTCTGGGTCGCCTTTACCCTATTCCCCTGGAGGAAAAGGAGTTATTGAAAATGCCTAAGGTGGATGCCTTAGTCTCGGCGGTGACTAAGAAGACGACGATCCCCGTCGAAGGTGGAGCGGCGCTTAAGGACCTGCAGGATAGAAAGCTGGAGGTTCTCCTGAAACAGGCCTTTGATTCCAGTGCTCTGGCGTTGCAGACGTCCATTTGTGGGGCGTATGTCTCCAGAGCTTCGATTCGTTGGCTCCAGGGAGAGTCGGCGGCGCAGTCTCAGGAAGGTTCGTCCGCTGAGGGAGCTAAGTTGGAGTCGGCAGCGGCTTACCTAGCGGATGCTTTCTATGATTTGGTTCGAATCTCTGCAAAGTCTATGGCTTCTGTGATTGCGGCCCGCCGTTTCCTTTGGCTGAGGAACTGGGCGGCTGATGCTTCTTCGAAGGCCAGGCTCAGCAAACTCCCCTATAAAGGCAAACTGCTTTTTGGGGAAGCCTTGGAGAAGATTGTAAAGGATCTCGGGGACTCCAAAGGGAGTCGTTTGCTGGAGGATCGGCCTAAGGCACCTAGAGCGGGCTTGGGTTTTAAAGGTCCAGGTCGTGATTCTCGCAAATTTAGGGGAGCACGGTTTGCTCCCTATCTGAAGTCTCGTTTCGGCCCTCGCAATCAGTCCTTTCGGGGGGCTTGGGGCTATGGCAGAGGTTATTTCAATGCTCCACAGGGGGCAGCGAAGAAACCTCAATGAAGGTCAGATGGTCCAGGTGGAGAGGCCTGTAGGGGGTCGCTTGCAGGGGTTTCTCTCTGCCTGGGCCGCGATTACATCAGATCGATGGGTTCTCGAAATCATTCGGGAGGGGTATGCGTTGGAGTTTGCTCTCCCGTTACGAGAAGCCTTCATGGTGTCTTGCACGGGAACAGGACAGAAAAAGCAGGCTGTAAGCGATACACTGCGCAGGTTGTTACAACTACAGGCGGTGGTTCCCGTGCCACCAGACCAGTGCGGACTAGGTCGATACTCGATTTATTTTGTGGTTCCCAAGAAAGAAGGTTCTTTTTGTCCCGTTCTCGATCTCAAGCAGGTAAACCGCTCGTTAAAAGTTACGCATTTTCGGATGGAAACGCTCCGGTCCGTCATTCGAGCCGTGCAGAAGGGGGAATTTCTCTCCTCCCTAGATCTCACCGAAGCTTATCTGCACATTCCGATCCACCCCGATCATCAGCGTTTTCTGAGATTTGCGCTGCACGAGGGTCATTTCCAGTTTCGGGCGATGCCGTTTGGCCTAGCAACGGCGCCTCGGACGTTCACGAAGGTGATGGTAGTTGTAGCGGCGGCGTTGCGCAAGGAAGGTATTCGGGTTCACCCTTATATGGACGATTGGTTGATCAGGGTCGATTCCTATCAGGAAGTGGTAACGGCTACGGCGCGAGTTGTGCAGGTACTCGAGCAGCTCGGCTGGGTCGTGAACCGGGCGAAGAGTCAGTTGCATCCAGTCCAGCAGCTTACTTACCTGGGTGCCTTGTTCGACACCGACGTGGGGTCAGTAGCTTTGCCAGAGAGCAGAGTGTTGAAGATCTTGGGTCAAGTGAAAGCATTCTTAGCTCAAACTGCTCCGTCGGCGTGGCGGTACCTGCAGCTCTTGGGCTCCATGGCGGCGACTCTGGAGCTGGTTCCTTGGGCCAGAGCACGTATGTGGCCTCTGCAACAAGCCTTGTTATCCAGGTGGTCTCCTCAGCTTCAGCCTCTATCTCAGAAGCTGGTTTGTCCGGAGGCAGTGAGGCTCAGCCTACAGTGGTGGTTAGACACCTCTCATCTGCGAGCGGGGGTTCCGTTAGAGGAGCCGATGTGGGTGATTCTCACCACCGATGCCAGTTTGTCCGGCTGGGGAGCTCATTGTCAGACTCAGGTGGCACAGGGGCTATGGTCCCTCTCCGAAAGCTCGTGGTCGATCAACCGGTTGGAGCTCAGAACTTTGCGCTTGGCGCTGGAATGCTTCCGCTCCTCCGTCGAGGGCACAGCAGTCAGAGTGTTCTCCGACAATGTGGCGACAGTCTCCTATATCAATCGGCAAGGCGGGACAGGCAGCGCCGCATTGCTGGAGGAGAGTCACCTGCTCATGTGTTGGGCGGAAGCTCATCTTCTGGCTTTGTCAGCGGCGCATGTAGCAGGGAAAGACAACGTGCAAGTGGATTTTCTCAGTCGCCATCTACTCGGTCCGGGGGAATGGGACTCAATGCAGCGGTGTTTCATTCCATCGTCCAGCGCTGGGGTCAGCCGGCGATGGATCTCATGGCTTCTCTAGCCAATGCCAAGGCGTCTCTCTTTTTCAGCAGACGCAGGGACCACATGTCAGAGGGTCTCGATGCTCTGGTTCAGGTCTGGCCGGAAGATCTGCTGCTGTATGTGTTTCCTCCGTGGCCTATGATAGGTCGGGTGATCCAATGCGTGGCAAGCCACAACGGCAGAGTGATTGTCATCGCACCGGATTGGCCCAGGCGGCCATGGTATGCGGATCTGATTCGACTCCTGGTGGATGCGCCATGGCGCCTGCCGCTTCGTGGCAACCTGTTACATCAGGGTCCGATATTAATGCCTCAGGTGGATCGCTTCTTGCTTACGGCTTGGCTCTTGAAAGGGAAACGCTGAGCCGTAAAGGCTACTCGGCTTCTGTGATAGACACCATGCGGCGTTCGCGAAGGAGGTAGACTTCGTTGGCCTACGTTCGCGTCTGGTGTGTCTTCGAGTCATGGTGTTCTCGGCGTAACATTCGTCCTTTTTCGGCGGCGGTATCACATATTTTGTCATTTTTGCAGACCGGTCTCGAGAAGGGGTTAGTGCTGAACACGCTCAGAGTGCATTTGGCGGCCCTAGCCTGCTTTCGAGGTTTGGTGAGCGGTCGTCGTTTGACGACGCATGGGGATATTCAACGTTTTTTCCGAGCAGCGAGCATTCTCAAACCTCCCTTACGTCCGGTCGTTCCGGCTTGGGATTTGAACATTGTTCTGGAGGCTTTGACGCAGCCTCCCTTTTCCTCGCTGGGAGCCGCAAGGTTGAAAGAGTTATCCTGGAAGACGGCGTTTCTCGTCGCTATCTGTTCGGCTCGTCGAGTTTCAGATTTGCAGGCTTTATCGTGTAGAGAGCCTTACCTGCAGTTTCTGGCGGAAAAGGTGATTCTGCGGCCAGTTCCCTCATTTCTGCCTAAAGTGGTTTCTAGTTTTCATGTGAATCAGTCGGTGTCCTTGCCGGTGTTCTCTGGCCTCGCGGGCTCTCCGATGGATGCCGCGCTCAAAAGCTTGGATCTCGGCAGAGTGTTGAGGAAGTACCTTAAAGCCTCTAAGGGAATGCGTAAAACGGATCGGTTGTTTGTTCTGTACGGAGGTCCGCGGAGGGGGCAGGCGGCGACTAAGGCGACGATTTCCAGATGGGTCAAACAGGCCATAGTGGCAGCTTATGAGACTAAGGGGAGGTCTCCGCCAGAGGGTCTCAAAGCCCATTCTACACGGAGTCAGGCAGCGTCCTGGGCGGAGTGTGCCGCAGTTCCTCCGGTAGACATTTGTAGAGCCGCTACCTGGTCGTCTTTGCATACTTTTACGAAACACTACCGATTAGATGTTCAGGACAGGGAAGATGCGAAAGTGGGGGCGGCTGCTATTATCACAGGGCTTGCCGGTCCCTCCCAACTTTAGGTACTGCTTTGGTACTGCCCTATCGTTCCCTGGACTGGCCCGGAGAAACTAAAAGGAAGGAGAAATTAGGTCTTACCTGCTAATTGTCTTTCCTTGAGTTTTCTCCGGGCCAGTCCAGGGCCCACCCAGTAGTTCTTTTCCATATGCTTGGTCGTTCCGTTGGAGAGTACGACACGCCACATGTCCCCGCATGCTGCATAATTTCGGAGAATGGGGCTTCTGTGGACGTGGTTACTGGGGCTCCCTTGCGTTACCCGCAAGCGGGGTTTTGCTCCACAGTTTATAGTTACATATAAAACAACAACAAAAAAAACAAACAAAAAAAAAACAAACAAAAAAACCCCATTATATATATTTTCTGCAAAGGTTCCGCGCAGGTTCAATCAGTTGGCTAAGACATTTGTGGGCTGGTTGTCCGGGAAATGTGCAAGGTTATCAGTAACTTTTGTTGTTTTTCTAGTTTCACAGTTATCTTCTAGGCTGCTTTGGCAATGGGAGACTGGAGTGGAACAGCAAGGGGAGGGGCTTAAGTTGCTGGCAAAAGTTTGGTTTTACAGTCCTCAGCTGCTGGAAGGGATTGACAACCCTATCGTTCCCTGGACTGGCCCGGAGAAAACTCAAGGAAAGACAATTAGCAGGTAAGACCTAATTTCTCCTTTTCCTCTGTGCTGAAACAGAGTCCTCTCATCCTTTGTGAATCTGGAATGCGTTTCTTTTTGTGTTTACGTGAGGATGTTGGCGTGGCTGTGGGTGCTGTTGCTGGTTGCTCATGGCCATGCTGTCTGGCTGTGGATGGGCCTGGCTCTTTGTCATCTTGGCCAAGAGTGAGCTGACCTGGGTCCACTGCCTGTTGCAGTATTGTGCATACACACTTCCATTTCGAGGGCAGTCCTGGCAACACCCAACCTTTCCTACAGAATGTATGTGCTGGCAGTGCCGTTCATCCCATCCACTTGCAGAATCAAGTAATGCCCTTGAGTTAGAATTCCTCCTTGTTTTAGGAGGAGGTTTGTGTGTTCAATGATACTATAGAAGCATCTAGAAGATTTGTATCAAACCTCCCTGTCCCCCACACCTCCAGTGTAGGTCTCCATGTCACCTCTCTCATGTCTATTGACACAGGCTACAAATCATGCAGATCACCTGACCCTGATCCATTCCTGTGCTTGATACATCCATGCATCTCTTTATATCCATGCCAAAACATTGTTGCCCTGGTCACAGCATATTCAGGTGACAGAGTTATGAAATAGCCATCTACCTATAGCAGTGTGATATATAGCTACTTGCATATGTCCCTGGTGACTTGTTACAAAAACCTTCTATGTGCCTATGTAGTCACTGTGTCCGACATGGCTGTCATCAGTCTCTGACACTGCTGTACACAGCCGTTCATCCCAAAAGCTGTCAACAATGTGTTGCAATGCCTGTGGTTAAGCCACATCACCTGCCTGTCTCTTATATCATGTATTATGTGGGTATGGCACCCTCACACCCTGTTTGTACACCTAGTAGTTTTAACGCAGCCAGCTGCCACTTAAACATCCACCACCCATCAGCCATTGTCAGTTACTATTATCAGCACATATCCCCCATTGCTGTTCCCATAGATGTCAGGAGAGATGATGTCCACACCTCCCTATCCTTCAACACCCACACCTGTGAGCATGCATCCCCTGGGTGGTCCCTCCACACACACAGTCCCTGATGCTGTCCGGCACCCTCTTTCTCCCAGCACCTGAAATAGACATTCTGGGGTATACCTGGGTACACACATCTCTAGCCTCCTGTAGCCTACCCCTCGTGTGACCCATCTCTGTGTAGGTGTGCTGAATATCCACACCTTCAGTAATGTACAGTGTGTGTTTAGTGCCAGAATCTGCCAGATATAAGATTCAACATTCATATGTCCACAATGCCATGGGATATGCAAAACAAACCCAGATCCCTAACCTGTCTCGGCACAGATATGAGATGCAGTCAATGTAATGCAATATACTGCATGCACCCTCTGTCCCCCCCCCCTCCCCACCGCATTGAGAAACCACCACAAAGCACAAACATCACCAGCTGAGTGACATACATCACAACTGACAGCTTGTGACAGCACAGCTTGCAGGATGCTGCCTCACTTGCATCATGTGGTCCAGTCTCACCTTAAGGAAACATCCTGTCCTCCCTACACAAGGGATACAGGTTGAATGTTGGTGAGCACAAAGGCACCGTGCACCTTACATTCCTGATGCCCCTGACACCTCCTCTCCCTTTGCAACCTGTTTCGTGGTGCATGTATTATCCTGCCTGTGTAATGTCTGTGGCAAAATGAGCAGGAAAACTGTTTGTCTGTATTGGCGCCTACCTGCCTATGCATCACAGCATGTTGCAGCAGTGACACAACATTTATAGTACAATGTGTGGGGATAGTTATGTTGTTGCACATGAGTAATGATAATGCAATGTTCACTGTGCACAGCTTGCTCATGGAGGTTGTTTAACTGAACCTTGTCCTTGCTCTTCATGTGGAAGGTGCATTATTCCTGTCATTTGCTAATGGATGGTAACATCAGTCAAATCATGTATGCTGTTCACTGCTCATGTCCGGTTCACCTGTTGGTAACCCTGATATCTGTGGGGTATCAGACCTATGCTACTATGTACTCTTCAGGACAGTCACCTGCCATTTAGGTGTGTGGCTGGACACACATGAGCCACCTGTGGCATCCCAAACATCTGTGTCCATGGTGCCATAGGTTTACACTGGCCACATGTGTCATGGCATCACACTGGCATTTCATCCCCTGTTGGTGCACACATATTAAACTTGGTTACATAGGGAAATGTGAGCATACAGCAATGTATGTGTTGTGGAACTATTACAGGGGCCATATGTGCAACTGATGCCTTCATAGTTGGCCATATCTGATGTTATGGGGACCCTACTGCTGCAGCTGACATCTCCCCATGTGTCACTGTGCATGTGCATATGATAGGTAGCTCCACAGTGGAAACAGCCATGTTGTGTGGCCACATAATTCTGTTGGTTTACATATGTGAAACTGTCAGCTGTGACCCAGTTAATGTGACCTGATGTATTCTTACGTGTCTCTATGCTCATGGACCTCTCTCTGTTTCCTTCTACTACTACTGCTGCTACTACTACTACTATTACTAAGCATTTGTATAGCGCTACAAGACATACGCAGCACTGCACAGACATGTAAGAGACAGTTCCTGCTCATCAGGGCTTACAATCTAGTCAAGACAGTCTAACATCTTCCATCTCCCTCCCTTATTTCAATGTATATAGCTAAGAAACTTCAGCCATCAGTATGCCTCTGTAATTAGTGTGCACTGGTATGTATATAATTATTATTCTAAGTTCCTTGTTTAAATTGTATTGGTTAAATATGTTCCATGTACCACCGTGTTGTAGTTCCATGTAAACTGCCCCTGATCGCTGGAAGGAGCGGTATAAAAAAAAAAGGTTCAAATAAATAAATAATGGATGCAGGATGCAGCCCCATCCCCCAGCCAACAATGGAAACCACCAGCAATGTCATGTTGCTGCACCATACCACAGTGGATGCCCAATCCACCAACCGACCCCGGACGCCACCAGCAGTGGCATGGTGCTGCACCATGCCATGATGGATGCTGCCTGTGGCCCCATCCACCAGCCAGTGTACACCTGTGATGCAGCATGCAGCCCCATGCTCCTGCCTCCATCAAATGCAGGACCCCTGTCTGCAGTAGATATGGGTGTTGGCCTCCAGAATCTCCCCAACCTGTCAGGGTTTGAGGGGTGTACAGGTGCACTGGTGGCTACTGGCACAGCCACAACACAGAGTGAATTTGGGAGCCAGACCCCCTACATGTGGGCAGTCACATTAGATGACCCCCAGAGTGTTGTGGTTGTAACATTGGTCTCCATGGTTGAGGTACACCGCCACTTCTCAGTGGTCAGTGTTGGTCAGTGTTGGTGTCCTGCTGTATGCTGAATCAATCTCACACTCTCCAATCATTGACAAAATGAATCCGTTTTCCATCAGGCAGTGCCCTTAGCTGGTGCCATTCAGTGTTGCATTGAGCTGACGCAGATGTTCAGTCACACCTGATAGAACATCATGCGGCAACTTTATTTTGTCGCTTGATATACCTCCCAAGCAAAAGCATCAAGGTGATGTGCCAACATGATGCTGCCACCACCATGTTCCACTTTTGAATTACTGTACCTGGGGGATGTGACGTATCTGATCAGTAGCACACAGGGCATGTCCCATGATGTCACAAGGGAACTATCATTGTGCCGTATGGCCAGTAAACCGTGTGCTTGTGGGATCCAGAATATGAGGTGTTGCAAAGTGCACACCTGACAAATTGAGTCCTACTGTAGGCAATGCCTCTCTCCTGACCTCAGTCCCCTAAAATTCCACTCTGTGGAGTGTAGGGTGTTAAGTGGTCCATTGCACATATAATCTCAACTAGACTGTGGATCATTGCAGCACTTTCACTGTGACCTCTCATGTTTCTGTGGCATTGTCTAATAATGGCCGACTTGCCAGGTCTGTGACTTTCTCTGTGCATGCCTCTCATCTCAGGTATATGTGTGTGACATATCATGTCTACTTGGACTTAATTGATGTCATGGTATCTCCAGGGTTTGGGTCATGATTGTAGGATCAATGCCAGATAGCCATCTCATCATGCTTCTTGTTGACTCATCTAGCCTGCCCCTTGCTATTCAGTATGTGTGCTCTGTGTCATTGCAGAGTGGGGGCTCGATCAGAGAAGGTATATACCGACAGGCAACCTGTGTCACATCATGCAATACATTTTGCACAAAGGTGAGTCCATATCAACTACATCTATGTTGTTTGGGACTCAGTGGTTGCATCATTCATCATTTAGGGATTACCAGGCACATACGAGGATGTCATATGCATGCACATGTCATCTACTGTTACATCTGACATGTATGAGGTATGCCTTGGTCATCCCACATCAGCAAGGTGGAGCATATTGTAAGGTCTATCAACATACATCCCCATGAAGCACAGTTCTCATGAAAGGTCATATGTGATGCAACAGATCAGGGCAGGTGCTGAGGGGATGCAGACATTTATAGGACATTGTTCCTGAGGTCTGGCTGAACCTGTCTGTGGTGTGAATTCTGAAAGGCCATATGTTGTCCAACAATTGTGGGAGCTTCACCACGTCACTGACCACAGCGATGGATGACCACCCCATGTAAAGATATTTGTGGATATCACCCTGTGCGGCTGGTCCCCCACCTGGCCCCCAATGGAACCCTGAGCACAGCAATGGGTTGCTGTGTGCAGTGTGTTTCACTACAGTTGTAAAATTGTCACATTGACAGGACAGCTGCATGTGTGTATGTGTGCATGTTTTCTATTATTAATATGTTTTTTATTTTGGTTGTGAGAAGTATCACAGAATTTATTTTTGGATACAGTTTTGCATTTTTGCACACTATCAATAATAATATATTTTGCCAACAGATTGACTTGTTTGTGATGTCATAGCCTCCCTGTGTGTGGACATTCACCAACAGGGTCAACAACATATGTACAGATGCTTGAGTACAGACAGTGAAATGTATGTTGCATATGTGGGTCACTTGGTATGGGATGGTGCCAAAACCAACAGCTGCAGAAGCGTCATAGTACATTATGTGCCACATGTATCCACCGAGTCTGACCCACACATGTGATAGTTATCCCTCATATGCTACTGGCCTACTGGGAAAGGGCATATTGGCAGCACTGAAGGCACCTTCCACAGAGGATGTTGGATGATGGCGTTATCACAGTTCTTCTTTGTGTTCTGGTAATTGGCACCATTCCCCCGGTGACTGCTATAGGAGTGTTTTCTGGGGCCTTTGGGGCTACAGAATGGATGGCCAGCATGGGGGAGATAGGCAAGATGTAAGCAAATGGCATTGCACGTGCTGGCCCCAACGCATGTCCACCTCTGTATCATTTGTTTGCTGATGTCTATGTGGTAGAGGTGTGTGGGAAGGTTAGGTGACCAGCCTGGAATCCAGGCGACCTTGATTGCAGTGGAGCATGTGCCTGTGAGCAACATTGTCTGCCTAAATGCATGTATGGTCTTCCACCCGTAAAGCCACTTGCTCTTTGGACCCTATCCCTTCCACCTGACCCATTAAGCCTTCACTCACCCTTCTCCCGCCTCTTCTGTCCATGCTCAATGCAAGTCTTCCGGCTCCTTCCCAGCCCCTTGGAAGCATGCAGTGGTCCACTCTATCCTTAAGAGGCCCTCCCTTGATCCCTCTGTACTGGCTAGCTGGCGCCCAGTGTCTAATCTTTGCTTTCTCTCTAGACTGCTAGAAAGCTTTGTCTTTGCTCAACTGTCCTCTCATCTTCTTTCTATTAATGATCTCCATACATACCAGTGCAGTTTCCGTGAGGGTCACAGTATGGAGTCTGTTCCTCTTTCCAAGCTTAATGAGCTTCACATTGCATATGATCACGGTGACCTCACTCTAGTTGTTTCCTCCAATCTCACCTTGGCATTCGATCCTCTGAATCATTGCACTCTGCTTTGTCTTTTGCATTTTGGTGTCTCTGGAAGCCCGCTAATCTGGTTTTGTTCTTTTCTCACCATGTGCTCGTTCTCTGTCTTTTCCAGAGCACCAGGCTCTCCCCCCACTGCCTTGCCTTGCAGCATTCCTCAGGGCTCTGTTCTGTCCTCTCTTCCTTTAAATGTATTCTTTGCTCCTCTCTGTCTGCCTGGTCAACAATCTTATCTCTGCGTATTATTATGCAGATGATATTCGTCTTTTGCACTAAACTAATTCCTTTGCACCCGATCCTTCCATGCTAGATTCCTGCCTGGCCAATATCCACTCCTGGTTGACCTCCAACATTCCGCACTTTAACCCGGAAAAATCATCCGCCACCCAGATTACCTTTGGAAACTCCCCCCTCCACTGGCCCCTATTTTTCCTCTACCTCTATACCATTGGGGGGGTCATTCTGAAGCACGAATAGCAGGAATGGGCGTCCCGTTGGGACATCCATCCCCGCTATTCATGCCCTATCCCAGCCCAATCCTCCTTCCCCACATGTTGTACGGGGAAGTTAGATGAGGGTGGAAGGGGCGGATTGGCGGTGGCGTTAGGGTGGGCAGTAGGCAGTCGTCAGCCCCAGATGTACAGGACCGATTTTAATTTCGGCCCTGTACATCCGGGGCCGGCGATTTGCACGGGGAACTTATTCCACCTCGGAGGTGGACTAAGTTCCCTAGTCGCCAGGGGACGGCGGTCCCAGGGCATGGAAGGGGCAGGGGTGTCCGAGGACATTCCCCGCAGCCTGACCCTGACCTTAGGAGGCCAGATTGGGGGTCAGGCTGAGGGAATGCAGCGTTTATGCTGGTGGCCAGGATCACGGCCTTTCAATGGAGCTGTAGTGCCATGGCAACCGGACACCATGGTGCCACGGCTCCATTGCAGAGCCCTAACTGAGCTATCTGGGCAAGGCCTGTATGTGCACGTACAAGCCTGTTCACAATTCTGATCCCATGGGGCTAGACATCCTCCACGGGATCAGAATCGCAACTCCCTCTGTGCGTCCTGTTCCGACCAGACGCACAGAGGGCCAGGACATACAGTACAGAGTCGGGCCCTTGGTGTCTTCATTCAGATATCTTAGGGTCATCCTAGATGTCTCTCTACTTCACTGAACATATCCCCTCCGTCTCTTGCTGATCCTGTTTTTTCATCTACGTCAGATCTGCACTATCCATCCAGTCCTCTCCCCAGTGGCCCTGACTACACTCCTTCTTTCTTTTGTCACCTCCAGAATTATCACAATGTTTTGCTCACCGGTCTGCCGCAATATCAACCTCACTGCTTGTAACTGACCCAAAACAGCTGCCCGTGTCCTTACTCACTCCTCTTGTTTTGATCACATCTCACCCCCCTTGCCCACCTACACTAGTTACCTGTCTGGTTTCGAGTCCGGTATAAAATTATTTTATTTATTCACAAGGCTATCCACACTTCCACTCCCTGATACCTGGCTGACCTCCTTCACTTCCAACATCACTGTCTGCTCCGTTCAGTTCACACACATCACTTAGCTCTCCCCTTGGTCTCTCAAGCAGATCTGGCGTGTATGTGAGGCACTGCTTTCCGCTTTCTGGGCCCTGCACTGTGGAACTCTCTCCCTCTCCCTCTCTGCACTGAACCCTCCTTCCCCAAGTTTGAAGCTACCTTGAGAACCCACCTTTTCCGGCTCCTTTTTGATACTTCTCACCACTCCTCTTAACTGATCCACCATGCATATCTGAGTTCTTTAGCTGTCTTGTCCATCCTCTCCTGCTGTCCTCTATCTTTTCTCTCCCTCTGTCCTTTTTTGTGTTTCTAAATTCTTTAGATTAAAGCTGATTAATCTGTGAGCCCAGTGTATTTGTTAAATCATCCAGGGCCTAGTAGCAGCAAAGAGTTTTCAGTTTAAATTTAAAACACAGCAGAGAGATTTCTGGTTAAATTTAGAACCCAACAGAGAGCTTCTAGTTTAAATGTAATACTCAGTCAGAGTCTAGTAGCAGCAAAGAGCTTTAATTTAAATCCAATCAGATTCTAACTTAGAATAAAATGCATAACAGGGTCAGTATTCCTTGAGCAATAAATTATTTCCAGAGACCTTTATAAAGAGGCCTTCTAATTAGGGGGCAAGAGACCTGTGAAATTTTTTAAATAGTTGTTAAAGTCAGGTGACAGATCAGAGGGCCAGTTTGAAAGACTCCCTCTATCAAGCAAGGACTGTGTTAATCACTCAGGAAATTGGTCACAGCTTACCTCAGAAGCACAGGCATAAATAGTTCAAACAGAGTTCTGTGCTTCTCAGTCTTGAAGGACTACAAAAGGGGACTGCTCTTCTGGAGAGAGATCTTCTATTGTAAGTATTTACTTCTGGGAATTTTTTTAAATCTTGGGGGAAAAGAAATTCTTTAGATTAAAGCTGATCAATCTGTGAACCCAGTGTATTTGTTAAATCAGCCAGGGCCTAGTAGCAGAAAGAGTTTTCAGTTTAAATTTAAAACACAGGGAGGAGTTACTTTGTTTCCTAACTGCGGTGAACTTTTCATTTGATTGGCCTGGTGACCCGCGGTTGCTGCTCTCATTGGGGCTGCTTGATTTGACGGGCTATAACACTCTGCCCACAAAGCAGGATGCCGAGGAGTTACTTTGTTTCCTACCTGCGGTGAACTTTTCATTTGATTGGCCTGGTGACCCGCGGCTGCTGCTCTCATTGGGGCTGCTTGATTTGACGGGCTATAACACTCTGCCCACAACGCGGGACGCATAACGGGCGCGTGCCCGTGGCGCGTGCTCGAAGGGACGTGACCAAAGGGGCAGGTCATGCTCCTTTGGCGCCCCTTCAGCGCGCATTTGGTGAGTAGAAATCTCATTGATGGGGAAAAGGAAGAAACGTCCTTTGCCGGCTGCAGTACCGAAAGCGGGTAAGGTAGTCGGTCCAATGGACGCTCATGTACAGGTTGGGAGACTGTTGCCTGAGACTCAAGAATTGGATTCGGTTATGGAAGGAAAGTCAACCGTGAGTACTGTGTCTTCTGACATTTCCCCGGATTTAAAGGACTTACCCCCAACTATACAAAAGCAAAAGTCTAAAATTGGAGATTTTCCTAAAGCTAGCCTTGCTTGCTCTGACATTGGGGAACCTATACGTTCCTCTTCTTTTTTGCGGATTGAGTCTGCACCTGTGACTTTATCTCCTCCACTTCCATCGGTTGTTGTTTTTTCCGTGCCTGGGGAGCCTCGTGTTCCCCCTGATAATGTTTCTCTTAAAGATCTTTGGGCCTTGTTATCTAAGATGGAGTCAACTTTAGATTTGTCTTTACAAATAATATCTGTTTTTACGAAAGAAACAGTTGAAAAGTTGTCTAATCAGGAATCTAGATTGCTATTAATAGAAAAGTGTGTTGAATTACAGGAGGGGAGGTTTACCTCGCAGCAGGGAGTCCTTGACGCTTTGGTTCAAGATGTTACCTTACTTCATCGTCAAGATGAATTACACAGGTACACTACCAAAAAACTGCCTCCAGTTTTGCAACTGATTCCTATAGATTTTGGGGTGCTGAATCCAGGAAAAATAGCCAAAATGTTCCATCACGTCACGTTTTCTTGCAAAATTAGATTTCTTACCCATATAAGGAATGTTCACATAATTTCTTTTTAGCCGACTGCAGTTTATTTTCTTGGCCCAAAATAGAGGTTGTAATGGTTAACTAACTAGAAACACTCCCTCATGATATTTTAGAGTGTTTTGTATTCATTTTATACATTAACAGGACAATTGGGAGGCGGGGGGCTAAATCCAGTACTCGCGCTGGCGCATGTTCTTTCCTGTTCGCCTCGCCTCGTTCGCTCGCTCAAACACGGTGGTTGCGACATGAACGTTCCTGTCAAATTTCAGTTTCTTGCAAGTTCATTATTACCTTTTGTTTGCTCAGTCGTAATCCAGCTTTATTCCGAAGTGGTTCACTACAGTTGTAGTTTGCAGTGCTGTGTATTTGTGATGGCTCACAGAGCCAGAGGTTGCGTCAACTCTCCGGACAGTTTTTGTTTTATTTGTGGGGAATATACCGTGAAAAAGCGGCAGAGGAACATTTCTGCATTTATTAAAAAAGTATATTTCGCCTATTTCGGTTTGAAGTTAGGCGATCAAGACAAACCGTGGGCTCCTCACAAAGTGTGCAAGACATGTGAGGAAGATCTACGCTTATGGATGAAAGGTAAAAAACAAGCATTTCGTTTCAGAATACCTATGATGTGGCGTGAACAAAGAGACCACAGCAGTGACTGCTATTTTTGCTCTTGCATTGTGAAGGGATACAACTTAAATAAGAACGTAATAAGTTACCCCAACCTTCCCTCAGCAATTAGGCCTATGCCTCATAGCAACGAAGTACCTGTGCCTGAACCACCAAAATCTTTGGATCATATTTGTGTGGACGGTTCTGATCATGATGAGACTCATCAGATGGCTTTTCCCGATGAGTCCAGTACTTCCGAGTTTGAAACTGAACCAGATCCGAAACCTGAACTTTTCTCTCAAGCTGAATTGAATGATTTAGTCTGGGATTTAGGACTCCCAAAAGATGCTGCCCAACTGCTAGGTTCTCGGCTTAAACAGAAAAATCTATTGTCACCAGGAACAACTTTTTATTGGTACCGCAACCGCGAGACACAATTTTTGAAGTATTTCAGCAAAGAGGAAGATTTGGTATTTTGCAACGATATATACGGAGTGATGGAAAAGTTTAAACTCAAGTATGATCCTGCTGAATGGCGGCTGTTCATTGATTCGTCAAAAGACAGCATAAGAGGTGTTCTTCTTCATAATGGCAACACATTCGCTTCAGTTCCTATTGCTCACTCTGTTATTCTCCAAGAAAAATACGAGAATTTGGCCCTGATTCTTCAGAAGATTCGTTATGATGAGCATAAGTGGATGATTTGTGGAGACTTTAAAATTCTATCCATGCTATTAGGGCAGCAATCCGGTTTCACCAAATATCCCTGCTTCCTTTGCTTGTGGGATAGCCGGGCCCGCGACCTACACTGGGGGAAAAAAGACTGGCCAATTCGGGAGTATTTGAGACCCGGTGAGAAAAATGTTCTTCATGAGAGCTTGGTACCTCATGATAAAATTCTATTACCACCTCTCCACATTAAGTTGGGTCTCATTAAGCAATTCATCAAGTCCCTTCCAAAAGATGGTGAGTGCTTTCGGTACCTTTGCTCAAAGTTCCCCCGATTTTCTGAAGCAAAGCTAAAGGAAGGAGTGTTTGTTGGCCCTGATATAAGGAAACTCATTTCAGATGGAGCATTCGCTGAAACGATGTCTGAGAAGGAAAAAGAAGCCTGGGATTCCTTCAAGGATGTTCTCAAATTCTTGGGGAACAGGCGGGATGAGAACTATAAGGATATTGTTGCCAGGATGCTCAATGCCTTCAAAGAACAAGGCTGTAACATGAGCCTGAAAGTCTATTTCTTGCACTCCCATGTGAACTACTTTCCCGAAAACTTGGGGGCATACAGTGAAGAACAAGGTGAAAGGTTTCACCAGGACATCAAGGACGCAGAGAGAAGGTACCAAGGAAGATGGAACACCACTATGATGGCTGATTTCTGCTGGTTGCTGCTGCGGGAAACCCCAGATGAAAAATACGCCAAGCAGCGCACCAAGAGAAGCATTCGGGGGAAGAAGAAACGGGCCCACCAGGAGATTGATTGACCCAAGAATGACTTTAAAATCTAAACTGTGTTGACAAATATCGTGTTTTTACTAAACTTTGAAATAAAAATTTGCTAGTTATTACCACAGTGTCGGATCTCATTTATTAGAATTTTATTTTCACACCATCGGGTGTTTGTCTTCATGTATTGCAATGGTGCGGTTTGCGTTTTCTATTCTTACATACATACCTGTACAACATTTTTTGCACATTTCTTTGCTTTGCTTTGTGTCTAACCTCGCTCTTATATGCTCAGTGTTTGTGCACATGTATGTGGCTGTTTTAAGTGCAGACAATTTTGCTACCATCACAGTGTGTTAATTTGACATTACTCTATTCTTATGTGCTGCCTTGTTACAATTTTCTTTATTCTTATTTGAATAACTACTAAACAATTAGTATAAAGAATTCATCCAAGAAACTTTTATCTCGATCGCACTCAATCTGAAACGTTCACCTCAAACTGCTAACCCAATGTAGCAAAAAATCTGTACGTGATGGAGCAAATTGGTTACCAGATTTGGATTCAGCGCACCAAAAAACGTAAAAATCAATCGAAACATTAGAGGCAGTTTAAAAAAAATTTTTTTAGTGTACCTGTGTTATTAGAGAACTCCCAGCGTGCGAGGAACCTCCGTCTCTTAAATTTTCCTAAAACCCACTATCTTACACCTGTTATTCTTTTTCATAAATATTTGAAAGATGTTTTGCAGTTTTCTGATGTGGAATCAATTGATTTGTTAAATATTTACTATCTTCCCTCTAGAGATTTAACTTTGGCAACTGCTTCTCAGGGGAAGGGTTCTCAGGAGGACCCTAAGGTTTTGCCTTCATTGAATATTTCTGAATTTCTAGAGTCTTCTCAGGATGAGATATCTACAAGAGCCACTTTATTAGTTACGTTGGCTTCAGATTTAGATAGACAAAGGATTTTTCGGGCTTATTTTAAGAAGAAACGTGAAAACATTTGTGGTCATTGTGTTCAGATCTTTCCCGATGTCTCCCGGGCCACTCAGCGTCGTCGGAAGGCTTTTTTAGAAGTCCGACCACGCGTTTTGGCCTTGGGGGCTTCTTTTTACCTGAAATTTCCATGTAAATGTTTTATTAGCTATCAGGATAAACGATATGTATTTGGTGAGGTTGCTCAGTTGATGGAATTCTTGAAAGAGAAAGAGCAAAGTTAGAGTAGTTTTGATTTAATTAATTTACTTTTGATTTCAATATTGATTTAACTCTTGTTGGTATAGGGGTTTTCGCCAGGCTTTGATTAGATGTATGTTTTGTTATGTATTATTATAGAGCTCTTCCTGGATGTGGTCTATTATTCTAATGATTATTTTTCTGTTATGTTGATTTCAAATGAGAGGTTGATCTCATTTGTTGTATTTTCTTTTGTATTGTTGTATGTTTCTTTCAACAAATAAAAATTGAAAAAAAAAATAAAATAAATTTAAAACACAGCAGAGAGCTTTCTGGTTAAATTTAGAACCCAGCAGAGAGCTTCCAGTTTAAATGTAATACTCAGTCAGGGCCTAGTAGCAGCAAAGAGCTTTAATTTAAATCCAATCAGAATATAACAACATAAAATGCAAAACAGGGTCAGTATTCCTTGAGCAATAAATTATTTCTAGAGACCTTTACAAAGAGGTCTTCTACTTAGAGGGCAAGGAATCTGTGACATTTTTTAAATAGGTGTTAAAGCTGATTAATCTGTGAACCCAGTATACTTGTTAAATCAGTCAGGGCCTAGTAGCAGCAAAGAGTTTTCAGTTTAAATTTAAATCACAGCAGAGAGCTTTCTGGTTAAATTTAGAAACCAAAACTTCCTCTATCTAAACTAGGGCTGTGGGATTCCTCCTGGAGATTGGTCACAGATTACCTTAAAAGCACAGGATAGGGTACTGTGTAGCAGCCAGCTTTTCATAAGGGAGACTATGATAAAATGAGGAAAATAGTTAAAAAAAAACTAAAAGGAGCAGTTGCAAAGGTTAAAGACTTACATAAAGCTTTGGTGTTGTTTAAAAATACTATCTTAGAAGTCCAGACCAGCTGTATTCCACGCTTTAAGAAAAGTGGAAGGAAGTCCAAAACACTGCCAGCATGGTTCAAAGGTGAGGTCAGAGAGGCTGTTGTTACCAAAAAAGCATTTTTCAGGAAATGAAAAAAGAGCCAAATGACGAAAATGGGAAACAGCACAAGCACTGGCAAGTTAAATGCAAGGCATTGATAAGGCAGGCAAAGAGAGAATTTGAGAAAGAAATTTGCTGTGGAAGAAAAAACGTGTAATAAGACTTTTTCAAGTACATTCATAGCAAAAAACCTGTGAGAGAGTCAGTTGGAGCATTAGATGATAGAGAGGTAAAAGGGGCATTAAGAGGGGACAAGGTTATAGCGGAGAGACTGAATGAATTCTTTGCTTCAGTCTTTACTGGGGAAGATGTAGGGATGTTACCCATGACTGAGGTGGTATTTAAAGGTGATACTGCGGAAGAATTGAAAGAAATATCGCTACACCAGGAAGATGTATTACAACTAATTGATAAACTGAAGAGTAGCAAATCACCTGGACTGGATGGTATACATCCAAGTGTGTTGAAAGAACTGAAATATGAGATTGCAGACCTGCTATTAATAATCTGTGAACTATCATTAAAATCATCTGTAATACCTGAGGACTGGAGCAAGACCCGCGTCCCGGATCCTCCTCCATCCACATCATCTCCGCTGCATCTGGACCAGCATCAACCAGTGACTGGCCGCATTCATCTCTCTGCTCCCACAGCGAATAATGCTGCTTTGACTGACAATCCATTGTCGGTAGGTTGGTAATGCTGCTTTGCCTAGAAAATCCATTGCTTGTAGATTAACACTAATGCCTTGCCCAGACATTCCATTGCTTGTAGGTTAATTCTACAGCCTTGTCTGGACATTCCATTGCTTGTAGGTTAATTCTGCAGCCTTGCCTGGACATTCCATTGCTTGTAGGTTAATTCTGCAGCCTTGCCTGGACATTCCATTGCTTGTAGGTTAATTCTGCAGCCTTGTCTGGACATTCCATTGCTTGTAGGTTAATTCTGCTGCCTTGCCTGGACAATTCATTGCTTGTAGCATAATTGCATAGAACATGCTACCCATTGTTTGCACTGTTTGCTTTCATGCTTCATAGTCTATTAACTCTAATAACTCCACTACTACCTCATAGCTAGCCTACTAACCAACCACAAGTAACACAACACATGGAGAAAAAGATACCACTACCAATGCAGAACTACAGGAAAGAAGAAGCTGTACAAAAGAACAAACAAGTACACAAAAACAAGAAAAGGGGCAAACACCCACCACCTATAGAACATAACTCAAGTTAAACCTCAATCCTACTCCCAGGTCAGTAAAATACAAATTACAAAATGCATCCCACTACCCACTACCTCATGGCCTACCTCACACTCCTCCACATGTTCACATCCTGCACCCAAAACATCAGGCTCAACGAGCAAATCCCCTTGATCAACCTACATGCCACCCAACCCATATACACAACAGCATCATACCTATCCAAAGAACGCCAGCAACCTAAGCATACAGCCCACAAACCACACAATGCCACACGTAATACACACACTCACCACACAAATAATGAACACACCAACCCAATCATAACCACAAACACCAGGTGTGCTCTACTAAACTCTAGATCTATCAGGAACAAACCAAATACTATCCTAGACCTCATCCACGACAAGAAGCTGGATATAATATGCATCACCGAAACCTGGCTAGATGATTCAGACCAGGTCATATTAAACCAAGTAACTCCAACAGGATACTCGGCATTTAACTGCATCAGAGCACAAAAGAGAGGAGGAGGAGTACTAATACCATAAAGGAATACAGATTCAAATCAATCGCCACCGCTAACACAATCAAATTTAACACACTCACTATATCCAACAAGTACCTAAGCATCTCCCTCACATACAGACCACCTGTAACCACAACTGAACACCTCTCCACAGTAATTGAAACAATATGTGCACATAGCAGAAGACACAAACCCCTCATTGCACTAGGAGACTACAACCTAATATCTGCACCCACCAGAGAGACCGCAACGTTCTTAAAAGCCATGGAGTCATTAAAATACTGCCAGACAATCAACGCCCAACACACCACCATGGTACAACTCCGGACATGGTCTTTATGCCAGTGCAATTACTGGAACAGAACAAGACCACAAAACCAACAATCATGCCAGTCCCTTGGTCAGACCACCATGTGATTGAATTCACCATGACCCTGAATAACCCCACCCAACGCAAAGAAGATGAAAGAATAACTAGACGGTTTAAAACATTTAACAGACTCATTCTTAAACAAAATCACTCCACAACTTCAACAGGAATACGACACCCTTGACCTAAACATCGAAAAATGGAACACTATAATATCTAATGCAGCATCTGCCCCAGCGATCACAGATCCAACGCCCCATGGTACTCAAATGAAATCAGAATTGCAAAACGCACACTCAGAAGACTGGAAAGAAAATGGAGATGGAACAAATCAAACAACATCCTAACCCAATACAAAGACAAACAACGGGAATATAACAATCTAATAAATGAGCGAAGACAGCAACACCATACCAACCTAATCATGAAATCTACTAATAGACCAAGAGAACTCTTTAGCATTGTACAAAAGCTCACCAAGGATGACACGCAACAAAGTACCCACCATCTTGACGCACAAAAATATGCAGATTACATGAAGTCAAAAAACACCAACCAAACATGCGCTACTACACCACAAACGAACAATCACATGATCAAAAAGCAGCAGAAAACCTGGGAGAGCTTCAACATACCAACAAAGCAGCAAATAGAAGACATTATATCTGGACTAAACACAACAACCTCACCGTCAGACCCATGCCCAATGACGTGGCTAAAAGCTACAAAAAGCCAACTCTCTTATCACATTCAAAAAATCGTCAAAAATTCACTCCAACAAGGATATATGCTGCAACCCCTAAAGCAAGCAATGATACGACCAATACTCAAAAGAAGCAATCTGAGCCCCTCCGAACCAAAATCATACCGTCCCATCTCCAGCCTGCCATTCCTTGCTAAAATCGTGGAAAAGGCAGTGCAAAGACAACTTCAGGACCATATTGACATAAATGCCCCACTGGACATCCATCAGCATGGATTCAAGCCCCAACACGGTGTGGAAACACTACTCACCTCCCTCTTTGATAATCTCCTAAGAGGCATGGACAACATTAAAAATGGCTTCCTACTAGTGTTCATAGACATCTCAGCGGCCTTCGACACTGTGTCCCACACTAAACTACTGCAATGCTTACAACAGATAGGAATATGCAAGAATACCCTGAAGTGGTTTACATCATTCTCGGAAGGGCGAACACAACAAGTCAAATGCAACCAGAAGAAATCACTGCAATTCCCCATCATGCAGGGAATACCTCAAGGCTCAGCCCTATCATCAATGCTCTTTAACATCTACATACAGCCCATATGCAACATCATGAAGCACCACAAGCTCCACTATCACATTTATGCTGACAACATCATGGTGTACGCTCCAATCAACCTACTAGCACTAAACACATCAACAATAACTAAATGCCTCGAAGACATGAATGACTGGCTCATAGCCAACAACTTAACGGTCAACTACGATAAAACTGAGGCAATGTTCGTCACCAGGAACCCCACCTTCACACCTCCACAAGCTATCAGCATCCTAGACAAACACATAGTAGTCAAAGAAGAAGTTAAGTATCTGGGCATCACAATGGACAGAGCTCTGAACCTGAAATCCCACATCACCAAAACCACAAACAAGGCCTATAAACGTTTGAGGACAATCAGACAAATCAAACCAATACTCCGTCAGGACCACTTCCGCACAGTGTGCCAAGCACTCATCACACCACTGCTTGATTATGGAAACTCACTATATCAAGGCCTCCCTCAGCAGACCCTACACCCACTACAGATGGTACAAAACACCACAGCACACATCATTACAGACACTCCAAGGACCGAGCACATTACTCCTGTCCTACAACAACTACACTGGCTCCCAATGGTTGCAAGAGCTAAATACAAAACAATCATGATCATCTTCTAAATCATTCACTATCTCTCAGCAGACGTACTCCAAGACGTTATAACAAGGGATATCAGCAATAGACCAAGAAGAACCAATAACGACAACATGATCGGTACACCTTTATCTTTATCTTTATTCATCGCTTGATATACCGCCCAGGCATGTGCGTCAGGGCGGTGTACAATATACTTAATAAAAACAAGAAAGGAAAAGAACGCCATTGATTAGACAGGACAGGAGGAGATGGAGGACAGGAGCAGGAAGAGATAAATTAGGCAAGGTCCTGGTGGAAAGACTGGTCTCAAGGGTCTGGGAGATCAAAGGCCTGTTGAAAAAGATGGGTCTTGAGTGAGCATTTAAATCTTTGAAAGGAAAGCTCAGTGCGGAGAGCAACCGGGAGTGAATTCCAGAGGGCTGGGGCCAGAAAGTAAAAAGCAGAGTGACGTGTTGTTTCTAAGTGGGCTGAGGATGGGGCAGGGAGATAGAGTCGATAACCATGTGCTGAGCGAAGAAGGCGGGGGGAAGGCTGTAGACGGATGGAGTCAGCTAAGTACTGAGGGGAGCCAGTGTGCAATGCTTTATGGGTGAGTATGAGTACTTTGTAGTGGAAACGGAAGTTAAGTGGTTAAGTGGGAGCCAGTGTAGACGGAGAAGGAGGGGAGTGATGTGGTCACGGGGAGAGGAATAAGTGAGCAAACGTGCAGCCATATTCTGAATCAGTTGAAGACGCTGGAGCTGATATTGTGGAAGACCTGTGAAAACGGTATTGCAATAATCTAACCTTGAGAATACTAAAGAAATGACTAAGGAGGTAAGAGCGGAAGAAGGGAGAAAAGGGCGGACAGCTCGGATCTGACGAAGGAAAAAGAAAGAACGGCTAATGAGCGAGGAAATATGATGATGAAACGAGAGGGACACATCAAAGGTGACTCCAAGATAGTGGAGGGAAGAGACCAAAGGAATGGGAGTCGAGAGGAAGAGAGGAGAGCAGGTTGGTGAAGATACGTTAAAGGAAAGTCAAAGTGCGGCTGATTTAGAGGGGTTGATGTGGAGAAAGTTATCGTTAATCCATGTAGCAACACGGGTGAGAAAGAGGTTAAGAGTGGAGAGATCTGGTGAAAGAACTGGTGTGGTGAACGAGAAGAATGTCGTCAGCATAAAAGTATCCAGAAATTCCTGACTGTTGGACAATAAGTGCTAAAGGGGCAAGAAAAATGTTGAAGAGGAGAGGAGCAAGGACAGAACCCTGGGGAACTCCACATAGAAGGGGTAGAGAGGAGGAAATAGACGAACTAGACTTTACTGAGAAAGTACGAGAGGAGAGAAAAGAATGAAACCAGGCAAGAACAGACCCGCGGATCCCAAGATCAGCCAGCCGAATTAGGAGAGTGCGATGATCAACAATATCAAAGGTGGAGGAAAGGTCTAAAGTCACCACAAGAGAAAGGTCACCTCGGTCGTGGGCTTGATGGACTTCACTCAAAAGGGAGGTAAGAATAGTCTCTGTGCTGTGACCCGTACGGAACCTGGATTGGCGTGGGTGGAGAGAGAGGGTAGAATCCAGATGAGCAGAAAGCTGAGCAAACACAAGTTTTTCCAGGATTTTAGACAAAAACAGGAGGTTTGACACGGGACGCCAGTTAGCCAACATGGAGGGATCAAGGGAAGGATTTTTTAGAAGTGGATGAATAAGGGCATGTTTCCAAGCTGAGGGGAAGATACCAGAGGAAGTATGTATGGAAGCAGAGTAAGGGAGGGGTCAGACAGCCAAGAGGAGGGTATGGGATCAAGAGGACAGGTGGTTTTATGGGAGGTAGCAATGGCCTTGGAAAGCTCTGATAAAGTGATGGGCCGAAACGTCCTCCAGATATGTGGAAAAATCTTATCAGGAGAGGGGGAAGAGGGAGGCTCGGAAGGAAGGGAATGAGGTAGAGGAGGTGGGGACAGTGGCGGAGGGCAGGATTGAAAAGTAGCACGAAGAGAAGAAATTTTCCCGGAGAAGAAAGAAGCAAGGGAGTTTGAATCGGGCACATTAAGGGGGGATGCGGAAATTTCGGACGAGGTGGAGAGTGCAGAAATGGAACGGAGAACTCTGAATAGTTGTTGTGAGGAATTGGAGGCAGCGGAGATACAATCTGAGTAGTACGAACATTTAGTTTGGGTGATTATTTCGCGATATAATATTTGAGTAGCATGAAAGGCAGTGAAAGAACAAGGGGAGGGGTGTTTACGCCATGCCCACTCTGCGTGGTGGAGGTGCATCCGCTGGAGGAAAAGACTGGGGTGAAACCATGGGTGACGGGAATGGGGACGAAATGAAGGAAGAGAACGGAGGGGAGCAAGTTGATCTAGCGTAGTAGTAAGGGTGGAGGTCCAGGAGTCTATTTGTTCATCTACAGAAAGAGAGAAAAAGGAGGAGGAAAAAAGGGAGTCGGTGGGGGGGAAATTTCTGACGGATCAAAGGAGTAATGTGGCGTTTGAGCCTAGGGGGGATGAATGGGAGTGGGATGGTGGGACGTGAGAAGGTGGAGGAACAATGGAGAAAAAAGACAGAAATGTTCAGACCAAGGTAAATTAAGTGAAGAGACATCAACTGGGGAGACTGGGGAGGCTGCTGGAGTGAAGATCAGGTCTAAAATGTGCCCAGCAGAATGTGTGGGGCAGGAAACATGTTGGACAAACGAGAGGTCATCTAATAAGGATAGAAGAGATCGGTCCTTTAGACGAGAGGGGGATTCAGAGTGAATGTTAAAATCATCAAGAATAATAAGGCGCGAGAACGAAAGAGAAGCCTCGGAAAGTGAACTCAGGAGAGCTTCCCAAAGGTCGGAACGTATAGATGGGGGTGCATAGACAAGAAGAAAGGAAGTGGAGGGTGGAGGGCCATAATGGATGAGAAGAGCCTCAGGGTAGGATGGAGGGGAGGTGGCATAAGAACATAAGAACATAAGATATGACATACTGGGTCAGACCAAGGTCCATCAAGCCCAGTATTCTGTTTCCAACAGTGGCCAATCTAGGTCATATGTACCTAGCAGTTTCCCCAAGAGACACAAGTTCCAGAATGCTTGTACTGGATCAAGCATTGATATCTTTGGACAATTCTTAATAATGGTTTATGGACCTTTCCTCCAGGAACTTGTCCAAACCTTTTTTAAACCCAGCTACACTAACAGCCTTTACTACATCCTCCGGTAACAAATTCCAGAGTTTGATTACACGTTGAGTGAAAAAATATTTTCTTTATTAGTCTTAAATAGTTTACCCTGTAGCTTCTTTGCATGTCCCCTAGTCTTTCTATATTCTGATAACGTAAACAATCGATCTACATTTACCCGTTCCACTCCGTTCATTAATTTATAGACTTCTATCATATCTCCCCTCAGCCGTCTCTTTTCCAGGTTAAAGAGCCCTAACCTTTTTAGCCTTTCCTCATAGGAGTATCCTTCCATCCCCTTAACCATTTTGGTGGCTCTTCTCTGAACCTTTTCTAAAATTGCTATATCCTTTTTAAGATACGGCGACCAGAATTGCACACAATATTCATAATATATATATATATACACACACATATATTTATTTATTTATTTATTTAACATCTCTTATATACCGCGCTATTAAAATCAGCGCGGTGTACATCGAACAAAATATACTGCAATGTGTACAGGTAACATCGAGTTACATGCATAAATACCATGCATAAATACCATCAACCCCATTATATCACCTAAGGAATCTCATATAACTCCATTTTGCAACTTCAATACTATATCATCTAGTGAAATTGAGAGAATTATCGCCTCCATCAATCCTAGCACGGCACCTAACGACCCATGCCCAGCTAACTGGATCAAAGATCTGCGACATGATCTAAGCCAAATCCTATGCAAAATTCTGAACCAATCCTTCCTAACAGGCTCATTCCCCAGAGTCTTAAACACACCTCTATCAAGCCCCTACTAAAAAACAGTAAGCTTGATCCATCCAAAGTTGAATCATTTAGGCCAATCTCAAGCATCCCCCAGCTTGCAAAAATCATTGAGAAAGCTGCCCAACAACAACTCCAGCATCACATTGACACAGAAGCACCTCTAGACAAATCACAACATGGATTCAGAGAAGCACATGGAGTCGACACAATCCTTACAACCCTATTCAACGATCTGATCACAGGAATAAACAACATCAAACAAGGATTTGTTCTCATCTTTTTAGACATTTCTGCTGCCTTCGATTCTGTAAACCACGATATACTAATTCAACGTCTGAGAGAGAAGGGGATTCGAAGCACAGCACTGGAATGGTGTAGATCCTACCTTTCCAACAGGTGGCAACATGTTAAAACAGGCCAGAAATCCTCAGAGCCGTTCCTACAGTCTCAAGGCGTACCACAAGGATCTTCACTATCGGCGTTAATGTTCAATATTTATATGCAGCCGATTTGTGAATTGATCAGATCCTTCAACGTGCAATGCTTGGCATACGCTGATGACATCCTCATATACATGCCGTTCAAAACTGACCAACCAGTGTTTACTCCAATAACCAACTGTTTCGGAGCAGTAGCTGAATGGTTGCTGACTCAAAACCTAAGAATAAATCATAGCAAAACTGATGTCCTATTTGTTACAAGGAATCTTAAGTTTGTACCTCCGCCGTCACTGCTGGTCAACAACACAGAACTGACGTCCAAACCCACGATCCGATACCTCGGCATAACATTAGATCAACACCTGGACATGACAATGCACGTGAAGAATGTGACAAAGAATATATACCATAAGATCAGAACACTACGCCACCTCCGTCCACTACTGGACTATACTGATTACCGGTCAACCTTCCAGGCACTAGTCCTTCCACATCTAGATTTTGCAAACATCATCCTCCACGGGCTCCCTCAATCAACCTTAAATCCACTACGTCTGGCTATGAATACAGCTGCTAGAGTCCTCTCTGGGTCACCAAGGTCTGCTCATATAACGCCTATCATGAAAGACCTACACTGGCTACCACTACAAGCCAGACTCTCATACAAGTCACTAGTTTGACCTTCAAAGCCATGAATATCTACCCACCAACACCAATCAGAAAACTAATCCATAACACCCCTGACTATGGAAACAGACGGACTCCAACGATGGACACCTTGATAGTTCCCAAGATGAGGTCATCATGTACTAAAGCCACATCAAAACAGAGCTTTTTCATTGTTCGCACCCAGGAATTGGAATAAACTTCCCCATGAAATCCGCGGCATCAAAAGTCTATTACAATTCCGCAAAGCCGTAAAGCATCACTTATTCACAAAATACTACCCAGAAGTGTCCATGGACACTCACACAGCCAACAGGCCTCCCACTCACACCAAACACCCTAGCACTTTAATCCAACCAGAAAACGGTTAGTCCCCACGAAAATCTACCTTACTACTATAGACTCATGCTACCCATGAATACATGTTCAATATTCACTCGAGTTTAAATATGGTACATAATTAAAGCATATATATAGTATAATGTTTATTGTACATAGTTATCCCTGTTATTCCATGTTTTATATTCCCTTGTTCTCTGTAAACTCGATGTTACCTGTACACATTGCAATATATTTTGTTCGATGTACACCGCGCTGATTTTAATAGCGCAGTATATAAGAGATGTTAAATAAATAAATAAATAAATAAATTCAAGGTGCGGTCTCACCATGGAATGATATAGAGGCATTATAATATCTTTTGTTTTATTTTCCATTCCTTTCCTTATCATACCTAGCATTCTATTTGCTCTCTTGGCCGCCGCTGCACACTGGGCCGAGGGTTTTAACATGGTATCCACAATGATGCCTAAATGTTTTTCCTGGGTGGTGGTTCCTAATGTGGAACCTTGCATCGTGTAACCATAGTTTGGGTTGTTCTTCCCTAGGTGCATAACCTTGCACTTGTCCACATTAAATTTCATCTGCCATTTTGATGCCCAGTCTTCCAATTTATCAAGATCCTCTTGCAATTTTTCACAATCCTCTTGGGTTTTAACAACTTTAAATAGTTTTGTGTCATCTGCAAATTTGATAACCTCACTCGTTATTCCACTTTCCAGGTCATTTATGAATATGTCAAAAAGCAGCGGACCCAGCACAGATCCCTGGGGTACACCACTATTCACCTTTCTCCATTGGGAAAATTGGCCATTTAGCCCTACCCTCTGCTTTCTATCTTTTAACCAGTTCCTGATCCACAATAGTACACTGCCTCCTATCCCATGACTCTTTAGTTTTGCCAAAAGTCTCTGATGAGGGACCTTGTCAAAGGCTTTCTGAAAGTCCAGATACACAATATCAACCGACTCACCTTTGTCCACCTGTTTATTCACTCCTTCAAAAAAACATAACAGATTAGTAAGACAAGATCTTCCTTGTCTAAAGCCATGTTGGCTATCTCCCATTAGGTCGTGACTATCTACATGCTGAGTAATTTTATTCTTTATGATGGTTTCTACCATTTTTCCCGGTACTGACGTCAGGCTCACCGGTCTGTAGTTTCCCGGATCACCCCTGGAACCCTTTTTAAAAATTGGTGTTACATTGACGATCCTCCAATCTTCAGGTATTAGAGATGATTTTAATGATAGTTCACAGATTACTGATAGCAGGTCTGCAATCTCATATTTCAGTTCTTTCAACACCCTTGGATGTATACCATCCGGCCCAGGTGATTTGCTACTCTTCAGTTTATCTAATAGTTGTAAGACATCTTCCCGATGTATCGATATTTCCTTCAATTCTTCCGCACCTTTAAATACCACTTCAGTCATGGGTAACATCCCTACATCTTCCTCAGTAAAGACCGAAGCAAAGAATTCATTCAGTCTCTCCGCTATCGCCTTGTCACCTCTTAGTGCTCCTTTAACCCCTTTATCATCTAATGGACCAACTGACTCTCTCACAGGTTTTTTGCTACGAATGTACTTGAAAAGGTCTTTATTTTGCGTGTTTGCTTCCGCAGCAAGCTACTTCTCAAATTCTCTCTTTGCCTGCCTTATCAATGCCTTGCATTTGACTTGCCAGTGCTTGTGCCGTTTCCAGGTTTCGTCGTTTGGCTCTTTTTTCCATTTCCTGAGAGATGCTTTTTTGGCAACAACAGCCTCTCTGACCTCACCTTTAAACCATGCTGGCAGTTTTTTGGACTTCCTTCCACTTTTCTTAAAGCGTGGAATACAGCTGGTCTGGGCTTCCAAGATAGTATTTTTCAACAACACCCAAGCTTGATGTACGTCTTTAACCTTTGCAACTGCTCCTTTTAGTTTTTTCTTAACTGTTTTCCTCATTTTATCATAGTCTCCCTTTCGAAAGTTAAAGGGTAGTACTGTGGATTTCCTTGCTATCCCTCCTCCACTAATTAAATCAAAGGCGATCATGCTATGATCACTATTGCCAAGTGGCCCCAACACCCTTATCTCTTGCACTAGATCTGGTGTTCCACTAAGGACTAGGTCTAATATGGCTTCCCCTCTGGTCGGTTCATGAACCAGCTGCTCCAAGAAGCAGTCATTTATTTCATCTAGGAACTTTATCTCCCTAGCATGTCCTGACGTGACACTGACCCAGTCGATACCGGGGTAATTGAAATCACCCATTATTATTACTGCACTGTAACTTTTGTTAGCTTCCTTGATTTCTTTGAGCATTTCATCATCCATCTGGTCATTCTGGCCAGGCGCTCGATAGTACACCCCCACTGCCATTGCCTTCCCCCTTTTATATGGAATTTCAATCCATACAGATTCTACAGCAGATTTTGTTTCCTGCAAAACTTTAATCCTTTCTGAGTTAATTCCCTCTCTAACATAGAGCGCAAACCCTCCACCAATTTGATCAGCTCTATCATTACGATATAGTTTGTACCCAGGTATCACAGTGTCCCACTGGTTGTCCTCCTTCCACCATGTCTCTGATATTCCAATCAAATCTAACTTTTCATTTAGTGCTATATATTCTAACTCTCCCATCTTATTCTTTAGACTTCTAGCATTTGCATACAAGCATTTTAGAGAATGTATTTTATTCATGTTAATTTGGCTATTGTTAGACATGGGTAAATTGGGATCTTTAAGCTCTGTCTGCTCCATACTTGAGGGCATTTGGACTACTTTACTCTTTTGTGGAACCTCTCTGCTTTTGGTAGTATCCTTCAAGGATACATTCTTCCGAACCATCCGCTCTTGGGCGACTGTCGGCTTTCCCCTAATATCTAGTTTAAAAGCTGCTCTATCTCCTTTTTAAAGGTTAATGCCAGCAGCCTGGTTCCATCCCGGTTAAGGTGAAGTCCATCCCTTAGGAAGAGCCCCTCCTTTCCCCAGAATGTTCCGCAGTTCCTAACAAATCGAAAACCCTCATCTCTGCACCATTGTCTCATCCACGCATTGAGACTCCGGAGCTCTGCCTGCCTTTTGGGTCCTGCGCACAGAACAGGAAGCATTTCAGAGAATGCTACCCTGGAAGTTCTGGATTTCAACTTCCTACCTAAAAGCCTAAATTTTGCCTCCAGAACCTCCCTACCACATTTTCCTATGTCATTGGTACCGACATGTACCAAGACAGCAGACTCCTCCCCAGCACTATCTAAGACCTTATCTAGGTGGCGCATGAGGTCCGCTACCTTCGCACCAGGCAGGCATGTTACCAGGCGATCCTCATGTCCACCAGCCACCCAGCTATCTACATGTCTAATGATCGAATCACCAACTATAACGGCTGTCCTAACCCTTCCCTGATGGGCACATGGCCCTGGAGAAACTTCCTCGGTGCGAGAGGGTTTTACATCACCTGGAGGACAGGTCCTAGTTACAGGATCACTTCCTGCCACACCAGGGTGATGCTCTCCTGTCACGTGACCTCTCTCCTCTATGGCAACAGGGGTGCTGCCAGACTGGAGGTGGGACTTCAGGACTATATCCCTGTAGGTCTCGTCTGTGTACCTCTCTGTCTGTCTTATGTTTTCCAAGTCTGCTACTTTAGCCTCTAGAGAACGGACTTGTTCCCTGAGAGCAAAGAGCTCCTTGCACCTAGTGCACACGTAAGACCTCTCACCAACTGGGAGAAAATCATACATGTGACACTCAATGCAAAAGACTGGAAAGCCCCCATCCCGCTGCTGGACTGCTGTCTGCATCTTAGTTTTAAGTTTGTGTCTAGATCTTTAGGTTCTTACTTACTAGGGGTTGCTATGGGTATTTATACCAATAAAACTGTACCTAATACGTTTAATATACCTTGTTCACCTGAAGCTTAATTAATCTCAGGTCCATAGTGTATGACTGATTTGGGGAATGAGCTTCACCTGAAAGCACCTCCTGTCTTTTAAGATGTGTAAGTACCTCTAAAGCTACGATTATCCCAGGGGAGGGAGGGAAATAACACTTATTAAAAGAGGGCTGCTACACAGTACCCTGTCTTGTGCTGCTGAGGTAAGCTAAATTCTGATTTGATTTAAATTATAGCTCCTAGCTGCTGCTAGGCTCTAACTTCCTATGAAATTTAAACTACAAGCTCTCTGCTGGATTCTAAATTTAACCAGAAAGCTCTCTTCTGTGCGTTAAATTTAAACTAAAAGTACTTTGCTGTTACTTGGCCCTGAGTGTCTATTAAATTTAAACTACAAGCTCTCTGCTGGGTATGAAATGTAACCAGAAAGTTCTCCTCTGGGTTTTAAATTCAAACTTTAATTGCTGCTACTAGGCCCTAACTGATCCAACAAAAAACAGTGGGTTTTACAAAGAATTCTTTTTAGAAAATTACCAGAAGTATATACTTACAGTTGCAGATTTCTCTCCAGAAGTAACAGTCCCCCTTTCTAGTCCTTCAAGACCGCTGAAGCCAAGAGAAGTCCGGTGCTGAAGCGAAGAGAAGTCCGGTGAATGACTGCCACACCTCCACCGCTACGGTTGCAGCGGGGTCGGTGGGAGACAGAATAGCCAGGTGGGAGACAGCAATGAAGGATGGCATCCTCACCCTCCTGGAGCCATGTCTCCATTAGGAAGATGGTGTCTGGGGAATGCTGCAGACTATCACAAAACCAAACAAACAACCTCAAAAAGAGCTCCATCACTACTGGCGTCCTCACTATGGAACTCCCTCCCAACGAGCCTGAGGGCATTAGATAACCTCACAGACTTCCGCAAAGACCTCAAGACACTGTTATTTATAGACACATATGAGCATTCAGACAACATCCCCTACACAAACAGAAATACAACCACCTCTGCCAACTAGGCACACACTCATCCTTTCTACACACACAAATTTATTATACTACCTTATTAAATACCCTCCTGTTAAATGTTAAATGTTACCTTCCAATTGTACTGTCTAAATGTTGTTAAGTAATTGTACTATCTAAATGTTAAATGTAACCCTCAAATTGTGATGTGACGTGACGTGACCACCTTGATTGAAGGATAAGGTGGAATACAAATCTGTCTAAATAAATAAATAAAATAAATGTAATGCCAATTTTTAAAAGTGTTCCAGGGGTGATTCAGGAAAGTACAGACCGGTGAGCCTGACATCAGTACCGGGAAAAATGGTAGAAACCATCATAAAGAACATTTACTTAACATGTAGATAGTCATGGCTTAATGGGAGACAGCCAACATGGCTTTAGACAAGGAAGATCTTGTCTTACTAATCTTTTGTGTTCTTTTGAAGGTGTAAATAAACAGATAGACAAATGTGAGTCGGCTGATATAGTGTATCTGGACTTACAGAAAGCCTTTGACGAGGTCCCTCATCAGAGACTTTTGGCAAAACTAAAAAGTCATGGGATAGGAGGCAGTGTACTATTGTGGATCAGGAACTGGTTAAAACATAGAAAACAGATGGTAGGGCTCAATGACCGACTTTTCTAATGGAAAAGGTGAATAGTGGACTACCCCAGGGATCTGTGTTGGGTCCGCTGCTTTTTGACATATTCATAAATGACCTGGAAAAGGGAATAGCGAGTGAGGTTATCAGATTTGCAGATGACATAAAACTATTTAAAGTTGTTAAAAACCAAGAGGATTGTGGAAAATTGCAAGAGGATCTTGATAAATTGGAAGACTGGGCATCCAAATGGCAGATGAAATTTAATGTGGACAAGTGCAAAGTTATGCACCTAGGAAAGAATAACCCAAACTATGGTTACATGATGAAAGGTTCCACATTGGGAACCACCACCCAAGAAAAAGATTTAGGCGTCATCATGGAGTGGAGGAGTAGCCTAGTGGTTGGGGCAAGGTACTTCAGGCCGGAAGGTCGGGGGTTCAAATCCCACTAGAGGATAGCAACCTTGGGCCGGAAGGACTGGGGTTTCTAGTCCCACAGGTGCTCCTTGTGGTCTTGGGCAAGCCACTTAACCCTCCATAGCCCATGTTCCCTGTAAAATAGTTATCTCCAAGTTATAATGCCCTGTTCAATGTAATTTCAGTTTGTTCAATGTAAACCGCATTGATGCAGAATAGCGCGGTATATAAGAGAATGTAAATAAATAAATAAATAAATGGATAACGTGTTAAAATCTTACGCCCAGTGTGCAGCGGTGACCAAGAGAGCAAATAGAATGCTAGGTATCATAAGAAAATGAATGGAAAATAAAACAAAGGATATTATAATGCCTCTGTATCATTCCATGGTGCGACCGCACCTTGAATATTGTGTGCAATTCTGGTCGCCGTATCTTAAAAAGGATATAGCATTATTAAAAAAGGTACAGAGAAGAGCCACCATAATGGTAAAGGGGATTTAAGGATACTCCTATGAAAAGAGGCTAAAAGGTCAGGGCTGTTCAACCTGAAAAAGAAACGACTGAGGGGAGGCATGATAGAGGTCTATAAATTAATGAATGGAATGGAACAGGTAAACATAGATCGATTGTGTACGTCATTAGAATATAAAAAGACTAGGGGACATGCAATGAAGCTGCAGGGCCGAACGTCTATGGCGGAAGGTCCCTTCCTCAATTACTCTGTCTTCCTTCAAAGCACATCACTCCGTCTACCGCTCCAAACTGCACCTTGCCAAACGAACCTATTTTTCCAGTGTCATCGCTAATGCCCCTAATCAGACTCATCACCTCTACTCTTCTCTTAACTCCCTCACTTCTCTCCATCCTACCCCTTCCACTGCATCAACTCAGTTTTATCCCCTTCCTCCACTTCTAGCCTCTTACTTCAGTAACAAGATCTCCTCCCTAAGAGCCTCCCTTCCTTCCTGTCCTCCTCCCATTCATTCTCCCCCCCCCCCGTTCCCTCACCCCCTCCTTCCTCTCACCTCTCACACACATGGACCTCTTTCTCCCTAATTACCACAGTCAAACTTCACCAACTCATTTCCTCATCCAAAAAGACATCTTGTGCCCTTGATCCCATTCCCTCTTCCTGGCTACTTACACCATCTTTGGCACTTCTTCCCACTGTCCTCACTATGTTTAACACGAGCCTCTCCACAGGGACCTTTCCTCACTCTTGGAAGCATGCCCTAATCCGCCCCATCCTTAAGAAGCCCTCACTTGATCCTACGGTTCCAGCCCACTATCGCCCAGTCTCTAATCTCCCGTTCCTGTCTAAACTTCTCGAAAAAGTCGTTTTTGCACAGCTTTCTCATCACCTCGACTCCACCAACTTCCTCCACCCCCATCAGTCAGGATTTTGTCATGGCCACAGCGTCAAAACCATTCTACTTGCCTTCACTAATGCCCTGCATGTTGCTCACGATCGCGGTGACATCTCGGTGGCGGTTGCCCTTGACTTTTCCGCTGCCTTTGACCTTGTTGATCACTCTCTTCTCCTTCTTCGCCTACGCGAAGCAGGTCTCCACAGCATGGTCCACCACTGGTTCCACTCCTTTCTTTCCTCTCGGTCCTGTGCAGTTCTTTCCTCCTCTCCCTCTATTCCCCCTTCCGATCCTTTCCCTCTACCTTGTGGGGTCCCTCAAGGCTCTGTACTTGCTCCTCTCCTCTTTAACCTTTTTCTGGCTCCCCTTGCATTATTAATACAACAAACCGGGATCTCCGCCTTCTATTACGTGGACGACATAGTTCTCCTCCATCACACCTCCCCTTCACAGCCAGACCTCTCCGCACTTAACTCCTGTCTTTCCACTGTTGCGCACTGGCTGACCCAGAACTGCCTCCACCTCAACCTAACTAAAACCATTGCAATCTGGTTCTCCCACGGCAGCCCATCTCCCTCTCTAGCTCTTTCCTTTTCAGGCTCTCCTATACCTCTGGTCTCCACTTTCCGCTATTTAGGTGTGCTCTTTGACTCTGACCTTTCTTTTCACGCTCACGTCTTACATATCACTAAGACCTCTTTCTTCTTTCTTTGCCAAATTCGTGCGATTCGCCCCTTCCTCACTTCATCTGCCCTCACTACACTGTTACTGTCACTAGTCATGTCACGCGTAGACTTCTCTAACTCTGTGTTCACCGGTCTCCCTAAATCCCAACTCAATAGACTTCAGAGGATCCAAAATACCGCTGCTCGCATTGTTACTCACTCCTCCCAACGGGATCACATATCACCTTTACTCTTTCATCTTCACTGGCTACCCATTTCCTTTCGCTCCCGATTTAAGCTACTCACCCTTGTTCATAAGGTACTTCACACTAGCACCCCTCAATACCTGGCAGACCTCATCACATTCCACACTCCCAGACACACTCCTCGCTCATTTCATCTCAACCGCCTCGTTCTTCCCCCCCCCCCCTCTCCCTTGCACATCTTCACTCCACTCACTCCTCAGCCTTCTTCTTTGCAGGCCCTGCCCTTTTGGAACTCACTCCCCGCCTCCCTCCAACTCGAGCCACACCACCCTACTTTCAAGTGCGAGCTGAAGACCCACCTCTTTTCCCTAGCCGTCAACCTCCCCTCCCCCTCTGTTTGATCTCAATTGCTGTACACTGTTCTGTGTTCTTCCTCTCTCCTGCTTTCCTGTTGAAATTGTAACTTCCCTTTCCTCCTCTCTGGCCTTGTTCCTACTTTAAAGTTTCATTTTTGTATATTGTAAACCGCTTTGTTCCTTCCAAAGGGCGGTATATCAAATAAAATAAACATAAACATAATATAAACACAAACAGGGTAACCTATTTAAGACTAATAAGAGAAAATATTTTTTCACTCAAAGTGTAATCGAACTCTGGAATTTGTTACCGGAGGATGTAGTAAAAGCTGGGTTTAAAAAAGGTTTGGACAAGTTCCTGGAGGAAAGGTCCATAAACCATTATTAAAAGGGACCCAGGATATCACTGCTTGACCCAATACAAGCATTGAAGTCCCTATGTCTTTTGGGGAAACTGCTAGGTACTTATGACCTAGATTGGCCACTGTTGGAAACAGGATACTGGGCTTGATGGACCTTGGTCTGACCCAGTATGGCATATCTTATGTTCTTATATTCTTATCTGTCCTGTCTCTGAATTGGCGTTCCACTCTTATTCTCTCAGTTGGCGGTTCATTATTTGGTAAACTGCTTTTATGCTTTGACCCTGGTCATATATCAGGCTCCTCAATGAAGATAAAGATAGAGATAAAGACATTAGCAGAGACTGCATGGCCCGTTAGTTGTTATGGACCTTGACCTGATGTTTTACATAGATGTCTGACCTCTTCTGTGCATATGTGCCTTTCTGACAACACTGTATCCATGACACATCTGTGGTTGTGTCTAAGGAGTTTGTCATGTGACCACAGCCAATGTTGCCTGTCTGCGAGGTACAGGATTGCAATGTAACACACTCTCCATGACAGCACAATTTCCCTGCCTCAGATACATGTAGGCCCTGGAATTCCACATACCACTCTACCAATAGACAACATGATACATGCGTGAAGATCTCAAGCAGCTACTTAAGCACCATTATGTGCCATACCTTTGGATTGAGGAAGGTGAGGTTGAGTAGCAGGATGGATCCAACACTATCTGCGTACATAGCGCACCGCTGTCATATACCCACATGTGCCATAGCCATGTCTCAGACAGTGACCTGCATGATGATCTTGTTGCTGTCCATGATCTCCATTGCTGCAGATGCCCATTGCTGATGCAGCTGCAGTTTGATGAACCCATGGGCATTATGATGATGCCTATTTGAGAGGCATACAGTGGTCTCTGTCTAATAGGTGCACCACATATCTAGATGATTGGACCAAAAGATAATTGTGAATTATACACTCCACATACATGTTGATGAGTCCCATAATGCAGACAGCAGAGTGTGGCCTACGGCACATATGTGTTGGACATGCATTCACAGTGTACTGGTGTGCAAATATGGATACGGAACCTGCTCTGGCATAACATTTCTTTAGAAGATGGATCTTCTGTGGGCTGTGTCGTGTGGGCATATCATGATTCATTCTGCACTGTCTGTGTACACAGATGAACATGTTGAAGTTCAAACATGCTCCATTTGGTGTGTCCTGCATTATTGTGTAAATCATTGCTGGCACACTTTGGGTTCAACATGTAAGGGGGTTAACATTTGTGACTTTACCTGCAACATCTGATGGCGTACCATGCAGTATGACAAGATGGTTCACATTTGAATCCCCACATATCAACAGTGGGGCCAACAGCATTACTATAGACATTATAATGATAATTTGATGACCAAATACTGACATTTCTAGAATGGTGTACTCTTCTGTGTTATCATATGATGATGTTTCAGGGATCAGTGCTACAAATCCTTTCTATGTGTTTGGAGCTTGTGTCCATTGTTGTCTCACATATGTACTAAACTAGTCTGTTGTCAGGTGAGTCCTGCAGTCTGCGGTATCTGTAAATGATTAATATGGTGTTGGGGTGCATCCCAGAGGGATGGGATGAGACCCCACAGTGCTCCTAGATATGCTGTTTCTGATGTGTTTGTACTGATAGATGTGTTGGTGATGGTGCTTATCTCTCACCTTCTCCATGTTGGACTATCTGGATATGTCTGTATTGGCTGATTGAACCATTTAGCAGACCAAATGAGCATGGTCTGAAATGTCACTATCACTGATTGTCGATTTTGTCTAAATTGCAGATTGCCAATTACATGCAGAGTGTTGTGATGTGAGTGTGTCTGTGTATTTGTGTATGTTTGTCTGTACATTTCAACATGGCTTTATACATTTCACGGTGTAACGCATTTCCTAGGTTGTAGCCAGTGTTCACATGCATATGTGCATGATGTGGAGCAGAGGATTGTGGTTATGGCATGATACAGAGCCTATCAGCCTGGATCTTTCTGCCTTGGCAGTACACACATAGGCTGAAATGTCATCATGGCCACCTGCCTTGACCCTGGTCACAGCATGTCATCATGAGAGGGCATTCTCACTCTGATCAAGCAGTGACCATAGCACAGCTAGGAATATACATAGTTCCTGTATAGTGTCTGGTTCTGGTCCTGTGTGTGCAATCTGTGCCTGGAGAGTCCAAACAGTGAACCACATACTTGTGTGCATGCAGATGAACCCATGCCATAGTTTGCACAGTATCTCAGGGCACATGCATTGTGTGTTGACCAGCAGCCTGACTGCACTGCATGGCTGAAACAGACAAGTGTTGTGCAGCAGGTGTACTCTTCCCCAGATTGCTGTGCTGGATGTTTTAGGGTCAATGTATGGGACTGCAGTTGTTCCTCGTGTGCCCATAGCAGGACAGTAGGTACATAGGCAGTCGTCCCTGGTATACCCATAGTAGGTCAGTTGGTGCAGCCCTATGTCAGTCTCATGCCCCACCCCCCCTTGCATTAGGCAGCTGCATCTTACTATGGTGGACTGACATAGACAGGTCTGGGACACTCTTTGTTTCAGAGGTCCCAGACACAGGGAAAGGCTGTATCTGTCACATACATAATGCTGCTACTGTGCAGTTCTCATGGTGACTATCATAAACTACCTACCACACACTGGCAAGGATGTGGGGCTGTAGCATAGCCACCAGAGGCCAGTTCCTGCAGCGTATGTAATTGTGACCAGATGCTGGGTGACTGGTGAAACCACACACAGGCACACCTCACAGCTGTTATGTGTCTGACACGCACACTGTCATTGTTTTGTACTATGCACATGTGCAGTATCACTGCTTTCTCCATGTGGCAATCTTCAACAGACCACTGTTCCTCCTGAGCAGTGCCTCATGGATAGGAGGGAGGGCAAGTTACCTCAGGCTGGAGGGCCAGGGGCTTGAATCCCATTAGAGGACAGCAACCTTGGGCCAGAAGGACTGGGGTTTCTAGTCCCGCAGGTGCTCCTTGTGGCTTTGGGCAAGCCACTTAACCCTCTGTTGCCTCAGGGGACAAGGGGAAAATATACATACAGTACCTGAATATACACCACTTTGACTGGTAGAAAAGCAGTATATAAGCCTAGTTAAATAAAATAAATAAATAGTTGTGGGTCTGTGCCAGACCAGCACACACAGCAGGCAGTGTAAGCACTGACCTGTAGCCTCTCGGCATCCTGCCATTGCTGTATCAGAAGGTGTAGCCTACTTGTTATTGTATTGCTACAATATCCAGTGGACAGGGGTTCAAGTCTCACCATTACACTTTGGTCCTGTGTGTTACTCTGTCATGAAAATACAAAACAAATACCTCAGCTCTGTTTTTACTCAAGAAAGTCCTTGAGACGAACCATTTGTAGATTGACAAATCTACAAATGGGAATGGAGTAGGTGCTACGCCATTCACAGAAGACAATATGTTAGAACAGCTTGCATAACTGAAAGTGGACTGGCCATGAGACCGTATGGGATACATCCCAGGATACTGAAGGAGCTCAGAGAGATTCCTGCAGGGTTGCTAATGGATGTTTTAAATAGATCCTTGGAGACAGGAGAGATTGCACAAGACTTGAGAAGGGCTGATGTGGTATATCTTCGCAAAAGTGTTAGTGGGCAAGAAGTAACAAACTACAGGCCAATAAGCCTTACCTCGGTGGCCGGAAAGGTAATGGAGGTGCTCCTGAAAGAGCAAATAATGCACCTCCCCGAAACCAACAGGTTGCATGATCCGAGGCAACATGGTTTTCCCAAAGAACGATCATGGCCAACAAAATGATTGAGTTCTTTGACTGGGTGACCAGAGAACTAAATCTAGGGAATGCAAAGGATGTGATCTGCCTAACTTTCAGCAAAGCCTTTGATACTGTTCCTCATAGGAGCCTTATCAATAAACTCAACAGCTTGGGGATGGGTCCCAATGTGATGAAATGGATCCAAAGTTGGTTGACTGACAGATGACAGAAGGTGAGGGTAAATGGAACTCACTCGGATGAAAGGAAGATGATTAGCGGTGTGCCCCAGTTTTCGATCCTGGGACCTGAACTGTTCAGTGTATTCATGAGTGATATTGCTGAGGATTGAATGGAAAAGTCTGTCCTTTGGCAGATGGCACAAAACTTTACATCAGAGCGGACTCCCCAGAGGGAGTTGATAATATGAGGAAAAATCTACAAAAGCTGGAAGACTGGTGTAATGTTTGGCAGTTAAGATTTAATGTGAAGAAGTGCAGTGTCATGCACTTGGGAAGCAGAACTCCAAGGGAATTGTATGCGATAGGGGGAGAGAGGCTGGTGTGCACGGACCAGGAGAAGGACCTCAGAGTGATTGATTTTTCTGATCTCAAGGTGGCAAAATAGTGTGACAAGGCAGTGGCAAGAGCCAGAAGGATGCTGGGTTGCATACAGAAAGGAATTACCAGCAGAAAGGAAGAGGTACTAATGCCACTGTACAAGTTGCTGGTGAGGCCTCACTTGGAATATTGTATTCTATTTTGGAGACCATAACTCGCAAAGGATATAAAGATGCTGGAAACAGTTCAGAGGAAGGTGAACAAAATGATTTGGAGCCTATCTCAGAAGACTTATGAGAACAGACTTAAAAACCTATATATGCCACTCTGGAAGAGAGGAGGGACAGGGGAGATATGTTTCAGACTTTAAATACTTGAAGAGTATTAATGAACAAACCAACCTCTTCCAAAGATCGTGAGCCTGTAAAACTAGAGGGCAGAACATGAAGTTGCAAGGGGGTAAACTGAAAGGTAATGTCAGGAAATACTTTTTCCCTGTTAGGGTGGTGGATGCTTGGAAAGCCCTCCTGATGGAAGCGGTGGGGGCAAATACAGTGATAGACTTCAAAATGGCATGGAACAGACAGTGAATCCCTTTATAGTGACATAATAAAATCAAAATAACCATAACTATCACTTATATCTCAGCAAATAGAGCTGACATACACGGAGCGTTGGGTACACCCCTAAACAAAGGCATGCAGTAGGTGCACCTACTCTTGCCGCCTGCTGGGCAGACTAGATGGACCATAATGGTCTTTATCTGCCGTCATATACTATGTGACTATATTTATCTGCCATTCACTGTTATGGCTGTACTGTCACATGCAGACACTCATTGGCCTACTTTGTTGTATGTTCAGTGGCAGCACCCCATAAACCATCTCACCCACCACCACACAGACATGTACAAAGTATCCCTCAGCACCCAGCTACATATGCACAAACAATCCCATACAAGATACTGCCACCACATGCACTCTCATCAACACCAGATCAGTCAGAATCTGGATCAACACAGTCACAGACTACCTTCAGTCAGGCAAAACAGACATCCTATGTATCACCGCACCCTGGCACAGATACACAGACCAAACCGTCATATGACGGATCACACCAGCAAACCAGACTGCCTTGCATTGCCACATAACTTACAAAAGAGGTGGAGGTGTTCCAATTCTACAGGGTCTAACCCACAGGCACAGTCATCACACACAACACAAACATATTCACAATAGACAACAGTGATATCACCATATGCCTCATGTACAGTGTTCACAATAGAAATCTTGATGTGGTATTCGCCATGCTGAGGACAGCATGGATCAAAAATACACTACACAAGCTCCCCATAGAGCTGGAAGATCCCAATGTAGGCTTAGCAAACCACATAGGTGCAAGACCATATCTGGGGGTAATGGGATTTTTTTGATTCAATCCAATCATCCCCACAACAGCCCATCAACTGGGGACACTGCTTGATCTCATATCCATTCCAAAGACACTGACTACACCAACCCTCACCTATACCATGATTGGACCACCATCCCACAGCTTTTCTGAGACATCTACGATAAACCACCGATACTGCAATCCCACAACATACAGAATGAGGATGTGAGTGCTTATACAGAGGATGAATCTTTGCAAAATGTTACTCCCATACCTAAACCATGACATAGCTTATCTGGACATGACTGTTGATATGTGGACCAAAACCATCTTTGCTGCTACAACAGCCCCAAGCAAGGCCCACAGAAACACACGATAAGCCTCAGCCTCAAAGTACTCTGGCCAGATCAGGCAACCCAAACAAAGACTATGACAACTGGACAGACAATGGAGAAGGAACATATCCTCCCCTGATCTTTTACCATGCTGTCTACAACAACGTGAATATAACATCTTAATAAATACAACCTGCGACACCCACCGGCTGGGCCAAGAGGCTGACAGCTGATAGGCGGCCTTACTGTCCTTTTAGAATAAAAGTTCTTTACTCTGTAGGAATGAATTGTAGTTGAGGCAGGTGGTAAGGCTTTGCAAGATTTTTATTATTTATACAATGGGGATTTTCAAAGGCACGCGGAGGTTCAAAACACAACAAATGCACTAGGATAACTTCTCCAAATGAAAGGATGAACACAGGAAAAACCAGGAGACATGAAAAACAAAACTTTTCTTCTCTGCTGTTCTCTGCACTGCTCCGTGTGGTCACACACTATACTGCAGCAGAACTAAACACAGCTGGTTTCACTTTCACCAAACAACGTCTTCACAAACTCCGTTACTCTCAACAATGAATACAGCACAGCACTGCTTTCTTCTGAATCACAGGTAAAAGCTACCTTATTAAAAGGCTTTTAAAATTCTCTCCTGTTTCACTTTCTTACTGTGGTATTCTTGTGAGTTAAACAACAGTCCATTGGTATAGGAAAATCATCACATTCAGGCACAGTGGTTTCTATCTGCATTTCCTCAATGCTATTAGAATTACCAAAGTCTTTCTCATATGTGGGGACTTCTTTTAGCTTCTCTCTCTTTAGAAACTGGTGGAAGTGATCCCACAGCAAGTCAGCCTTTTCAGGTGTTTCTGTATTAGGGGTTTGAATCCTCTCACTAGAGAATAGTCTCTGCAGTGCCCCTAATTTAGAAGCTTCACAAACGTCAGAGTTATCTGGTCTGGAGTTTGCAGCAGGTACTAGGCTTTCAATCCAACGTTTCACAGTAGAGGGGGAGGGTTCCAGCTCCTGCTCATTAAAACTAGCCTTTATCTCTTTTGCCAATTTATCAGATATAAAATGGTCAGTTTTACCTTGAGGCTGTTTCTCTGTGTCAGCACTGGGGCTCTTTCCACCTCTCCAATCCTCCCAGCTGTAGCAATTGTTTGACTGGCCTGCACGGCTTCTCCAATTGTCTGTGCTTTTACCTTTGAATGGTGGCTTTGTCTGAGTGCGTGCCTTTCCCTTGGCACCTTCTCTCACACAGACTGTTCTGCCTGGACTCTCTGGTCTCAGACTCTGGTCTTGGCTTTCTCTTGCCTTCCAACTGGCTCTCTGGATATTTTCCTGACCAGCTTCCTTGTTGGTTCTCCAATCGGTTCTGTCTCCAGGTCCCCCAGTAGTTCTCCAACCAGTTCTGTAATCGGTGCTACAATCGGGTCTGTCTTCCTTCCCTCTGCACGTGGTTTTTAACCCTGGCTTCCTACTTCCTTGTGACCAATCAGGAAGGGGGTTAGTCTCCACCCTTGCACTAGGGTGTGGTTTGCTTCCTACAGGGAACTGCCTTTTTCTCTGACGTAGGCTGAGTTTTCCTTGTAGCTGTGCATTGTCATCCGTTTCCATGGGGATTTCTGGATTCTCTTCTGTGTCCATGCTTTCCACCAGGCTTTCAGCATCACAGATCCCCCCCCTTAAGATATCACGGGCTGGCTTTGTAACATCCGCACAGCTCGTGATCCGACTGAGGGCATCAGCATTTTGGTGGAGTCGTCCTGCTCTGTGCTCCACATGGAACTCAAATGGCTGGAGCGCCATATACAAGCACGTCAAACACGCATTGTGGTTGCGCATCTGGCTGAGACACTTTAGTGGGGCATGGTCTGTGATGAGCGTGAATCTCCGGCCTGTCAGATAGAAACGTAAGGTATCCACGGCCCATTTTATGGCCAAACACTCAGCGCTCAATCGTAGAGTACTTAGTCTCCGCCGGTGACAGCTTGCGGCTAAGAAACATGACTGGGTGTTCCACCCCATCATGTTTCTGCGAAAGGACTGTGCCAAGGCCGGTTTCAGACGCGTCTGTCTGAACTATGAAGTGTTGACTAAAATCCACGCCCCGCAACACTGGGCCCACACACAATTTCTCCTTCAACAGAGAAAAGGCTCCCTCAGCTTCCTCGTCCATTGCAGCTTGTTGGGTGCGTTCTTCTTTAACATATTTGTCAACACCGCGCTCCTTTCCGCAAAATTCGGTATAAACCTTCGGTAATAACCGACTAACCCCAGGAAGCTGCGCAACTGTTTCTTGATAGCTGGCTTGGGGAAAGTCTTAACACTTTTGATCTTATTGGTCAATGGCTTCACTAGGCCCCGGCCCACTATATGGCCTAGGTATTTGACCTCCTGGCCACCGAACACACACTTGTCCGGATTCAAGGTGAGTCCTGCTTCTCTCATCGCCTGCAGGACTGCTGCCACTCTCGGTAAGTGCTGGTTCCAGGTATCACTATGGATTATTACGTCATCCATATAAGCTACAGCGTAGGCCTGGTGAGGTCTCAACACCAGGTCCATGAGCCTCTGGCACGTAGCCGCAGCCCTGTGCAACCCAAAAGGCATCCGCTTAAATTAGTACAGCCCCACAGGCGTGCTGAAAGCGGTCTTCGGTCGGGCATCCTTTGTCAGTGGCACTTGCCAATATCCCTTAGACATATCGATCGTGGTCAGATATTTGGCTGGTCCCAGGTGATCCAAAAGTTCTTCTATGCGAGGCATAGGATAGGTGTCAAAGCGGCTGATCGAGTTAACCTTCCTGAAATCGATGCAGAACCTGAGTGACCCGTCCGGTTTCGGCACAAGAACAATCGGACTGTTCCAGGGACTGTGGGACTCTTCGATCACCCCCATGCTTAGCATTTCCTGGACCTGGCGCACCACCTCTTGCTTTTTTGCCTCGGGGAGCCTGTACGGCCGTTGTCTTACCACTTCTCCCGGTGGTGTTAGGATTTCATGGGCTACCAGGTTCGTTTTCCCTGGCATCGGGGTCAATACATCTTGAAATCCAGCCAGCAGTTGAAACAAATCCTGTTTCAGGGCCCAAGAAAGGCTATCCCCGAACCTCAATTTCAGATTCCCCTTACCATCTTCTAGCTGGGGTCCGAGGTCTTCCTCCATCTTTTCCTCCACTGCTGCCGACAATCCCTCCAGGCTAGTGCCTCCTGTAGAGCCAAAGCTTCCGGCACCCCGGGTCGTTGTGGATAGGTGGGGAACCTCTTCTAGAGGGGGAAAACCAACCCTCTCGCAGATTATCTGCGCTGTACGGTCGCCAGTAGAAATCCTGAAATCTTGATTTCCAAAATTATACATGAGCACCTTCACTGTGCCCCTGAGGTCTGGGTCGATAACTCCAGCTCCTATGTCGAGGAAATATTTCCAGGCAAGGCCAGAACGCGGGGCTATGCGTCCATAGCAACCCATGGGGAGTTCTAGCTGTAAAGCTGTGTCTACCAGTGCTTTTCCTTGCTTTGGCACAATCATATCCTCGGCGCTATAGAGATCGTACCCAGCAGCGTTGGCAGTGGCTCTTTTTGGTGCGCGTGCATTGGGGTTCATTTTAGCATATCTTAACACCCATTTTGGCTTCTCTGTAGACGCTTCATTGCGGGCACAGGTTTTACGCTCTTGTTTTCTAGGAGCTTCAAACAAAGGGCTAGGAATCATGCTCATCTTCACCTTTGATTGTGCTAGGGCGTCTACTTGGGGCGTCCTAGAGGTAGCTGCCTCTTTTTTAAACAAGTCCTGTCCCAGGCCTTTGCTTAACTGTTGCCAATCTTTCCCTAGTACCAATTCATGCGGTAGCCTAGGTACCACAGCTATTTGCATATGTCTACTCACGCCTAAACCTTTCACTCTCAGACTATAAACTGGGTAACTGGAGATACCTCCATGTATACAACGGATTTTTACCTGAGTTATGGGCTGAATTGCTGTGTTCCCACTTTGGGCCTCAATTTTTCGCCATAGCGCTTTGGATAGCATGCTATGTTGAGCACCCGAATCCAAAAACGCAGTGGTTGCAATCCCCTGTACTTCCACTGACAAGAAGAATTTTTCTTTCTCCCTAGGCTGATTCTCCGCTATCAATGCAGTTCTCACAAAGCAATTACGTTGGATATGTCCTTCTTCCCCACATTTATAGCATTTCCTATGAGAGACATAACCTTTTGATAAGGGTTTATACATTTCTTTCACATTATCAGTATTCTTTTTCCTCCTTTCTAATACTCCTCCTACTGCCACCTGGGAGGTACTGTCGTGACTATGGGCACTTATTTCTGCCTCCATAAACCTCTCTGACAGCGCTACTGCCTCCTGTGGGGTCTTGCAGTTCTGGAGTATGAGGAAGGTTTTTAATTGTTGGGGTACAGCATCCAGGTACTGTTCCAGTATAAGACTGTCAATTATTGATTCCACGGTCTTACCCTCCGGAATCAGCCATTTATTCAGCAAGGTTCGGACTCTATGACATAGGGCCTTTGGAGTCTCGCCTGCTTGCAATTTTACAGCCCTCAATTGGCGATGGTACACTAGAGGAGTGAGCCCCAACCTCTCTCTAATTGCCTTAGTGAGCTCACTGTAATCACTAGCAAGCATGGGTGGCATAACCCGGTAGGCAGCGAGGGCCTCCCCCGTGAGGGATGCGGCCTGGAGTATGGCCCACTGTTCCTGCGGCCAACCACTAAGGTGCGCCACCCTCTCGAATCCCTCAATAAAGTCATCTATATCGTCCCTTGGTGTAAGTTGTCCAATATTAAATGCCCCACCAGCCTGCAAGTCCAACTTCAGAGAAGCAGCTGGTGTACTGGAACTGGATGACGTGGTCTCTGGTCTGGTCTTCTTCTTCTGCTCGGCCAGGTAAGCCTCCAACATTTGTAGCAGCGGCTGTTGTTAGGCCTGTATCTGCGCAGCGCTCTGCCTCTGCGCCTCCAGGGACAAATCAGCCTGGCGCTCAAACTGCTGCGACATCCATTTTAATACGTCTGGTATCTGGAGCGCCATCTTGGTTACCTACAAAACACAAATAAACAACCCAAGAGCGGTACCACACACACAAGAAGGTATTCCCCTCTCTTTGGTTTTTACAATTTTAACACTATGGCTAGCGCTTGCACCCGTGCCCTTGGTATCCTCAACCGACCCTCGGCTTGGTACCCAATATCTGGCATGGGTGAAGCTTCGCGCTTAACACCTCCAATGGTCAACCGTAGTCTCCTGGGCACTGCGGACCTGCCTTCTGGACCCTAGTCAGCTGGGCTCCTCAGCAAAGCTTCTCCTGCAGTGGAAATCCTGAAGCAATATCCTTGCGCACGCGTGGAAAAAAAAATCCTAAATACTACGCCAACTTGCGACACCCACCGGCTGGGCCAAGAGGCTGACAGCTGATAGGCAGCCTTACTGTCCTTTTAGAATAAAAGTTCTTTACTCTGTAGGAATGAATTGTAGTTGAGGCAGGTGGTAAGGCTTTGCAAGATTTTTATTATTTATACAATGGGGATTTTCAAAGGCACGCGGAGGTTCAAAACACAACAAATGCACTAGGATAACTTCTCCAAATGAAAGGATGAACACAGGAAAAACCAGGAGAAATGAAAAACAAAACTTTTCTTCTCTGCTGTTCTCTGTACTGCTCCATGTGGTCACGCACTATACTGGAGCAGAACTAAACACAGCTGGTTTCACTTTTACCAAACAACATCTTCACAAACTCCGTTACTCTCAACAATGAATACAGCACAGCACTGCTTTCTTCTGAATCACAGGTAAAAGCTACCTTATTAAAAGGCTTTTAAAACTCTCTCCTGTTTCACTTTCTTACTGTGGTATTCTTGTGAGTTAAACAACAGTCCATTGGTATAGGAAAATCATCACATTCAGGCACAGTGGTTTCTATCTGCATTTCCTCAATGCTATTAGAACTACCAAAGTCTTTCTCATATGTGGGGACTTCTTTTAGCTTCTCTCTCTTTAGAAACTGGTGGAAGTGATCCCACAGCAAGTCAGCCTTTTCAGGTGTTTCTGTATTAGGGGTTTGAATCCTCTCACTAGAGAATAGTCTCTGCAGTGCCCCTAATTTAGAAGCTTCACAAACGTCAGAGTTATCTGGTCTGGAGTTTGCAGCAGGTACTAGGCTTTCAATCCAACGTTTCACAGTAGAGGGGGAGGGTTCCAGCTCCTGCTCATTAAAACTAGCCTTTATCTCTTTTGCCAATTTATCAGATATAAAATGGTCAGTTTTACCTTGAGGCTGTTTCTCTGTGTCAGCACTGGGGCTCTTTCCACCTCTCCAATCCTACCAGCTGTAGCAATTGTTTGACTGGCCTGCACGGCTTCTCCAATTGTCTGTGCTTTTACCTTTGAATGGTGGCTTTGTCTGAGTGCGTGCCTTTCCCTTGGCACCTTCTCTCACACAGGTTGTTCTGCCTGGACTCTCTGGTCTCAGACTCTGGTCTTGGCTTTCTCTTGCCTTCCAACTGGCTCTCTGGATATTTTCCTGACCAGCTTCCTTGTTGGTTCTCCAATCGGTTCTGTCTCCAGGTCCCCCAGCAGTTCTCCAACCACTTCTGTAATCGGTGCTCCAATCGGGTCTGTCTTCCTTCCCTCTGCACGTGGTTTTTAACCCTGGCTTCCTACTTCCTTGTGACCAATCAGGAAGGGGGTTAGTCTCCACCCTTGCACTAGGGCGTGGTTTGCTTCCTACAGGGAACTGCCTTTTTCTCTGACGTAGGCTGAGTTTTCCTTGTAGCTGTGCATTGTCATCCGTTTCCATGGGGATTTCTGGATTCTCTTCTGTGTCCATGCTTTCCACCAGGCTTTCAGCATCACAAGCCTTACCACAATTCTATACCACACGCATAATGGAATCACCAAAAGGAGTACATGATATGTTTGCCACAGCATAGACACTCATAAAAGATGCAGCACAACAAAAAAACAGACATACAGCCACAGGTATTTGCAAAACAATCTATAACCCTGAAACATGAACCTGTGACAGCACACCCAACCCTAACCTCAAACAACCAGGTTACATGTACATCACATACCTGCAATGTGTTTCATAAACCAAGCTGATAACATATAGAAAAAATCAGGCCATCCCTCAACGCCACCACCTTACCAACAGACCCATTGACCACATCCTGGATGTGATCCATATAGGGGCAACTTGAACACCTCATACCCCAGATAGTCACAACCATCCTCAATCATGGATATATGGCAGCCATACCCAGACACAAGGGTGTTCAGTGAAAGGTTTACCAGATATGCCCAATACTGGTGATCCCCTCACTGAACACATCTGAGACAAATCCCTACTACCCAATTTCCAGTCAAACTGTCTTGGGGAGAAATCATGGTAATGTGGTACAGAGGCAACCAAAAAGACCATCTTGACCTACCACCCCCCCCCCCCCCCAGACCCTCACCAGTATGGCTTTACAACACATCACAATGTGGATATGCCACTAATCTCACTGCTGGATACCATCTTCAGGACAATTGACAACAGGAGCCCCAGGTTTCCTCTCAAGTTTATGGACATATCCAATGCATTCAACACCATGTCACACATTATCATATTGAGACACCTCAGGGAAAATGGAATACAGGGTCCAATACTTATATGGTTCCAGTCCTGTTTCAGCAACAGACAGCAACACATAAAATGTGGCATACCTAAATCCATTCTCATCACTCAAACCCAGGGCATCTCTTAGGAATCATCAGTCTCATCGATGCTCTTCAGTCTCTATATAGAACCCATCTACTACATAATGCAGTACCATATGAGGGACTGAGTGAAGCAGCATGGCGTTGTGGTGTGATGGTTTATGCCATACCGCTTGGTGCTATGGTGATGGGGTCAAGTCCAGCATTGATCTGTGTCATGTTTATTAAGGTTTCTGTGTTGTAAGGTTGTCTGTGTGGCTATTCACTATAACAGACCCTGTGCTGTTGTTTTGTGGGTATGGGTGTGTTGCATCCTGAATCTTTGTAGGTTGTTGGACAAGGTCCTGCAAAGCTAATACTGCCTGTTCTATCTGTGTGTGATCTGTCTTTCTAAATCTCGATTATCTCACTTACAATGAATACAGAATACCGCCGCTCGCCTCGTTTGTCATGCTTCTCCTCGCGATCACATTACACCTCTCCTTTTCCACCTTCACTGGTTGCCCTTTCCTTTCCATTCCCAATTCAAACTACTCACTTTGGTTCATAAAGTTTTCCATACCGGCACTCCTCAATATCTTTCCTCCTTTCCTTTCACTCTCCCCGTCATACTCCTCGTTCTTTTCACCTCCACCGCCTTACCCTCCCTTCAGCCTCACGCGCTCACCTACAGTCCACCCGCTCTTCTGCTTTCTTCTTTATTGGTCCTGCCCTTTGGAATTCCCTACCCTCCTCCCTCCACCTAGAACCCCACCATTCCACATTTAAACAGAACTTGAAAACCCACCTTTTCTCTCTGGCTTTTGATGTGCCCTCTCCTTTTGTGTAACCTCCACTTCCCTCCCTCCCATGCATTCCTCTTGTTTCCTTCCCACCCCTCTCTTGTCTCTCCTGTCTACGCTATCCTTTACAAAGAAGTTGTAACTTTCTTTTCCTTTTCAAGGCTTTGACCTTCTCTTTTAATTGATGATTTTAATTGTACACCGCTTTGATTTTTTGAGAAAGGCAGTTTTTATCAAGAAACAATAAACATAAACATCTGTGCATTCCATAACAATTGGTTAGACTGCTTTGCATGATGACACTCTCAGCTTGTCATTGAGTTAGACTACCTGTCTTTTCCACATGCATTACATAACATAACAGTATCGATCACTGGTATCTTTTTGTCCAAGGGTCACAACATGTCTTCCCTTTGCACATGATTGTTGCCCTGTCCGTGATGTCCATCATGGATGGGGTTACCAATGAAACAGTATTGTATAGGTGTTGATGCATAAATGTGGGCAATATCTACATGCAGGATTATCAGTGTGAGTGACTAGATACGGAACATACTACCGTGCGGAACATATGGCGTGCTGTGCTCCTTACTTTTAGATGATACTGCAGCAGGGATGTGCCAATCAACATCTGGCATATTGAAATCCCCTTTCCTGGCAATGCTGCGTATGTCTTCAATTAACACTCCATCCACCTCTTCTCTCTGTCAGGCAGGTCTGTATATCACACCAATGCAAATAGATTTCTCTTTCCCTCTTTCTAGTTTAACCCACAGTGCCTCCTCTCTCCCTTTTAAGCCCTGTATTTCCATAGCTTTAATATTAGTTTTTACAAATCTCCTCTTTATCTGTAGGAATCCACTTAACCATAGCTAATCATCTTAACTTTTTCATTAATTTCTGTGGTTTTTCTCCTGCCACAGTGAGCCCAGGAACAGGCTCACTGAAGCCTTTATCTGTAGCAGGGATGGTATCTACTTGTTGTATGGATTTAAACATAACCTTTTCCAAATGGTTCAGAATATTCTGTTCATTAGTAGTGGCATAGTCCATGTGTTCTCTAAACCACATTTGTGTGTTAGGTGTGCATGGATCAGAAATATTGAAGTGTTTCTGTAAAAGATTGCATGGATCCAGTGACACAGTCTTTGTGTGTGACAATCTGGGACTGTGTGATCAGGAATCCAGGTGTATCCTGCAGCACGACACCAGAAGGTGGGCCAGGCTTAATCAATTCAGCAACTTTGGTTTCTGCTGTCAGCAAAAGCAGTAACAGGACCTTCAAGGTTCGGTTCTCCATTTGCAAAAGAAAACAAACAGGCTATCCTGTTCTGGGTTAGTATTTGTCATGGAATTATTTAGTAAAACCAGATCTTTTTGCAATTTCTGCATCTGTAAAGGTTCAAAAGATTCTCTCTTCTCTTCTATAAGTATCTTCTACTTATAGGCTCATAAAATCAAAAGTATGATTAACAGAAGAGACTTTTTAAAATTACTTGAGCCCAGAGACTGTCCTCTGTGTGGCTCCATTATTCTATACTTCACTAAATCTGCATGTGCTTGATATCTAATGAGACAGACGGAACAAGGATAAAGTGTTAAATTAAGATCTCTTAAAGAGAGCAATTAGAAATGGAAATTAAAGTTTCTTACTTTACTTCAGATTATGTACAAATGAAGCCAAATCACTTCTGGAGGTTTGTCAGCTCTAGGAAATGGTAAGTGAATTCAGGTGTAAATGAGTACTTACAGACTTGAAAAACTCCGTACCTTTCCCTTCAGGTGTAGGTAGGTAGAAAGCTGTATAGGAAATATTCACAAACAGCAAATCAGTTAGGCTGAACCTTTGTCAGTATAACTTCCTCTGTCTCTGTAAAACCTTTCTCTGAGACTCAGAGACTTGTAACTGAACTTGGACATTCCATGTGGGATGAAGTTCCTCAGTCCATGGAATGAGAATCTCTCAATCTGTCCACACTTGCACTCCATCTTAAGAGTACTTTTATAAATTCACTTTGGTCCAGATGTAGCCAAGAATGGGGCCTTTAATGTCAGTTTCCTATAGGAACTAAACAAAAGCTTTTATTTTTATGTGATCAGGTGACCTCAGAAATGTACATTCTCTCTTGACAGAATTTCTACATCTCTGTATGCACTTCTTTGGGAATGTCTTTGAAACAACTAAGATAAAACAATGTTAGTTTTACTTTGACAAAGAAATTTCTTCTCCGGAACCTATGAACAAAGAAAATGAAAACATGATTAGCTAAATTATGAACATTTTAACATAACTAGCAGTTGTGGAACATGACAGGTGTCACAAGATCCCACACTGGAAGGAGCTGAACTCAAATTCAAACTGTTGTATTCCTTGGTGCAAGATTGCAAGATTTCACAGCAAACCTGGCAGAAAGGAGAGGCTCAAACATTTCTGCATTTGAAAGTACCTCGGCTAATGACTGCATTAAAACAGACTTAACAGCACATTTAAATCTTGCATGCACAGGACCTTTCCTAGGCTGTTTGAAAGTATATGTGGTCACTCGTTATGCAGCTAGTGTACTGAGTGTGCAGTGCAGTGTGTACTGCATGTGTACCACTGTAGGCAGGTCCTAGGTATTGTGTACCACTGTCTCAGACTGTGCCAGCCATGTTGTTTCATGACCTGGGTTTCACCCATTGCAAGCAGGGACTTGAAGTCTCTTTGATTCTACACAGTGCTGGGAAGGCAAGTGTGGAGGTGCAGTCTAATGGTTAGAGCACTGGCTTAGTAAGCAACAGACTGGGATTTGACTCCCACTTGTTCTCTTTGTGGCTATTGGAAATTCACTTCAATATACTGCCATAATCAGTTAGGGGTCTGCATTGACTGGAGGACACACATTCTTATACATTTTATGTGTTACGATAGCACATTGGGCTGCAGACATGCACATTGCACTCATGCCCATCTGACAGCATGACCAAAAGGGTCATAAGAACATAAGAACATAAGATATGCCATACTGGGTCAGACCAAGGTCCATCAAGCCCAGTATTCTGTTTCCAACAGTGGCCAATCTAGGTCATATGTACCTAGCAGTTTCCCCAAGGGACACAGGTTCCACAATGCTTGTACTGGTTCAAGCATTGATATCCTGGGTCCCTTCTTAATAATGGTTTATGGACCTTTCCTCCAGGAGCTTGTCCAAACCTTTTTTAAACCCAGCTACACTAACAGCCTTTACTACATCCTCCGGTAACAAATTCCAGAGTTTGATTACACGTTGAGTGAAAAAATATTTTCTTTTATTCGTCTTAAATAGTTTACCCTGTAGCTTCATTGCATGTCCCCTAGTCTTTCTATATTCTGATAAGGTAAACAATCGATCTACGTTTACCCGTTCCACTCCGTTCATTAATTTATAGACTTCTATCATATCTCCCCTCAGCCGTCTCTTTTCCAGGTTAAAGAGCCCTAACCTTTTTAGCCTTTCTTCATAGGAGTATCCTTCCATCCCCTTTACCATTTTGGTGGCTCTTCTCTGAACCTTTTCTAAAATAGCTATATCCTTTTTAAGATACGGCGACCAGAATTGCACACAATATTCAAGGTGCGGTCTCACCATGGAACGATATAGAGGCATTATAATATCTTTTGTTTTATTTTCCATTCCTTTCCTTATCATACCTAGCATTCTATTTGCTCTCTTGGCTGCCGCTGCACACTGGGCCGAGGGTTTTAACATGGTATCCACAATGACGCCTAAATCTTTTTCCTGGGTGGTGGTTCCTAATGTGGAACCTTGCATCGTGTAACCATAGTTTGGGTTGTTCTTCCCTAGGTGCATAACCTTGCACTTGTCCACATTAATTTCATCTGCCATTTTGATGCCCAGTCTTCCAATTTATCAAGATCCTCTTGCAATTTTCCACAATCCTCTTGGGTTTTAACAACTTTAAATAGTTTTGTGTCATCTGCAAATTTGATAACCTCACTCGTTATTCCACTTTCCAGGTCATTTATGAATATGTCAAAAAGCAGCGGACCCAGCACAGATCCCTGGGGTACACCACTATTCACCTTTCTCCATTGGGAAAATTGGCCATTTAGCCCTACCCTCTGCTTTCTATCTTTTAACCAGTTCCTGATCCACAATAGTACACTGCCTCCTATCCCATGACTCTTTAGTTTTGCCAAAGGTCTCTCATGAGGGACCTTGTCAAAGGCTTTCTGAAAGTCCAGATACACAATATCAACCGACTCACCTTTGTCCACCTGATTATTCACTCCTTCAAAAAAACATAACAGATCAGTAAGACAAGATCTTCCTTGTCTAAAGCCATGTTGGCTATCTCCCATCAGGTCATGACTATCTACATGCTGAGTAATTTTATTCTTTATGATGGTTTCTACCATTTTTCCCGGTACTGATGTCAGGCTCACCGGTCTGTAGTTTCCCGGATCACCCCTGGAACCCTTTTTAAAAATTGGTGTTACATTGGCGATCCTCCAATCTTCAGGTATTAGAGATGATTTTAATGATAGTTCACAGATTACTAATAGCAGGTCTGCAATCTCGTATTTCAGTTCTTTCAACACCCTTGTATGTATACCATCCGGCCCAGGTGATTTGCTACTCTTCAGCTTATCTAATAGTTGTAATACATCTTCAGACATGTTGACCCAGCAGATGTATGACACATGAGTTGTACATGTTTGGAAGATTGCATTATAACCGTGACTGAACATCTTTGGCTCCATCACATATATGCAGTACATGCAGGCACATCCCATTCCTGGGATGGCCACCTGCAGGGATCATCACATGTCCCTACTTGCTCCATTTGGCCAACCTGAGAGACACTTGTCCAGTTATTATATGCACATGTGTCAGGAGGATTGTATGGTGGTTAGAAAAGCTGACACAGCTGTCATACCCAAATAGCTCATATTGGGACTCCCCTTGGCACAGCTACATTTTTGTCACACACACTACAACTGCATTTGTGCAGTCACATCAAGTACATCAGGGCAGCAAGGCCATATCTCACTCTCATCTACCACTATCCATCCATCAGCATATGCCCGTTATGTACAGTCATGTATTCTCCAGCCAGCTGTTACACCATGACTCACACAGGAACATTTTAAACATTAGGACTATCACTCACACCTCTCCTGTGAATGATCTGCTCATCACCACTCCTGCTCAGTCATCCTTTTGATGCCCACATCTTGGCGATGTTGGCTCAGCCACGGGACACTTCTTCCCAATCCTATGCCACACACTGACATTACGGAAATCCAAAATTATTTAAATAACACCACTCTAAATAATTAAACACCAAAAACAAAACTAGAGTGTAAATAAAAATCCTGAGCACCTGTTTTTTTTGTTGGAAGATTAGCCTTGAGGGGAACCCCTCTCGTGGCGTGCCTTCCTTTTTAATCAATAACACACTGACATTACAGCATAGTACATGGGCACCCCTCATTGATACAGTACAGATGCCTCCCACATGCTCATCCCGCTTACTGACTGACATGTAGGGTACATATGGATCTGACTAGTCCATCAGCTCTTATCTTTCCTTCCATCCATCACCTAAAATATGACTTTCACAGGGGCTCCCTTATCCTGTGTTAAGGTGCCTGCCATTTTCGGGTGTTAAGGTGCACACTTGACACCTTTACGCCCGATGTCCTGTTAGCACCCGATAAATGGAGTCAAGTGCCCTTACCACCAGAACACCTACTGTCTGTCTTTACCACACGATGACACTCTTACCACTACCGTTACCGCTTGATTACTGGTGTGCTCTTTAGTAAACAGCACTTCATACATCTTGTAGTACTATACAAATGTTCAGTAGTAGTAGTAGTATTTTTATATTTATGTTTATTCGGTTACTTGATATACCACACCTTCATTACACCAGGGTGGTGTACAGTCAACAAAGTAGTCAGAAATTGGCTAATGCCAGAATGAGAAAGGAACTGCAACATAAGTCAGGAAAGGCGTATAGAGACGTAGGACATGAAAAAGACAGGCAAGGGGTTCCTAGGAGAGAGAGATCCTTAAGGAGGGGCAGAGGGAAGGTCAAAAGCAGAACAGAAGAAATGAGTTTTCAGTAAGGATTTGAATCTGGAGAAAACTGGTTCCAAATGGAGGCTGGTGGGGAGGAAATTCCAGAGGAGGGACCCAAAAACAAAACAAAACAGAGCGATGAGTGGAATGTAAGTGAGCATGTGCTAGGGAGGGGAGATGTAGCCGGTTAACATGGGCTGAACGCAGGCTGTGGGTTGGTATGCAGAATTGTAATAGGTCAGCCAAATACTGTGGAGTTTGGATATAAATGGCTCAGTGGACTAGAGTAAGGACCTTCTAGTGGATGCGGTAATCAGTTGGAAGCCAGTGAAGCTGAATGAGGAGTGGAGTGATATGGCCATGGCAAGTGGCATGTGAGAGAAGTCTGGCTGCAGTATTTTGCATTAATTGTAGGCGATGAAGTTGGGACTGAGGGAGACCGGCAAGGGCAAGATTACAAAAGTTGAGACGAGACATGACTAGGAACAGCAGAAGAGTGGTCAGGCCAGGGGTAGAAAGAAAGGAACGAATGGCGCAAATTTGTCGCAAATAGAAGAAAGACCGGAGTGTGAGTAATGAAATATGGTTACAGAAGGATAATTCAATGAGTCAAGAGTCATACCAAGATAGTGAAAGGAGGAAACCAAAGGAATAGGGGAATCTGAAAGAACTAGGGTCATGATAGGACAGGGAGTGTCAAATGAGAACATATTGCTGAGGTTTTAAATACACTGAGATGGAGATATTTATGGGTAAGCCAGCTGGAAACCTCAGACAAGATCAGGCTGAAGTGGACTGATGTGATGTAAGAGAATAATGTCAACAGCGTAATAATATGCTGATAATCCTAGTTGTTGGATGAGTAAGATGAGTGGTGCCAGAAGGATATTAAATAAGAGAGGAGCGAGAACTGAACCTTGTGGAACACCACAGGGAAGAGAGACGGGGTCAGAGGAGGCGGCACCTGAGAGAACTGAGAAAGAACTTGAGGACAGGAAAGAATGAAACCAATGAAGTACAAAGCCCCTGAAGCCCGCATCCCGAAGGCGAGAGAGAAGAATAGAGTGGTCGACAAGATCAAAGGCTGCAGAGAGATCCAAGGATACTGCCAGGGAAGGGTCTCGTTGATCATGTGCAGTGTGAATTTCATTCAAGAAAGAGGATGATAGTTTCTACACTGTGACCTGGATGGAAACTGGACTGTTGGGGATAGAGAAAATAGATAGAATCAAGATGATAGATAAGCTGTGAGAAGACTGCTTTTTCAAGGATTTTGGAAAGAAAAGGAAGGTTAGGAACTGGGCAATAGTGGGCTGGGTCATGAGGATCAAGAGATGGTTTTTTTTAAGAAGTGAGCAGACTAAAGCATGTTTCTGTGGGGTGGGAAAAGTATCGGAGAGAAGGCTTCTGTTTAACATATCAAGTAAAAATAGTAGATAGGAGAGAGAGAAGGTTCTAGCAACCATGAAGATGGCACTGGGTCCAGAGAGCAATTTGTTTTCCGTGATGTAGAAATGGACTTTGATAATTCTGTAGTAGTGAATGAGCAAAAGGAATCCCAAACATGAGAGAGGGGGGAGGAGGAAGGCAGAGAGGTAGGTGGAGGTGAAGCCAGAGGAGGGGGACGAGTAGGGATGGCAGTGCGTAGATCTTGAACCTTTGAGAAAAAGAAGAAGACAAGCTGAGAGGGGGAGGGAGCGGAAGAAGGGACAACAGTGGAGGCGGAAAGTGAAGACTGAACAGTAGACGGTTTTGAAAACAGAATATAATTACCTGGTGGCAATAGTAAACATACCCCTAAGTCTTGATACTTTGTATCTATTTCTCTTTCAGGTGTTAATACGTCACCTCAGGACAGCTGAGCATAGACTTCTACTTTTCCCTGTAACTCTCTGTGGCACAGTGCAAATAGAAACATAGAAACATAGAAATATGATGACAGAAAAAGACCACATGGCCTATCTAGTCTGTCCTTCCATATCAACAACTACAACAGTCCCCTTTTTACCTTTAGAGATCACCTGTGTTTGTCCCATGCTTTTTTGAATTCAGTTACTGTCCTCATCTCTACCACCTCCACTGGGAAACTATTCCACGGATCCACTACTCTTTCCGTAAAGAAATATTTCCGCATATCATTCCTGAATCTATCTCCCTTCACCCTCATCCCATGTCCCCTCGTAGCAGAACTTGCTTTCAATTGAAAGAGGCTCTCTCCCTGAACATTTATGCCATGGAGGTATTTATCAAAGTTTAACAGAAAAACCTCAGCTGAAGGTAAAAACCACAAAATAAAAAAATCTTGGCAAAAAAAGTGAAAAAAGGAAACGTCCTCGTTTTATAATACTTAGCTATTATGACGGAGGTATTTAAACATCTCAATCATATCACCTCTATCCCGCCTTTCCTCTTAGATGTACATATTAAGATCCTTCAGTCTGTCCTCATATGCTTTATAATGAAAACCACTAATCATTTTAGTAGCCACCCTCTGCACCGACTCCAACCTGTTCACATCCTTTTGAAGGTGCGGTCTCCAGAATTGCATACTATACTCCAAATGAGGTCGAACCAAAGACTTATACAGAGGCATTATCACCTCCTTTTTCTGCTAGCCATTCCTCTCCGTATGCACCCAAGCATCCTTTTAGCTTTTGCCGTCGCCTTTTCTACCTGTTTAGCTACTTTAAGATCATCAGACACAACCACGCCTAGGTCCCGCTCTTCTTTAGTTGACAAAAGTACTTCATCCCCTATACTATATTGCTCCCTTGGATTGCTGCAGCCCAAATGCATGACCTTACATTTTTTAACATTAAATCCCAGCTGCCAAATTCTAGACCATTCTTCAAGCTTAGCTAGATCCCTCCTCATGTTATCTACACCTTCCTGGATGTCTACTCTATTGCAGATTTTGGTATCATCCTCAAAGAGGCAAACCTTACCCGACAGCCCTTCCGCTATATCACTAACAAAGATGTTAAAAAGAATCGGACCAAGGACAGATCCCTGGGGCACACCACTGGTAACATCCTTCTCCTCAGAGTGAGCTCCATTTACTTGTACTCTTTGTCGCCTCCCACCCAACCAATTTCTAACCCAAGCAGTAACTTTAGGGTCCATCCCTAGGGTGCTCAGTTTGTTTATAAGCCGCCTGTGAGGAACAGTGTCAAAGGCTTTACTGAAATCTAAATACACCACATCTAGGGCTCTCCCTCGGTCCAACTCCCTGGTCACCCAGTCAAAGAAATCAATCAGATTTGTCTGACAAGACCTGCTTCTGGTGAATCCATGCTGCCTCGGATCCTGTAATCCGCTGGACTCCAGAAACCTCACTATTTTCTCTTTCGGCAGCGTTTCCAATAATTTACTCACCACCGAAGTTAAACTAACCGGCCTGTAGTTTTCAACCACATCCTTACTTCCGCTTTTGTGTAAAGGCACCACATGAGCCTCTCTCCAGTCCTTTGGCACCACTTCCAACTCCAACAAGGCATTGAAAACGTTAGTCAGTGGAGCTGCTAGAGCGTCCCCAAGTTCCCTCAGTATTCTAGGGTGTATCCCATCCGGTCCCATCGCTTTGTCTACTTTAAGTTGAGCTAGTTTCTCAAGAACACAGTCTTCTGAAAATTGTTCAAGATGTCCCTCACTTCTGCTCTCACAAATGGCACAATTCACTCAGTTGATATCACTGGCCAGGGCATTTATTGTTGGTGCACGGTTGCCTTATTTTCATCATTCCCTCTCTTGTCCTCTCTCCTTCCAAATTTGATGAGAGCTTGCTTCCATCTTCTCTGAAATTCCAACCGAAACTCCCATGTAAGAACCTACTAACCTATCTTTAACCAACTGAAAAGAGGCAAAACCCGGACTGGCCTATGGTGGGACTTGTCTCTTTATTTCTTAAGTAAGATTTATTTTCCTTTCAATAGCAGTCAGGGCCAGTCCATCCATTTTTCGATAATGTTGTTCGCACAGGGCCCCGCGCGAACTTCATTTTTGTATGATGGACTGCTGCAGAGGGAGCAAGGGAAGCCCGTGCAAGGCACCGGCTCCCTCTGCACAACCGCAAGCGTGAAGAGTCTTTTCTCTCATGCTGGAAGCTGTTTCTGTGTAGCCGTGAATGCCGGGAAATGACATTCACGGCTTCACAGAAACAGCCGCCAGCGTGAGGGAAAAGACTCTTCACGCTGGCGGCTGTGCAGAGGGAGCTGGGCCCTCGCACGGGCTTCCCCGGCTCCCTCTGCAGGCCCTTAGACGGCTGCGGGGCTCTTCGGAGGGGGGAGAGGCTAGGACTGGAATCAGGCTGTGATGGGGAGGGTCTAGGACTGGAATCAGGCTGTGAAGGGAGGTAACTTGTACTGGAATCAGGCTGTGATGGGAGGGTCTATGAATGAAATCAGGTTGTGATGGGGAAACTTGGACTGGAAATGGGTTGTAATGATGGGGCTAGGACTGCAATCAGGCTGTGATGGGGGAAATTTGGACTTGAAATGGGCTGTGATGGTGGGGGACTAGGACTGGAAATAGGCTGTGATGGGGGAAACTGGAACTGGAAATGGGCTGTGATGGTGTGGGGGGACAGGGACTGGAAATGGGCTGTGATGGGAGGGTAAGTGGGATTGGAAATGGACTGATGAGGGGCTGGAATAGGATTGTAAATGGGCTGATGGGGGGAGCTTTCACTGCAAATGGGTGATGGGCTGGACTAGGACTGGAAATGGACTGATGGGGGCTGGAATAAGACTGGAAGTGGGCTAATGGGAGCTGGAATAGAGCTGGAAATGAGCTGATGGGGGCTAGGTAGAAATCAGCTGAAGGGGGAGCTTGGAATGTTAATGGGCTGATAGGAGGGCTGGAATGGGACTGGATATGGGGGGCTAGGACTGGAAATGGGCTGATGTGGGGGCATGAGAGAATGGGACTAGAAAGGAGTGGATACTGAGTGGGTCTAGAACTAGAAGGGAGCATCAACTACCACATCTACGCAGACGATATAATGCTATATGGTCCCATCAAAACCACCAACCCAACAAATAGTCACCTGTCAGACTGCTTCATTGAGGTCTCAAGCTGGCTACAAGAGAACAACCTATCCATCAACATTAAAAAAACAGAAGCCCTCATGGTGACCAAGGACCCTAACTTCACCCCGCCACCACACCTCATATTAGGAACCACCCAAATACAAATTCAACCCCACATAAAATATCTGGAAATCATCATCGATCAAGCGCTTACATTTAACCAACAGATAAAAAAAAGATTACCAGGACAATATTCCATAAAACAAAGATGGTATAATGGCTCAGACCACTCATCGACCCAAAGGACTTCATAACAGTTATGCAGGCTATGATGCTCCCCCACCTGGACTACTGTAATACGATTTATCACGGACTACCCACCACTCACATCAACCCCCTACGAACAGCCTTAAACACCACAGCAAGAATGATCCAGAAAGCAAAAAAACATGATCACATCACTCCAATCCTAAAGAGAACTTCACATCCTTCCTCTCGAAGCAAGGATTAAATATAAATTATCCTGCTCATCCACAAAGCCCTCCATCACATGCAGACTTCTCAACTCCAGAATCTGCTACCCCAGCCTACCCTCAACAGACCAACCCGTCAGAGCACCAGCAACACACTCACTATCCCCCACGAACGAACTAAGTTCAATCAACAGACCTACAACAGGGCATTCGAACAGTATGCACCCTCCTTCTGGAACTCCCTCCCGAACCTGATCCGAAGCAACAGAGACCTCTCCACATTCTGGAAACAATTAAAAAACATCCTATTCTAAGAATATCTTGGACCAGAAAAAGACTTTTCTCACTGACTGCACTTCCAGCCCCCCTGACCTACCCTCTCCACCACCAACTAAGAGACTCATGTCTGTCTAATTTGTTACTTTCTGTTCGAATCATCAATGTTGGCCCTCTTGGTGACAGCCCCCCCCCCATTTTCTGTCGACTGAATTACTGTCCCCCCCCTTTTTGTTGAACCGCTTAGACCCGGTGAAAAGCAGGATAGAAATGTAGCTAAATAAATAAATAAATTTGGGGGGAGGACTAGATGGGGATGGGGAAAGAAAAAGAGAGGGGAAAAGATATTTTGTGTGGGAGGGAAGAAAAATCTACGATGGGCCAGGTATTGGGAGAGTAAGTGGGGATTGAGAATGGAAGGGTAAAATTTGAGTGAATGATAAAGGAATAAGGAAAGAAATGGGGGAAAGAGCAAAAGGGGAAAGATCAGTATGTTAAAGCAGATATAGAGAGAGAATGGAAAAATCTAAAAGAGAGAAGAAAGTTCGCAGAAGACACGAACAAACCAGAAGAAAGTGATTAGAGCAATTGCAACTGAAAAATAAAATGGTCAAACAAAAGGTTGAAAAATACTTTTTTATTTTGAATTTATTAACTGGAATATGTCAGGTCTGGGAAACGTGTATCACTAACATGTTTGCGTTTTTGTTTAGTGCAAGAGGAAATTACTTTGTAGGTTTATTTCTCCAGTGTTGTTGTACATTTCATGTTTGGCTTTTGAGGTTCCCAATTTAATTATTATCTTCATATTTCTAAATTGTGATCCCTTGTTCTTTGTGTGGTGACGGTCTATGTTCTGCATGTGAACCAAGCTGAGATATTCTGTTCATGTAGTTTCTATTTGACAGTCCCACTTGTTCTCTTTCCCCAGTAGGAGATGTATTGGTATTCTCTGAGATGTATTGGTTTAATATTTGCCGTGTTGTCCTTTTGATAGGTAGGGTTTGGTGCTTTGTGAGTCCTGGTAGTGCTGTTATGATACAATGGGTTTGCTATGGGTTCTCAATGGTCAGTGTTTATAGTGCTTCCTAATGGGCCTGGCGGTTCTCACTGCAATATAGTAATGTAGAAATCTGTTAGTCTTTCTTTTTCCAGACACTCATTAAGAGGCATGTTTACTAAAGGTGCATGTTAAGGTTATGCAAATATTTATGCAAATGAGGCCCCACAATGAATCTCCAAACACGGCCCTGTACCCCCCTTGGGAAACCCCTGATAGCAGTTCCTCTATAAACTGTTCATATCTAAGGGAGGAAACAAAAAGAATTGTACGTTCCCTGACTTTAGAGACCTTGTTTTGCTGTTTTGTTCTCATACACTCTACACATACACTCCATAAGCCAACATTTCGTTCTCTCTCACATCAGAGCTTTATTCAGTAGAGATCACTGATGATGGTGTCTCTGTACAGTGATTTAGCATCTCCCTTAATGGTCCAGCCTCATACAGGTCTTGCTAGAACTTGGTCCTTATTATCCTCGGATTGGTGGATTTTCCAAGCTTATCCCACTTGAAGCCTCTTTAATTGGAATTATGTTTTAGTAATTACAATACTAGGGAGTGCTCGGGAATCCATTACAGTCCATTCAAACCACTTTCATTCACAGACATAGTGGCAAAAGTACACGGACCACTTTAATTACACATTCTCTCCACTTACACATCACTGTCATTCATAAACAGCTCTAGTTTTTACCCTCAGACCATTAACTTAGGCTTACAAGACGCCTGGCCTCCCAGTCACTTACACACAGGTCTGGTCACTTCGCTTCTCTGGTGGTCTCTCCCTGAAAAAGTTCAGGTATCCTAGGAAATATCTCCTTTTCCCAGAACGTAACCAAGGGGTTTCCTTGGTGTCTCCAGGGCCAGAACCAATGGGGCGTCAAATCTCTGCTTCCCCCTAGGCTGGGGATTCCGTCCCTAGGCTCTGATGGAAGTTGGCCAGTTTGAATTGTTACCATGATGTTGCCATAGCAACCCCATTAAACTATATAGGAAACTCATATTTTAAACTAAATTCTACTCAAAATAATGTTAAAATCATCTAAAACCCCTTAAAAATGATCCCACTCTCTATTTATACTCCTACCTTTCTCTTCTCCCAAACACAAGCTGTTAACACTTCCTAAACCATTTAAATCCTTTTCTTATTAAAAAAAATGTTTCTCATCCTCGACTCCCACCACTAATAGATATGCACCTGGAACTCCTGATTATATCCCCCATAGCTCTGAAAAATCACTTTTGTACCTTTATTCTGTGCTACTACACATTTTCCCAAATTAAGGTACTATCCCTTTAAATTTTTGAGTAACCCCCCCCCCCAATGGCTCTTCTTGAAATCCCCTCACTAACCCAGTCCTTGAAAAAAAAATTCCAGAGTCCCAATTCCACTTGGCCAAACTACCTCAAATAACAGGGACGCTGTCACTTTAAAATTAAAAATAAATGCATAACCATATTATCTAAAATCCCCTTGTGTAAACCCTACCCTCAAATCTCACATGCATTAAAAACAATTACCTTTATTATTTTTTTTAAGAGCACAGCCTCTTTAAATACACCACAGCTTCAACAGAGCAGTGCTCTGATGCTTCAGTTCATTTTGCAGTTTCGTCAGGTGAGGAGCTCTTGCCTCCAGCTGAAGGCCTGACGTAGATCCCCAGCACCTCGGGAAGTTGGGGATCGTTGCGGGAACCATTATTTTAAAATGTTTTCTGCACCATGGAACCCTGCGGCACCTTCAACTCTTTGTTTTTTATTTTAAACTTTGCCGGCTGCTTCTCCTGCTCTCCCAATGCTGCAATTCATCATTGGAGAGACTCAGGATGCCGTGGGGGCATTGTTTTAACTGTTTGAAATGTGGCCTGTTTCCTTCTCTGCCACGTTCTATCGCATGCCCAGCAGATTCCCGGCTAACTCTGCCAGGCTCCTGAATGGAGCTGCGGTGCCATGACGTCCCATCACCATAGTAACGCGGCTCCATTCAGGAGCTGTGATCACTGACTGCAAGACCCAACATCTTTCCCCGCAGCCTGACCCCCGATCCGGCCTCCCATGGCCAGGGTTGGGCTGCAGAGATCCCCCTACGCACACTCACCTCATCGCTGCTCCCTGGCTCCGGTGTCCCCTGTACATGGCTGACCTCAGAATTGGCCCTGTAGAAGACCCCCTAAAGAAGGCTTTTTAGCCGAAACGCATCGGGGCACAATAAAAAAGATTCTTCACCTATATAACTGTCGTCAGTCCTTATGTACCTGTTTAGTTAGTTCCTTCCTCCTGTACATCTGGGGTCACAGCCTGCCCATGCCCCGCCCTTGCTCCGCCTCCAGCCTGCTCTCTCCCGCCCCCATCTAAGGCTTCCTGTACAATAGTGTTGGTCATATGGGAAGCCTTTGCACCAGGAGTATCAGGGGGACAAATAGTGGGAATGTACGTCCAGGCATGACATACATCCCCACTAATTATGTTGCAGAATGACCCCCACACTGTGTGTCTGTCTTCTCAGGAGGAGACAGGAAGGCAGAAATCACAAAATGGCCCAGAAGTACCTCATTGCATAGTATATTATTCATTATGCTGAATCTTCATCACAGTATGATGATTGGTTGGCATGAGATAGTGTGAGATGTCTTCAGCAAATCAGGTAGTAGTTGTCAGGTGATCATTCTCCAGACAAAGGTGAGAGAAGATGGTGGTATGTAGTCTCATACATTCTGCAAATGTGCAGGACCAGTAGAACAGTCTGTGGATGGGAACAGCTTAAGCAGTGAGTTCTCTTGCACATAGTCATAGCTGAAACAAGAGTTTTTCTGTATGCACACACAAAACTTGGCAGGCAATTGCTTGAGGTCAGCAGGTCTGAAGCTCAGAATACAAAAAAGGAATCCATCTCTTGTGGCTCAGCTTTGGTTCAGGCTTTGGTGTCTGAGCAGGCCGCAGCAGGGTACCAGTCCTACAGCAACCCGCGTTAGGGCTACAAGTGGGCTGGAGAGTGGATATGCTGAGCTCAGCACAGTTAGCTTGGGGCTCAATAGAAGGAGTTATGCGCACCTGCGTTAATGCAGAATGCATTAGGGGAGAGCACTCTGCATTAACTACTGGGGAAATTCTTTCCACACCCCCACCGTTAACGTGGTGATGTTATACCTAACATGCAATAATTTTGGCATTTTTGGTGCACCACCTTAGTTCTCTTTAATAAAAGACCCCCTCAGTGTGTACCAACAGGCATTAACATGTGCTATTGTGGTAGGCTATGGCCTATAAACTAGGCCTAGATCCCAACCCCCACCTGGGATTAGTGTTGAGAGGAACCAGAGGTTGAGAATCTGCCTTAAACTGCTTTAAACTGCTTTTGAAAAGTTTGTATAATTCCTTTATGCTGATGATAGAAATGTTCTTGCATTCTCTGAGCTAGAAATGGCCTTGAAGTAGAAATGTAACCATGTTAGAGACTATGCTTTTGTTGGGACAGTTTGAGAAGGGGGAACAAGGAAGGGGGCCCAGAGAGGGTCACCGATTGGATAGGTACGAGGGGCGTTGGGACCAATAGAAAGGTTGCCTCTATCAAATTGTAAAAATTGAATATAAGGAATCTGCTCCTGTACTCCATTGCTCAGTCTCTTTTGGACATGCTCCTGTCTTAGCCTGTGCACAATAAATTGGCTTGGACCCTGCAACTGACTCCTGGTATTATTTATTGCATGCACTTCGCTGCTACATTTCTTGGTGCGTTGGGCCGGGAAGTGCGAGTAGTGGATGGTATTCAAGTGAATATACCACGTTTTACCGCCTCAAGGTTTGGTCCGGCTGGAACCGTGTCTGGCCGACCAGAGGGGAAACCTCAGGCGCCACCGGTCCTCTTGCATCGGAGAGGATTCCTCCTTGCCTCGGCGGATTACTGGATCCGACCGACCAACACCTCCGAACCCGAGGGGAGTCCGGGATTCAACCCATGAACTGGTTCTGTATCGGGTACCGGATCCGGTGAGTAGAAATTTCTTTGCTACTCAGATAGTTAGTCTGGGAAACTTGTACGGGAATACGGTACCAAGAGCCTGATCACCTCTCAGGGCAGTCCGAGTACGTCTTGCATGAGTATTGTGATAAGGGAGACGGCTGCATTTGGAAGGGGCCCTAAGACCAGTGCAAGAAGGTATGTGAAGAGAGACCTAGTGTCCAGGGATCTTGATTGGAAGGCTGGACATAAAAGCTGGACTACTTACTGGCCAGGATATCTGGAGAGGAAACCTAACAGCAAAGGAAGCTCAGGTATGAACTCTGATCTATACCCTAGCTCTTCACCTGGAAGACAGCAGGGAAACAAATATTATCTTGAGAGTGCTCCATTAAGGAATTCCTCTGAGCCAGACCATGATATTGATTCTATGATAGTTGAAGAAGAAGGAGATATCTTTAATGATCAGAATGAATACATGGATTGCTCTCTGGCTAGGCTGCTGTGGTAAAATAGTTTCACAAATACAACAACCATCAAAAGGAACTATAACTTGTTCTTTTATCTACCCAGAAAAGTCTGCAAGAAAGCTTTAGGGTACGATTTGAGCCACGTAGAGAAAGTGAACCAGCAAAGGGGTTTGCAGCTGGCTAATTATTGGCAATTGAGCCATGCACAATTGCACATGAGCTCTGAATGGAAACTTCTGTTGGTGTGTGCAAATAGAAGAAAGTTATCCTTGAAAAGAACAGTTTTTGGTTACTTTTGGGTTTTGTTTTTTGCTTTTGGAGCACTGCTAAAAGTTATTAGCAGGAGCCCTCAAAAAGACCTTTTCTGTTTCCCATCAAGGTCTTTATTGTTTGATTGCTTAAGAAGTTCAGTTGCTTATCATGATTTGTTTTTCCTAAGTACAATACGAAAGCAAATGTCCTTTTGTGTTACCAAGTAAATCTGTGTGGGAGAATTAACCCCATGAATAAAATATATTTTTCTTTGCTTACACTCGAGCAACACAACTCATTATTTTGTGAATGGCTGATTCTGGTATGAATGGACTACATTCCCCACAATCCTTTGCAAGTCATAATAGTATTTTGCCTTTGCCAAGACTGTGGACATTCACGCCCAGCGCCCCTGTTTACAGTTGGCGTAGTTTTTCGGATTGCTTTTGCGCAAAGGATTTACATGATATAAGGATTACAACTGAAATCTGAAAGAAAAAAAAAAAGTTCAAGTTAAAGGCTGGAAAAAGGATTTTTCCCTTAACAACACTTTGGAGAAAAAATAGGTAGCTGTTCCAGGAGCTGTCCCAGGAGGAAAAGACCCTGTGTGAGCTGGATCCTTCACTGGCATAAGGTAATAAGTACCTGGGCATGTCTAGTGGTGGATGGGAGTAAGACACAGGGGTAATTGAAAAAAAAAATTAGGAGAAAAACACCTGTTTGGAGGGTGCTGCTCTGTGTTTTTTTTTTATCTTGTTTTCTTGCAGGGATTCAAGATGGAGCCAAGGGAACTGGCCAGCTGGATGGCAGCCCAGTTTAGCAGGCAACAGGAGCTAGCGCAGCAGGCTCAGGACACTGCAATTAAAGCATTAAGGGACCAGCAGAAGCCAGTGCTTGATCTGGTGGAAGCCTTAGTTTCTCTTCATAACCAAAGTGGACCGGATGCAAGACCAGCAGTAACAACTGGTATACCACATGTGGACAATGTGGGACTCAATCAGGGAATTGGGGCATTTAGTTTTGGGAAGCTAACTCCAGATGATAATGTTGATGATTTCCTTGAATCTTTTGAGAGAGTGGCACAAGCATTAGCATGGCCAGAGACCCAGTGGGCAGTAAGGCTGGCAGCCTCATTAACTGGAGAGGCGCTTGCAGCTTATAGAGCAATGCCAGCAGCTCAAGCTTTGAGTTATAGAGATGTAAAGGCTGCTATAAAAGATCACCTAGGGTTGTCTATTTCAGAGTATAGGCGAATGTTTAGAGCTACTGCATTAAGAGTGGGTGAAACACCCAGGGCTCTGAGTCAGAGAATCAGAGGATTGGCTGTAAAATGGTTGGAGCCTGAGGGAAAGACTGTGGAAATGTTATTAGACATTATTATGCTTGAACAATTTATGTCTGCTGTGCCTAAAGATCTGCACACTTTCCTTATACAGCAAAATTGCCAGAACCTTGGAGAGGCAACCATGCTAGCAGAGAGATTCTTGGAAGCCACGCAGGCTTGCCATAGAATGGGTGGCCCTCTGAAGGTTGGTGCTGAGGCAAGCTGTGCTGTATCAGAAAAGAAAATGGTTAAAAATGTTTCTGAGAATAATTGTACTGTGCCAACCCAGATTACAAAGTGGAGTGAAAAGAAATGTTTCAAATGTGGAAAATGGGGACATTTGGAAAGGGGATGCCAGATACACACTAGCTTGATGGGTGTTGATTTAAAACAGCCCAAAGAAGGATTCCTTTTGGTGGTTGATGTGCAGGGAATTACCACAAATGCTCTGTTAGACTCTGGGGCAGACCAGAGTATGCTGTCAAAGAGGCTTTGGAAGAGGATAGAGGCCCAAGAAGGATTTGTGCCTAGAACCCCTGAAAGCCAGGTTCACATCAGATGCATTCATGGTGCTGCAACATCATATCCCACCTATAGGCTAATGGTTAAGTGCCTGGGGGAACAAGAGGAAATTCTTTTAGCAGTGGTGCCTAGGCTTCCATTTGATTTGGTTCTAGGAAGGGACTGGCCGAGATTTAAGCAGGGACTAGTGAAAGGACTAGGAAAGAAGGAGGGAGAAGGAATGATGGTAATAGCTCCCGGGCCTTTGTTTGGAAGTCCTCAGTCCCTAGCTAAAAAGATGGTTAAGCTTCCAGAAGGCCAAACTATAAAGAAGGAAATAGGTAAGAAGAGGGGCCTTGTATCCACCCGCTCACAGGCTAAGGTAGAGAGCCAGAAGGAGGAGGGGGAGCAGGCAGAGTTATTAGGAGACTTACCCTCTCATGATTATTTAATAACTCCACCATCTGGGAAAGTAAGAAAGTTGAAAGCACAAAAGCGTCGTGAGAGACTTTGCAGGGCACAGGGTAGGGCTGAGATGTTGGCTGGTCAAAGTTTACCCTGGGTGCCAGCTGAGTTAGTGGCAAAGTTTCCTAACTTTCCACAAGAACAGCGAGCTGATCAAGCTCTCACCCGAGCTTTTAAGTATGCTCAGGAGGTCAGGGAGGAGTTGCCCAGATTCAGACTAGATAATGAAATATTATATAGAGAGAGTCAGGACCCCAGAAATGGGACCATACGTAAACAATTGGTGGTACCCACAACTTTCAAAGGACTAGTACTTAGATTAGCACATGATCATCCAGTTGGAGGTCATAAAGGGATGCAAGGAACGCTGGATCAAATACTTATGCATTTTTACTAGCCAGGTATTTTCAAAGAAACTGCCCAGTTTTGTGCTGCATGTCCAGCGTGTCAGCATGTTACAGCGACTCACCCACCGGTGGTGCCTTTGATTCCCATGCCAATAATCACAGACTCAATTGGTCGCATTGCTATGGATATCGTAGGCCCATTAGTCAAAACGCCCCGAGGTTTCCAATACATCCTAGTTATGGTATATCAGGCAACAAGTTTCCCTGGGCCATACCATTGAGGAATGTTTCTGCAAAAACAATAGCTTTAGAGCTAGTCAAATTGTTTTGGGAAGTGGGATTCCCAAGAGAGGTGTTGACTGACCGAGGGTCCAATTTTGTATCCAAATATTTGGCCCAGGTCTGGGATGCCTTTGGCATTCATCACGTGAAAACCTCAGCCTACCATCCACAATCAAACGGTTTGGTGGAGAGATTCAACCAAACTCTCAAACAAATGTTGAGAAGGGGGTTAGCAGGAGAGGTAAAAGAATGGGATATGTTATTGCCCTTTGCGTTATATGCCTGCAGGGAAAGAATTCAGGTGTCCCTAGGTGTAACTCCATATGAATTGATGTATGGTAGGGCTCCACGTGGTTTGTTAGATATTTTGAGGGAACAATGGATTGATCCTGAACCAGGAAGTCAGGAGGTGCCACAGTTTCTACATGACTTGAGAGCACGTTTAAAAAGGACCTCGCAGGTTGCTGAGAAAAACCTGCAGGACAGCCAAGTGCACCAGAAAGGGTGGTATGATAGGAAGGCCAAAAGCCGCCAATTAAGCATTGGTGAAAAGGTTTTGGTTCAAGTAGCAGGTACAGCCCCAAAATTTGAAGTACAGTGGAAAGGGCCATGGAAGGTTGTTAGACAAGTGAGACCAGTATCTTATGTGGTAGAAAATGCAAGAGGTCGAAGACAGACCTACCACATTAATGTACTTAAGTCTTGGAAGGAGAGGCCTATAAATAATAATGACCCTGAAGCCAGCCAAGAAGTAGGTGAGCGTCAAAAAAATAATACTCTCGTAGGTATTACGGACTGCAAGAAAGAAGTTTCACCAGTTGCACCAGTCCGTAATAACTTAAGCAGGGGGGTATGTGATAAGGAAGCTTATCATAGTTCAGGAAGGAGCTATAAAAGAGGTGAATTGGCTCTGAACAAGCAACCTGTCTTTGCTGGTAGAAATACTAAAACAGAATGTTCTCATAAAAGACTACCTGTCCCAGAATGCACCAGGTTTCAAACAGCCTCTAGAAGAGCTGAAGTGGGGAAACGTATGTTCAATCAGGAGAGCTATGAGGTAATCCCCAATCACTAATCTCCAAGGGCAGGGCTTGATTCAGCACAGCTGAGATGTGCTAGGGTGGAGTATCCCTCTAAACAAGTTAAAAGTAAAACATATTCTACACAGATGGAGATAGGGAAGGAGTTCCAGATCAGGAAGCAGCAGCAACGTGGAAGAAAGAAGAGAAAGACATCTTGGAGGTCTAAAGAAGGAGCCCACAGCAGCACGTGTGTTGGGAGTCATTCCAGAGGCAATCATACTCCATTGGACTGGAGGAAGCCGGAGGAGTGGGGTTACAGAGCCAGGAATTCCTAGACGGCACCTGTGAGGGAGACGGCTGCATTTGGAAGGGGCCCTAAGACCAGTGCAAGAAGGTATGTGAAGAGAGACCTAGTGTCCAGGGATCTTGATTGGAAGGCTGGACATAAAAGCTGGACTACTTACTGGCCAGGATATCTGGAGAGGAAACCTAACAGCAAAGGAAGCTCAGGTATGAACTCTGATCTATACCCTAGTTCTTCACCTGGAAGACAGCAGGGAAACAAATATTATCTTGAGAGTGCTCCATTAAGGAATTCCTCTGAGCCAGACCATGATATTGATTCTATTGTAGCAGCAGATAAGCATGCAATAAATAAAACCAGGAGTCTTTTCAAGGATCCAAGCCAGTTTAATGTGCACAGGCTCAAGCAATAAGCAATTTCAAAATGGCTGAGCAATGGTTTCTAGCAAAACAACAACTTTTATACCGTTCTTCTCCATTCTAGACATAGGCAAACTTTTCATTGGTCCCAGTAACCCCTCTCACCCATCTATTGGTCCCGGTACTGATATGGTTATCCAATTGGGACTCTGGTCTGGGCTCAGCACCTGGTTGCCCCCCTTTCAGTCCTCATTACAATAGACAGTTCTTAGACTTTCGATACTTCTCTCCTCCAAGGTCACTGGCTTGCTGGAATATGAGTGAGAGCGGGGCACTGTAACCTTGCTTTTTGCAGAGTTAATTAATTCCATAGAAGCTGTACTCTCTTATCAGTACCAATTAGAGCTGTTTTCTGTCTTTTCTAAGTTTCGTTTCTGCTTAGCTATGTTCAGTTAAGCTGAGTTAAGTTTCAATTCTATGGTGTCATCATTCAGGGGGGTTTTCATTCCTCTGGGCCTAACTACAGGCTTCAGTTACAGGTCAAGCTGTTCAGGCCTGTCTGCTCACTTCAGACACCATGGATCACAGGCCTTCGCCTACCACATTCCCCCCTTTGATTAATCTCACCCGCATGTTAATAAGGTGTGAGAATCAAATCACATAATACTAAGTAAAGGTATCACTCTGTGGTATAGGGTAGTAAGTTCACATAGCTAGTATCTTTGTAGCTGCCTTATGCTCTACAGTGTTATTAATAACTGAAGTTATCATTCACAAGCAAAGTGGCAAGAAACAAGGGAGCAACAAGCAGATAGTCAAAGTCCATAGTTTGGCAAGAGTGGGAAAAAGAACTAAAGGATTAGAAGGTTCAGTTGCATTTATGCCGGACCACCAAGATGTCTTCTTTGTTGTGCTGTTGTAAAACTTCTGATTTAGACAGTCCAGCTGTCCGATCTTCATAGCAAATTGTGGTCCGGTCCGAACAAAACACAAACTGTCAACAATGGGGTGGGCCAATACCCCCTCACTAGTAGTATTATGTAAATCAGTCTGATTGTATAGGATAGAATAGTTCAGTTCTTGCGTCTCCCAGGGCCACTGATCTCCCATCTTAGTTCCTCCACAAAAGAAACAGTCAGAAGTGTGGAGACTAGATGCTATTGCTCCAGCAAGTTCAAGAAACAAGTTCTGGGAGGCATGAGGAGTTGCAATGGTGGCTTGCATAGCCTTGTAGAAAGTCAAGATCTAGAACAACTTTTGGATTGGAGAGTATACCAATGCAAGTATAGGAAGAATGATAAAACAAGGTCTGAGTGACCTTCGGTCCAGTTCATGTTGTACTTATACAGGCTGCCCAGGGAGGCAAGGCAAAAGTCATTTCAAAGCACTCCAAAACTGTTGCCAGAATAAAGCAATAATAATAATTCATAATGGGCATAGTCTCTGGAAAATTGGAGGAACTGTCGGATTTCACAAAGGTAGAGTTGATTGTAGATCCTCAAGCTTCTGCCGTACGTAGACCTACCAGCTTTTTGGCAGGAGTAGGGCTGTAGATTCCAAAGTATCACTGTCTTCTGGGATGTCTCAGGTTCTTAAAATATCATAGCATAGTCTCTTAGGCTATTATTGCTTCTTTAGAGCAGTTCACTCTTTAGAAGATCAAAACAGTCTTTTCAGAGTATTTAAACACAGTCTCTTAGAAGATTCAATTTCTTAACACAACACAGTCTCTTCCTGATGATTGCAGTTTTTCTCCAGATGCGAGGCTTACCTTCAGATAAACAAACAGTCTTGAAATAGTGCAGTGTCTGAGGGGCCAATAAGTCTTAGGTCCGTGGCTGTTGTCGTAGGGTGAGGTGCAATGGAGTCTCAGGATGCTGTACAGTAGTCCAGTGATCAGGTTCAAGAGCAGCTGCTGGCTTCCCTTGATTATGATGGATCCAAGGTTCAAATTCTGCGACTTTTACTGCAGTTGGAGTTGACAAGATGACAACATAGGGTCCCCTCCAATGCAGGGCTAACGGTATCTTTCTCCACTCTTTGATCCACACTGAGACTCCAGGCTTGAAAGGATGCAGGGGTTCAGGCAAATTGATGAGTAATCGATTTTGTACCCAGGTATGAAGACTCTGCAAAACAGAACTTAAAACCAATAGTTCATGTCTAATAATTTCAGATCCTATCTGTCTCATATCTCCTTTTATTTCCTATACAATAGGCAGGGGTTGCCCATACAGAATCTCAAAAAGGGGAAACTCCTAAAGACTTATCAGGGGCTAAGTATATCCTAAGAAGGGCTATGGGAAGAACCTGGGGCCACTTCAGGTAAACCTCTTGGCAAAGTTTGGACAACTGAGATTTCAGGGTTCTATTCATACAGTCTACTTTTCCTAAATTCTGAGATCTATAGGCAGTATGTATCTGTTAATATCAATATCTTGGGGCTATACTTAATGGACTTGCTTCCTAAGGTTATCCACCCTCATTCTGTGTACAGGGCCCCATGTGCATGCAAGGTTGTAAGGGCATACTTGAAATCTGGGTACACATTTAGACAGGGCTCTTTTCCTATTGTTAGTGCTCTAGTGAGGGCTATCAGTTCAGCTTTCTGTGGTGAAGTTTCTGGGGCCAGGGCTGAGGACTCAACTACCAAATCAGGGGTCACCACTGCATATCTAGCACAACCCTTCAGTTATATCTGGGGTTTTCACACAACATACTCTAATACTTCAACATTCATAGATTTGTTAGCTAGTAGTTTCCTTTGTATTTCATATTGGTTAGAACAGAGTGTGGTACAGTAACTTGAAGATTCTGTCTCAAAGGGATTTTTCTTTTAGTTTTTGCTTACTAGGAAGGCTGTAGCTGTAACAGCTTCTCAAATAAGGTCCAAGAGATTGAGTCAACACTCCTAGAACATTTCCTTGTGACTCATGAACATAGAGACTGAAAGGTTTTCTGGACATCTGGTAGACCCAGAATTGGTGACAACATCAGAGTGTTGTTTTTTTTTCAAAGATCAAAAGGCTGCATCCTGTTCAAGTCCCCATTCCAATGCAGACTTTTCCATTCCTTTGATAGCTTGATACAACGGTTTTGCTAGCAGCGCAAAATTGGGGATCCATATACAACATACTCTGTGGCACCCAAGAAGGCTCTCACTTGCCTCCTGGTGGTTGGAGTAGGAATACTGCATACAGCTTCTTTGCATTCTGGTCCCAGGCGTCGAATTCCGCTGGACAACTGGAATCCTAGGTATTTAACTTGTTGGACATAATTGCACCTTGGCTTTTGAGACATTGTATCCAGCCTCATTAAGAGGGTGCAAAAGTTCACTGATGGCTTGTAGACATTCACTTTCTGAGTTGGTGGTTATGAGCAAGTTGTCCACATATTGAAGTAGAATTTTTTTTCCTGGAGTTTTCTGGATAACTTGTCAAATCCTTGCTGAGTGAGGCGAGTTCTTGAATCCTTGAGGTAATCTTGTCCAGATGAGTTGGCCCCCCCTCCTTGTAGTGGGGTCTTGGGCTAAGCGTATGCAGAAAAAGGCATCTTTTTAAGTCCAGAATGATGAAATGTATAGCTTCAGCAGAGATCAGTTCCAAGAGAATATAAGGATTTTGGTACCACTGGTTGTATAGTTTCAGCTGCATCATTCATTCTTCTTAGATCCTGCACTGGGCGGTAATCACCTGTCCCAGGCTTCTTGACTGGCTTGAGGGTGACAATGACAGGGGGCTATGTTCTTCGCTAGGCCAGGTGGATTATCTTCTGCCCATAATCCAGGTGGGGCTATGCACTATAGAACTGCTACTCTTCTTCTCAGGGAACAGTCAGCACCATCAATCCAGCAGGCTCTGGGTTAACAGTCATTTGCATTTCTCTCTCTTCAGCAAAGGATATCTGTGTCTGAAGCTTTGCAAGCAGATCTCGGCTCCAAAAATGGAATAGGGCATTCAGGCATATACAGGAACTGGTGCATTATTTTCTGTCCCCCTAGTTCACACATGCGGTTCTGCAGGAAAGGCTTTGCGGACTTAGCCCCAGTAGCTCTGATAATGGTGATGCATCTGGCCTAGTCTTTATCCATGCTGTAGCCCTCTTTAGCTGCCACTTACTCTATAGCTACTTCCTTCTCCTACTAGAACATTGTGCTTGGTTTATTGTTTTATGACTCTACAATCAAGTACTCCCTCCTCCCCTCCTGGGGAGGAGTCAAGATACGGGCATTCACTTCTCTAATGTCCTTCTTTTTCTATAATGGGCGCACTGATTTGCACCCAGTGGAGACCTGCTACTTCTGCGGCCTCTTACACGTTCTCTGGTCCTTTGATTAGGAGAATCTCCTCCATGTCGTTCAATGAAAGCAGCACCAAGCTGATCTGCTTTCTTTTTTATTTTACATTCACTTTCTCTGCCACATTCAGTCTTACATTTCACATACTTTCAAATCAACTTCCAGTAACTATCATGCCCGCAAATCCATCCAGTTTCATTTCTGTTTTATATCTCTCTGGGACTGACTGACAAAAACACAACTTCTCCTGGGCTACTGGTCAGCATTATACTGTTCATTAGTTCAATCAAATCCTAAGGCTTCTCAGTGTATAATGCAGTTTTTTCAGTTCTAAACAAGTCTGGTCAGCTGACTTTCACTTCTGGTCCAGAGGGGGTGCACATCCCCCTGCTGCGGAGGTGGCTGGCAAACTAGGGAATCTGCAGGGAGGAGTCCCCCCCCTCTCCTGGGTTCTGTTTCTCCTAGCAACGCTCTATCCAGGAGGTTGATTTTTTTTTTTTAAATGATCTACTTCTCTGCTGTGGGCACATTAGTTCACGCCCACCGGGGGGTGACATCATCGGTGGACTGGGCTCCATCCCCCCCTTAAGCACTCTGAACGGGGCTACTTACAGAGAGAGAGAGAGAGTGACGAGACAGGATATCTAGAGATTCTGGGGCAAAATATGGTGAACTAAGGAAATATGAGCAACTAGCAGAAGCCACTCCCTTTCACATAGCATTCCTGATTGGGACAGAGACATTTCATAGTCTTCAGTAAATCCCTTACTGAAATTCTTGATCATACTTGAAAAGACACTTATTAAAAAACCTTATTACCGTAAACATAAGCTTAAATTGAGCACAGACATACAATTTAGATACAGTTCTTAAAATATCTTATAGAGAGAACCATAGCTATCTGTTACGCATATTCAAGAGACATGAAACGGATACTTTTCCATAGCTGTGGTGGGTATCTAAAATGCATATACACCCTCTTTTTGTTTTGTTTTGTTTTGTTTTTTTTTAACAATAAATATGTCTTCTATCAGGTGCTTGCCACAGTATATCAGGAAATAACGTCTTGAAATTTAAAAAACAAAGTACCCTCTTTCACTAGACACGGACATACAAAATTCAAATCCATCCTAAATTGTAAAGGTCTTCATTAGTCACTAGTACAGAGTTTAACAATCCAATGTAATTACCTTAAATCTTACAGTATGGGGAAGCATGCATTCAAAATGCAAACACTCCAATCCTTTATTTTAAACAAGCAAGAAACTTACTGTTCACACACACACACACACAGACAGAGACATGCCGGCATTCAAATAAGAACTTAACCCTTTCCAGGCTAAGTCCCAAAACTATCAGGACCCACAATCCTGACTAAACATTCTTATTAAGTGATATATAAATGATATATATAATATATAACCATAGCAGAAGGAACATTACTATTAAAAACATATTGAATAAAACAGGTACACTGTTCTGAAATAAGCACAAACTAACAGCATTGAGATTTAAGCCTGCACAGGGTTAGAAAGACACTGTACATTCTTTCCTTCAGACACGCCCCCTGTCAGTTTTTCACTGTGCAGTAGGAACAACGAACTTGGGGTGAGACCAGCTTCTTGATTTCTAAAGTGACTCTAGGTGTTTTTGCGTCTTCGTTCTGCTTTATTAATACAATTTCTTAATCAGTGAACTGTCACAAATTACTCAACAGAATAATCTCACATTTATAACAGAAGGGAAACTCGTGGTTTCAACAGAGAACAAAAATCAAATACACAGTTAGGACGGACAATACACCAAACGCTTCCTCCGTTTCGCGACCTAGACGCAGTCACCCGGCTAGGAACTGCGCTAGTCCAGAGTCCACTCTCGCTTGGTCCGTGCTGTCAGACCTCTCATTCACACTTCATTCACACAGTCATGCTAGCAACGTATCTCAGAATGCATTCCTTTCTATCTATTCTGACTAGTCTTATCCAATTTCCCAATTACAAAGAGACGGGAGTTTCGCCCTGCGAATACTCAGGCAGGGGTACTCGGTCCGTCTCGGAGAGGTGATCATGTTCTCTTACCAATTTCCAAGTTCCAAGTTCTCGAGATTACAAGTTTTTTTTTTTTTTTTTAACAGCTGTACCTCGCGAATACTCATGCAAGGATTTTCAAACAAAGACTTAAGTCTTACCAAACAAGAAGGACGATGGCTTCACCTCGCGCATACTCATGCAAGGTTAATAGGACCGTCCTTGAGAGGGGATCAGTGCTCTCATTACCAAATTCCAATTTTCTCAAGATTACAAATTCCAAGTTCCAAATTCTTACCAAAGTTTCACAAGTTTCAAACTGCAGTTCTAACTCATCTGTCTAGACAGGTTTTCAAACTATACTTACCAGATCTGGTTCCCAAGCTTCTGAGTTGGATCCTGGACTCCCCCGGGTCGGAAGTGTTGGCCAGCTGGATCCAGTGCCTGCCGAGGCCAGGCAGAACCCCCTCCGATACAAGAGGATCGGTGGGCCCAGGGAAATTCCCCTGCGTCGGATTGGCATGGTTCCAACTGGACCAAACCTCAAGGCGAATTACGTGGATTTATTCACTTGAACACCATCCACCACTCGCACTTCCAGGCCAAACGCACCAAGATATGTAGCAGCAGATAAGCATGCAATAAATAAAACCAGGAGTCTTTTCAAGGATCCAAGCCAGTTTAATGTGCACAGGCTCAAGCAATAAGCAATTTCAAAATGGCTGAGCAATGGTTTCTAGCAAAACAACAACTTTTATACCGTTCTTCTCCATTCTAGACATAGGCAAACTTTTCATTGGTCCCAGTAACCCCTCTCACCCATCTATTGGTCCCGGTACTGATATGGTTATCCAATTGGGACTCTGGTCTGGGCTCAGCACCTGGTTGCCCCCCTTTCAGTCCTCATTACAATAGACAGTTCTTAGACTTTCGATACTTCTCTCCTCCAAGGTCACTGGCTTGCTGGAATATGAGTGAGAGCGGGGCACTGTAACCTTGCTTTTTGCAGAGTTAATTAATTCCATAGAAGCTGTACTCTCTTATCAGTACCAATTAGAGCTGTTTTCTGTCTTTTCTAAGTTTCGTTTCTGCTTAGCTATGTTCAGTTAAGCTGAGTTAAGTTTCAATTCTATGGTGTCATCATTCAGGGGGGTTTTCATTCCTCTGGGCCTAACTACAGGCTTCAGTTACAGGTCAAGCTGTTCAGGCCTGTCTGCTCACTTCAGACACCATGGATCACAGGCCTTCGCCTACCACACTATGATAGTTGAAGAAGAAGGAGATATCTTTAATGATCAGAATGAATACATGGATTGCTCTCTGACTAGGCTGCTATGGTAAAATACTTTCACAAATACAACAACCATCAAAAGGAACTATAACTTGTTCTTTTATCTACCCAGAAAAGTCTGCAAGAAAGCTTTAGGGTACGATTTGAGCCACGTAGAGAAAGTGAACCAGCAAAGGGGTTTGCAGCTGGCTAATTATTGGCAATTGAGCCATGCACAATTGCACGTGAGCTCTGAAAGGAAACTTCTGTTGATGTGTGAAAATAGAAGAAAGTTATCCTTGAAAAGAACAGTTTTTGGTTACTTTTGGGTTTTGTTTTTGGCTTTTGGAGCACTGCTAAAAGTTATTAGCAGGAGCCCTCAAAAAGACCTTTTCTGTTTCCCATCAAGGTCTTTATTGTTTGATTGCTTAAGAAGTTCAGTTGCTTATCATGATTTGTTTTTCCTAAGTACAATACGAAAGCAAATGTCCTTTTGTGTTACCAAGTAAATCTGTGTGGGAGAATTAACCCCATGAATAAAATATATTTTTCTTTGCTTACACTTGAGCAACACAACTCATTATTTTGTGAACGGCTGATTCTGGTATGAATGGACTATATTCCCCACAATCCTTTGCAAGTCATAATAGTATTTTGCCTTTGCCAAGACTGTGGACATTCACGCCCAGCGCCCCCGTTTACAGTATGCGTGAGACCGAAACCACTGCCCTTAGTTAGTCAGCAGTCCGAATACGTCTTGCAGGAGTATGCGCGAGACCGAAACCACTGCTTTTGGTTACTCAGTAAGGCCTGGGAATTCTGAAATGTTGCTAGCATACCTGTCTGTGTTTGAGTGACAGGTCTTGAAAAAGCGTCTGGTGTTTGTGTCTCCCTCTATTTCTAGGGCTGCCTGGACCCCTTACCGGCAGTCCGATCACCCGTACCCTCTGTCTGTTGTCTAACTGCGGGTTTCCCTTCTGGTATAATGTAAGATTATTAATTAAGGAACAGTACTGAGAAAAGAAAAAAATCTCAGGAGTCACTTTAAGGAATCGAGTCTAAGCACAGCACAGCGACGAGCTGTCTCAGTGATTTTATTTTTCAGCACAGCATGAGAGACGTTATCTCTAGCAAGCAGAGGGAGAAGGGGTGTGTCTTTCACACAGCCTGCAGAAAGGAATGTCTCAATTTGATTGAATTAATGTCTAGTATTATGCAGACCCATCAGCCTACCTGGTCTGATTTTCGCCAACTCCTGTCTACTCTCTTCACTACTGAAGAACGAGCACGGATTGTGCAAGCATCCACCCGATGGTTAGAAGAAAATCCGGTAGGAGAAGCAGGCCTAAATCCCCGGTAAGCAGCCGCCGCGGATTTTCCAAATGACGATCCTAGATGGGATCCGAACAGTGTCAATGGGGCGGCGGCCCTTAATCGGTTCCGCCAAGCCCTACTGCAAGGCCTGAAGAAAGGAGGCCAGAAGGTCATGAATATCGGAAAGGTATCCGAAGTCTTCCAGCGTTCAGATGAGAGCCCAGCGGCCTTTTATGAACGCTTATCTGAAGCCTATAGACTATATTCCCCATATGATCCAGCAGCCCAGGAAAATTTGTACATGGTGAATGTGGCCTTTGTGAGTCAGTCCCAGGGAGACATAAAAAGGAAACTGCAGAAGTTAGAAGGATTTGCGGGCATGAATGCGGCCCAGTTAATGGAAGTTGCTCAGTAAGTGTTTGTGAATTGTGACAATGAGCATCAGAGGGAGAGTGAACGTAAAATGAAGAAGAAAGCTGATTTTCTTGCTGCAGCATTAGTTGAACAACGAGGAGGAAGTTCTGGTAACAGAAGGACCCGAGGACGTGGAAGGGGCCGAGGAAATGGCCGGCCCCCGGTGGGTGTAAATCAATGTGCCCACTGTAGAGAAGAAGGACATTGGAAAATTGAATGCCCGAACTTGGACTCCGCCTCCTGAAGGGGAGGAGGGAACACTTGGAGAACAGGGGGACGATTCCAGAATCATGGAGGAATGCATTGCACACAGTTCCAATGAGAAGAAGTGGCTATGGAGGGAGTGGCGATCGGAGAGGGCTACAATTCGGATGGATGCTAGGCCAGACCGGGCTCCAAGTTTCCCCTGGGTCCCCAGGAGCCTATGGTCAGTCTGAAAATTGGGGACCAATATGTGGATTTTAACTATCATTAAAATCATCTCTAATACCTGAAGATTGGAGGATCGCCAATGTAACACCAATTTTTAAAAAGGGTTCCAGGGGTGATCCGGGAAACTACAGACCGGTGAGCCTGACATCAGTACCAGGAAAAATGGTAGAAACCATCATCAAGAATAAAATTACTCAGCATGTAGATAGTCATGACCTAATGGGAGACAGCCAACATGGCTTTAGACAAGGAAGATCTTGTCTTACTAATCTGTTATGTTTTTTTGAAGGAGTGAATAATCAGGTGGACAAAGGTGAGTCGGTTGATATTGTGTATCTGGACTTTCAGAAAGCCTTTGACAAGGTCCCTCATCAGAGACTTTTGGCAAAACTAAAGAGTCATGGGATAGGAGGCAGTGTACTATTGTGGATCAGGATCTGGTTAAAAGATAGAAAGCAGAGGGTAGGGCTAAATGGCCAATTTTCCCAATGGAGAAAGGTGAATAGTGGTGTACCCCAGGGATCTGTGCTGGGTCCGCTGCTTTTTGACATATTCATAAATGACCTGGAAAGTGGAATAACGAGTGAGGTTATCAAATTTGCAGATGACACAAAACTATTTAAAGTTGTTAAAACCCAAGAGGATTGTGGAAAATTGCAAGAGGATCTTGATAAATTGGAAGACTGGGCATCAAAATGGCAGATGAAATTTAATGTGGACAAGTGCAAGGTTATGCACCTAGGGAAGAACAACCCACACTATGGTTATACGATGCAAGGTTCCACATTAGGAACTACCACCCAGGAAAAAGATTTAGGCGTCATTGTGGATACCATGTTAAAACCCTGGGCCCAGTGTGCAGCAGCGGCCAAGAGAGCAAATAGAATGCTAGGAATGATAAGGAAAGGAATGGAAAATAAAACAAAAGATATTATAATGCCTCTATATCATTCCATGGTGAGACCGCACCTTGAATATTGTGTGCAATTCTGGTCGCCGTATCTTAAAAAGAATATAGCTATTTTAGAAAAGGTTCAGAGAAGAGCCACCAAAATGGTAAAGGGGATGGAAGGATACTCCTATGAAGAAAGGCTAAAAAGGTTATTTATTTATTTAGCATATATTTGTATACCGCTGCTTCCAGCAATCAGTAGTGGTTTGATTACAGATATGAATTTGTCAATCATGACAGGAATTTTGCGGTATACACACATTGATTTGAAGGGAGAAGCACAGCACACGGTGAAGGACTTACGGAGAGTAATCAGAATATACATATGCACATATTTACATATTTACATTACTGTAACCATGCTTCATTGGGAGGTATCTTTTTACCCCCGGGACTATATCAGATTGTATTGACACTGGAAAAGATGTGTCTTGAGTTTCTTTCTGAAATCCATAAGGTCTTTGATTGCTCTCAGCTCTGGTGGTAGTTGGTTCCAGAGGCCAGGGGCCGAGTAGGAGTATGCTCGTTGGCTAGTACTGGTTGTTACAGATCTGATATCGGGGGGAACGTGGAGTATGTTTGAGTGGATTGTTCGCCTACTTCTGTTGGGTGGTTGCGTGCTGATAAGGGTGGAGAGAAAGGATGGCGCAATGTTATGTATAAGCTTGAAGGTGGTTATTAGTGTTTTATATTTTACCCGGGCTGCAATGGGGAGCCAGTGTCGCTCAATTAATACAGGTGTAATGTGATCAGTAAGGTTTTTTTTCATGATGACCCTAGCTGCTACATTTTGGGCCATCTGGAGAATATTGAGGGTTTTCTTTGGAAGGCCCTGTAAGATGGCGCTGCAGTAGTCGAGGTGTGGAATAATTAGTGCTTGCGCAACAGTCCTGAAATCGTGAGGTTCAAGGATGCTCCGTAGAGGTTGTAGGACTCTAAGTTAGTGGAAAATGGCCTTCTTGGTTTTGCGGAGGTGCTTTTCCATCTTTAGATTGCTGTCAAGTGTTACACCCAGATATTTTATTTCAGTCTTCGTGTTGTATGTATTGTCACACAGGGTGACTGACGCAGGAGGGTCAAAGTTTGGTTTTCTGGAGATATACATCACCTCAGTCTTCTTATGGTTGATCTCCATGTTGTTTTGCTGTATCCATTTTAACATCTCATTTAGGCATGTTTCCAACTGAGTATAGTTAGGGTTCTCGGTATCCAACTGTGTGTAGAGCATAATATCATCCGCATAAATGTGGTAGTTGATATTGTGTTGTTGGAGAATATTACAGAGGGGTCGCATATAGACGTTGAAAAGGAGTTAGGGCTCTTTAACCTGGAAAAGAGACGGCTGAGGGGAGATATGATAGAAGTCTATAAATTAATGAACGGAGAGGAACGGTAAACGTAGATCGATTGTTTACCGTATCAGAATATAGAAAGACTAGGGGACATGCAATGAAGCTACAAGGTAAACTATTTAAGACTAATAAAAGAAAATATTTTTTCACTCAACATGTAATCAAACTCTGGAATTTGTTACCGGAGGATGTAGTAAAGGCTGTTAGTGTAGCTGGGTTTAAAAAAGGTTTGGACAAGTTCCTGAAGGAAAGGTCCATAAATCATTATTAAGAAGGGACCCAGGATATCAATGCTTGAACCAATACAAGCATTGTGGAACCTGTGTCACTTGGGGAAACTGCTAGGTACATATGACCTAGATTGGCCACTGTTGGAAACAGAATACTGGGCTTGATGGACCTTGGTCTGACCCAGTATGGCATATCTAATGTTCTTATGTTCTTATGGTGGAAACGGGGGGCTGAACACTCAGTGGTGGCAAAACCAGTGGCCCCTCTGTCTTCCCGATCTGTTACCATTGTCGGGGCCACCGGTACTCGGGCCACTAAACCTTTCCTGCAGAACCGCACTTGTGAATTAGGGGGACGGAAGATAACACACCAGTTCCTGTACATGCCTGAATGCCCAATCCCCCTCTTGGGCCGAGATATGCTCACTAAGCTCCAAGCGCAGATATCCTTTGTTGAAGGGAGAGGAATGGAAATGACTCTGAATTCAAAGTCTGCTGGACTGATGGTGTTGACTGTCCCCCGTGAAGAAGAATGGTGGTTCTATAGTACATCTCCGACCATGGCAGCCAGTTCCCGTATACCCACCAATATTCTGGCTCCGCCCGAAGTGTGGGCGGAGGATAATCCTCCAGGCCTAGCGAAAAATGTAGCCCCAGTTCTCGTCACCCTCAAACCAGGAGCGGAACCAGTGCATGTGAGACAATACCCTCTTCCGCGACCAGCGATTGAAGGCATTCATCGTCATCTAATGAAATTATTAAAGTATGGACTCCTAAGGAAGTGTCTATCACTTTGGAATACCCCCCTCCTCCCAGTCCAGAAGCCTGGGACAGACGATTACCGCCCAGTGCAGGATTTGAGACGAGTGAATGATGCAGTTGTAACCATACATCCGGTGGTACCAAACCCCTACACTCTCCTGGGACTGATTCCCGCTGAGGCTACTCATTTCACCGTCTTGGATTTGAAGGATGCTTTCTTCTGTATACGACTAGCATCAACCAGCCAACTTTTGTTTGCCTTTGAATAGGAAGACCCTTCTACAGGAAGGCGGGGTCAACTCACCTGGACTCGACTACCCCAAGGATTCAAGAACTCGCCTACTCTCTTCAGTGCTGCTCTCAACCAAGATCTTTCAAGTTACTCTGTTACTCCAGGAAAAAGAGTCCTTCTCCAGTATGTAGATGACCTACTGATAGCCACCAACTCTAAAAGCGAATGCTTGCAAGCCACCAGTGATCTCTTGCACCTCCTGAGTGAAGCCGGATACAAGGTCTCAAGAGCCAAGGCGCAGTTATGCCAAACTGAGGTTAAATATCTGGGATTCCATCTGTCCAACGGGATTTGGAGGTTAGGACTAGAGCGTAAGGAAGCAGTGTGTTGCATCCCTACCCCAAACACGAGAAAGCAGGTGCGGGCTTTCTTAGGAGCTGCAGGCTACTGCCGAATATGGATACCCAACTTTGCGCTGCTGGCAAAGCCATTGTACCAGACCACCAAAGGAATGGAATGATCTCCCTTGGAATGGGGACCAGAGCAGGATGCAGCATTCCGATCCTTGAAAGCAGCCTTGATGTCATCACCAGCTTTGGGGCTGCCAGATGTACAGAAACCATTCCGTCTATACGTCCATGAGTCAAGCGGGAATGCTCTGGGTGTTTTGATCCAATCCCTCGGATCTTGGCAGCGACCTGTAGCGTATCTATCCAAACAACTGGACACTGTAGCAAAAGGATGGCCACCTTGCCTGAGAGCTGTTGCAGCTACAGTTCTCTTGGTGAGTGAAGCCGACAAGCTCACCCTGGGTCAGAGTCTCCAAGTTACGGTACCACACTCTGTCCTAACCCTCATGGAGCACAAAGGAAATTATTGGTTCACCAGTTCACGAATTCTGAAGTACCAAAGCATGTTGTGTGAAAACCCCCGATTGCAGTTGATCGTCAGTCAAGCTTTGAACCCAGCTACGCTGTTGCCAACTGGTCCAGGCCCCCCCCCCCCCCGATCATGATTGCTTGGAAATAATGGACACTGTATTCTCCAGTCGCCCTGATCTAACTGATGTCCCATTGAAGGATCCTGAACAAGCTTTCTTCGTGGATGGAAGTAGTCTCGTTGTCGACGGACAACGTTGTGCTGGCTATGCAGTAGTGACCCTAGACACGGTAGTTGAATCATCGGCTTTGGCCCCGGGGACTTCAGCACAGAAGGCTGAACTGATAGCCCTCACCAGGGCACTGATAATAGGGACGGGGCTCCGCTTGAATGTGTACACAGACTCAAAGTACGCCTTTACAACATTACATGCTCATGGAGGCCTGTACAAGGAACAAGAGTTGATAACCTCAGGAGGCAAGTCTATTAAATATGTTCCCGAGATATTGACGCTACTAGATGCTGTATGGGCCCCAAAACAAGTTGCAGTTATGCACTGCCGAGGTCATCAGGCAGGGGAAGGAGAAGTTTCACGGGGAAATAGGGTTGCTGATGTTTCCGCCCGAGAAATGGCCATGATTGGACAAGTTCCTGCACCCAATACCCCAGTCCAAGCAGCCTTATTTCCAGTACCTCTCAGTGCATGGGCTCCCCGATATACCTTCAGAGAGTTAGACTATTTCTGTCAGGAGGAAGGGGGAGTGTTAACAGAGACCGGATGGATAGTGCTACCACCGCCGGTAGGTGGCTTACCTCCCGGTCCAACTGTAATCCCTGAAGCATTAGGTCCTGCCTTTGTCCATGCTTTTCACCAGGCCACACATTATGGGAAAACTGCAATGGAAAAAGCTCTCAGACCCCATTTCTGTATTTCATTATTAGGACCCATATCAGCTTCAGTAGCCCGTAGATGTGTAATCTGTGCAAAGAACAATGCCCGACAGGGTCCCAACCTGCCCCCAAGAGCTCAATCAGTAGGAGTTACCCCCATGGGAAATATCCAGGTGGACTTCACAGAAATGCCACGTGCTAATGGATATCATTATCTGTTGGTCTTGGTTTGTACATTCTCTGGGTGGGTGGAAGCTTTCCTCACCAGGACTGAGAAAGCCAGAGAAGTTACCAAAATTCTGCTCCATGACATCATTCCCCGGTTTGGAATACCATTAGTTATAGGGTCAGATAATGGGCCCTCATTTGTATCTCAAGTGACTCAGCAGTTAGCCCAGGCTCTGCAAGTGCAGTGGAAATTACATACAGCTTACAGACCCCAAAGATCAGGAAAGGTAGAGCGTATGAATCGCACCCTAAAGTCCCAGCTGTCTAAACTCTGCTAGGAAGCTCACCTGAAGTGGCCCCAGGTTCTTCCTATGGCCCTCCTCAGGATACGTTCAGCCCCCACCAAGTCATTAGGAATTTCCCCATTTGAGATTTTGTATGGGCGACCTCCGCCCATTGTCCAGGGAATAAAGGGGGATATGAACCAGATTGGGTCCGAAATCACTAGACAAGAGCTGTTGGCTCTAGGTTCTGTCTTGCAGAGTCTCCATGCTTGGGTACAAGACCAACTGCCCATCAGCCTGACTGAGCCACTGCATCCCTTCAAGCCTGGAAGTGCAGTGTGGATCAAAGAGTGGAGAAAGGAACCACTAACGCCTCATTGGAGAGGACCCTATGTTGTTGTGCTGTCAACCCCTACAGCCATTAAGGTTGCCGAGGTCAAACCTTGGATCCATCATAGTCGGGTAAAACCAGCAGCTACCACTGAATCTACTCTCTGGACTTCAACTGACCACCCCGGATCCCCGTTGCGACTCACGCTGCGACGAAGACAGCCACCATAATACTCTACAGCCCTACTCCTGCCAGCTTCCAGTAGGTGGCAGGAGTAGGGCTGTAGAGTCTTATGGTGGCTGTCTTCATTGCAGCGTGAGTCACAATGGGGATCCGGGGTGGTCAGTTGAAGCCAGAGAGTAGATTCGGTGGTAGCTGCTGGTTTTACCCGGTCTTGTACCCAAGCATGGAGACTCTGCAAGACAGAACCTAGAGCCAACAGCTCTTGTCTAGTCGCCCATACAAAATCTCGAATGGGGAAACTCCTAATGACTTGGTGGGGGCTGAACGTATCCTGAGGAGGGCCATAGGAAGAACCTGGGGCCACTTCAGGTGAGCTTCCTGGCAGAGTTTAGATAGCTGGGACTTTAGGGTGCGATTCATACGCTCTACTGGAAGCTGGCAGGTCCATGTACGGCAGAAGCTTGAGGAATCTACAACCCTACTCCTTTCACCTACTGGAAGCTGACAGGTCAACGTACGGTGGAAGCTGTAAAGGAAGAGAACTCAAGTGAAAGATTTGCAATTTTTAAGAGAAATTTACTAAGATCTTGTAATCATGATATAACTATTGTAATAGGGTAGACCCTGTACAGACAGAGGAAATGCAGGCCAGCACAAGTGAAAACAGAAAAAGTGACAGGGTAAACAAGAAAGTGTCAGATAGTTACCCTGAGCAACGCAGGAACACGTGCAAAAGCTCAATCAGGACACACCCAGCTAGCACAGGAAGGGAATTCACCTCACCTGACAGGGTTCAGCTAACTAAGGGTGGAGCAAGCGAACGTGGGTTTAAAACAAGCTCTCAGACATTCAGAGACAGTTTAGGATTCGGATTGGGATCAGGATTAAGGCAAAGCCAGGAGCCGGTGCCGGAGCTGAGAGAGAGAGAGAGAGAGAAGCCGTGGCAGCCAAGGACACACTTGGAGAAAATACAGAGAGGGCAGCTAAAGCCCTGGGAAGCATGGCACAGGTATGAGAATGCAAGAGAGAGTGATAAGGAAACTCTGCAGCAACTAGAGTGCCCATATGAAGGTCAGAGGGAATCCGAGGACCTGAATAAATCAGAGAGATATCCACAGCCAAATAGTGTGTAAGAGCAAGAGAAACGCCAGAAGACTGCAGTTGCAGGTTACAGGGAAAAGAGTGAGTGCAAGAGAGATTTGTCGTGTGGAAAAAGACAACCCTGGACGTATGGAAATAAGCATACAAGGTCTCATTATATAGAGGCTGAAAATATCCCTCTTCCTGGTTTTAAAAACCCCAATGATAAAAGGTTTTACTTACCAGATAAAGCTGAAGAGTTTTGTAATTGTAAGTTCACAGCTCCGTCTGAAACTCCGTCACGAGCACTCCGATTCAGCTCAGCTGGGTTACAAAAGGGAAACCTGGATAGGTTGGAAAGTTCCCTTAATTATCCCACGAGCAGAGCAAGTAAGGGGCTAAGCTCTACTCAGAAGTACCAGCAGGGGCAGTGCCTGGGAAATCTCTATTCCAGTATATATGGTAATACCCAGAGAGGCTCTAGCCCGGTGAAAGAAAAGAACTTCCTGGTTGACGTGCTTAGGCAGCAAGTCTCTCATAGTACTCCTAAAGTACAGAATGAATATACCAGTCAACCAGAGATGATGGAATACCAGAATGCTGAGGAGAATGATACACAGGAATTAATGGATTGTTCTTTATCATTAATTGAGCCTGAATTCTCCCTGAGATAAGGAAGATAACTTTGTGTCTTAAACTTCAGTAATACAGCAATAAGCCTGTAACTCTCTCTCTCGAGGCAGAACAGAGGTATGCTCTACTCTCAGCTACCAGGGAGAGAACCTTACAGCAATATTTAAGCTTTTGTTCTTTTGTTTATTTCTCCTTTAAAAGCTGAAGAAAGCAAGTTATGTTTACCTTTGTTATTGTATATAAGATGTCCAAGCAAAGCATATAATTTATGTTCCTTGAAGATAAAATACCCTCAATGGGACGGGGAATAAAAACCCTTTGATTTGAAGAAAGAAGTGTTTGCGTTTATATTCATAAAGGCACAACTACCACCCTCCAGGGGCCTTGCAATACAGGAGGCTACTGCTTGGCCAGAGGAGGTGTGACACTATGCATTAATGTTGTACTTGCGGTAGCCCTGGGGCCCCTTAGAATGACTCGGCTTGATTACTTATTAGCATCGGAAGGAGGAGTATATGGAAAGTTCAATTTGACGAACTGCTGTCTGCAAATTGATGACCGGGGTCAAGTTATTGAGGAAATAGCCGACCATATGCGAAGGCTAGCACATGTTCCAGTTCAGACATGGCATGGGCTGGAATGCAATGGATGGTTCGGTTCTCTATTCTCAGGGCTAGGAGGTTTAAAGACTATTGTGATTACAGTTTTACTAATGATGGCTATGTGTCTGCTCCTTCCATGCATCCTGCCCTTATGCCTGCATATGTTTACCTCAATTATTGACAGTACAGTTGAACGTAAGACAGCGGCCAGAGTACTAGCTATGTGGCAGTATCAGGCCTTGCCTCAGGAGGAAGCAACAGTTTGAGGAGAATATGATATGTGATTCTATCCTCACCCCCTTTTTAGGTGGGGTGGGAATAATCAAAAGGGGGGAATGTGGTAGGCTATGGCCTGTAAACTAGGCCTAGATCCCAATCCCCACCTGGGATTAGTGCAATTCTGGTCACCGTATCTTAAAAAGGACATAGAGTTATTAGAAAAAGTACAGAGAAGAGCCACCAAATTGGTGAAGGGGATGGAAGGCTACTCCTATGAAGAGAGGCTAAAAAGGTTAGGGCTCTTTAACCTAGAAAAGAGGCGGCTGAGGGGAGATATGATAGAGGTGTATAAATTAATGAATGGAGTGGAACGGATAAACGTGGATAAATTGTTTACGCTATCAGAATATAGAAGGACTAGGGGGCATGTAATGAAGCTACAGGGTAAACTATTTAAGACAAATAGGAGAAAATATTTCTTCTCTCAACGTGTAATCAAACTCTGGAATCTGTTACCGGAGGATGTAGTAAGGGCTGTTAGTATAGCTGGGTTTAAAAAAGGTTTGGACAAGTTCCTGGAGGAAAGGTCCATAAACCACTATTAAAAAGGGACCCAGGATATCAATGCTTGGCCTAGTACAAGCACTGCAGAACCTGTGTCTTTTGGGGAAACTGCTAGGTACGTATGACCTAGATTGGCCACTGTTGGAAACAGGATACTGGGCTTGATGGACCTCGGTCTGACCCAGTATGGCATTTCTTATGTTCTTATGTTCTTATGTTCTTAGGAACCAGAGGTTGAGAATCTGCCTTAAACTGTTTTAAACTGCTTTTGAAAAGTTTGTATAATTCCTTTATGCTGATAATAGAAATGTTCTTGCATTCTCTGAGCTAGAAATGGCCTTGAAGTAGAAATGTAACCATGTTAGAGACTATGCTTTTGTTGGGACAGTTTGAGAAGGGGGAACAAGGAAGGGGGCCCATAGAGGGTCACCGATTGGATAGGTACGAGGGGCGTTGGGACCAATAGAAAGGTTGCCTCTATCAAATTGTAAAAATTGTATATAAGGAATCTGCTCCTGTACTCCATTGCTCAGTCTCTTTTGGACACGCTTCTGTCTGAGCCTGTGTACAATAAATTGGCTTGGACCCTGCAACTGACTCCTGGTATTTTTTATTGCATGCACTTTGCTGCTACACTATCTGCTGCATGGCCAAAAGAATAAAGATGGAGCCTGATGCAGAGAGCACGTACTAACGCCATTGGCATGTGCTAAGCATTAGTCAAAGGGTCCATAACAGGCATATTCTTTTACCCATTTACTGTAGAGATATTCTCATGGGCAGGTTTGGATCAGGGGAGCCAAAAATATGTTTTGCATTTTCGAAACAATGCCATTTTTTCGGCTGGAAAAAAATTTCCTACAGGTATATTTATCCAGAGGCAATCTACCCAGGAAAATTTTCCATGATGTTTGTGTTAATCAGTGCAAATCCTGGTGCCAAATCTACCTTCAGAGTTTGCACAGTTTGATTATTGTCCCCTTCATGCTTTGTTTTTTTGCCTTCTCGGAGAAACTTTAATGGTAAAGCTCTCACTTGGTTTGCAGATTGTTGTGATGTGAGGGCTTGTGTGCATTAGTGATGCTGAGGGCTAAGCTAGCGGTAATTTAACTACTGGCAGGGTCTCTCAAGATGGACAGGTCTCAGCTGAAGTGCCAGACGAAGACAAACCTCCCATTTGGGCAGCAGCAGAATGGGACAGTGTTGGCAGCGGAGGATCACATTTCTGTGACAACGGCAACAGCACTAAATATAAACTGCAAGGAGGAAAGGCCTGGCAATCTACTTCTGTATCTTGCCAAGAAAACCCAATGGATAGTCACAACAAAACAAATTGCACTATAGTGCTGGAAGAGGAGACTTCCAGGTCAGAAGGCACTTAACTAGCTACTGGGGAGGTGCTGAAGACCTTTCAGAGTAAAGCCAGCATTTATGATGTGGTTGGATCAAAGCCCTTGGGATGTCTGACTGCTGATGTAGCTGCGAGCTATGCGATCCGACTTTAGCCCTGTCATAGCAGAAATTATAAAGATGTCATTCTCAACAGGCACCTTCCCATCAGCACTAAAGCAGACCTCCATAAGACCGCTGCTAAAGAACAATCAACTAGACCCAACAAAAGAAGAATCATACCACCCGATAGCTAGTATACCACTGCTATCCAAAATAATTGAGAAAGTAACCAATAATCAGATACAACAACACATAGACACCTCCTCCCCCCTTGATCCCAGTCAGCACGGATTTAGGGAATCTCACGGAGTAGAGACACTGTTGACCACATTAACCAACACACTCATCAGTGGACTAGACGACATTAACAAGGGCTTCGCACTAATATTCCTCGACATATCTGCAGCATTTGACTCGGTTGACCATGAAATACTACTAACCCGCCTATATGACAAGGGAATCCATGGCCTATCATGGAAATGGTGCAAATCATACCTGGAAGACCGCTTGCAACACGTCCGGACTATTACAGGCACATCAGAACCTTTCCAGCTAAAACAAGGAGTTCCACAAGGCTCATCCCTATCGGCACTAATATTTAACATTTACATGCAGCCCCTGTGCGATATAACTCGATCCTTTGGCATTTCCTCACTGATCTACGCAGATGATGTTCTACTATTCACTCCATTCAATGTCAAGCTCCCAGATTACACATCTTTAGTAGATTGCTTTAATGCAATAGCAGACTGGCTACTCACGCAGAATATGCGAATAAACTACAAAAAAACTGAAGTACTGATTGTCACGAAAAACAGAGAATTCGCACCCCCGGAGACCCTAAGAGTACGAGATGCACACCTCCCAATCAAGCCCTCCATAAGATACCTTGGAGTGATACTGGACTATCGCCTAGATTTTAAAGAACATATCAACCGCACTGTGAAAACCATCTATTTCAAGATAAAGACCCTACGCCATCTAAAAAATATGCTTGACCCAGACAGCTTCAGAACTATATTCCAAGCCATAGTCACACCCCACTTCGACTATGCGAATATAATACTCCATGGTCTCCCAAAGAACTCACTAAATACATTACAACTAGCCATGAATGCCGCAGCCCGGGTATTATACGGTGCTTCAAAGAGCGATCACATAACACCCATCCTAATGGAGCTTCACTGGCTCCCTATATACTGCAGAATAACATATAAAGCCCTTATCTTGACCTTTAAAGCAATAAATTCTATAGCTCCATCATCAATTTCGAAACTCCTCCATCACACTCCCAACACCAGATCTAGGAGGTCAGCAGCGGCAAATACCCTAACCACACCACATGAGGCCACAAAATACAAACGATCAACAACAGACAGGGCTTTCGCGTACTACGCACCCAGATGTTGGAACAACCTACCTCCCAACATTAGAGCTATTACTGACCTCAAACAATTTAGAAAAGCCATAAAGCATCACCTCTTCATTCTACATTTCCAAAGCACATCATCAACCCTCTAACACTTTCATATAAAGTGTAACCGCCCTACTTAAGATGAAGAAAAGAAACTCTATCCCGTGTATATAGGTCCTATACATGCTACAAATATGTACATAGTTTCCCTAAGTTATAATCCCAGTTGTATATTTCCTGTTATATGTAAACTCACCACAGTCTGTTGATTGAAATGAGTATTCCTGTTTAATGTAAACCGCGCTGATGAAAAAGAGTGCGGTATAGAAGAAATACAAATAAATAAATAATAAATAAACATATTAGGACATGGAACGTATGAAGCATGAACCATGGGAAGTTGGAGGTGGTCAAGAATGAAATGGAACCTGTACAACTTGATCTGTTGGGTGTCAGCGAACTGAAATGGACTGGCATCGGGCACTTTGCATCAGATGATCACATGGTCTGCTATGCTGTAAATGAAAGACAAAGGGGTATGTTTACTAAACCGGGCTAACAGTTAACCAGGACTATCTGCCACTAGGTCCCATATTATTCAATGGGACCTAGTTGCAGATAGCCCTGGTTAACCGTTAGCCCGATTTAGTAAAATACCCCAAAGAAGAAATGGTGTTGCATTTATAATAAAGAAGAAACTTGCAAGAACTATAATGAAATATAATGCAGTCAGTGAACGCTTAATCTCTATTCGTCTATGGGGAATGCCTAGCAACACAACTATAATTCAAGTATATGCCCCAACAACAGCTGCAGAAGAGGATGAAATTCAAGAGTTCTATGAACAAGTACAAGCTGAAATTGATAGAACATGCAAACAGGTTATCCTGATAGTCATGGGTGACTGGAACGCAAAAGTTGGCAATAAAGAAGAAGGCAAAATGGTTGGAGAATATGGACTTGGCAATAGAAATGAAGCTCGAGAAAGATTGAATTCTGCAAGAACAATGATTTTTAATCTTAAACACCTTCTTCCAGCAACACAAGCGGCGACTGTACACATGGACTTCACCTAATGAATTGTACAAAAATCAAATTGACTAAATTTGTGGAAGTCAACGATGGAAAAGCTCTATAGCATCAACAAAGACAAAACCTGGAGATGACTGGTACAGATCACCAACTACTAGTAGGCAAACTCAAGCTAAGGTTGAAAAAGAGCAAGCCACTCATGAATGTAGCAAAATATGACCTTGAGAATATACCACTGGAATTTAAAGACTGCCTACAAAATCGATTTGCTGCTTTAGATACAAATGACAGAACTCCAGAAGAGTTATGGAATGACAACAAGAAGGTTGTGTTGGAAGAAAGTGAGAAGTCTCTACAAAAGGTGACAAAGCAAAAACGGCCAAAATGGATGACGGAAGAAACTCTGAAAATTATCCAGAAACACAGAGAAGCTAAAGCCAGAGGAGAAAGAAAGACAATTGCAGAACTCAACAGAGATTTCCAACGTGCAGCAAGACAAGACAAGAAAAAGTACTACAATGACACATGCATGGACATAGAATCAGAAACTATTAGAGGAAGAACACGATCTGCTTTCCTAAACTTAAGAGAGTTAAAGAAAAAATTCCAGCCTTGAATTGGAATGTTACAAGATACTCAAGGTTCTATGTTGAATGATGCTGAGAAGATAAAGAAAAGATGGATAGAATATACAGAGTTTTTATATGATAAAGTTCAAGTGGACCAACAGCCATTTCATCCTGTACCTTATGATCCGGAACCATTGGTGATGGAAGAAGAAGTTGAAGCAGCATTGAAAGCCTTATCAAAGAACAAAGCACCAGGCATTGATGGCATTCCCATAGAAGTATTACAGCAATCTGATGTAGCTGTTACTATACCAATATCTGTTTTTATACCAATATAAAGAAAGGTGATCCAACTGACTGTGGAAATTATCGTACAATCACTCTGATCCCACATGCCAGCAAGATTCAACTGAAGATTATTCAACAGAGAATACAACCATACCTGGAACAAGAACTACCTGAAGTGCAAGCAGGATTCAAGAAAGGGCGAGGAACAATCCTTGAAAAGACTAAAGAATACTAAAAGGATATCTATTTGTGCTTTATCGACTACAGCAAAGCTTTTGACTGTGTAAACCATGAGAAAATCTGGGCCACATTAAGAGGCATGTGTATACAAAAACACCTAATCTTTCTCTTGCACAATCTGTACATTGATCAAGAAACAACAGTTCGAACGGAACAAGGAGAAACAAAATGGTTTAAAATAAGCAAAGGTGTATGACAAGGCTGCATACTTTCCCCCTACCTGTTTAATTTATATGCAGAACAAATCATCAGAGAAACAGGATTGTATGAAGACAACAGAGGTGTGAAGATTGGTGGAAGACTCATCAACAACCTTCACTATGCTGATGATACCACATTACTGGCTGAAAGTGAAGATGATCTGTAACATTTGCTTCTCACGATCAAGGAACAAAGGGGTATGTTTACTAAACTGCGGTAATGTCATTCGCGTTAGGTTCCACGGTAAAGGTACAGATGCCCATATAAAGGCGTGGGCGGTGCATCGTTACAGCAAGCCATATCAGCTAACGCATGTTACAAGGCGCCTTAGACTAACATGCATTACAAGGCACCTTACAAGGCGCCTTGTAAGGTGCCTTATAAGGTGCCTTGTAAGGTCCCTCATAAGGTGCCTAATAAGGCGCCCTATAGGGCTCCTTAGGCTAAGCACCATATTAAGGTGCCTTGTAAGGTGCCTCATAAGATGCCTCATAAGGCGCCCTATAGGGCTCCTTAGGCTAAGCCCTATAGGGCTCCTTAGGCTAAGCACCCCTAGACAAGGCACTGTAGAAGGCACCCTGGGCTATGGAACCATAGGTTAAGGTGGCCTAACAAGGTTACGGTGCCCTAGGTTAGTGTGCTCTAAGGGCTGCAAGGTGCCGCAGGATGACATGCATGACCTGTGAGGAACAGAGACAGATGTAGCCCTAACACTAGATAGAATACTCAGGAAAGGCAATGAACAGGTAAGTGAAGGAGGGAGAGCTGGGAGCCTCTGGACCCACCATATCTGTGGGCATCCCAAATGGCTTCCAGTACTGATGACAAACATGGTGGGGGCAATTGTACCACAGCACAGGGTGTTGTCAATGTAAAGTACTGGAAAAACAGTTGGTGGCAGACGATGGGAATACATGTCCCCCAGTGGAGGCGGAGGTGGCAGGATAGTTACAATGATGGGTGGACAGAAGAGTGGTGGTGCCATGCAGATCAGGCACAGGTGAGGCAAGCACGATGAGGCGCAATGCAGGAAAGGGTAGCAGTGCAGGACATGGGGTGGCAGCCTACACAGGCAGACAGGACTCTACACAGCTGACAGACGCAGATAGATGGACCAAGGGAATGTTGGCAATTGTGGCGAGGGTATTATGGGCTGGCAGCACAGATCTGCAAAAATATAACTGTTACAGGCATGCACACTATTTGAGTAAGACAGGCATGAGAGGAGGGAGCAATGAGGAATTGAACCCATGAACACTGCCAAGACTGCCATTGTATTAACCAGGAGGCTATACCTCTGTGGTGTATAGCACATCAATGGCTGGGTACAGAAGGACTGCAGGTCACCGCACAAACTGTCTGCTCTGAGTGCCAGGATAGGGTAACCCCACCAGTATCCATGATGCAATGCACATGCTGAATAGCTTTCTACAGCTGATCACCAAATGTGGTCTGCACCTCTCCGGTACCTCAGCTTGGAAAGACGAACTGACAGTGCGTGATACTGGCCCAGTGTAGCTAAAGACCATGCCATTGTGCAGGTTCTGTGTTCACCCTGAGGGATAGGATGGGTGCCCAGCACTAGGTCCGCAGTACATGTGGTACTAGAGATAGGTCCTGCTGTACATCCCCATCACTACCTGTGTGTGACAGGTGTTCCTTGTAGTGCAGTCAAAGGTAATTTGGTGTCCATCTGTATCCTGCAGTCACATGTGGCCCTCTGGGACCAGACACCACCAGATTAGTGTGTACCCCATGTTAGGGTCTGGCTGACATGGGCACCTGTTATCAGGGCAGCGGGGTTTCTAGACCTGCATGAGGTTTGTATAGCAGTGCCTTTATAAGTTCAAAGTGGTATACACTACATACGCCAAAGGGGCCCACGTCACCCTTTTTGTAGGTAAGGGACAGGTGCCCCAGCCCCTATGAAGCAACCTCCATCCTGCTGGTATAAGACAGTCCTCCAGGGTTGGTGGGCCAGAACCATACCTGTGACTGGGGCAGTGGCAGACCAGCTGCAATGTTGGGGTTGGGTCTGGAAAACCCTAACTGCCTCACACTACTGTCTGCCAGTCACTAGCAGATAGCACAGTCAGACTACACCTTAAAGGTGTTCCAACCATGCATAGTCTAACTGCAGACAGTCCACTAGCCAGTCTATAGTGCATGCTCACAGAGGAACTACATGCACCAAGCAGGCATCTCAGTGATTGGGGCCCCAGCACAAGGAACACAAAAGTATTACTGGAAGCAGACAGTGTAGAGTGCTATGTGAACATAGAGGGCCGGCCCGTCCATTGAGCAAGAATGTTTTTTGCACAGGGCCCCGCGTTTCAGGGGGCCCCGCGCAAAGAACATTCTGCTTTTTTCAAAATTAAATTTAAAAAAAAAACGCTGGCTGCTACCGCTGCTGCCGCAGCAGCATGGACAGTCCCGCGTGGTCCCCTCTGCCCGCCTGAATCCCTCCCTCCCTCCCTTCGTGACGAGAGAGGGAGGGATTCAGCTGGGCAGAGGGGGCCCCGCGGGGCAGTCCATTCTTCTGCTACTTGAGCCGATGGGGCGGGGGGGGGGGGTTAGGACTGGTAATGGGCGGTGGGCGGTTGGGGGGGTTAGAACTGGTAATGGGCAATGGGGGGGTTAAGACTGGTAATGGGCTGTGGGCTGATGGGGGGGGTTAGGACTGGTAATGGGCTATGGGGGGGTTAGGACTGATAATGGGCTATGGGGGGGCTAGGACAGGAAATGGGTTGATGGGGAGGGGTTAGGACTTGACGTGGGCTGATGGGGTTAGGAGTGGTAATGGGCTGTGGGCTGTTGGGGGGGGTTAGAACTGGTAATGGGCTATAGGGGAGTTAAGACTGGGGGGGGGGTTAGGACTGGTAATGGGCTGTGGGCTGTTGGGGGGGGTTAGAAACTGGTATTGGGCTATGGGGGGGGGTTAAGACTGGTAATGGGCTGTGGGCTGATGGGGGCTGTCTGGTAATGGGCTATGGGGGGCTAGGACTGATAATGGGCTATGGGGGGGCTAGGACAGGAAATGGGCTGATGGGGAAGGGTTAGGACTTGAGGTGGGCTGATGGGGTTAGGACTGGTAATAGGCTGTGGGCTGATGGGGGAGGGGGGTTAGGACTGGCAATGGGCTATGGGGGGCTGACTGGAAATGGGTTGATGGGGTTAGGACTGGAAGTGGGCTGATGGGGGGTTAGGACTGGTAATGGGTTATAGGGGGGGCTTAAACTGAAAATGGAGTGATAGGGGGTTAGGACTGGAAGTGGGTTGATGGGGGGGGCTAGGACTGGTATTGGGTTGGGGGTTGCTAGGACTGGAAATGGGCTGATGGGTGGCTAGGACTGGAAATGGGCTGATGCAGGGACTAGAAGGGAATGGATGCTGGGTGAGGCTGGAACTAGAAGGGAGCTGATGTTGGGGGAGGATTAGAATGGGATGGGGCTGGAAGAGTAAAATGGAGAAGGGAAAAATATTTTGTGTGGGAGGGATAAAAAATCTACAATTGGCCGGGTATTGGGAGAATAAGTGGGGATTGAGGATGGAGGGGTAAAATTTGAGTGGATGAAATAGGAATGAGGAAAGAGCAAAAGGAGAAAGATTAGTATGTTAAAGCAGATGTAGAGAGAGAATGGAAAAAAACTAGAAGAGAGAAGAAAGGACAAATGGACAGCAGACGATGGAGAGTTAGCAGAAGACACGAAGAAACCAGAAGAAAGTGGCTGGAGCAATTGCAGCTGAAAAAAATGCACAAAAGGTAGAAAAATATCTCTTTATTTTGAATTTATTAATTGGAATATGTCAGCTCTGGTAAATGTGCATCATTAACGTCTGCGCTTTGTTTAGTACAAGAGCAAATTAATGTATAGTTTTATTTCTACAGTGTTGTACATTCCAAGTTTGGCTTTTGGGATTCCCAGTTTAATTATTGTCTTCCTGTTTCTAAATTGTGATTACTTGTTTGGTGATGGTCTATGTTCTGCATGTGTAACTGAGCTGAGGTGTTCTGTTTATATAATTCCTATTTGACATTGCCACTTGTTCTCTTTCCCCAGTAGGTCATGTATTCTTGTTCTCTGAAATGTATTGGTTTAATATTTGCAGTGTTGCCTTTTGATTGGTAGAGTATGGTGCTTTGTGAGTCCTGGTAGTGCTGTTAGGATACGGCGGGTTTGCTATGGGTTCTAAATTGGCAGTGTTTGTACTAGTTCCTAATGTGTCTGGCAGTTGGCACTGGATTATAGTAATGTAGAAATCTTTTAGTCTTTCTTTATCCATACACTCATTAAGAGGCACGTTTACTAAAAGTTAGTATATGGTAACATTATGCAAATATTTATGCAAACGAGGCCCCTTATGCAAATGAGGCCCCGCACCGAGTTTCCGCACATGGCCCCGCACCCCCCTTGGGCCGCCCCTGTGAACATAAGAACATAAAATATGCCATATTGGGTCAGAGCAAGGTCCATCAAGCCTAGTATCCTGTTTCCAACAGTGGCCAATCTAGGTCATACGTACCTAGGAGTTTCTCCAAAAGACACAGGTTCCGCAATGCTTGTACTGGGTCAAGCATTGATATCCTGGGTTCCTTCTTAATAATGGTTTATGGACCTTTCCTCCTGGAACTTGTCCAAACCTTTTTTAAACCCAGCTACACTAACAGCCTTTACTACATCCTCCGGTAACAAATTCCAGTTTGATTACACGCTGAGTGAAAAAATATTTTCTTTTATTAGTCTTAAATAGTTTACCCTGTAGCTTCATTGCATGTCCCCTAGTCATTCTATATTCTGATAACATAAACAATCGATCTACGTTTACCCGTTCCATTCCGTTCATTAATTTATAGACTTCTATCATATCTCCCCTCAGCCGTCTCTTTTCCAGGTTAAAGAGCCCTAACCTTTTTAGCCTTTTTCATAGGAGTATCCTTCCATCACCTTTACCATTTTGGTGGCTCTTCTCTGAACCTTCTCTGAACGCTATATCCTTTTTAAGATACGGCGACCAGAATTGCACACAATATTCAAGGTGCGGTCTCACCATGGAACGATATAGAGGCATTATAATATCTTTTGTTTTATTTTACATTCCTTTCCTTATGATACCTAGCATTCTATTTGCTCTCTTGGCTGCCGCTGCACACTGGGCCAAGGGTTTTAACATGTTATCCACAATGACGCTTAAATCTTTTTCCTGGGTGGTGGTTCCTAATGTGGAACCTTGCATCGTGTAACCATAGTTTGGGTTGTTCTTTCCTAGGTGCATAACTTTGCACTTGTCCACATTAAATTTCATCTGCCATTTTGATGCCCAGTCTTCCAATTTATCAAAATCCTCTTGCAATTTTCCACAATCCTCTTGGGTTTTAACAACTTTAAATAGTTTTGTGTCATCTGCAAATTTGATAACCTCACTCGTTATTCCACTTTCCAGGTCATTTATGAATATGTCAAAAAGCAGCGGACCCAGCACAGATCCCTGGGGTACACCACTATTCACCTTTCTCCATTGGGAAAATTGGCCATTTAGCCCAACCCTCTACTTTCTATCTTTTAACCAGTTCTTGATCCACAGTAGTACACTGCCTCCTATCCCATGACTCTCTAGTTTTGCCAAAAGTCTCTGATGAGGGACCTTGTCAAAGGCTTTCTGAAAGTCCAGATACACTATATCAACCGACTCACCTTTGTCCACCTGTTTATTCACACTTTCAAAAAAACATAACAGGTTAGTAAGAGAAGATCTTCCTTGTCTAAAGCCATGTTGGCTGTCTCCCATTAGGCCATGACTATCTACATGCTGAGTAATTTTAGGCATGCCATGGTCACTGCTCGGTTAGAGTGAGTGCCTCCCAGCATGACATGCTGTGACCACCCTGTCCATGCAGGTGGTGGTCGGGCACTACAGTGTCCCAGCCATTGCCCCACGCCCTGTGAAGATGCATCCTGGCCAATCCACCCTGTCTGGGCCATACCCACAACACCTTGCTCCTCATTATGCACATATTCAGGCTAACGCTGGTAACAGTGGGACATTTTGGGCCCAGGGAGGGGTGGGCAGCCACAGAACAATGGATAGACATATACGCACACACACTCCTATTGCAGCATTGTGCAAAGATAGGGGTGGTTGGCAACCCTGCCCGCCACACTGGTCCTGATCACAGTGCCGACATTGCTAAACTGTGCAGGAGGTAGTAGTAGTGCTCTGGTGATAACTGCAGCTCAATGCTGGGGCCAACAGCCTGACTCTCCATGCATCTTTGGATTGTGGAGCCTGTGTGAGTGGGTGTTTGTACCCCTGTTCGCCGCTGCTTTGGGCTTTGCACATGTTGCTGTTGTATCTGCATTGTAGGGTAAAACATAGGGACATGCTCTGCAGGAACCACAGCTGGGACTTGAACCTGTGACCCTCTGCTTCTGGACACACTGGCTGGGTGTACTGCACCAAACTGTTGCCACAGATGCATGGTAGTCCCTGGGGCTATCTGTACTTTTCCTCAGCCATACCTTTTATGTTTCACTGCACACCACGTACTGGTATAGGGCATGGCCTAGGTCCACTGCAGGCAGATGCCACTGCCCCCTCCAGCAAGGGTACCCGCCCCCCCCCCCGCCATGCTGACTTGACCATGTGCTGTCGGTGCTGGTAGTGCGCAGTCCCAGGCCATCCATTGAGTGGGTAGGTGGTCACCTAGAGAGCGGGGTCTGGGGCAAGGTGCATACATGAGCATCCTCACATCCCCCCCATCACCGCTTACCAATAGTATGTCCCTTCCACTTGGGGGAGGGTTGGCTGGGGGGGATGTTAGGTCAGTGCCCTGGCAACTGTTAGCTCGGGTGGACCAGGTTGATGTATGTGGATTGTGTTTGGCCTTTGTCAGCTGCTGTCATGTTGATTTGTGGTTTCTATGTTCCTATGTGCTACCTAGGCATCCGCCTAGTCCACCCTGTGCCCCAGCTGCCCCCGCTACATGTTCCGCCTGCAGCCCCTGTGCCCCACTTGCACCATCGCCATAGTGGCCTTTCATACTTGGGCACTATGCTGTTGCTGAAAATGGAGCACTACTATCACGTTCTTGGGCTCCCTGCCTATGCTGTACATTGCTGACACTGAGATGGTTTCTCTCTCCTGCAAATGTGCATCTAATGGCAGGTTTTCATTCACGGTAGGATTCAGCCCTTCAGTTCAGCGCCTTAGTGTGCAGGGAGCCTCTCCCCGCCCACTTCCCACCTACTGACCCCTTCTCTCCGCCCTCTCTCCACCCTCTGCGGTGTTTACTGCGGCCGGGAACGCTAACGCTCGTTAGGTAACGTTAACGCGCGTTAAATTTGCATACCACGTGTTAACATTACTTAACGATCGTTAACGTTACCTAATGCGCGGTCTGTAATGTTACCGCAGTTTAGTAAACATACCCCAAAGTCTTAAAATGGGCCTGCACCTTAATGTAAAGAAGACAAAAATCATGACAACTGGCAAAATCAATAAGTTCATCGTTAAAGGAGAAGAAATTGAAATCGTGGACAACTTTAACCTAATTGGATCAACTATCAATAAAGAAGCAACAAGCAGTCAAGAAATCCAACGACGCATTGTTTTTTGCAGAATGGCTATGAAAGACCTTCTCGAGAGCAGAGGTGTTTCTCTCCATACAAAGATTCGACTCGTTCAAGCCATGTTATTTTCAATAACATCATATGCAAAAGCTGGACAGTGTAAAAGATAGACAGGAAGAAAATTGATGCCTTTGAATTATGGTGCTGGCGGCGAATACTGCGTATACCATGGACCGGCCGAAGAACAAACCAGTCAGTATTAGAGGAGATCAAGCCTAAGCTTTCTTTAGAAGCTCAGATGACAAGACTTCGACTTTCATACTTTGGACACATCATGCGAAGAGAGAGATCATTAGAGAAAGACATCATGCTTGGCAAGATAGAAGGTCAATGCAAAAGAGGAAGGCCAGCAATGAGATGGATCGATACAATAACAGCACCTACGTGGACCAGTTTGTCAACAATGAGCCGCCTGACTGAAGACCAAACAAAATTTAGGACAACTATCCAAGGGTCGCCATGAGTCGACACTGACTCGACGGCACTTAATAACAACAACCACATGTTTACAGGCTTGGAATTCCATTGCAAATGCAAGCAGGACAGGAGAAAGAGGACATCACTGGCCTATGCTTCTGTGATAGAAAATCTTTCCGCTCTGCTGTTAGGAATCAAAGAGCATAAAGACAAAGAGTTACAAGACCACAAGGGAACAAGCCTATGAGAATAAGAATGACTACGTATGTAGCATCCAAAATCCATCAATAATAGGATCTCATTGAAATGCAGGGGATGTCATACTGAATATCCACCTAAGATTTTAATTGTAGGTACCTAAAAAATAATAAACATCGTACAGCAATAATTCCAAAATCAAAAAAGCAACATAAAAAGAGAAAATCATAAAGAAAGCAAAAAGGAAAAAATGACTATGAACTGGCTGGCATATACATATTGTCTATTCATTGTTGGAAATTATCTACTTAACTTTTATTTTCATATAGGTCTGAATTCTCATAGGCTGATCCTTTCAAGTGCTGCTGCCTATATTCCAGTCATATTGAGGACTGTTTCACCCCCCTGGCCCTCACATTGCTTGAAATATTCACGGGTAGTTGAGCACCCATACAGCAGGCAGGTGCAAATTCCACACTGGAAATTATGCACGGGGAGTTAAATAAATTCCCTTAGGGAAGAAGCAGTCAACCATGCAACTTTGCCTCCTTCATCACAGAGTTAGTTCTCAACTTGTCTTTCAGGATGAGGTCATTCATTGTTCAAGGAAGTAGAGTGAAAAAATTCATTGTATTAGTCTTACTCAGTCTTTATGGCTGTAAATTTCTTCTTAAAATTTCCCTTCAGATGGAGTTTTGCATATGCTGCTTGAGCATCTAAAGGGGAAATTCCCTGTTCATGTCATAGGGGGCTTCAGGAGCTCGAAATGAAAGGGATCCAAAAGGTAGTGCTAAAAAGTTTTGGTTGTGGGCACACAGGGGAGAACATTTTTAAAAAACTTTTCACAGTAGTAAGGGCCTTTTTTGGAATGTAAAAGGACTTTTTGAATCACCTCCAGGGTTACGCATGTAGAAGTGCACACGGTGCCACGAAAGCATGTGCTTTTACATGACTTGCATGTAGGTATGCTCTGGGGAACTTGGGTGGTCCGTGGGGAGAATCATGATCTTTAAAGTAGACAAAGCGATGGGACCGGATGGGATACACCCGAGAATACTGAGGGAACTTGGGGACGTTCTTGCAGCTCCACTGATGACCTTTTCAATGCCTCGTTGGAGTCGGGAGTGGTGCCAAAGGACTGGAGAGAGGCTCATGTGGTGCCTTTACACAAAAGCGGAAGTAAGGATGTGGTTGAAAACTACAGGCTGGTTAGTTTAACTTCGGTGATGAAAGAGAAAATAGTGAGGTTTCTGGAGTCCAGTGGATTATAGGATCCGAGGCAGCATGGATTCACCAGAGGCAGGTCTTGTCAGACAAATCTGATTTCTTTGACTGGTTGACCAGGGAGTTGGACCGAGGGAGAGCCCTAGATGTGGTGTAGTTAGATTTCAGTAAAGCCTTTGACACTGTTCCTCACAGGCGACTTATAAACAAACTGAGCACCCTAGGGATGGACCCTAAAGTTACTGATTGGGTTAGAAATTGGTTGGGTGGGAGGCGACAGAGAGTACAGGTAAATGAAGCTCACTCTGAGGAGAAGGATGTTACCAGTGGTGTGCCCCAGGGATCTGTCCTTTGTCCAAATCTTTCAAACATCTTTTTTAGTGATATAGTGAAAGGGCTGTCGGGTAAGGTTTGCCTCTTTGCAGATGATACCAAAATCTACAATAGAGTAGACACCCAGGAAGGTGTAGATAACATGAGGAGGGATCTAGCTAAGCTTGAAAAATGGTCTAGAATTTGGCAGCTGGGATTTAATGTTAAAAAATGTAAGGTCATGCATTTGGGCTGCAGCAATCCAAGGGAGCAATATTGTCTTGCAGGACTTCAAAAGGGGACTGTTACTTCTGGAGAGAGATCTGCAATTGTGAGTATATACTTCTGGGAATTTTCTGTAAGGAATTCTTTGTATTAAAGCTAATTAATCTGTGAACCCACTATTTTTTGTTAAATCAGTCAGGGCCTAGTAGCAGCAGTTTAAGTTTAAATTTAAAACACAGAAGACAACTTTCTGGTTACATATCATACCCAGCAGAGAGCTTGTAGTTTAAATTAATAGTCACTCAGGGCCTAGCATCAGCAAAATACTTTTAGTTTAAATTTAAAACACAGAAGAGAGCTTTCTGGTTAAATTTAGAACCCAGCAGAGAGCTTGTAGTTTAAATTTCATAATAAGTTAGAGCCTAGCAGCAGCAAAGAGCTATAATTTAAAATTTAAAATCAAATAAGAATATAGCTTACCTCAGCAGCACAGGACAGGGTACTGTGTAGCAGCCCTCTTTTAATAAGTGTTATTTCCCTCCCTCCCTCCCCACACCCACACACCCCTGGGATAATCGTAGCTTTATAGGTACTTATACATCTTAAAAGACAGGGGGTGCTCTCAGGTGCAGCTCAAATCAGTCATACACTAAGGACCTGAGATTAATTAAGCTTCAGGTGAACAAGGTATATTAAACGTATTAGGTACAGTTTTATTAGTATAAATATCCATAGCAACCCTTAGGAAGTAAAGAACTTAAAGATCTAAACAAAAACTTAAAACTAAAGATGCAGACAGCAGTCCAGCAGCGAGATGGGGGCTTTCCAGTCTTTTGCATTGAGTGTCACATGTATGATTTTCTCCCAGTTGGTGAGAGGTCTTACGTGTGCACTAGGTGCAAGGAGCTCTTTGCTCTCAGGGAACAAGTCCATTCTCTAGAGGCTAGAGTAGCAGACTTGGAAAACATAAGAAAGACAGAGAGGTACATAGACGAGACCTAGAGGGATATAGTCCTGAAGTCCCACCTCCAGTCTGGCAGCATCCCTGTTGCCATGGAGGAGAGAGGTCACGTGACAGGAGAGCATCACCCTGGTGTGGCAGGAAGTGATCCTGTAACTAGGACCTGTCCTCCAGGTGATGTAAAACCCTCTCACACCGAGGAAGTTTCTCCAGGGCCATGTGCCGATGAGGGACGGGTTAGGACAGCTTTATAGTTGGTGATTCGAACATTAGGCATGTAGATAGCTGGGTGGCTGGTGGACGTGAGGATCACCTGGTAACATGCCTGCCTGGTGCGAAGGTAGTGGACCTCACGCACCACCTAGATAAGGACTTAGATAGTGCTGGGGAGGAGTCTGCTGTCTTGGTACATGTCGGTACCAATCACATAGGAAAATGTGGTAGGGAGGTTCTGGAGGCTAAATTTAGGCTTTTAGGTAGGAAGTTGAAATCCAAAACTTCCAGGGTAGCGTTCTCCGAAATGCTTCCCGTTCCACGTGCAGGACCCAAAAGGCAGGCAGAGCTCCGGAGTCTCAATGCGTAGATGAGACAATGGTGCAGAGATGAGGGTTTTGGATTTGTTAGGAACTGGGGAACATTCTGGGGAAAGGAAAGGCTCTTCCGAAGGGATGGGCTTCACCTTAACCGGGATGGAACCAGGCTGCTGGCATTAACCTTTAAAAAGGAGATAGAGCAGCTTTTAAACTAGATAATAGGGGAAAGCCAACAGTCGCCCAAGAGCGGATGGTTCGGAAGAATGTATTCTTGAAGCAGAGAGGTTTCAAAAAAGAGTAAAGTAGCCCAAATGCCCTCGAGTATGGAGCAGACAGAGCCTAAAGATCCCAAATTACCCATGTCTACCAACAGCCAAACTAATATGAATAAAATACAGTCTCTAAAATGCTTGTATGCAAATGCTAGAAGTCTAAAAAATAAGATGGGAGAGTTAGAATATATAGCACTAAATGAGAGGTTAGATATGATTGGGATTTTATATTTATTTATTTATTAACATTTCTTATATACCGCACTATTTGCCATCAGCGCGGTTTACATAGAACAGAAACATCCGACAGTTTACATATGTCTGGTCATTACATTTAACAGGAAATGGAACTTGGAGAACAGGGTAAACTATGTACATAGGAGGTGTAATGAGAGTGGATACTGTTTGGTGTTTTACATTGCTGGGAACGCCTGTTGTGAGGGCTTGTCTAGTTGACTACTACTAATATTGAGTTGCTCACTATTTGAGTGTGACTGGGGTTCGGAGTTGTCAGAGAGATATTTGATGAAGAGGAAATGTTTAAGGGCCTTCCTGAACTGGCTCAAGTTGGGGATTGCTCTGATATGAGGTGGTAATGTATTCCATAGACTTGGGGCGCAGAGTCGGAAGGCTCTGTTAGCTGTTGATTTGGTGCAGCTTGTCATTTCTTTACTTATTGCAAGCATGTTGGACTCTGCGGTTCTTCTTGGTCTATTAGGTGCAAGTGGTTGGATGAGGTCAGATAGAGAGGAGGAGGAGAGCCCTTTGTCAGCTTTGAATGTCATCAGCAAGGTCTTAAAACTGATCCTGGCTTGAATGGGGAGCCAGTGTAACTGTTTCAGGAGGGGTGTCACATGGTCTCTCCTGGATGCTCCAAAGAGTACCCGTGCTGCGCTGTTCATAGCAAGTTGCAGGGGGTTTAGGGTAGATTGGTGGAGTCCTTGTAGTATGGAGTTTGAATAATCGAAATGTGGAATGATCAGGGCTTGGTAAATGGTGCGGAAATCATCTGGTTCGAGTAACGGGCGTAGGTGTCTGAGGGATCTGATTTTAAAGTAGATCGCTCTTACAGTATTGGCTATGTGTTTCTTCATGTCGAGATTTTGGTCCAACGTAACCCCAAGGTAACGTATAGCAGGTTTCACTTGTAGTTCGGTGTCATTTACCTTCACACAGCTGGGTGGTATGAAACTTTGATTTCTCGAGATGAAAAGGATCTCCGTCTTCTTGTGTTGGATTCGCAGATTTTGTGATAGGAGCCGATATGGTGTTGAAGCAATTAGTCAGAGGGGCAAGGTCTAGTCGATCTAATGATACTGGCATGTATAACAGCACGTCGTCCGCATATATCATGCAACTAACATTGAAGGATCTAATGATGTTACAGATGGGTTGAATGTATATATTAAACATCAAGGATGACAGGGAAGATCCTTGAGGCACTCCTTGACTTTGTTGAAATGGTTCCGATGTAGCCCCGTCTGCTCGAACATGCTGCCATCTTCCAGACAGGTAGGATCTGCACCATTCGAGCGCTGTTCCGCTGATACCTTTTTCTCGTAGCCGGCATAGGAGAATCTCATGGCATACAGAGTCGAAAGCTGCTGCTATATCTAAAAAGATGAGTGCGAAGCCATGTCGTATGTTGTCGACGCCTGAAATTATATTGTCGAAAAGAGCTGTGAGTAGTATTTCCACTCCATGTGACTCTCTGAATCCATGTTGGGATGGATCTAGTGGGGCAGTCGTGTCGATATGATCCTGTAATTGCCTATACACTATCTTTTCAATGATTTTTGCGAGCATAGGTATACTAGATATGGGCCTGTACGACTCCACCTTTTGAGGGTCTAGCTTGGAGTTTTTTAAAAGACGTCTGACGGAGGTCTGTTTGAGAGTAGAGGGGAAGGACCCAGTGTTAAAGGATTGGTTTATGATGTTGGCTATAATTGGAGCGAGGTCACATCGCAGATCTTTTATCCAGAATGCCGGACAAGGATCTGTGTGTGCGGTGGTAGTGTTTAGGGCTGAGATGGTATCTTCGATAATTTTTTTTGACGGTGTGGAGAAGGATGTTAGCGATGCTGGGTACTCTTGCCCGTCAGGGGGGTCAGGTATTACTATTTTGTCAGTCTTGCACATTTTGGATTGCATGAATACCGCATAGTCCTGTGGGTGTATATCACCAAGGTGCTCGGGGGTTGGTTCTTTGGCAAGAGTTTTAACTAAGTTAAACAGGTCATGGGACTTGTTCAATGACCGTCTCAGGGTGTCTGTATGGTATTGTCTCATCTTGTCTGTGATGGCTTTGCGATGTGCAGTTAGATGTTGGCTGTATGCTGCTTAGACATGGTGGAAGGAGGACAACCAGTGGGACACTGTGATAAATGATTACAAACTATATCGTAATGATAGAGCTGATCAAATTGGTGGAGGGGTTGCGCTCTATGTTAGAGAGGGCATTGAGTCAGAAAGGATTAAAGTTTTGCAGGAAACAAAATTTGCTGTAGAATCTCTATGGATTGAAATTCCATGTAAAAAGGGGAAGGCAATGGCAGTGGGGGTGTACTATCGACCGCCTGGCCAGAATGAATAAATGGAAGATGAAACGCTCAAAGAAATCAAGGAAGCTAACAAAAGTTATAGCGCAGTAATAATAATGGGTGATTTCAATTATCCCGGTATCGACTGGGTCAGTGTCATGGCAGGACATGCTAGGGAGATAAAGTTCCTAGATGACATAAATGACTGCTTCTTGGAGCAGCTGGTTCATGAACCGACCAGAGGGGAAACCATATTAGACCTAGTCCTTAGTGAACCACAAGATCTAGTGCAAGAGATAAGGGTGTTGGGGCCACTTAGCAATAGTGATCATAGCATGATCACCTTTGATTTAATTAGTGGAGGAGGGATAGTAAGGAAATCCACAGTACTACCTTTTAACTTTCGAAAGGGAGACTATGATAAAATGAGGAAAATAGTTAAGAAAAAACTAAAAGGAGCAGTTGCAAAGGTTAAAGACTTACATCAAGCTTGGGTGTTGTTGAAAAATACTATCTTGGAAGCCCAGACCAGCTGTATTCCACGCTTTAAGAAAAGTGGAAGTCCAAAAAACTGCCAGCATGGTTTAAAGGGGAGGTCAGAGAGGCTGTTGTTGCCAAAAAAGCATCTTTCAGGAAATGGAAAAAAGAGCCAAACGACGAAACCTGGAAACAGCACAAGCACTGGCTAGTCAAATGCAAGGCATTGATAAAGCAGGCAAAGGGAGAATTTGAGAAGAAGCTTGCTGCGGAAGCAAAAACGCGAAATAAAGATTTTTTTCAAGTACATTCGTAGCAAAAAACCTGTGAGAGAGTCAGTTGGTCCATTAGATGATAGAGGAGTTAAAGGGGCACTAAGAGGCGACAAGGCAATAGCGGAGAGACTGAATGAATTCTTTGCTTCGGTCTTTACTGAGGAAGATGTAGGGATATTACCCATGATTGAAGTGGTATTTAAAGGTGCGGAAGAATTGAAGGAAATATCGACACATCGGGAAGATGTATTACAACTATTAGATATACTGAAGAGTAGCAAATCACCTGGGCCGGATGGTATACATCCAAGAGTGTTGAAAGAACTGAAATATGAGATTGCAGACCTGCTATTAGTAATCTGTGAATTTTCATTAAAATCATCTGTAATACCTGAAGATTGGAGGATCGCCAATCTAACGCCAATTTTTAAAAAGGGTTCCAGGGGTGATCCGGGAAACTACAGACCGGTGAGCCTCACGTCAGTACCGGGAAAAATGGTAGAAAACATCATAAAGAATAAAATTACTCAGCATGTAGATAGTCATGGCCTAATGGGAGACAGCCAACATGGTTTTAGACAAGGAAGATCTTGTCTTACTAATCTATTATGTGTTTTTGAAAGTGTGAATAAACAGGTGGACAAAGGTGAGTCGGTTGATATAGTGTTATTTGGACTTTCAGAAAGCCTTTGACAAGGTCCCTCATCAGAGACTTTTGGCAAAACTAAAGAGTCATGGGATGATCTTAAAGTAGCTAAACAGGTAGAAAAGGCGACAGCAAAAGCTAGAAGGATGCTTGGGTGCATACGGAGGGGAATGGCTAGCAGAAAAAAGGAGGTGATAGTGCCTCTGTATAAGTCTTTGGTGCGACCTCATTTGGAGTATAGTGTGCAATTCTGGAGACCGCACCTTCAAAAGGATGTGAACAGGATGGAGTCAGTGCAGAGGGTGGCTACTAAAATGGTTAGTGGCCTTCATTATAAAACAGTGGGGAAGGAGGGGGACTCAAAGGGAATGGACACCAGTTGCAGTCGTGGGAATGCAAGTTGACATTGGAAGGTACTGGGAGGGAGGACTGGAAAGGGGGCTGATACTGGGGAGGGTTACTGGAAATGGAAATGTGCTGATGGAAGGAAGTGAAGAAAACAAAAGAAGAGATAAGAAATGGCAGATGGACCATGGATCATAGACCACAGAAAGAGAGCTATCTATTTATCTAATGTTGCACTGCATGTGGACTCTGGCTTCTTGGGGTTTCAATGTAAATTTAGGGGTATGTTTACTAAACGTTGCTAACATCGCAGCGGCAGTATTATCGCACAATAAGTGATGTTATCGCACGATAATGGCGCTTTATCGCAGGGTAACGTCACTTTTTGTGTGATAACGCGCCTGTGGCGTTAAGGCACCCTAACTCTGTGAAATCTGGCCCTAAAGGGCGGAGCAAGGCTTCCCAGAGGTCGGAGAGAGGGGGTCAATGGGTGGAGAGTGGGAGGGGAGAGGCTCCATGCACACTAACGCTGTGGAATCCAGGTCTGAAAGCTAACGCCAGTGAAACTCTCGCATTAAGGCACATTTGCAGGAAAGAGAATCCATTTCCATCAGCAATGTACAGGAAAGCCAGGGAAACCTAGAAAAAGTGATAGTTGTGATATATGTGCACGGAACAAAAAAGGCACAAAAACACAGAAAATAACCTGAACAAAATTTAAAATCCCCATAACCAAGCTGGCCAATAGTGATATTAATGAGAAACATTAAAAAAACACTACTGAGAAAGCTTAAAAAAAAAGATATCATGTCTGGAAGGGTCTATGCTCTGTCCCCCTACAAGGTGAATGATCCCACATTGAAATAGCGCTGATCAGGGTTTTCCTTTTATAGTGGGCAGGTTTCTTATGGCGTGCACATGTGCCGCAACAGCAGGGTGGGCCTGTAGGAAAGGGCAACTGTACAGATGCTGGAAATGGGATACAGAGGGCTGCAGGAGGCACATGCTGTGGTCCAGCTGGGGCACAGTGCGGACTAGGCAGATGCCTAGGTGACACATAGGAATGCTAAAACTGTAGAGCAGCCAGATAGCAACTGATGAGGGTCCAACATGGGCATGAGTGTGTTTCTCAGTGTCACAGGGGATAGTACCCAGCAGGTACCCCCAAGGGCACAGAACATTGACAGGCGGTGGTTGGGGGGAAGCGCGCATGTCCATGTAGGCACTCCTACCCGAGAACCCACACCATAGGCAGCTGCCTACCGGCACACTGGATGGCCTGAGACTGCGCACCACCAGCACCACTGACATAATGGCATGTCAGCATGGTGGCAGAGGGGTGCTGGTGGCGGAGGGGGCAGTGGCATCTGCCCACAGCAGACCATGGCCTAGCCCCGTTTAGGTGGGTGCTGTGCACTGCAACAGACAGTGTCTGATGAACAGTGATGGTATCCACAGGGAATGAACCATCCCTGTGGCAACAGTGTGGTGCAGTACACACTGCCAGTGTGTTCAGGAGCAGAAGATCACAAGTTCAAGTCCCAGCTGTGGCTCCTGCCAACCCAATTCCCATATTTTACCCAGTACTAAACCGTGGTAATAACAACGGAACCTTTATTGCAGATAACATAAACGTGCCTGAAACACCTATATTTTACCCTACAGAGCACAGACACCATAAACATGTGCAATAACTAGAGCAGAGTTTCCCAACTCCAGTCCTGGAGGGTCAAACACCATTCAGGTGTCATGCTTTCTCTAATAAATATGCCTGTGCTGCATTTGCATGCGCCGCCCCCATGGTATGCAAATGTATCTCATGCATATTCATTAGGGACAGCATGAAAACCTGAACAGTGTTTGGCCCACCAGGACCGGAGTTGGGAACCCCTGCCCTAGAGCAGAGGCCAACAGGGGTACAAACACCCACACCCACAGGCTCCACTATCCAACGCCTCATGGAGAGTCAGGCTGCTGGGCCCTGTGTGCAGCAGCATCTCCCAATACTAGCACTTGCATACCTTAGCAATGCTGCCCTAAACCTGGGAATACGTTACACAAATATCAAAAGGTTGCTATTATTAATGGCAGATAGCAATTTCTAAGTTAAGCACAATTTGCTGATTGAGTTGCATCATAGCAACCTTTCTGATATCTGTGGAGTGTGTTTCAGTTCTGGTTTCTGACAGTGTTTACCACCCTGGGGAGTGATCCCAACAGTATTGTGTACCATAGCCATGCCTGCACCATGCTCAGGACTGGTGTGGTGGCCAGGGCTGCCAAAAGCCTCTATATTTGCACAATGCTGGCATAGGTGTGGGAGTGTGTGTCTGTCTATCCAGTGTGTGGTGGCTGCCAACACCTTACTCAGCCCACACTGCTTGCACTGTTTCCAGTGTTAGCCTGCCAATGTGCATAATGAGGAGCAAGGTACTGTGGGTATAGCCTGGACAGGGCGGCCTGGGCAGGATGCATCTGCACAGGGCATAGGGCAATAGCTGGGACATTGTAGTGCCCGGCCACCACCTGCATGGACAGGGTGGCCACAGCATGTCCTGCTGGGAGGTCACTCTCACCTTGACTGAGCAGTGACCACGGCATGGCTAGGTTCCCCCATAGTGCTGTATAGTATTTTTTTCAAGTGATATTTATGGGTTGTTTTTTCTGGGGCCCAATCACTGACTTATCTGCTTGGTGGTTGTGCTCACATCTTCTCCGGGAACATGCACTATGGACTAGCTAGTAGACTGTCTGCAGTTAGTATGTGCATGGCTGGAACACCTTGCAGGGTGCAGCGGCTGGAGACTGTCAGATAGTGGTGGGGGGCAGCTGAGCATTTCCAGGCCTACTGTCTGTCTGCCATTGCCTTATGGATGCGTACAGATCTGCATTAACTGCCCTGTAGGGCGCCTGTTCCCCAGCAGGACTGGGGTTGATGGTCCTCTCTACTGCCACCATTGCAGGGATGTAGAATGTGGATCTGTTGGTGGGAGATCTTGTTCCCCACCCTGAGCCACAGAGGGCGAGTTGGGTGGTGGTACATAATCTGCCTATGGGTCCAAACTCCCCCTCCCCCTCTCCCCTCCCTCCCTCTCCCCTCCCCCTCGCCTCCCCCTCCTCCCCCTTCCCTCCCTCCTCCCTCCTCCCCCTCCCCCTCTCCCCCTCTCTCCCCCTCCCTCCCCCTCCTCCTCCTTCCCTCCCCTCCCCTCTCCCCCCTCTCCTTCCCCCTCCCCTCTCTCCCTCCCTCCCTCCCCCCTCCCCCTCCCCTCCCCGCCCCTCCCCTCCCCCTCCTCCCTCCTCCCTCCTCCCCCCAGATCTGTGCTGTCAGCACATAGTACCCTCATCACAGTTGCAAGCCATCCTTCTGTCTGTCTGTCTGCATCTGTCAGCTGTGTAGCATCCTGTCTTCATGTGCTGGTTGCTACCCCATGTCTTGCACTGGTACCTTTTCTGCATTGCGGCTCTTCATGCTTGCCTCTCCTGTGTCTGCTCTGGATGGCACTACTACTCCTCTGTCCTCCTATCATTGCAAATATCTTGCCACCTCTACCTCCACTGGCGGACACATATTCCCATCCTCTTCCACCCACTGTCATTGTAGCACTTTACATTGCCAACACCCTGTGCATCGGTACAGCTGCCTCCAATATGTTTGTCCATTTTACCGGCTGCCACATCAGCTGCACGCAGATTTGGCAGGTCCATCAGCTCCCACCTCTGCTTCCTTCCATCACTTGTCCATTGCCTTTCCTTTTTGCTCTGTGCAGTGTTAGGGTTACATCAGTTTTCTGCCCTTACATTTCATGCTTGTCAACTTGGGGCACCTTACTGCCCTTGGGCACCATATTTTGGGTCACCTTAAGATCCTTAGGGCACCTTATAAAGCACCTTGTCAGCCTTGTAATATGTTTTGTTTCTCAGTTTTAACGTGCAATGTCCTGTTAACCTGTGCTAACTGGCCAAGGTGCCCTTTGACACGTGTTACACAGTCATTGCTACCTTAACGCTGGTACGCCCACTTCCTTATATGGCATTACTCACGTTAATGCTGCACTTATCGCCGGTAATGTTACTGCGCTTTAGTAAACATACCCCTAAATTACCATGTTTTGCTATGAAATGTAAATGCTAGCACAGTGAATTTCCTTGCTATCCTCCCTCTATTTATTCAATCAAATCTGATCATGTTATGATTGCTATTGCCAAGCGGCCCCAAAACCGTTACCTCTCACACTAGATCCTGTGTACCACTAAGGACGGAAGCCAATGCAGTGACTTGAGAAGAGGGGTAACATCAGCATTGCAACACTGGCAGAAGATTAACCATGCAGCTGAGTTTTGAACAGATTGAAGTGGAGAGAGATGATTCAGAGGAAGACCAGTGAGAGGAGGTTGCAATAGTCTAGATGGGAGGTGACTAGAGGATGGATAAGTGTCTTAGTAGTGTGTTCAGAAAGGAAGGGGTGAATTTTGCCAATATGGTAGAGAAAGAAACTGCAAGTTTTAGTTATCTATTGGATATGTGTGGAGAAGGAAAGAGAGGAGTCAAAGATGACCCCAGGATTGCGAGGGGAGGAAACGGGCTTGCAATCACAGAAATAGAGAAAGGAGCAAGGGGGAGGTGGGCTAGGGGGAAAAATAAGGAGCTCAATCTTGGCCATGTTCAGTTTTAGATGGCGGTGAGCCACCCAGGCACTAATGTCAGATAAGCACGCAGCAATCCGGGCCTGGATTCCCAGAGAGATTTCAGGAGCAGAGAGGTAAATCTGAGAGTCATCAGTAGAGAGATGGTGCTGAAAACCATGGGAGGAGAGGAGCGTACTAAGGGACTGAGTGTAAAGAGTGCTAGTTAACCTTGATGCTGAAAAGGTGTTTGATAGGGAAGGTTGATCCTATACGTATGTTCTCCATCCTCTGGAAATTAGGATTTTGAGGATGGAGAATAAAACCAAAGATATTATAATGCTTCTGTATCTCTCCATGGTGCGACCACAGCTTGAATGTTGTGTGCAGTTCGGGTTGCCATATCTTAAAAAGGATATAGCAGAATTAGAAAAGGTACAGAGAAGATCCACCTAATGATACAGGGGATGGAAGGATACCCCTGTGAGGAAAGGCTTAAAAGGTTAAGGCTCTTCAATTGGAAAAAAGATGGCTGAGGGGAGATATGATAGAGGTTTATAAAATAATGGGTGGAATAGACTGGGTAAACATAGATTGGTTGCTTATTCTTTCAAAAAATAGAAAGACAAGGGCACATGCAATGAAGCTACATTGTAGCATATTTAGGAGCAATCAGAAACTTGACACATAATCAAACTCTGGAATTCATTACCGGAGGATGTACAGTACTAATAGCTGTTAGTATATGGAGTATATATAGCTGTTAGTATATGGAGTGGAGGAGTGGCCTAGTGGTTGGGGGGCAATGTACCTCAGGCTGGAAGGTCAGGGGTTCAAATCCCACTAGAGGACAGCAACCTTGAGCCGGAAGGACTGGGGTTTCTAGTCCCACAGGTGCTCCTTGTGGTCTTGGGCAAGCCACTTAACTCTCCATAGCCCATGTTCCCTATAAATAGTTATCTCCAAGTTATAATGCCCTGTTCAATGTAATTTCAGTTGGTTCAATGTAAACCACCTTGATATCATGAAAGGTGGTATATAAGAAATATAAAATAAATAAATAAGTATAACTGGGTTTATAAGAGGTTTGGACAAGTTCCAGAAGGAAAAGTCCATAAACCATTATTAAAGAGGACCAAGGAAATTCACTGTTTACCCTGGGATAAGCAGCAGGGCATCTCTACTTTCTTGGGAACCAGACAGGTCCTCATGACCTGGATTGGCTGCCGTTTGGAAAAGGATGCTGGGCTTGATGGACCCTTGGTTTGACCCAGTATGACATTTCTTATGTTCTGATTGGATACATATTCTGTGCTATAATCACATCATCGGTGTGTGCCACTGGACTGCTGTCAGAGCGATCTAAATTAGAGAGGTGCATGACAGGGGACGTCCCTATCAGCTCTTTTGCTTCTTCTGACCCTGCAACCATTGCTAGTTAAAATTAAACAGAACCCTGGGATTATATGATGGGATATTGGAATAGAGGTAATTAAAGTCAGTGCAATTGTGGATGACTGGTTTGTAGGCCTTACCTCTCTGAAATCATCTCTGATGACAACTTTGGAAGAACTGTGTTTTCTGGACTAAAACCACATAGACATAAGACAATAGGTTTGGATACGGGGAGTACAAAACCTCTGTCAAGATGCCTTCCTGCTTCAATTTTGATATATTTGCACATTAATTTACAAGGATTGATCTATTATATATGAGATCAACATCAAAGCCCTTCTTTAACGGATTTTAGAGCATCTGAGAACATGTGAGTAGCAACAGGCGATCGGGCCTGGCAGTATCTACCAACCCACGGCGCAGATGAAGGTGAGTCCCTGCAGCCTGATCCCATCCCTTGCAGACCCGCCAGCTGGGAAATGCAACTTGTTCCGCTGTCGGGCCTGCTTGTTCCTGCTGGGTGTCCCGGTGCCATGGCGATGGGATGCTATGGCACCGGCACACCAGCAGGAGCACTGAGCAATGGGGATCCCCGCTCAGGATACTGTGTGCCCCAGCCCGTCTAAGTGCTAAATCCTGCACCCGCAGGAACGTTTAGCTCCTGCGGTTGCAGAATCAGGTGCACCTGTGTCCCGTCCATTATCTGGCCGTCGGGATGGCCTGGACATGTCGATAATAGAACTGACGTCCACACAGACACCCTAAAAAAAAGAAGTTCTAACTCTGTTATCTACTGATAAGGTAGACAAGGTTTTGTTTGTATCTCACTGAAGGTACTTGTTCTTGCTGTACTATAATGGAAGCATTTAAGCATTTCCCAGACCTGACTACTATTATTATGTTGTCCACTAGATGGTAGAGGATACAGGGCTTTACCATTACTTCTCAATTCTTGGAACAGAATGTCAAGATCCCAGCCATGCTCTCAGAAAATAGCACTAAGGGAGGTGCAATATTTATTTTTATTTATTTATTTATTTAACAGATTTTATATACCGCTTTATCATTTCAATCAAAGCAATTTACATTGAAACTTAAACTTGGTAATATACATTAAACAGGAACATTGATAACTTGGATTTTCTTGCTGTAGCTGTTTCCACATAGACGATGGATAAACAACATAAAGCTAGTAGACACTGACATCTGTATCAAACGCAACAAGGAAATTGGATCATTTTTATATTTCTGCTCTACTGTGCTGGTTGTTCTACCCTGTCTCTGCTCTCTTTCTTCACGAGTGCTATTTGCTGCTGTTTGCTGAGTGGTCATGCGCTGCCCTTCAGAAGTCTGTATCACCCATCATACCACCGACTCCCACCAGAGGTAGCATCAACTGCACATAAATTCAAGCACTAAGGGGTATGTTTACTAAACTATCTTAACGTAGCAGCGGTGGTATTATCGCGCATTAAGTGACGTTATCACGCGATAATGTAACATTATCATGCCATAACGTCACTGATCACGCGATAATGTGGCTGCAGCGTTAAGGCACCCTAACGCTGTGAAATCCGGCCCTGAAAGGTGGGAGTAAGGCTTCCCAGAGGGCGGAGAGAAGGGGTCAATGGGCGGAGAGTGGGCAATCAGTGGCTCCTTGCACACTAATGCCGTGAAATGAACGGCAGAAAATTAGCACGAGTGAAACCCTCGCGCTAGGCACATTTGCAGGAAAGAGAAACCATTTCAGTCAGCAATGTACAGCAAAGCCAGGGAAACCTAAAAACGTGATAGTAGTGATACATGTGCACAGAACAAAAAGGCAAATAAACATAGAAAATTACCTGAACCACATTTAAAATGCCAATAACCAAGCTGGCCAATAGTGATATTAATGAAAAACATAAAGCAACACTACTGAGAAAGCATAAAAAAGAAGATATCATGTTTGGAAGGGTCTATGCTCTGTCCCCCTACAAAGTGAATGATCCCACATTGAAATAGCGGCGATCAGGGTTTTCGCCTTTATATTGGGCAGGTTTGTTATGACGTGCACATGTGCTGCAACAGCAGAGTGGGCATGTAGGAAATGGCAACTGTACAGATGCTGGAAATGGGATACAGAGGGCTGCAGGCAGCACTTGCTGTGGTGCAGCTGGGGCACAGTGCGGACTAGGCAGATGCCTAGGTGGCACATATGAATGCTGAAACTGTAGAGCAGCCAGACAGCAACTGATGAGGGTCCAACATGGGCATGAGTGTGTTCCTCACAGTGTCACAGGGGATATTTCCCAGCAGGTACCCCCAAGGGCACAGAACATTGGCCGGTGGTGCCGGGGGAAAGTGCGCATGTCCATGTAGGCACTCCTACCCGAGAACACACAACATAGGCAGTTGCCTACCTGCACACTGGCTGGCCAGGGACTGCGCACCACCAGCACCACTGGCATAAGGGCATGTCAGCATGGTGGCGGAGGGGTGTTGGTGGTGGAGGGGGCAGCGGCAGCTGGCCACAGCAGACCACGGCCAAGGCCCATTTAGGTGCACTGCAACAAATAGTATCTGTCCGACGAACAGTCATGGTATCCCCAGGGACTGATCTGCTTGTGTGGCAACAGTGTGGTGCAGTATACACAGCCAGTGTGTTCAGGGTCAGAAGGTCACAGGTTCAAGCCCCAGTAGTGGTTCCTGCAAACTGTGTCCCTATATTTTATACAGTACTAAACCGTGGTAATAAAGATGTAACTGATATTGCTGATTAATTAAACAAGCCATAAATGCCTATATTTTACCCTACAGGGCACAGACACCATAAACGTGCAATCTTTAGAGCAGAGTTTCCCAACTGCAGTCCTGGAGGGCCAAATACCATTCAGGTATCGTGCTGTCCCTACTAAATATGCCTGTGATGCATTTGTATGCCCTGCCCCCATTGTATGCAAATGAAAATGCATATGCATTAGGGACAGCATGAAAACCTGAACCGGTTTGGCCCACCAGGACCAGAGTTGGGAACCTCTGCCCTACAACATCAGCCAACAGGGGCACAAACACCCACACCCACACCCACACCCACAGGCTCCACTATCCAACGGCTCATGGAGAGTCATGCTGTTGGGCCCTGCGCGGAGCAGGAATGCCATCTTAAACTTGGAAACATGTTCCACATATATCAAAAGGTTGCTATGATTAATGTCAGATAACAAATCCTAAGTTAAACACAATTTGTTGACAGAGATTCATCATAGCAATCTTTCGGATATCTGTGGAGTGTGTTTCTGTGTTTGCTTCTGACAGTGTTTACCACCCCAGAGAGTGACCCTAACAGTATTGAGTACCATAGCAATGCCTGCACTGTGCCCAGAACTGGTGTGGCATCCAGGGCTGCCAACTACCTCCATATTTGCACAATGCTGAAATAGGTGTGGGAGTGTGTGTCTGTCTATTCAGTGTTTTGTGGCTGCCTACACCTTACTGAGCCCACAATGCTTGCACTGTTTCCAGTGTTAGCCTGACAATGTGCATAATGAGTAGCAAAGTACTGTGGGTATAGGTGGGGTGGGGGGTGGGTGGGGGGTGAGGGTGGGGTGGGAGCAGCTGAGCTGACTGGGCCCCTACCTATCTGCCAGTGGCCCTGTCCCAAGTGCATATCTACAGCAGCAGCTGTCCATTTGCCACAAGGACTGGGGTTGCTGGTCTCACAGCCTGTCCTCATATACCTCCATTGCCCCCCCCCCCTTGCGAAGGGTGAGAGTGCAGGTCTGTTGGGGGCAGATCATGTCACCCACCCTGACCCAGAGAGGGTGGCTTGCTAAGTACATTGTTGCCATGTGAGCCCTGATGCACCCCTACTTCTCAAACAGGTGACCACAGCAAGCACAGTGGATATGTTTTGTGCATCATAGTTCACAAGGGCCAGATATGACTGGTAATTACAAATGGACAGCGTCCTCCTAAAAGTGTCTGCAACAAATGCCTGTCACACACTGGCACTGATGGAGACCTGCAGCAAAAGCTACCTCAACCAACCCTGGTACTACGGACCTGGTGCTGGCCACTCCACCTCACCCTCAGGGTGAACACTGAACACGCACATTGGCATGGCCTGTGGGTACTCTGTGGTAGTAACACGCACGGTCATTCCCCCCCTACCAAGCTGACGTGCTGTAGAGGTGCATACCCCATCCGGTGAGCAGATGTAGACTGCTGATCTGCATGTGCATTATGGGTACTGCTGATCTGCATTGCATTATGGGTACTGTTGGTTCTATCCTATCCTGGTAGCCACTGCAGACAGTTTTACGGTGACTGCACTCTTTCTGTAGCCAGCCATTGGTGCAATAGCTCTAATAGTGATGTAGCACAATGGTTAATGCAATGACTTCAGTAACAGAGGTTATGGGTTCAATTCATCTCTGTTCCCTTTTTTTTTATGACTGTCCTACACAACTACGTTTCATTCGTGTAACAGTCATATCTGTGCAGATCTGTGCTGCCGCCACATTATACCCTCATCACTGTTGCCATCCATCCTTCTGTCCGTCTATGTGTGTGTGCCAGCTGTGTGGCGTCCTGCCCTAATGTGCAGGCTACTACCCCATGTCCTGCACTGGCACACTTTTCTGCATTGCAGCTCCTCATGCTTACCCCTCCTGTGTCTGCTCTGCATGGCACTGCTCTCCTGTCATTGCACTTATCCTGCCACCTCTACCTCCTCTGGTGGACACGTATCCCCATCCTCTGCCACACACTGTCATTGTTGCACTGTACATTACCATCACCCTGTACATCGGTACAGCTGCCCCCGATATGTTTGTCCACTTTACCTGCTGCCACATGGGCTGCATGCAGATTTGGCTGGTCCATGAGCTCCGTCATCTACTTCCTTCCATCACTTGTTCATTGCCTTTCCTTGGTGCTCTGTGCAGTGTTATGGTTACATCTGTGTTTGAGCCATACAATTCATGTTGTGACCTTGGGGCACCTTTGTGCCCCTGGGCACCATCTCCTGTGTCACCTAACCATCCCTGGGGCATCTTTCGTGGCACCTTAGGTTTGGCCAGCTTATGGGGCACCTTATATGCTGCCTTGGAGGGTGCCAACCTTTCCTGTCGCCCTCTGGGGCACATTATGACCTGCCTTGGATGACGTGGTACTTTATGATGTGCCTTATGGTGCGCCCTAAAAGGTGCATTAGGTTGCAGCACTGGGGTGAGGCTTTTTTGGCAGGCAGTGCGGATTGTTGGGATGTGTCTGTCTCTTACAAGCAGCAAAAAAGATCTCCTCAGACAGCCTTTTAACTGAGCCCACTGGGGGCTTGAATTCATGACCACTGTATCAACAGGCAATGTATTAACCAGTGTGCTATACCTCTGTTGCTAAGATTGCACGTGAGCGTGCCTAATTAAGGCTAATGCGTGTTAACGTGCCGCGGCTCCCTCTATCGCGCGATAACAGACTTTATCGCAAGATAACCAAATATGCTGTTTTAAGACCGGAACGTCCACTCCTTATATGGCATCCTTCACATTATCACTGGTACTAGCGCCAGGCACATTAAGACGGTTTAGTAAACATACCCCTAAGTGGCCTTCAAGCGATAAGCAAAAAGATGTGCTCCTTGGGGTGGCAATAGGGGCACTTTTGCCTGCCCTCATTATGCTTTCTTGGTGGACTTACGCTATTTTCTTGCTAAACACAACTCTTCACCTGAACTCCTGGCCCTTGATGGATCTGGTTCCTATTCCAGTCCATTATGGCTATAGGCCTCCTCTTCAGCGTGTTTGCACACTCTCCTAGAAGGTAAGATGTCTTAATTCTGTTTATACAACTGGATCATGAGTATACTCTACTAATTCTTTTTATTTTTCTCTGTTTAACTGTCTATCTGTCCACAGGAAATCACCTCTGATTTCTGTCCTTATTGGTCATTCCTTGGATATGCTTTATCTCACCAAAATATGGCTAAAGAATGGTGATGAGTCTTTACTTCACTCTGGCCTTTCTCAGGATTTTTCTCTTCTCGTGGCAAATAAATCCATTAGAGCAGGTGGTGGTATTGCTTGGCCTTCCAGCCACTGTCCCCTCATTGATCCCACGTTGATCTTTATTGTTTACCTCGAAGCTCTACTCGCAAAATTGCTACCAGTCCACCAGTCTATTTCCTCCTTTTCTATTGCCCCCCCCCCCCCCAGGCCTAGATAGTGGCACTTGGAATCTCATCTACACTATTACTTAGTTTCCTAATCTCATTGTTCTTGGAGATTTTTAACATATATTTTGACCAGCTGTCCAGGCCACATTACCTTGATTGTTTCAATTCATGCATGAATTGAGTTTAACCAACATATTTGGGATCACACCCTTGATCTCATTGTTACATTACCCAGTACCTCTCCACTCATCCTTAGGAATGACTATTTGTTGGAAAACCTTTGTTTTTTTCTGGTCTTATGAAATTATCACCAGCCATCAATCAAAACAATACAGGGACCTGAATCATATTGATGTGGATGCTCTAGCACAGTGGTTCTTAACCAGTCCTCCTTGAACCCCTAGGCCAGTCGGGTGTTCAGGATAGCCCTAATGAATATGCATGAGATATATATGCATTAGAGATATCCTGCCAACCTGATTGGTTTGTGGCCCTCTAGGGCTGGATTTGGAGACCCCTGCCTTACACCTCTGTCATTTAAGATTGTGAGAGGCCAAGGTGCAGATGTCCTAGACATCAGAAGGGTAGATAGAATGTGTCACATGCCTCCTCAATTCTCACCACCACCAAAATGTTGTTTAATAGAGAAGCAAAGAGGCATGTGACAAATTCTATCTAACCTTTTTGATGTCTTGGAGATCTGCACCTTGCCCACTTAGACCGTCATGGTATTATGGCTAATACTGTAGGAAAAGGTGGCATACAAATCTGTCAAAATAAATAAATACTGTCTTAATGGGTTGGAACTGATCATTAAAGGAGCAAGTGCATTAAGGGTCGAGCTCAACACAAAATTCCATTGGTAAATCTGCTCTGCAAGCGAAAGCAAAAGCAGAGAAAGGACATAGTGGTGTTATGTCCTTTCTCTGCTTTTGCTTTCGCTTGCAGAGCAGATTTACCAATGGAATTTTGTGTTGAGCTCGACCCTTAATGCACTTGCTCCTTTAATGATCAGTTCCAACCCATTAAGACAGTATTTTATTTATTTAGACAGATTTGTATGCCACCTTTTCCTTCAGTATTAGCCATAGTACCATGACGGTCTAAGTCTTCTCAAGTGCCAGACCTGACAATCAGAGCATCTTTGGTGTAAACAGAAAATCTCCTTTTCCCTCTCCCTTAAAACCCAGGAGCTTCTGGGTCGCCAGGAGTCAGGGCTGACTCGAAGGCACACATTGCATTGCATTTTAAACAACTGTGTCAATGTTTACATTGAAGAAGTCAAGAAAGCTAAAAGGAGGAAATAGTGCCTTTTTCCAGCAACACAAGCGCTGACTGTACACGTGGACTTCACCCAGTGGATTGTACAACAATCAAATTGACTACATCTGTGGAAGACAATGATAGAAAAGCTCAATAATATCAACAAGGACAAAACTTGGAGCTAACTGTGGTACAGATCACCAACTGATAGTATGCAATCTCAAGCTAAAGTTGAAAAAGAGCAAACAACTCATGAATGTACCACTGGAATTTAAAGACTGTCTGCAAAATCGATTGCTGCTTTAGATACAAATGACAGAGTTCCAGAAGAGTTATGGGATGACATCAAGAAGGTTGTATAGGAAGAAAGCGAGAAGTCTCTACAAAAGGTGAAAAAGCAAAAAAAGGGTAAAATGGATGACTGAAGAAACTCAGAAAATTGCCCAGAAAAGCAGAGAAGCTAAAGCCAGAGGAGAAAGAGAGGCAATTGCAGAACTCAACAGAGATTTCCAACATGCAGCAAGACAAGACAAGGAGAAGTACTACAATAATACATGCAAGGAAATAGAATCAGAAACTATTAGAGGGAGAAAAAGATCAGCTTTCCTAAAGCTACAAGAGTTAAATAAAAAGTTGCAGCCTCGAACTGGAATGTTACAAGATGCTCAAGGATCCATGTTTAATGATGTTGAGAAGATAAAGAAAAAGTGGAAAGAATATACAGAGTCATTATACCAAAAAGATCAAGTGGACTGACAGCCATTTCACCCTATACCTTATGATCCGGAACCATTGGTGATGAAAGAAGTCAAAGCATCATTGAAAGCCTTAAGAACATAAGAACATAAGAACATAAGATATGCCATACTGGGTCAGACCAAGGTCCATCAAGCCCAGTATTCTCTTTTCAACAGTGGCCAATCCAGGTCACAAGTACCTGGCAGTTTCCCAAAAAGACACACAGATTCCACAGTGCTTGTATTGGGGAAAGCAGTGGATTTCCTGTGTCCTCTTTAATAATGGTTTATGGAACTTTCCTCCAGTAACCTTCTCTAAACCTTTTTTAAACCCAGCTACACTAACAGCTTTTATTGCATCCTCCAGTAACGAATTCCAGAGTTTGATTATGCATTGAGTGAAAAAATATTTTCTCTTATTAGTCCTTAATGTGTTACATTGTAGCTTCATTGCATGTTCCCTAGTCTTTCTACTTTTTGATGGCATAAACAATTGATTTACGTTTACCCGTTTCATTCCATTCATTAATTTATAGACCTCTGTCATATCTCTCCTCAGCCATTTCTTTTCCAGGTTGAAGAGCCCTAACCTGTTTAGCCTTTCCTCTTAGGGGTATCCTTACATTCTCTTTGCCATTTTGGTGGCTCTTCTCTTTACCTTTTCTAATTCCACTATATCCTTTTTAAGATACATCAACCAGAACTGCACACAATATTCAAGGTGCATTCGCACCATGGAATGATACAGAGGCATGATAATATCCTTTGTTTTATCCTTCATTCCTTTCCTTATCATTCCTAGCATTCTATTTGCTTTCTTCACTGCCACTGTACACTGGGTGGAGGGATTCAACGTGTTATCCATGATGACGCCAAAATCTTTTTCCTTGGGTGGTGGTTCCTAAAATGGATCCTTGCATTGTGTAACCATAGTTTGGGGGGTTATTTCCTAGATGCATAACTTTGCAATTCTCCACATTAAATTTCTTCTACCATTGGAATGTCCAGTCTTCCAATTTATCAAGGTCCTCTTACAATTTTTCACAGTCCTCTTGGGTTTTAACAACTTTGAATAATTTTGTGTCATCTGCAAATTTGATTACCTCACTCGTTATTCCCAGTTCCAAATCATTTATGACTATTTTAAAAAGCAGTTGACACAGCACAGATCCCTGGGGTACTCCACTATTCACCTTTCTCCATTGGGAAAATTGGCCATTTAGCCCTACCCTATGCTTAATATCTTTTAACCAGCTCCTGATCCACAATAATACACTGCCTCCTATCCCATGACTTTTTAATTTCGCCAAATGTCTCTCATGAGGGATCTTGTCAAAGGCTTTCTGAAAATCCAGATACACTATATCGATCAGCTCACTTTAATGTACCTGTTTATTGACACCTTCAAAAAATAGAACAGATTTGTAAGATAAGACCTTCCTTGGCTAAACCCATGTTGGCTTTCTCCCATTAAACCATGGCTTATCTACATGTTCATTAATTTTGTTCTTTATAATGATTTCTACCATTTTGCCCAGCTCACTGATCTGTAGTTTCCTGGATCACCCCTGGAACCCTTTTTAAAGATTGGCATTACATTGACCATTCGCTAATTTCAGGTATTACAGATGATTTTAATGATAGTTCACAGATTACTAATAGTAGGTCTGCTGTCTCATATTTCAGTTCTTTCAACACCCTCTGATGTATACCATCTAGTCTAGGTGATTTGCTACTCTTTAGTTTATCAAATAATTCTAATGAATCTTCCCGATTTATTGATAATTCTTTCCATTCTTCTAATGCATCACCTTTAAATACCATGTCAGTCATGTGTAACTTCCCTACATCTTCAGTAAAGAACAAAGCACCGGGCATTGATGACAAAGAACAAAGCACCGGGCATTGATGACATTCCCACTGGAGTATTACAGCAATTGGATGAAGCTGTTACTATACTTACAAGGCTCTGCCAGGAAATTTGGAAGACAACTTCAAGGCAACTGACTGGAAAAGATCTGTGTTTATACCAATTCTGAAGAAAGGTGATCCGAATGACTGGAAATTATCGCATAATTGCTCTGATCCCATATGCCAGCAAGATTCTACTCAAGATCATTCAACAGAGACTACAACCATACCTGGAACAAGAACTGCCTGAAGTGCAAGCAGGGTTCAGGAAAGGGTGAGGAACTAGAGACATCATCGCGGATATGAGATGGATCCTTGAAAAGACAAAAGAATACCAAAAGGATATCCATATGTGTTTTATTGACTACAGCAAGGCTTTTGACTGTGTAAGGAGGAGACACAAGGAGCAAGAGTGACCATGACACAAATGCTTATTCCAGATGCTTTTATTGAAGTCCCCTGGAATAAGCATGTGTCATCGTCACTCTTGCTCCTTGTGTCTCCTGTTTGATACTGCGAGAGCTGCTGCTCTCTTTGTGCCTGACCTTTTGACTGTGTAAACCATGAAAAACTCTGGGCCACATTAAGAAGAATGGGTATGCCAGAAAACCTGATAATTCCCTTGTACAACCTTTACATCAAGAAGCAACAGTTCAAATGGAACTAGGAGAAAAAGAATGGTTTAAAATCAGCAAATATGTATGACAAGGCTGCATTCTTTACCCTATCTCTTTAATTTTTATAAGCAGAACAAATCATCAGAGAAGCAGGACTGTATGAAGACAACCAAGGTGTGAAGATTAGTGGAAGACTCATCAACAACCTTCGCTATGCTGATGATACCACATTACTGGCTGAAAGTGAAGACAATCTGAAACATTTGCTTCTCAAGGTGAAGGAACATAGGGGTCTGCTTACTAAAGCGTGGTAAGGGAGCAGTGTACTGTTAACACACGTTATCGACACACCTGTGCCCTGAATGCAGCTAAAATGCTGCTTTAATGCACGGTAAAGGCTCCAGAAACATAAAGCGCCCTGTGGGCAGAAGGTGGGCATCAGTGTGGCAGAGAGTGGGTGTTAATGAGTCAGGGAGTGGGCATTAATGAGTCGCACTCCCTTAACGCCGGTTATGCAACCTGCCAAAAGGCACCTTAACGTTGGGAACCCTAAAGCATATCAAAACCTCGCAGAAAGGCGCCTTTTCGGAGGTGAGAGAGACAATTTGATGTGTGCAATGTGGCAAACAGACAAGGGAGCTCAAGTTAGTGATAGCAGTGCTTCCTTAGCAGCAACAGCCATAGTGCCCTACTATGACAGAGCACAAGGCTGATGTTGCTAATGTGGCAAAGGAGGTGACACATGGGTGTTGCTGTGTAAGAAAGGAGGTGTCGGGTGGGTGGCTCCATGGAGGCTGCAGGTCCAGGAGGGTGACAGGCCGGCTGCCTAGGGTGCACATCTAAAATGCATGATATGACACTGCAGAGAGTGTGGGAGCACACAGACATGCAGCTGCATGTAGATATGAATGCTGGCAGTGTCACTGACAGTGGGATGGCATGTCCACTCACAGCTATCTCCTCTCCCTGAAAGATGGAAAGATGGCTCTGACACTGAACCCCCCCCCCCCTCCTTGTTCATGATGGGCATGCCCTGGCTGTCAGCAATCCTTACAGAACCCATGAGATCGTATGTCTGTCCCTATGAGATCTGCCACCTCTTCCTCCTCATGTCTAACCAACACCCCCTCCACTGTCACCCTCTCACCTTCTGCTAAGACCTTTGAGGAGTGAAGCACCTTTGAGAGGCTCTGGAGGCTAGATTTAGGCTTTTAGGTAGAAAGTTGAAATCCAGAACTTCCAGGGTAGCGTGCTCCGAAATGCTTCCCATTCCACATGCAGGACCCAAAAAGCAGGAAGAGCTCTGAAGTCTCAATGTGTGGATGAGACGATGGTGCAAGGATGAGGATTTTGGATTTGTTAGGAACTAGGGAACATTCTGAGGAAAGGAGGGGCTCTTCCGAAGGGATGGGCTTCACCTTAACCGGGATGGAACCAGGCTGCTGGCATTAACCTTTAAAAAGGAGATAGAGCAGCTTTTAAACTAGATAATAGGGGAAAGCCGACAGTTGCCCAAGAGCACATGATTTGGAACAATGTATCCTTGAAGGATACTACCAAAAGAATGAAGTTAGGGCATATCAGCAGACAGGTTCCAATAAAGATAAAAGTAGCCCAAATGCCCTTGAGTATGGAGCAGAAAGAGCTTAAAGATTACAAATTACCCCTGTCTACCAATAGCCAGATTAATATGAATAAAATACAGTCTGTAAAATGCTTGTATGCAAATGCTAGAAGTCTAAAAAAATTGTTTATTTGTCCAGATTTGTATACCACTTTCTCCTTCAATCAAAGTACTGTTTATAAAGGTTGGAATAACATTAACAGGGGTGAGGGGAACTAGAATATATAGCACTAAATGAGAAGTTAGGCATGATTGGTATCTCAGAGACATAGTGGAAGGAGGACAACTAATGGGTCACTGTGATACCTGGGTACAAACTATATTCCAATGATAAAACTAATCAAATTGGTGGAGGGGTTGCGCTCTATGTTAGAGAGGGCATTGAGTCACAAAGGATTAAAGTTTTGCAGGAAACAAAATCTGCTGTAGAATCTCTATGGATTGACATTCCATGTAAACAGGGAAAGGCGATGGCAGTGGGGTTGTACTATCGACCGCCTGGCCAGAATGAACAAATGGATGATGTAATGCTCAAAGAAATCAGGGAAATGAACAAAAGTTACAACACAATAATAATATGGGTGATTTCAATTACCTGGGTATTGACTAGGTCAGTGTCACAGCAGGACATGCTAGGGAGATAAAGGGGTATGTTTACTAAACCATAGTAAAGTTACCAGCGGTGAGTGCAGTGTAAACGTACTTGAAACCATTTAAGACAGTGGGCAGTGAGGGGCGTCCCGGTCTAAAGGGAGCAATGGGCTGTTTAACGTGCATTGAAGGACACCTTGGCCGTTTAACACACATTAAGGTTGACAAAGCACCCTAAGGGCACTTTGAATTAAGATACCTTAGGTTAAGGCACCCTAAGGGCTTTAAGGTGAAACAGATTAAGGCTCCTTAAGGTGCCCTAAGGGCTGTAAGGTGCTTCAACCTCAGCTGCCACCCACCAGTAGAAGGCACAATCAGACTGTATTTGCTGGACACCACCAGGTGTTCCAGCCATGCAGATACTAACTGCAGACGGTCCATATTGCATGTTCACAGAGGAACTATGTGCACCCAGATATGGGATATACAGCACAGACACCCAGCCGAAGCCTCAGTGATTGGGCCCCAGAAAAAAGAGCACACTAAAAATAGGTACTATATAGCACTATGTCAGAATATAGCCGTGCCATGGTCACTGCTCGGTCAGAGTGAGAGTGTCCTCCCAGCATTACATGCTGTGGCCACACTGTCCATGCAGGAGGTGGTCGGGCACTATGATGTCCCAGCCATTGCCCTACCCCTGATGCAGATGCATTCTGCCCAATCTGCCCTGTCCAGGCCATACCCACAATACCTTGCTCCTCAGTATGCACATTTGCAGGCAAACGCTGGAAACAGTGTAGGCATTGTGGGCTCAGTGAGGAGTAGGAAGCCACAAAACAATGGATAAACATACACACAGACCCACTCCTATTGCAGCATTGTGCAAAGATATGGGTGGTTGGCAACCTTGCCCACCACACTGGTCTCGATCACAGTGCAGGCATTGCTAGGGTGTGCAGGAGTTGTAGTAGTGCTCTGGTGATAACTGCTGCTCCATGCTGGAGCCAACAGCCCGACTCTCCATAAAGCTCTGGATAGTGGAGCCTGTGTGTGTGGGTGTTTGTACCCCTGTTGGCTGTTGCTTTGGGGATTGCACATGTTGATGTTGTATCTGCAATGTAGGGTAAAATGTAAGGACATGCTTTCCAAAACCCACAGGAGGGACTTGAACCTGTAACCCTCTGCTCTAGGACACTGGCTGTGTGTACTGCACCACACTGTAGACACAGAATTGCAGTATTCCCTGGGGCTACCTTTGTTTTTCATCAGACAGACCTTGTCTGTTGCACTGCACACCACGCACTGGAACAGGGCATGGCCTTGGTCCACTGCAGGTTGGTGCCACAGCCCCCTCCGCCACAACACCCCCCCCCCCCCATGCTGACATGCCCATATGGAGGGAGGAGTAGCCTAGTGGTTGGGGCAAGGTACTTCAGGCCGGAAGGTCGGGGGTTCAAATCCCACTAGAGGACAGCAACCTTGGGCCAGAAGGACTGGGGTTTCTAGTCCCACAGATGCTCCTTGTGGTCTTGGGCAAGCCACTTAACCCTCCATTACCCATGTTCCCTATAAGTATTAGTGTATGTGTCTCATATCCCCGCGTGTTAAATGTATCCCCCAATTGTGCCGTGACCGCTTTGATTGAAGGATAAAGCGGTATACAAAACTGTCTAAATAAATAAATATGCTTTCGGTGCTGATAGTGCGCAGTCCCACGCCATCCAATGTGCAGGTAGGTGGGTGTCTAGGGTGTGGGGTCTGGGGTGGGGAGGCATACATGGACATCAACACATCCCCCACATCACCGCCTGCCAGTGTTATGTCCCTTCCGCATGGGGGAGAGATGGCTGGGGAGTGTCAGGTTGGAGATCCAGCAACTATTGGCTAGGATGGACCTGGTAAACATAGGTAGATTGTGTTATGCCAGCAGACTGTGGACAGGCTAGGGCATGCAATGCAGGTACAGTGTACCCAGTTTGGATTACTGAGTGTATACATGTTTCAGACAACGCATGGTCACACCCTGCACTGCCTTATCAGAGGCTATAGTAAAGGGTGTTAATTTAGCTGGGTTTACAAACAGTTTGGGACTTCTCCTGGGGAAGGTACGTAGACCCTAGTTAGATGGTCCCCAAATGTGCACTGCTTGCCCCACTATAAGCATCGTGGGTCCTGTGTGACGTTTGGAGTACCTGCTGGGTACGTGTCCCCTGGATGGGATACTGTAAAAAACAGACTACTGGGCATATTTGACCTCGGTCAAATGCTGTCTTGCTGATTTCCAGTTTCTGTGTTCCTATGTGCCACCTAGGCGACAGTCTAGTCCACCCTGTGCCCCAGCTGCCCCCACTGCATGTCCCACCTGCAGCCCCCTTTGCCCCATTTGCACCTTCACCATGGTGCCCTTTCATATTTGGCACTATGCTGCTGCTGTAAATGGAGCACTACTATCACTTAACTTGGGCTCCCTGTCTGTGCTGTACATTGCTGACACTCTCTCCTGAAAAAGTGCACTTACCGATAGGTTACCAATGCTACATTACTGCGCTTTAGTAAACATGCCTCAGTTTCGAGATTAAATAAATGACTGCTTCTTGGATCAGCTGGTTCATGAACCGACCAGAAGGAAAGCCATTTTGGACCTAGTGGAACACCATATCTGATTTAAGAAATAAGGGTGTTGGGGCCACTTGGCATTAGTGATCATAGCATGATTGCGTTTGATTTCATTAATGGAGGATGGATGGTAAGGAAATACACAGTATATCGCAGCTCTTCAATGGAGCCATGGTGCCATGTCAACATGACGCCATGGCTCCATTGAGGAGCCTTGACTGAGTTAGCCAGTAAAGTTCTTTACATGCAAGCAGGGCTGAATGACCGTCCCAGTCTGCACGTACATTAATGTTCGCGATTCTGATACCGTGGGGCTAGATGTGTCCCGCGGGATCAGAATCGCGATCCCCTCTGTACGTCTGGCTCAGACTGGACGTACAGAGTGGATCTACGTCCAGGACAGAATGACCCTATTATGTATATATATAACATATACATGCTCTATAATATTGTATATATTATACACACCACTAAAACTTCAGCACTTATAATATCTCCTTATTCCTTATGCTTTAAAAGGCTTTTTCATGGGTGTCACTGAATACCACTTATCTCTGCACTTGTAATATTATCAACTGATCCCAATGCTGTAATGAACATCCAAATAGCGTTTCGCTTCTGCTTCCTCAGGGGAGGGTCCTAGCTGGCATTTCACCAGCGGGTCGCCACTTCCTCAAAGGAGGGGCCTGACTGGCATTTTAACAGTGGGTCACCAGACTCAGTGAAACACACTAACAAGTGGAATTTGAGGACACCTCTGATGAATCCTCCAGGGGCGGAAAACAGATCACGTGGGAATGAGTCTTTTTTGGAGGCCAGGTGTGGGAGGTGAAAGATGTTCTCACTGAAGCACAGTTGGGATGTTGAACCGCTGGTGATGCAATGATGTTATTGGATAAGATCCTGGACACAGAATGATCTTTAGTGGTGAATTTATCAGGAGTTGCGCTCATGCTTTGGATAAAGGTTCATGCTTTGGATAAAGGTTTATCATTGGTACCCACGATACAATTTGACTCCTTTCAGTTTCATTTGGATCTGGAATGTTCCTTACGGAATGTTCATATTAGAGCATTATCTTCAGCCACTGGGACAGCCATTGTAGGAGAGAATGTGATGGAGGTGGCTGCTGCTGAAGGGAGTAAGGCTATGAATGGTTTTGAGAGCCGAATGTTACCTATGAAATCATCTTGGATCCCTCCGGGACCATCTCCTTCAGCTGTGGAGGTTTTTCAAACTTTAGTGTCTAGGGATGTGGCTACTTTAATTAACTTTTCATGTATGAAATTGTTGTGGACATTGTCAACTACTGAGCGGCAGGCCCTTAAAGAATTACAAGAGATGAATGATGTAGTCATTTGACAGGTGGATAAAGGGGGAGGTATTGTGGTGTTAGATAGAGCTGCATATTGCTAGAGGCTGCTAGACAACTGGGTGATAGTTCTGTATATGAGTTGTTGTCTGTAGATCCAACTGCAAGGTTACAGGCTCAAATTAAGGTGCTCACTGAGAAGGCCCGTGAAAGTAGTATTACCACAAGGAAAGAGTTGTCCTTTCTGAATGTATGTGGCCCAGGGGTTGCACTTTTCTATCTGTTCCCAAAGATACATAAGAATTTGCATAACCCTCCAGGATGCCCTATACTATCTACAAGGCGGACAGTTCTTGAGCCCCTATCAATTTATATTGAGACTTTTTTACATTGATGCATAATATTCCATCATATGTTAGAGATCCGAAATATTTTCTGCATCTTTTGAATGAGAGGGAGCAGTCTGACTTACAGTCTGGGGCTCTATTGGTGACCCTGGATGTGGTTTCGTTTGTATACCAGCATATTTATTTATTTATTTATTTTTATTTCTTATATACCGCACTCTCAGTCAGCGCGGTTTACAAATGAACAAAATAAACACAATGGTACAATCAGCATTGGTTTTTTACATAGAACAGGGTATAAAAACTAGGCAGTAAAACAGGGTTAACTATATACAAAGAACGTGGATGTGAATAGGGTAAACTATGTACATGTCAATTTTTGGATAACTATATGGTATAGGTCACAGATAAGATTACAAAGAGGTAAAAGATATAAATATAGTATGGATGTAGAGGGCAAGTAAGGATCTGCAGGATTATCCATACCACAGGATTTGGCTATACAGGTAGTACTGGCATCACTGGACCGGAGGGGCAATTTAGGAGAGGCCCATATATGGTTTTTGATGGAATTGGCTGCTTTGGCCTTGAAAGAGAATATTTTTCAATCTGGGGATAAGATGCACCATCAACTTAAAGGTGCTGCAATGTGGGCGACATTTCCTCTTCTGTTGCAAGATTATTTATGGAATCATATGAAACGCGATGGTTGGGGCCTGAATCTTCATATGCATGGCATATTATGATATGGTGTTGGTATATTGACGACGTTTTATGCTGTAGGACAGTCCCTCCAAGCTCCTCATGTGGTTTCATCATTGGCTGAATGACTGTGATGCTAATATCCAGTTTTCAGTGGTGTGGGATTGTCAACAAATTGTATTTTTGGATGTTCTGGTTAGGAAGGGAGAGCATGACTGGATTACTACTGTGTTTAGAAAGCCTACAAATAGCAATACTCTCCCGCATTTCTCTAGTCTTCATCCTTTATGTTTAAAAGAGGGGTTAACCTACTCACAGTTTATTAGATATCTTCGGAACTGTTCTGTGTCTAGAGATTTTCAGCAGCAGGCAAGGTCCCTGGGGGAACAGTTCATGGCAAGGGGATACCCTCCCTCAGTGGTTAAATGAGCGTATGTGAGGGCCAAGCATAATGATTGGAACAGATTACTCTATTTTCAGACTAGGGTATAGAGGCACTGCGATACAATGGGATATAGAGGGTGGCTACTAAAATGATTAGTGGTCTTCATTATAAAAGCATATGAGGACAGACTGAAGGATCTTAATATGTACACCTTAGAGGAAAGGCGGGATAGAGGTGATATGATTGAGATGTTTAAATACCTCCGTGGCATAAATGTTCAGGGAGAGAGCCTCTTTCAATTGAAAGCAAGTTCTGCTACGAGGGGACATGGGGATGAGGGTGAAGGGAGATAGATTCAGGAGGGATATGCGGAAATATTTCTTTACGGAAAGAGTAGTGGATCCGTGGAATAATCTCCCAGTGGAGGTGGTAGAGATGAGGACAGTAACTGAGTTCAAAAAAGCATGGGACAAACACAGAGGATCTCTAAAGGTAAAAAGGGGACTGTTGTAGTTGTTGATATGGAAGGACAGACTAGATAGGCCATGTGGTCTTTTTCTCTCGTCATATTTCTATGTTTCTATATTCATTTTGTAACTCCATATTCCCCACTGAGTCGGAAGATTCAGAAAATTATAAAATAACATTTTTCAATTCTTCAAATGATCCCAGGGTTGGGGTGTCAGCATGTCAAACTGGTCTGTTCTACAGGGCATAATTTTAAAAAGATCTTGTGCCTTTCCCATTTGAGAAGGACAAGGGAGGGAGGAAAGAGGTTTTTTCCCTGTGAGGAGTGTTCACTGTGTAGTGGGTTAACTCCGACATAAAGTTTTCATGTAAGTGTAAAGAGTATGTTCTACAGCATTATACCACGTGTGCTTCAACGTATGTGGTTTATATATTTTGCTGTCCATGCCCATTGGTGTATATGGGTAAACGGCATGTTCATTCAGAAAACGTATGGGTGAATATAGGAGTGGTCTAGGGAGAGAATGCAGGAAGGCACTAATTGTCACACACTGTATAGAACAAAGCCATAAGATTGAAGATCTGCGATGTTTTTGTACTGCTAAGGTAGATGACAGATTGACTGGTAGGGATAGACTACTAGCTAAGTGTGAACAATGCTGGCGTTTTCGGATACAGACTATAAGCCTGGGTGGACAGGTTGAATGGAATTCTTGTTTGTAAGGGAGGGAGGATGGAAACATTCTGATATTTAAATAATTTTGTAATGTAAGAGGTACTGTTTGTTTGTGATCTAGGGGTTATGCATTGGTTTTGGGAAGAACAATAGGTCTTTGGTATACGGTACATGGGTGGGGAATGACTGACATCAGCTGGGAGTGGCTGTGGCTGCAATGCTGGCTGTGATTGGTGGGCCATTAGGTTTTAAAGAGATGTGCTCTGATTGGATGCCGTGGTAGGTATAAGCTGTTACTGCAGTGCTGAGCATACTTAGTAAGTTGAGGAAAAGACTAGCAGGCATACCAGTAAGAGTGGGATCTTATGTGGAGTGAAATGCTGCTGACCTTGGAGGTACGTTGGAAAGCTTGATTGGCTATGGTAGGGGTTTCATTTAGTTCTTTTAAAGTAGAATGTGTTTTAATAGAGTTTTGTAATGTTTTGTAGTGTGTTTCACTGGGTAAGGTGATCCTCTGTTAAAATGCAAGCCACAACCCTTCTTTGAGGAAGAGGAGACCAACTGGTGAAATGCCAGCTAGGACCCTCCCCCGAGGAAGCAGAAGCGAAATGCTATTTGGGCGTCCATTGCAGCGTTGTGATCAGTTGATGATATTACCAATGCAGAGATAAGTGGTATTTAGTGACACCCTTGAGAAAATGTTTTCAAGCATAAGGGTTAAGTTCAGATATAATAAGTGCCGAGGCTTTAAGGGTGTGCGTAATATATGCAATATTATAGAGCCTGTATATATTATATATATATACACAATCTGGGTCATTCTGAACCGGGGGTTGTGACAGCCACACATGTGTGACACACATGGTCCAGTCCAAACATCAGACAGTGGTGAATGGTAATGCATAGTGCTGGATGCAACCTCCTGGGACCATCCTGATGGTGCTGCCCTCACAGACACAGCATGGGAAATGTTGGTAGTCATGTTCTACCCACTGGGCTCACATGCCTGGTGACCAGAAGATGTCCATGCATGTGCACATGGCATAGTGGGCAAAAGGGAGTGGACCCAGAACAGAGCTTTGTGACAGCAGAACTGAGTGTGTGATAGGGGTAGCTGAGGGTCCATGAAAACATACACTGCTACGGTGAGGAGTGACCTGGAAGGTGAACCTGGTTAACACAAAGCCCACAACACCAATCAACGGCATGGTCCTAAGGGAAGGGTGAGGCCAAATGTGTCAAACACAGCAGACAGATCAATAAGGGGGAGCATCGAGTAGGGGCTTTGGAGTCTGCCAGAACAGGTGAGTGGATATGATAGCTGCAGATGTAATGTTAGAAAGTATGGGACAAATGCCTGAGTGGGGAGGACCTTGAGGAGCATGGAGGGGAGGAAAGTGTGGCCATGCAACATCAATGGCCTGCATGTTCATGTCATTCACAATGGGAGGGGGGTGGGGGTAGGGGTATGGGACATAGATGTGAAGGACAGGTGGGGGTGTACTGTTTGCCTGCTGAGGGGAGGGGTACCCATGACATGTCTGCCTAGGTGGGTGCACATTCTGAACCTTGTTTAGTAATAGGCTTTGCAGTTTCATTGACATGGAAATGACTGACACAGACTGTGTACTGTACATGTGTTTTAATGTGACAATTTGCACATGATGCAGGAGTATCATAAAAGCATCACTTTCCTGCAGATCCTCAGCGCTTATGTGGCCACCCACAACCACACTGTCCTGGCCCCCTAGAACCCACTTCATTGCCCCTTGTGGTGGCCTTCAGTGCTGCAGGTGGCCATTGGCTTGACACAATTTGTGCCAACATATCTGCCTAGTGGTTTATGGCTGCCACCATGGCTCGCAGCCCTGCCGTGATGGTGCCCATATCCTCGGCCACTGTGGTGTTGATGGCTGCATGGTACTCGCCCATGTCCTGACGAAGGCCCTGCAGGTCCGGGTGGATACCTGTGGAATTGACAGTGGGGAACAGTAAGGCACACAATGTTGACACAGCTGCCCTGCTAACACATGCAAATGGGGGCTCTGTGACTGCAGAGACATGGCATCTTGGCAACATACGTTGTTAGAAGCAGCCACAAGTGACAGGTCTGATCATGGTGGGACAGTAGCATGTGCATTCAACATCCCACCCCCCACCAGCATGTCAGTGCCTGCACCTGTCCCACCATGGCAATAGTGATCATAGCATGATCACGTTTGATCTAATTAATGGAGGAGGGATGGTAAGGAAATACAAACTTTCAAAAGGGAGACTATGATAAAATGAGAAAAATAGTTAAAAAAAAACTAAAAGGAGCAGTTGCAAAGGTTAAAGACTTACATCAAGCTTGGTTGTTGTTGAAAAATACTATCTTGGAAGCCCAGACCATTCCACGCTTTAAGAAAAGTGGAAGGAAGTCCAAAAAACTGCCAGCATGGTTTAAAGGTCAGGTCAGAGAGGCTGTTGTTGCCAAAAAAGCATCTTTCAGGAAATGGGAAAAAAGAGCCAAACGACGAAATCTGGAAACAGCACAAGCACTGGCAGGTCAAATGCAAGGCATTGATAAAGCAGGCAAAGGGAGAATTTGAGAAGAAGCTTGCTGCGGGAGCAAAAACACATAATAAAGACTTTTTCAAGTACATTCGTAGCAAAAAACCTGTGAGAGAGTCAGTTGGTCTATTAGATGATAGAGGGGTTAAAGGGGCACTAAGAGACGACACGGCGATAGCAGAGAGACTGAATGAATTCTTTGCTTTGGTCTTTACTGAGGAAGATGTAGGGATGTTACCCATGATTGAAGTGGTATTTAAAAGTGTGGAAGAATTGAAGGAAATATCGATACATCGGGAAGATGTATTACAACTATTAGATAAACTGAAGAGTAGCAAATCACCTGGGCCGGATGATATACATCCAAGGGTGTTGAAAGAACTGAAATATGAGCTTGCAGACCTGCTATTAGTAGTCTGTGAACTATGATTAAAATCATCTGTAATACCTTTTGTTACATTGCTAGCTCTCTGACTGGGAGCTCTTAAAAGGGTTTTGTGTATATTTTTTAAAGCAAGGTTATTTCATTTTTGCTGTTTTAGGGGAACTGTACTTGAGCACAGTAGGTTGCTGAACTCTGTAACCTCTTCAGGTTCAGGAACTGCTAACACCTCATCAGGAGTTAGTGGGCCTGTTTCCTGAGTGCAATTGAAGCCTGCATAAAAAGGCTGCTTTGCCCTGCCCTTTTGAGGCTTTCTTAACCAGGGCTCCACACATCAAACAGTAAGGGAACTGTACTTGAGCACAGTAGGTTGCTGAACTCTGTAACCTCTTCAGGTTCAGGAACTGCTAACACCTCATCAGGAGTTAGTGGGCCTGTTTCCTGAGTGCAATTGAAGCCTGCATAAAAAGGCTGCTTTGCCCTGCCCTTTTGAGGCTTTCTTAACCAGGGCTCCACACATCAAACAGTAAGTAAGGATTTGAGGGTTTCTTTGTTTGGTTTTTTTTTGTTACATTGCTAGCTCTCTGACTGGGAGCTCTTAAAAGGGTTTTGTGTATATTTTTTAAAGCAAGGTTATTTCATTTTTGCTGTTTTAGGGGAACTGTACTTGAGCACAGTAGGTTGCTGAACTCTGTAACCTCTTCAGGTTCAGGAACTGCTAACACCTCAGATTCAAAAGGAGGAAGGAAATAGCCAATGCAATAAAATGGGGGGATAAGACATTTTTCAGATATATTAGTGAGAAGAGGAAGGGCAAAAGTGGTATTGTCAGACTCAAGGGTGCAGGGGGGGAATATGTAGAAGCTGATAAGGATAAAGCGGAATTGCTTAACAAATATTTTTGTTCTGTGTTCACAGATGAAGAACCAGGAGCAGGACCTCAGAAAACACCCACAAATAAGAACAGAAGCGAGGGACATCTTGAACAATTTTCAGAAGACTGTGTTCGTGAGAAACTAGCTCAACTTAAAGTAGACAAAGCGATGGGACCGGATGGGATACACCTAGAATACTGAGGGAACTTGGGGACGTTCTAGCAACTCCACTGACTGACCTTTTCAATGCCTCGTTGGAGTCGGGAGTGGTGCCAAAGGACTGGAGAGAGGCTCATGTGGTGCCTTTACACAAAAGCGGAAGTAAGGATGTGGCTGAAAACTACAGGCCGGTTAGTTTAACTTCAGTGGTGAGTAAATTAATGGAAACGCTGTTGAAAGAGAAAATAGTGAGGTTTCTGGAGTCCGGCGGATTACAGGATCCGAGGCAGCATGGATTCACCAGAGGCAGGTCTTGTCAGACAAATCTGATTGATTTCTTTGACTGGGTGACCAGGGAGTTGGACCGAGGGAGAGCTCTAGATGTGGTGTATTTAGATTTCAGTAAAGCCTTTGACACTGTTCCTCACAGGCGACTTATAAACAAACTGAGCACCCTAGGGATGGACCCTAAAGTTACTGCTTGGGTTAGAAATTGGTTGGGTGGGAGGTGACAAAGAGTACAAGTAAATGGAGCTCACTCTGAGGAGAAGGATGTTACCAGTGGTGTGCCCCAGGGATCTGTCCTTGGTCCGATTCTTTTTAACATCTTTGTTAGTGATATAGCGGAAGGGCTGTCGGGTAAGGTTTGCCTCTTTGCGGATGATACCAAAATCTGCAATAAAGTAGACACCCAGGAAGGTGTAGATAACATGAGGAGGGATCTGGCTAAGCTTGAAGAATGGTCTAGAATTTGGCAACTGGGATTTAATGTTAAAAAATGTAAGGTCATGCATTTGGGCTGCAGCAATCCAAGGGAGCAATACAGTATAGGAGGTGAAGTACTTTTGTCCACTAAAGAAGAGCGGGACCTAGGCGTAGTTGTGTCCGATGATCTTAAAGTAGCTAAACAGGTAGAAAAGGCGACGGCAAAAGCTAGAAGGATGCTTGGGTGCATACGGAGAGGAATGGCTAGCAGAAAAAAGGAGGTGATAATGCCTCTGTATAAGTCCTTGGTGCGACCTCATTTGGAGTATGGTGTGCAATTCTGGAGACCGCACCTTCAAAAGGATGTGAACAGGATGGAGTCGGTGCAGAGGGTTGCTACTAAGATGATTAGTGGTCTTCATTATAAAGCATATGAGGACAGACTTAAGGATCTTAATATGTACACCTTAGAGGAGGCGGGATAGAGGTGATATGGAGGTGGTAAAGATGAGGACAGTAACTGAATTCAAAAGAGCATGGGACCAACACAGAGGATCTCTAAAGGTAAAAAGTGGACTGTTGTAGTTGTTATGGAAGGACAGACTAGATGGGCCTTGTGGTCTTTTTCTGTCATCATGTTTCTATGTTTCTATGTTTCTACCTGAAGATTGGAGGCTGGCGAACGTAACACCAATTTTTAAAAAGGGTTTCAGGGGTGATCCGGGAAATACAGACCGGTGATCCTGACGTCAGTACCGGGAAAAATGGTACAAACCATCATAAAGAACAAAATTGCTGAACATGTAGATAGTCATGGCTTAATGGGAGATAGCCAACATGGCTTTAGACAAGGAAAATGTCTTACTAATCTGTTATGTTTTTTTGAAGGTGTGAATAAACAGGTGGACAAAGGTGAGTCGGTTGATATTGTGCATTTGGACTTTCAGAAAGCCTTTGACAAGGTCCCTCATCAGAGACTTTTGGCAAAACTAAAGAGTCAAGGGATAGGAGGCAGTGAACTATTGTGGATCAGGAACTGGTTAAAAGATAGAAAGCAGAGGGTAGGACTAAATGGTCAATTTTCCCAATGGAGAAAGGTGAATAGTGGAGTACCCCAGGGATCTGTGCTGGGTCCGCTGCTTTTTGACATATTCATAAATGACCTGGAAAAGGGAATAACGAGTGAGGATATCAAATTTGCATATGACACAAAACTATTTAAAGCTGTTAAAACCCAAGAGGATTGTGGAAAATTGCAAAAGAATCTTGATAGATTGGAAGACTGGGCATCAAAATGGCAGATGAAATTTAATATGGACAAGTGCAAAGTTATGTACCTAGGGAAGAACAACCCAAACTATGGTTACACAATGCAAGGTTCCACATTGGAACCACCACCCAAGAAAAATATTTATGCGTCATTGTGGATAAGATGTTAAAACCCTTGGCCCAGGTGCAGCGGCAGCCAAGAGGCAAATAGAATGCTAAGTATCATAAGGAAAGGAATGGAAAATAAAACAAAGGCTATTATAATGCCTCTATATCGTTCCATGGTGAGACCGCACCTTCAATATTGTGTGCAATTCTGGTCGCCGTATCTTAAAAAAGATATAGCGTTATTAGAAAAGGTTCAGAGAAGAGCTACCAAAATGGTAAAGGGGATGGAAGGATACCCCTTTGAAGAAAGGCTAAAAAGGTTAGGGCTCTTTAACCTGGAAAAGAGATGGCTGAGGGGAGATATGATAGAAGTCTATAAATTAATGAATGGAGTGGAACGGGTAAACGTAGATCGATTGTTTACGTTATCAGAATATAGAAAGACTAGGGGACATGCAATGAAGCTACAGGGTAAACTATTTAAGACTAATAAAAGAAAATATTTTTTCACTCAAATTGTAATCAAACTCTGGAATTTGTTACCGGAGGATGTAGTAAAGGCTGTTAGTGTAGCTTCATTTTAAAAAGGTTTGGACAAGTTCCTGGAGGAAAAGTCCATAAACCATTATTAAGAAGGGACCCTGGATATCAATGCTTGACCCAATACAATCATTGTGGAACCTGTGTCTTTTGGGGAAACTGCTAGGTACTTGTGACCTAGATTGGCCACTGTTGGAAACAGGATACTGGCTTGAGGGACCTTAGTCTGACCCACTATGGCATATCTTATGTTCTTATGTGCCACACCAAGGCACATCAGGCGTGTCTCCCACCTGAGCGGTCCGCATGTGTAGTCAGTGTGTAGTCCTCCATGTTATCCATGATGGACTGCATCACATCCCTGGCCTGTCGTGGGTCTACAGCCAGTGCAGCAGGTGATATGGGGCTGGGTATCTTCTGTGCAGGACCTGGTCTGCTCTCCCTGGGTGGTGACTCTTCTGGAATGGTGGTGCCCTCCCCATCCTTGCTGCCACTGCTGCTGGTAAATATCTGGAGGTAGAAGTCACTGTCATGCTCTTCCGCACCATCCTGGGATGCCAACATACACTGGGCCACCCTCCCAGGCACCTCAGCCCCACCTAGGCAAACCTCTGAAGTGTGGACAGGCAGGTTTGCCTCACCCTCACCCCCTGGATCCCCTGCAGCACTGTAGCTGTGCCCCTGTTCCAACACCTCTGTAGTCTCCACACTGCTGCCATTATCCACAACTTCCACCTCCATTGTAATACGTGTGTCATCTGTGGGAGAGACAACAAACAGACATAACAGTTTACATCCTGTTTAATGCCCACCTCCAGACAGTGGGACTGTGTAAAGTGCCTTGCAAATGTGTTTATCTCCTTGGTATATGGAAACTGGAATGAAAATGCAGGTTCATAAGAACATAAGATATGCCATATTGGGTCAGACCAAGGTCCAACAAGCCCGGTATCCTGGTTCCAACAGTGGCCAATCTAGGTCATACGTACCTAGCAGTTTCCCCAAAAGACACAGGTTCCACAGTGCTTGTACTGGGTCAAGCATTGATATCCTGGGTCCCTTCTTAATAATGGTTTATGGACCTAAGTGTATTGATTTCATTCCCCCTTCGTGCCAAACAGCTGACAAGCACTTTACAACAGAACGGCATTTAAAGTGCCAAATCACAGGTGCTTCAGAGATCGGGAGAGCCGAGTTATCAGCTAAGTGTATTGATTTCATTCCCCCTTCGTGCCAAACAGCTGACAAGCACTAGATTTTTGTAACCCAATCTACAATGGTCTGTCAAAACATTCTCTCAAACCGCTTCAAATGGCACAGAACACAGCAGCCAGAATAATCAATGGCTCTGCAAATCATGACCACATTACCCCCATCCTCAAAGAACTCCACTGGCTCCCAATAACCCACCGCATCAAATATAAGATGATCATAAATATTTTCAAAATGAGACACAAGAGATCTGCAATCAGCCTCCAAGCCCTCATACTCCATAATACCAGCAACAGACCAAGGAGGCAAACCACTTCAAACACCCTCAACACCCCAAGAAACTACGCTAAAACATGCAAATTCACTACACAAAGAGCAATTTCATTAGCTGCCCCTTTAATATGGAACTCTCTCCCTCCTGACTTACGATCAATTGACGATTTAAAGGACTTTCGTAAACAATTAAAAACTGTACTCTTCTTTGAACACTACGGATCAACAATTAACTAGATTCCATCTATTGTAGCTGTTATATAAAATGATTTTCTATATTAGTTAACCCATGTTATTTATCCTACCTTACTACTTTGATGTTATGTTTATACTGTGTATGTTTCCCTTACTTTATAACCTTTGTATGTCTTGTAACCGCTTTGATTGAAGGAAAAGGCGGTATAAAAAACTTGTTAAATAAATAAATAAATAAATAAACCTTTATTAAGCCCAGCTAAACTAACAGCCTTTACTACATCCTCCGGTAACAAATACTCCGGAGAGACAGAGGGAAGAGAGCCAAAGAGAGAGTCTAAAATGAGTAGTAGAGTTAAAAAGGAGGGCAAGAGGACTGAGAGGAAAAAGAAGGATAACCTGTGTGATCACTAACTCACAAGCAACTCTCCAGCACCAATCACACCATATTCAGAAGGCAAGTTGCTCTTGTGTTTGTCCTGTTTGTCATGAATAAACCGTAAGATCTGTGGAGCAGGGACTGTCTCTTAAGTGTATGTGAACACAAGGAGCAGGAGACGTGGGAAGAATAAGGGTCTTTATTATGCACAAGGGACCCCAACGCGTTTCGGCAACGCCTTCCTCAGGGGGAACGACACTAGTAATTGTAAAAATACAAATAAATCAATAAGTAAATACTATTATAATATAATACTATTACTCAGCTCTTGTGTATTCTTACTTGGTTCAATTTGTCTCTACACTATTCAGGCTCGATAAGTATTTTATAAGTTTTTTATTTTCTTTGTTTCTGTATTAGTTATATAAGCATAATATATTTCTCTTTAAGTGTTTGGTCAGTTTCCCTTTTCATAATTTCTTATATGGATTGAACCTTTTTCTTCCCTCAGCCCTGCCCTGCATTGCTTCTTAATCTCAATGTACTTTGATTGTTTGATGCTGTACGTTTTGCCGGTGTTTTTACTTTTTTAATTTTTTAAGTGTGTTCTATTTGTTTTTAACTTTTACAGTACTATGTTTTTTACTTATTGATTTATTTGTATTTTTACAATTACTAGTGTCGTTCCCCCTGAGGAAGGCGTTGCCGAAACGCGTTGGGGTCCCTTGTGCATAATAAAGACCCTTATTCTTCCCACGTCTCCTGCTCCTTGTGTTCGCTTGTCCTACCTGCAGGAGGCTGCTCCTCCTTGTTCTCTTGGTCTCCTTGGAGCCATGTTCACCCCGTGGCAAGAGGTCCTCAGTTTCAAAGAAGATGAAATACGTTCTATGCTTCCAGAGGAACCCTTCTACACGGAAGAAGAGGGTGTCCCTGATTTAGAGGATGAGTGGCAAGATTGTGTATGGATGACACAACGTTTAATTAGAGAAGATCTTCATGCAGCCTCTTTACTTGAGTACTGTAGGAAAAAGATTATACCCAGAGGATTAAGAGTTCAGAAAGCACCTGGCATGTTCAAGGATGATGAGACATTTATGACCAATTGGATTAAGATCTTGAACAAGTGTTCATTAGATTTAATGATTCTTTTAATTAATACATCAAAACGCAGGGCTGAGGTTTTAAAACCTAAAATAGATCAAAAGATAGAACATCTCAAAAAGAAAGATGTACAATTTGATATTGAGAAGAGGAAGTTTGACCAAAATATGGTGGATTATAAGAAAGGTGTAAAAGAGAAGAAGATTAAAAAGTTGAAACGAGATGATGATGATTATAAGTTGAACATGGTATATTATTGGACCTATAATAAATCTGATCTTAGGGAGAGGAATAGGAATGTCTCCTACAGGAGAAGGGAGTCACCTAAACAAGTCTATAGAAATAATTTTAGAGATAATACAAGGCATAGATCTAGATCCCCCTCCGTTACCCCTGAAATTGAAAGGCATACTAAAAGAACAAGACATCATTCACGGGAACAGGTTAACCCTTCTGCTTCCCTATTTTCTGTTGAACGCCCCCCGCCGAGAGAGCATAACCCCATAAAAAAACGGGATTTTTCAATGGACAAATTATGGGAAAAAGGAAAAAGAAACTTGTCCCCCAAATCACCACGACGTCGTCCACACAGGCCCAGGTATCCGCCAAACAGACAATACCCACAACGGATGAGAACGCACAGTCAGGGTCTAATGTCCAAGAGACAACTCGACTGGGACCTTTAAATGCTGTGATTAATCTTTCTAAATATTTACCATCAGAGGCGGAGTTAGAAGTTCTCAATAAGGGTCTTTCGTTTGTACCCACCAAATCTCACGATAGGTTTTGCCACTCATGTTGAGCTGTTCAGATTTTTTCGAAAATTAAAAATTGAAGATCACTACTCTGGTACATCTGATACTGTTGCAATCGACCCTTCGGTTGTGAGAAAACCCTCTACATGGATGCCTACATATAAACCTAATACCATGATTTCGGCCTATGAGACTGTCGTCTTGAATAAAATTGACAACCTGTACAAAACACACGTTAAGAAACCTTTTTTCAATTTGTCACGTTCACAAAAGGCAGCTCTTCAAAGTTTGAAGTCCAATCATGATATTATTATCAAACCAGCCGACAAGGGTGGAGCCATAGTCATACAAGACAAAGATTCATATATTACAGAGGTCATGCGTCAATTAAATGACACGGAATATTATTTAAAGATTTTTGACGACCCTACGGATCGATTACGACATAAGGTTGACACCTTGCTGTATATTGGCAAGGAAGCAGGGTACCTCACTGCAAAAGAGATCTCATACCTTACAGTTACCCATCCTATTACACCCACCATATATATGCTTCCCAAGATTCATAAATCCCTACAGAATCCACCTGGTCGCCCTATAGTATCGGCAATTGGATCGCTCTTTGAACCCTTATCGAAATTCCTTGACGTGCATTTAAGACCTTTTGTGACACAGGCACTTTCATATGTTAGAGACTCTGCACACATTATACAGATTTTACAGTCATTTCAAGGTCCTTTTGAGGATGTGCTTTTGGTTACTTATGACATTCGCTCATTATACACTAATATTCCTCAACAAGCTGCGTTGGAGGTGTTAGCCAACACTTTAATTTTAAGATCCAAACCTGTACGTACTCCTACGTTTTTTCTAACACAATTGGCAGAACTGGCTATGACTGAAAATTACTTCTGTTTCAGAGGTATCTTTTATAAACAGGTAAAAGGGGTGGCCATGGGATCCCCCATGGCGCCCGATGTAGCAAACTTGTACGTCACAAACTTCGAGACTACCTTTTTGTCGTGCCATCCATACCAATCCAACGTGCTTCTTTGGAAGCGGTACATTGATGATGTTTTCATGATATGGCACGGCACGGAAGAGCAGTTACAGACTTTTCATTCATGGCTTAACACATTAGATGTAAATTTACAATTTGAAGGTAATTATGACAGTAAGGAAATCTCCTATTTGGACATTTTGATCCAGAGGTCTAACTCAGGTTTCTCAACCACTCTTTACCGCAAACCCACGGATCGCAACACATTTCTCAAATATGATAGCTTTCATAATCCATCTTTCAAGAATAATCTTCCAGTTAGTCAATTTCTGCGCATCAAAAGATTATGCACCAATAATGAAGATTTTGAACATCATGCTTCAGATATGATGAATAGGTTCGCACAACGAGGTTACCCCTCCTCTTGCATCAGGCGAGCTTATCAGAGAGCATCTGCCACGGATCGTTCTTCTCTTCTTGAAAAAACCACACGCACACATTCTGATAAAATTGTATGCCCTCTTACTTTTTCAGGCTTTTCCAAAGCTATTGTTAACATTTTAAAGCAAGAGTGGCATCTCCTTTCTACTATACCCACCTTTGCAACTAAAAAATTAATGATTGCCTACAAGCGCACCTCAAATCTGTCTGATTCACTCGTTCCATCTGCTCTTACTAGTAATAGACCCTCACCTAGTGTCAAGGGGCATTACAGTTGTGGCAACTGCTCTGTGTGCACCCATGCCATTACAGTTAAAGATGTTTTCGTGGATACCAATACAGGACGTAAACTTTTTTTACATCATTACTCTAACTGTAAAACTGCCAATGTGATTTATTTAGTTCAATGTCCATGTCAGAAATTATACATTGGCAAGACCTCGAGACAGATCCGCACTCGTATCATTGAACATCGCAGTAACATCTCTAGGAAACATCCAGATAAACCATTGGTTTCTCATTGGTTAGATAAGAACCACAATATCAGTGACATTAAGTTTTTAGTGCTCAAAACGATTATCCCCCACTGGAGGGGAGGCGATGTGGAAAAAATTTTGTTAAGAATTGAGCAGCGTTTCATTTATGAACTTAACACCTTGGAACCGCATGGCTTGAATCAAGAGGCAGATCTATCAGTTTTTTTAGGTTGATCTTGTCTTTTCCTTTATTACATCATTCTATTAGGGCGTTTTAATACATATTCCCCTTCTAAAATTGCTTGTCCTTGATTCCTTTAATTTCACTTGCGTTCTGTATCATAGGACTAACACTCCTCCCCCAGTATGACGTCATTAAATTTTGGCGCCCTTTTCGGCGTTTAAATAGTAGCATAGGATCACTATTTCCTTTCTCAGTTGATCAGAACGCGGTGTCAGCGTTGTAGTCTCTCTCACAAATTCGTGCGTCGACGGCTCCCTTGAGTGTTGGAGAGTCCCCTGATTGTAAGTTCTCTCTTTGTCTCCCTTTGAATTTAAAGCTTCACTCTTGATTTATTTATGTTTACATATATATTCCTATTTTAGTGGTTGCGCTGCTATTTGGTATACCAGTTTGGAGCGTTCATCGTCAGCGTGTGCTTGGGTGAGTTTTTAGAGCACTCCCTCCTGCATATTAGCACCACCTTTGGTACTTTATTCATAGAGTTCCTCCCTTGCACTGTTGCATCATCATAGTTTTATGGTTTTTTAACACTAGCCTTAGGGTTTTACGTTTCAATGTGTTTTTAATCATTTACTTCAGTATTATTTTTTACTTTTCTGCGGTGCATTACTGTTTGTATCATCGCGACCACACATTTTCAACGGGCTTCGGAGGGGTTTTACAATTACATGTCCATACTTCCCTTCACATATTCTCCACCCTTCTAATCTGCTGGGTTTCCTTGGTATCTTGCATTTGCCTTCGTTTCATTGCTTACAGGGTTCAATGCACATTTTATTATTCATTATTGATAATCGGCCTGACAAGTAGTTTTCTTATATACATGGTTTTCCCTTTTCTCTCTCGCCGACCGGCATGCTTATTTTCACACGGTATTTAGCTATTGAGCACGCATCTATACCACTTAGCTTTTATTTGTTTTCTTAATCATATTTCGTTGGAGCAGTTTTGCATTGTAAAATTGTCCTTGCTTTATTGCTCACATGCCTCTCTTTTTTATTTGTTGTTAAGCATGCTATCATTGACAGTTTGCCTGATAATAGCAATTCTTTCATACAACATTTGTCTCCTGGGTCTTATTCCGTTCGGCATGCTTATTTCTACACTACATTTAGCTATTGAGCATGCATTCATGCCGCTCAGTTTTTGTTTTTAATTCATGTTATTTTAATCACCATTATTTTTATCCGTTTTTTTATCACATTGCCTTACATACACATTAATTTGACCATATTTCATACCTTCATTGTCTGGTTTCTCTCGTTATTTTTAGTTTTTGTTATTGGTCTGATACAATATACCATGTTCTTTCCTGGTTTACCCTCCAAATACAGCTAGTTTAATGTTATTGTTTAATATTAGCATAGACTGTATGTATCTTTATTATTTTTAATTGTGTTCATTTTACATGGTCTCCCTCTCTTACAATTGGGCAATCTTATGAATTTTTATTTCAATATTTATTTTACATATCTATATACTTTTTATATATTTTTTTGCACATTGTCACAATTCTGATTGTTGCTATTTCTGTGTACATGCTACACTTTTACATTATTATAATAATTATTGTTTTTAACTATTTATCTCATCCCCCCTTTTTTATCATAGTATTTTAGTTTGGTTTTTTATTTGACTATTTATTTGTTTAAATTATTGATGTATTTATGTTATTATTATATATTATTACTCAGCTCTTGTGTATTCTTACTTGGTTCAATTTGTCTCTACACTATTCAGGCTCGATAAGTATTTTATAAGTTTTTTATTTTCTTTGTTTCTGTATTAGTTATATAAGCATAATATATTTCTCTTTAAGTGTTTGGTCAGTTTCCCTTTTCATAATTTCTTATATGGATTGAACCTTTTTCTTCCCTCAGCCCTGCCCTGCATTGCTTCTTAATCTCAATGTACTTTGATTGTTTGAGATGCTGTACGTTTTGCCGGTGTTTTTACTTTTTTAATTTTTTAAGTGTGTTCTATTTGTTTTTAACTTTTACAGTACTATGTTTTTTACTTATTGATTTATTTGTATTTTTACAATTACTAGTGTCGTTCCCCCTGAGGAAGGCGTTGCCGAAACGCGTTGGGGTCCCTTGTGCATAATAAAGACCCTTATTCTTCCCACGTCTCCTGCTCCTTGTGTTCGCTTGTCCTACCTGCAGGAGGCTGCTCCTCCTTGTTCTCTTAAGTGTATGTGTACAGCGCTACACATCCTTGGTAGTGCATTAAAAATAAATAGTTTTTAGTGGAGTGGAGTAGAGGAGTGGCCTAGTGGTTGGGGCAAGGTACTTCAGGCTGGAAGGTTGGGGGTTCAAATCCCACTAGAGGACAGCAACTTTGGGCCGGAAGGACTGGGGTTTCTAGTCCCACAGGTGCTCCTTGTGGTCTTGGGCAAGCCACTTAACCCTCCATAGCCCATGTTCCCTGTAAAATAGTTATCTCCAAGTTATAATGCCCTGTTCAATGTAATTTCAGTTTGTTCAATGTAAACTGCACTGATGCAGAATAGCGCGGTATATAAGAGAATGTAAATTAAATAAATAATAATAATAGTGTTAGGTCTCATTTATAGGGCCTATCCCTTGGAGGCACGTGAGGCAATAGAAGGGTTAAGTGACTTGCTCGTGATCACAAGGAGCCGCAGTGGGATCAAACCGAGCTGCCTTAGTTTTCTAGCAGGTATATAATCATGCATCTTTGTTTAATGACATAGCTGCACTCATACTGACATTAGCAAATACATAGTATGTGCCTATCTACATCTCGCATTCCGTGTATATCCATTCCCCACTCAAAATATGACTCTGTTCTATGTGGCCCTAGATACATGTGCCGCCCAATGCACTTTATGACATCATGTGCACCACACCATCCACACAACACTGGCATGAATGCGCCTTTTTCACATGCACACATTGAATGTAACCTTCAGAAATGACCCCCTAGATGTTCTGGTTTATTTATTCGTTTCTCTTTTTGTCTCTTTACTCAATGTTGAACTATCTTTCCTTCTCTGTCTCTTCCATCACTCTTTGATTTACTTTGTGATAAGTGTACTGGCCTGTACTGTCTTGATCTTGTTCTTTAGCAAAGGAAACACTGCTAGGAGCAAGATTCAGGGAAATTGGCACAGTACCCGAATGTAACTCGCCTTTCATTACAACTGGAAAAGTGGGAAAGCGTGAGCTAAATAAATAAATAAAATAATGAAAAATCTTAAACTCTTGCATTTTAGGTATATTGGGCCTGATATTGTAAAGGCACTTACAGACTTGTAAACCATGTAAATGCCGCTGAACAGGATATGACACTGAATGTCTCCAACTAAAGTTGCTATACGCTCCCTTGCTAACCATTTAGCTTTGAGAGGATTGTGGGCATTCCGGGGGTGGCAACAGAGGCTAACCAGATAGTGGTGATATTGCACTGCTACCCGGTTAGCGCACTGCGGGTAAAACTAGGTGAAGCAAAAGTTGACCTAGATTTACCCACGGGAGCTAAGTGGGCAGCAATGCAATATCGCTGCTAACCCATTAGTTTTTGTGGCGTCCGAGGATGTGCGCTGACCCCAGATATTCAATACCGGGGCCGCATATGATCCTGGCATTGAATATCTGGAGTTAGAGGTTGGTGGCAATGGCTATGCGCCATAGTGGCATATAGCTGTCTCAACAGAATATGGGCCCATTCTGTGCAATATCTGGAGAAATGATTGGAAATATTCCAACTATATGTCATCATAATATTTTCATAGTATGTTCAAAGGTATGCAACAAAATTAAGATGTCTGTGCAACTTAGACATAGTAATTTCTGAGAAAAAAAATGACCTGGACAGGATTAATGGCACCATTCACAAATATTTGGTTGCATAACCCTTGGCAGTGATGGCAACCTCCAAACACTTCTTGTAGCCATCTATAAGTTTCATAATCTGTCTGTAGGGAGTTTCTTCCAATCTTCAACTGCGATTTGTTTCAGCTGAAGAATGTTTCCAGATTTCCTTTTACCAATGGCAGATTTCAGCTCTTTCCAAAGGTTCTCGATTGGACTGAGATCAGGACTCATTGCTGGCCAGTTTAAAACAGTCTATTTTTTCCTTTTTAACCATTCTTTTGTACTTTTGGATGTATGTTATGGGTCATTGTCCTTCTGGAGGACCCATGACCTTTGACCCAGACCTAACTTTTTGACACTAGGTAACACATTTTGCTCCAAAATATCAGTTCCTGAGGCAGCAAAACAGCCCCACAACATTATGGAACCTACATCATATTTAAATGTAGGAAGGTATATTTTATCTTATAAGCTTCATTTCTTCGCCTGTAAATGTATCACTGGTCTGCATTGCCAAAGAGTTCAAGTTTGGTTGCATTTGTCCACAGAACATTTTCCCAGAAGGATTGTGGTTTCTCAAGGTGGGTTTGGGCAAAGATCAGGCATACCCTTTTATGTGTGTCTTTGAACAGTGGGCTCCTCCTTGGCCTTTGCCCATGAAGTCCTTCTTTGTTTAGGACATGGCATATGGTGCAGGTTGAAACCACAATTCCAGATTGCTCCAGTCCAGCCTTAAGCTCTTTGGATTTTGTACATGGTGTTTTTCCAACAGTTTGCACTAACCTTTGAAGACTTCTTGAATTAATATTCCCAATGGAAAAAGGTGAATAGTGGAGTACCCCAGGGATCTGTACTGGGTCCGCTACTTTTTGACATATTCATAAATGACCTGGAAAAGGGAATAACGAGTGAGGTTATCAAATTTTCAGAAGATACAAAACTGTTTAAAGTTGTTAAAACCCAAGAGGATTGTGGAAAACTGCAGGAGGATCTGGATAAATTGGAAGACTGGGCATCCAAATGGCAGATGAAATTCAATGTGGACAAGTGCAAAGTTATGCACCTAGGAAAGAACAACCCACACTATAGTTACACAATGCAAGGTTTCACATCTGGAACCACCACCCAGGAAAAAGATTTAGGAGTCATCGTGGATAACATGTTAAAACCCTCTGCCCAGTGTGCAGCGGCAGCCAAGAAAGCAAATAGAATGCTAGGTATCATAAAGAAAGGGATGGAAAATAAAACAAAGGATATTATAATGCCTCTGTATCGTTCCATGGTATGACTGCACCTTGAATATTGTGTGCAGTTCTGGTCATCGTATCTTAAAAAGGACATAGCATTATTAGAAAAAGTACAGAGAAGAGCCACCAAAATGGTAAAGGGGATGGAAGGCTACTCCTATGAAGAGAGGCTACAAAGGTTGGGGCTCTTCAACCTGAAAAGAGACGGCTGAGGGGAGATATGATAGAAGTCTATAAATTAATGAACGGAGTGGAACGGGTAAATGTAGATCGATTGTTTACGTTATCAGAATATAGAAAGACTAGGGGACATGCAATGAAGCTACAGGGTAAACTATTCAAGACAAATAAGAGAAAATATTTTTTCACTCAACGTGTAATCAAACTCTGGAATTTGTTACCGGAGGATGTAGTAAGGGCTGTTAGTGTAGCTGGGTTTAAAAAAGGTTTGGACAAGTTCCTGGAGGAAAGGTCCATAAACCACTATTAAAAAGGGACCCAGGATAATCAATGCTTGACCCAGTACAAGCACTGTGGAACCTGTGTCTTTTGGGGAAACTGCTAGGTACGTATGACCTAGATTGGCCACTGTTGGAAACAGGATACTGGGCTTGATGGACCTCGGTCTGACCCAGTATGGCATATCTTATGTTCTTATGTTCTCATCGTGTCTTGGAAAGTTCATGACAGTTCCATGAGCAGAAAACCTCTTAATAACATTGCAAACTGTAGACACAGGAATCCCAATGTTTTTGGAGATTGCCTAGTACTCCTTTGAAGTTTGATGATAATGGCTTTTCTGACAGTCTCAGGCAACTCTCTTTTCTTCATCATTGTGAAAATGGAGTAGGGAGTGGATGTTGTCATTATAAACATCATTCATTGGTTGATTCCAGTCATGTGAGTACTGACAGTTGATCACAGGTGTGTCTAATTTTACTGCAATGGAAATGTGGTTCTTCTGTTCAAACTAATTTGAATTGTTTATAAGGGTGCCAATAATCATTTATTTATTTAACTAGGCTTACATACCACTTTTCTACCTTTCAAATTGGTGTATATTCAGATGCTGTACATATATGTTTTTCCCTTGTCCCTGAAAGGCTCACAATCTTTGTTTTTGTACCTGAGGCAACAGAGGGTTAAGTGGCTTGCCCAAGGCCACAAGGAGCACCTGTGAGACTAGAAACCCCGGTCCCTCCGGCCCAAGGTTGCTGTCCTCTAGCAGGATTCAAATCTCTGACCCTCTAACCCAAGGCAACTTGCCCCAATCACTAGGCCACTCCTCCCTCTGCAAGCTCCCAGTTTTTATACTATTTTCTACTATTTGTTTTGTTTTAATTGGTCTTGTTTTATTTGATTCTTTTATGTGTCAAATATGTGTGCATATATAGTCCAACATTTCACTGGCTACTTTTTTTAGGTGATATTGGACATTAAAGAGTTGAATTGCAAGGGTGTCAAAAATGTAGATAAGATGTATCTAATAGCCAAGTTCAATCTTTTATCTCTTACCTTTAAAATCCTCGAAAATTGGGGATATCTATCAACCTTAGCCTTATGTCAGAAAAAAAAACATGCTTCCTTCTCTAGCACTACATAGGGCTGGAGAGAAATGATTACTTTATTACTTAGCCTAATGTTGTCAGAGCCAAAGGCCTCAATAGATGAGATTTTACTGTACACCACTTTAGATCTTATCTGAAATTATGACCTTCATTTGTTATAAATTCTGTGTTTAGTCAGGCATTGAAAGAACTGAATCCTGTTTGCAGAAACAGTGCCACGTCCCTTCCCATGTTATCTCCAAAGAGAAAGAGACATTTGAGCTATTTCCTGTCTGGAGAAGCCATACTGGTGAGGTTACTTTTGTATAGCACTTCGAACTGCCCCTAAATAAGCAGCGTGAGCTTCATGCCACTACCTGTCATCAAGGACAAGGAGGCAAAGCAGAGCCAGTCCTCTGGCTGGATTCCGTACCAAAGAATCAGAGCAGGGCTGAAAGATCGCTGCTGCCAGGAAGGTAAAAATCGCTCACTTGCATCTGGAGATCTTGCAGGAGGATTGATTGCTTTGGATTTAACTCATTCCATTTCAGTAGTAGTTCAAGGCAAGTTTCATTCAGGTACAATATATATTTCCATGTCTACAGAAGGCTTACAATCTAAGGATTCGCTTTATTAAAGTGTGCTGCTACTGTTAATGAGAATTATTAGTAAATAGGTCCCATTGTATAAAATGAAACCTGCAGCATATAATGCACCCTTTAGCAAATCTACCCTAGAAGATAGCCTTGCTCCAGGTCACATGGAGCATCAGTGGGATTTGAACCCTGGTGCTCAGACTCCACGTTCTAGCCCCTAAACTATTCTTCCACTCCTTCCCCTCAGTTCTTGAGACCTTCAGGAGGGTACCCCCAAGCTCTATATACATATATATATTGGAGGGGTACACCAACACTCCCACTGTTAACTACTAGCACTGGCCTCTGAAAGACAGATTCCTGCCCCAAACAGGAGCTTTCGAGAGAGGGCTGGGACATCAGCAGCTACTGTTGTTTATGCTGTCTATTGCCAGCCAGGGAAGGAGAATTGCTAGAGAGGTAAGAGTTGCTTTTATCTCTACTGGAGGGGGGGATTAGGTGTGTGTGTGTGGGGGGGGGGGGGGGGGAGTTGGTTAGCACTGGTGAAGCCCTTGAGGACTGATAGAGGTATGAGACTTGGGGGCTTTTAGGTCTGGGGGAGATTGGAGAGAGACTTGGAGGCTTGAGGACCACTGGAGAGATCATCGTGGGGAGGTGGGATAATAGTGAATTGAGGACCTCCAGAGTAGAAAAGAGGGCCCCTTCCTTATCGTTCCTCCAGTTTAGTCCTCCACCTCTGGGTTGTGCACCTCTTCCTGCAGCTTGGAGACTGGGCATGTCAAAGTCGTGACATCACTGGATATAGCCTGCTGGTATCTCCCATCAGCCTCCAGTGTGTCCAGTCTCCTTGCAACAGGAGGACATAGTGAGCCTAGCTTCTAGGCTCACTTGGGGGGAACAGATAAAGAGCAGGGTTTCATTTCATTTCATTTCTCTGGTTGTGGTTAATGCACAGCGTTAGGGACTGTGTTCGAAAGCTTGGGTCCCATGGACTTCGGTGGGATTTCAAAAAGAAAAAGAAACTCGTTTTAGTGAGAGATAGCCTTGTTCATTTTTAGCTAACACTGTTGATTTTATTTTTGATTTTTACCTTTTGCGTCCTGAATCCCAAGGACGGGACACTGTTTGCTTCCAGGGGTTCTACTTTCTATTTTGCTCTTCAGCTCCCTGGCAGACGCAGCAGGCTGGCAGGGGGTGTGCAACGCCTCCTGCAATGCAGAATCCCCCAGGATAAGGGGGGAAGGACAACTGGGTGCAGCGGGGGCTGGTAGCTTCTTGCAAAGCTATAGAAGCAGTTCGGGTAATTTTAGCTGATCTGCTTTGATTTCATTGGAGTTGGCGGAAACTTGGTTTTTGGAGTCCTATACTTTAAAAAAAGAAAAAAAAGAAAAAGGGGCATAGCTATGTTGATTTACAAGAATCTCCTTCCGCTATCCATAGAAGGTCCTATAAAGCGTTAAAGTCGGTTTATATGGCAGGGTAATATTTTTGCTTAGCTGCTGTGCTATAGCGCTATGATCCACTGTAAACATATTCAAGTCAAAAGGAATTATGGTGATAACTCTCTTGGACAGGTGTAACAGGTGCTTGGGTGAGCGCCATGGCCAGTCCACAGATGTGGAATGCTCTGCCATAAGCATTATGTCATGAGAGGGGTTTTATAGTTGTGTGGTTTCTCAATGGAAAATTGTTCCTGTTTAGTTTGGCTTTGCCCAAATTATAAGATTTTACGGTGGATTTGTAATGTCTTAATTTTGGCTATATGTGGTTTAATTTTACATATGGCAAAGGCAGCTCAGTGGAGAGATGTTCCAAAATAGAACTCTGGCCTTTAAAGCTATCTATGCTCCCATTCCATTTATCAGAGGTTCTCCAGTATGGAGAGTCTCTGCTAGTGTTCAGCGAATGCCTTAATGGGGGGCCAGAAGCATGCAGCCAGGCTAGTTCTCTAGCAGCAATGGCAGCGGCTCAGACTCTAGTAGGCATACTTCATATGCTGGGCTTACAAGATGGCTTCCACGCTGATCGGCATCAGCCAAGATGGCTGCCGGTTTAGACTGTGACTGTGGAGTCAGCCTGGAGAAGAGGCCTTGTGTTCTCTGGACAATGCCCTGCATACACTGAATCACTTCAATTCGATCAGCTACTGGCAGGACACAAGCCACTCTCGCATGCTTTTTTGCTTCAGTGGTCTAAAAATGGAGTCTTTACCAGGTGGTATAATGGGAACTTGTCTGCAGTTTCTCGGCTTCTTCATTGCTGACTCAATTGCCACTGCGGAATGAGAGCTGTATTTCATATCACCAGGTGCTAGTTGAACTTAAAATATAAAGTCCATCTTTGTGCAGTCAGACGGAATGGGGCATTACTCTAGCAGGAAGGCCGTGGATTAGTATGCCTGTGTTTGGGAGTTCTTTCTACTTCATATTGTTGGCACGGAAAGAGCGTCTCTTAACATATGCTGAAGGAATTTTTGGTTAAGAGGTGTCTTTGTAAAAAAAACAACAAAAAAACAAACAAACAAAAAAAAAAGTATTCAGCTGTCCTGAATTCGCCTATTCTTGATTGACATTTTGAGGCTAAGCAGGGGCAGGCCTGGGTACTACGTGGGTGGGTGCACACCTTGCACTACCAGGGGGTGTGGACTCACTGTATGGAAGAGAGCCCTAGCAATCTTCTTTATCGCAAGATAGGAAAGTAGATGGTTCACTGAAGCGATCGTTGGGGGCAATGCTCTGGCCTTACAAGCTCCCATTTGTGGAGCCTGGGGAGGCGAGAGCATGCTTCAGGTGGTCACAGTGTTTACGGCAGTCTACTCGCCTGGAACAGGAAAGGATCAGGGAGTTGAATCGACTAGAGCCTGATTTGCTTTCTGGGGCAAATGTGCATTATGGCTTAATTCAAGCGCTAGCTAATATTATTGGCTTCCTTGGGGTTCACCCGGAGGTCTCTCTGGTGGAGGAATGGGGCAGCTGATGGTTCGTCCAAGTCGAGGGTCAGTAAGCTCCCAATTAAGTCTTTGTCTTGTCCTTTCCCCGTGGGCTCTCATAGGGCAACTAGTTGGCGTATCGAGGCTTTCGGAGAAAGGTACTCCTGGTAGCGCCCGGTTGGACGAGACGGCCGTACTAGGCTTTTCTCATTCGCCTACTCGACAGGCTTTTCCTAGAAGTTGTCAGTAGCGGATGTTCTGCTGCGGCTAGGTCCGCGATGAATGTCTCAGGTGGATCGGTGCCCGCGTACGGTTTGGCCTTTGAATGGGCGGGGCTGAAGAAGAAGGGTTATTCTGCGGCAGTCTTCGCCACCTTGTTGAGAGCAAGGAGGCAGGCTGCTTCTGCTACATAGGTCCATGCTTAGCGCCTTTTGGAAGGCTGCTGTTCACGGCGGCAAGTCCGGGCGACAAAGGTGTCTGTATCCTTGGTCTGAGTTCTCTGCAGGACAGTGTCTGAAGGAACTAGCGGCCAGTTCCTTAGAGGATCCAGCGGGCGACTGTTTCCGGCTGTAGAGGTTCTGTGAAGGGAATAGCTCTAGGTGTTCGGATCGATGTGTAGCGTTTCCTTAAGTTGGGATCTGACTGCGCTCCTCAAGGAGAGTTCGGGTGCCGCCGGGGGATCCCGATTGGGCCTTAGAGGCGTTAGCTAAAGAGCCCTTTGATTCTTTACTCCAGGCATCGGTAAAGGATTTGCTGTTATAGACAGTGGCTTTGATAGCTCGTTGTTCGGCGTGACGAGTTTCGGAGTTTTAGGCGTTGTCATGTCATGAGCCGTTTTCACCCTTTCTGGATAGAGGGTGGTGTTTGCGAGCAGTCCTGTCATCCTTCCAAAAGGTGGTATCTGATTTTTCTCCTGAGCCTATTGGTTTCTCTTCCAGTTCTTGGTTTTTCTGGAAAGGGAGGTTTTTATTCATAGCTTACGCCGATAGGAAACATTAAATGCAGGGTGCGGTGTTCGTTTTTTTGTTTTTGTGTGCTGGTTGGAGGTCCCCGCAAAGGGGAAGCAGCAGCGAAGGCGGCCATTTCGCACTGGGTTAAGGCGGTGGTTGCCTCAGCTTTCTGGTGGCAAGGTTGTATGATTCCGGGGGGCTTTCTGACTCTTGCTACCAGGGCACAAGCAGCTTCATGGGTGAATCACTGTGTCATTCCACCAGGGGGGATTGGTAGAGCAGCTTCCAGGTCGTCTCTTCATTTCCTCAGTAACCACTACTGCCTGAATGTTTTGGCAGTAAAGGATGCCTGTTCCGGGTCAACGGTGTGGTGAGTTGGCTGGATAGGTCCCTCCCAATGATTACTGCTCTGTTACATCCCAGAGGTAGAGGACTAAACTGGAGGAATGATAAGGAAATAGAAATTACACTTACCTGGTAATTGTCATTCCTTGAGTGACAACAGTTTAGTCCTCATTCCCGCCCAGGGGTGTGATTTCTTCAGAGTTTATTTTCAGGCGGAGTGGAGCATCAATCTCAAGGAGTAGACAGATCCTTTCAGTTTCTAGATCGCAGTGAGTATCCCTCTCTGATCTTTCTTCCTTTTCTCTTATTTAAACGAGGTGATGGTATAGGAAACGTGTTTGCATAGGGGGGACATGAATGTAAAGTTAAAAAAAAAAAAGAGAAAAGAAAATATAAGACGGATACGGTTAAAAAGGCTCCTCCGGTTGAGGAATGGGGAGTTATTTAAAGTTATGGTATAGTTACTTATTTGTTGTTCTTTTGAGTTTGCTTTGTCAATAGTACACTGGAGGCTGATGGGAGATACCAGCAGGCTATATCCAGTGATGTCACGACTTTGACATGCCCAGTCTCCAAGCTGCAGGAAGAGGTGCACAACCCAGAGGTAGAGGACTAAACTGTCGTCACTCAAGGAACGACAATTACCAGGTAAGTGTAATTTCTATTTTTAATCTATGCTGCTCCTCTTTCGTTACCTCAGTAATCTTTCATCCTCAGCACCCATCAATACAGAACACCCAGCTAACCTCTGCCAACTAGTGTTCAATCTCTTAGTTTTACAGGGAAATCTGGAGAATTTAGCATTGGCAGGGGCTAGGGGTAAGGAGTGAGGTAGACAAGGGGGAGGATCTTGAAGCTTGAGCACTGATAAGCAGAGGACAGCTGGGGCTTAATCGAAGGGCCTTTACTCAATCCTCATCTTTCTTGACCTTTCTGCTGCCTTTGACACTGTTGATCACCACCTTCTCCTCAATATCCTGTTCTCACTTAGATTTAAGGGCTCTGTTCAGTCCTGGTTTTCTTCTTACATCTCTCAACGCACTTTTAGTGTACGTTCTGGTGGATCCTCCTGTATTGCCATACCGCTTTCAGTCTGTGTACCTCAGGGCTCTGTCTTGGGACCTCTACTTTTCTCTCTCTACACTCAGTCCCTTGGTGCACCCATCTCCTTCCATGATTTTCAGAGCTACCTCTCTTCATCTAAAATCTATCCAGGAATTCTGTCCTTGCTCTCTACCTGCTTATTTGACATTGCTGCCTGGATGTCTCACCACCGTCTGAAACTGAACATGGCTAAACCTGAACTCCTTATCTTTCCCCCTAAACCCATCTCCCCCCTTCCTCCCTTCACTATTTCTGTGGATGAACTACAATCCTCCCTGTTCCCTCAGCTAACAATCTTGGGGTCCTCTTTGACTCTACTCTCTCTTTCTCTGGGCACATCCAACAGATGACTAAAATCTGCAGCTTCTTTCTCTATTACATCAGCAAAATTTGTCCCTTTCTTTCTACCCACACTACTAAGACCCTTATCCACTCACTAGTCACCGTCTGCCTTCACTATTGTAACCTGCTCCTTGCTTGCCTCCCTCTGAATCATCTCTCTCCCCTTCAATCTGTTTAAAACTCAGCTGCATGACTTATCTTCCACCAGTGTCGCTATGCTCATGTAACCCCTTTTCTCAAGTCACTTCACTGGCTCCCTATCAATTTCTGCATCCAGTTCAAAATTCTCCTACTGACCTACAAGTGCATTCATTCTGTGGCTTCTCACTATCTTTCCTTCCTTATCTCACTCTACACCCCTCCTAGGGAACTCCGCTCCTCTGACAGATCCCTTCTATCTGTGCCCTTCTCTGCCACTGCCAACTCCAGACTTCGTTCATTCCATCTCGCTGCTCCATATGCCTGGAACAAACTACCTGAGTCTGTGTGTCAGGCTCTTTCTCTAGCCATTGTTTTTGGATCCTGATGCTCCTTCCTTTCTGGTCTACTGCTTATGTGGGTCTTGAACCTTGATGGTGTTATTCTGTTCCCCGAATAGCGGGGATGGACGTTCCCAATGGGATACCCATCCCCGTTATTCGTGGCCCTCCCCACCAGCGTCTAATTTCCCTGCTGGTTATACAGGGAAGTTAGACAGGGCGGGGAGGGAGAGTTTCGGGGGTGGCGTTAGGGCGGGCTGTGGGAGGTCACCAGGAAAGGGCGGCAAGGGATCGGCAGGCCGGGGGCCAGGAAAGGGAAACGACGGCAGGGGGCAGAGAGCATTCCCTGCAACCTGACCCTGGTCCTGAGAGGCCAAATCAGAGGTCCAGCTGCAGGAAATAAGCTGTTTGTTCTGGCGGCCAGGATCGTGGCTTTTAAATGGAGCCATGGTGCCATGGCAACCAGACACCATGGCGTCGCAGCTCCATTTAAAAGCCCTGACTGAGTTAGTTGGGCTTGTCCTGTACATGAAGGCCGGATGGAATTGCAGTCCCAGCCTTCACATACAGGACTGTTCACAATTCTGATTCCATGGGGCTAGACGTACCTTGTGGGACAAGAATCGTGACGCCTTCTATACGTCTGGTTCACACCAGACGTACAGAGGGCTTCTACGTCCAGGACAGAATCGGGCCTTGAAGATTTTTTAATAAAGACTTTTTTATATTTATACCTGTGGTGGCCATTTTCCTCTGCTCCTTGTGGACCTGTCTGTGCTCCATAGAGGCTTTCCTCCTGTTTTGTTTACCACTACTTATGTGTATCTTACCTTACTCTAGTTCCTAGTTTCACTATGGCGGTCATTCTGGCAGGCGAATAGTGGGACTGTACATCCCACTATTTGCATGGACCGAATGCTGCAAACCAGGCTCCCCCCACATACAGGGTCTCTGTGGGGGAATGCTGGATGGGGGCGGGAGGGGGCAGGACAGAGGCGGGGTGAGGGAGGGGCTATGTGCCGGGACATACAGGGCCTATTCCAGTTGGAGCCCTGCACATCGGTGGGCTCCATTAGGATGCCCAGCTTTTTCCACCTCGGAGGTGGAATAAGTGTAGGGTGCCTCTGTGATCTGGCCCGGCAGCCCCCCAGGACATGGAACAGAGGGAGGTGAGGCCCCGCTGCCCGATCCCAACACTGGAAGACCCCTCTGAGAGTTGGGTGATGGGAAAAAGACCTGTGCTGGTGACTAGTGCTTTCAGCGATCCTTCTGGACAACCCGGTGCCATGGCGACAGGCTACCATGACACTGGCACACCAGCAGGAGCATAGTGGGGGCTGGACAGGCTGTGGATGGGCATCTCCCATGATGGGATGTTCTGACAGCCTGGACGTGCCCCTTTGTGAATTGCGGTCGTGGTGGCTGCATGCCCCCGACTAACCTCCTTACGGTTGTGCAGGAAGTTAGTTGGGGGAGGGGAAGAGCTGGTGGAGAGTGGGCGGGCAGTGGGCGGTCGTCGACCCTGGACATACAGGGCCGATTCTAATGTTGGCCCTATACATCCAGGGCCGGCGAAATGGCCGGGGAAGTTATTCCACCCCCAGGGTGGAATAACTTTCCTGGACATTCCGTTTCGGCAGCTCCGGAGCATGGAAGGGGTTGGGGGGCAAAAGTTAAATCCCCGCAGCCTGACCCTGGCCTTAGGAGGCTGGATCGGGGGTCAGGCTGCGGGGAATTAAATTTTTCATCGGTGGCCAGCTTCATGGCATTTAAATGCCCTGACTGAGTTAGTTGGGCTTTGCTGTACATGTAGTCTTGGACTGAATCACAGTCCCTGCCTGCATGTACAGTGCTGTTTGTAATTCTGATCCCGTGGGGCTAGATGTGCCCCGTGGGATCAGAATCGCGATCTCTTTTGTACGTCCAGGTCAGTCCGTACGTACAAAGGAGATCGATGTCGAGAACGGAATCAGGCCCAAAGTGTTTATGTTTGTGAGAACGACAAAGTCCCACCCATCCGCTCCAAAATATGACTTCCTTCTTTTCTGCACAGTGACGTAAATTCCACCCAAGCAGTCCCTGCAATGTGGAGGGACTCAGGCAGTACAGGGGCCCACACAGTCTGGGGACCCCACATTATGCTCGCAAAGACAGCGTGTGGCAGCTGGTAAACTTACTTGAAAATGTTTGCTATGCTGCCTTTCTTCTTGCTTCCTGATACCTTCAGGAGGTCATGTTAGAGACGGCTCCAGTTCTTGTCCAAGTAGGTTAGGTTCACTAACTCTGTCAGCACAGACTGACTTTCTGGTAAGCACTGACTGGCTTCAGAAGAACAAAGACAGCTCATGTGCCTCAGCACTGCTTGCAACCACTTGTGCCATAAGGACAGGTGACACAGCTTCTCTGATAAAGTTCTCTCTTCGACACCAACACTTATTACCAAGCAGCAGACTATCTTCACTCTAAGCATGACGGCTCCATGCAGGGAGCTCTATGACCAGCAATTTCCAGGACGCCTCCTTGTGAAAATCAGTGTTACTCCCTTGAGAGGCTCTCCTTGTGACAGTGACAAAGTCTACCTCTGTTAGTGGCAGTCTCTCCATATAACAGAGAAAATCTCCTGTGCCAGTGAGAGAGTCTCCTTGCACATGAATGCGCAACACTGAGGGTTACAATTTACCTGTGATAATGAGTTTCTTGAACACAGGTAAAGAAAGCATTGCTGTGCTCTGGCAAAAATTTTTCAGTTTGACCAATTTAAAGCATAGCGTCTCCTCACATTGTGTGTTGTTCAGATGCATAGCATTGTGTTTGAAAGCTATATGTTCTTTCCTCGGTTTCACCATCTAACTCTTTCACAATGGGGCTATACGCTCTGCAAGAATAAATAATTAAAATGGTAGTAATAATAAACGGAGTAGTTAAAAGCAAATACTCCTCTGAAGGTATAACTGGACGTCAAATCAAGAATTAAAGTCTGCATATGCTCAACAATATAGAGGAAGCATTTTGAATTTCAGGTAAGGTTACCAGATGTCCCTGATCTTGAGGTAGTATCCCGGATTCCATGGGCTATAACCACCTCCTGTCACCGATTTCAGTGGTCACAGAGACAAAGGACATTGCTTCTCCTGCACACCCCTCTAATACATTCTTTTCAATCCTGATGGGAGGAGATGCAAAACAAACTTCTTTTCCAGAAAAAGAGGAGGAATTTTAGAAATATGAAAGCTAGTGTGTGGAGGAGTAGTCTGTTGGTTAGAGCAACAGGCTTATACGAGACCAGAGTTTGATTCCCACTGGCACTCCTTGTGACCTTGGGCATGTCATTTACCCTCCATTGACTCGGAAGAAAAGGCCTGGCAACCTACTTCTGGTCATACCCTGCCAAGAAATCCCAGGGGGCTGCTGGGTTAACAGGAGTCAGCATTGTCTTGCTGGCACTTAAAAAAGTTGTATATATGCAGACTTGAACAGCTATTACCACTAGCATAAATTCTGCCCAAATAGCCCCCACAATGTCAGGGGAGAGGGCCTGCGCAGCAAACTTACTTTATCATGTCTGCCGCGCTGCTCCGCTTTTGTAATTTTGTCATGGTGAACGTGGACCCTACGGCTGTTCCTTGCCAGGCCAAAGTCTCTTGACTTCAGTCTGGTGTGGACCAGCCACTAGGCCTGTGCTCCCCCGCGGTGAACATACAAGAGTGGAGCAGAGCAGCAGACATGATAAAGTAAGTTTGCTGCCGCCGCATGAAGGGGGCCGATCAGCATAGGGAGGGGCATGCCTCCACTGTGATAATGGGAGGACCCTCAGCAAAATTTTGCTTGGGGGCCTCTCATTGTAACTTATGCCATCGGCTGCTACTGTTTTTTTTAAGCTTTTGAATAACTGAGTGCTACCTAGACTGGTCATTTCAAAATATATGGAGAAATGATGCCTGAGGAGGGGTGAGCGCTCTCGCCTCTTCCAGCCTGGATGTCCCAGATTTACTCTCTAAAACTCTGGAAGCCCTAATTTCAGGGAAGCCATGAAAGGAACCTAGGGTGGCCAGAGAGACCAAGGTTCAAATCCCATTGACACTCCTTGTTAACGAGAAACTTCGGCCCGGCAGTGGGAGGGGCTGGCTGTTGAAACAGGTGGCAGTGCAGCAAACATTTTCATTAAGTTGTCCAGTTGTGTAAGGAGGTGAGAGGAGGCCTTGAACCACGGGGAGCCCTCAGCAAAATTTGTAATAGGATCCCCAATTTGAATTTTCACCACTGTATCTGCAAATGATATCCTGACAGCAACGCCCTTAATGATCTTCTTTACTTGAATGTCATCTACAGTACCTTCTGGTAAGTTTCTGTCTGCTGACCCTAATGTTCATCCACTCTGGTGTGTTCATCTCTGGCCCTTTTCAAATCCATGCTGAAAACTTACTCTTCCAGACTGCTTTTGGTTCCCGATCCGCTTGCTCTCCTATGTGTCTCCTGACCTTACCATACCTCTAGATGTATCCTTGTCCTCAGCTGTTGTGTTGTTTGTCTTGACTAGATTGTAATCTCTGATGAGCAGGGACCATCTTTTACATGTGCCTGTGCAGCACTACGTATGCCTTGTAACGCTATAGAAATGATCAATAGTAGTTTAGATTCATGTTTGAATGCAATTTAAGCATGGATGGGTAGCAATATATTAAAATTAAACCCCATAAGAGCACGGATGTGGTTCTGGGTGACAAAATCTAAAAAGCTTGATATAATTTTTAAAATTTGTCTTGCATTATTGATAGTGTGGTTTGCCAGTAAAACCTCAAGTGGGGGAACCTGGATAGGATCACTGATGCTGGTCTAACCAGGGTGGAACAAATCTCCGAGTAGTTAAGAAAAGTTTCTTGTACAGGTGCAACAACTGTGACAGCTTTGCCCTGTTTTAAAGCAGGAAAATATTTCATCTATTATCCTGCATGAAAGAAAGGCCTGGAAATCTACTTCCAATTGCACCTTGTCGAGAAACCCCAGGGGCTGAGTCAACAGAAGTCAGCATTGACTCAATGGTAGACAGCAGCATCCATACTTTATTAACTAGTTATTTGGATAAGGATAAGGAGGCTTCATGTGTTCCACAATTCAGCTGCTTATCGGTTAATACTCTGCATTAATCAGACATAATAGTTCTCCAGGATTAAGAGAATTGCAATGGTTTTCGGTGGTATTTTGGACACCTTGTATATTGTGTGCAATTCTGGTCACCATGTGTTAAAAAGGATATCGCAGAATTGGAAAAGGTACAGAGAAGAGGGATCAAAATGGTAAAGGGGATGGAAGGATATCCCTATGAGAAAAGAATTAAAGGTTAGGATTGTTCAACTTGGAAAAAAGATGGCTGAGGGGAGATATGATAGAGGTCTATAAAATAATGAGAGGGGTGGAATGGGTAAATGTAGATTCATTGTTTATTCCTTCAAAAAGTAGAAAGACTAGGGGACATGCAATGAAGTTAATTAGCCTCCAGGGGATTAGAATTGGGTCTACCTCTGGACATCCCGATTCTGATGAGACACCCAGGGGCCTGGATGCACACATTGGAATGTGCCTCCATATGTCTACAGAATGTTGTTAATGTCTCTATGAGAAAATGGCAGAAATTGAAAATGGGCTGCAGTCTTTGGCAAGATCAAATTTAATGCAGAAGGTGGAAAATACAGAGAATGCTTTGAAGTACTGTAATGTGAGATTAGTCGGCGTTCCTAAATTAGCCAATATGTCTGGATCTGAGCTGTTTAAAAGCTGCAGGAAAGAGGTTTTGGAGCTACCTACCTGTGGCTTCTTTAGCGTCACTCATTATTGCATATTATTTGCCATCTAGAAATAAACTTGTGGAGCCTGGATCTAAGATCAAGCATTCCTCATCTAAAGTAAAATCTAAGTCACCTGCTCTATCTGCTGATTTACCCAAGGGCGGCTCTATAATGAGGCAAAGTGAGGCGGCTGCCTCAGGCGGCAAAGTTTTGAGGGCGGCAAAAAATGCCCCCAAAACAGCCGCCTGACTTCACCTTCAAAAGTTAAAAACAACCCCCCCCCAAAAACCCCCCCAAACAAACACACAAGTTGTGCTGCTGCCAAGTCCGCTTCTTGGCAGCAGCAGACTCACCCTCTCCTTTCTATAGCAACCGCGGCTCCTGCTTCTTAGAACTGTGGTTGTGCTAGTGAGATCAGTTTAAACACAAAGCCAAACCGGTGCTGAGCCTTCCCGTGCAGCTATGTCCCGCCCCCAAGGAAGTTATATTAACTTCCTTTACATTAACTTCCTTTGGGGGTGGGACACAGCTGCATGGGAAGACTCTGGGTACTGTAGATAACTGACTCTTCTTCCCCCTCCCACGTTCTGTAACAATCAATCACCACGCCATTCTTGATGTCCATCTGAGCAGCTCCTCCGCCGCCTGCTGTGATAACCAGCCCACTCTCGGGATGCACCTGCAGGGTGTAAAGAGGGAAGGGGGCTCGGTACAACTCGGTGTGCCTGCGATGGCCCATCCTTCCCTCTGTTGCTCACACAGCTGAGGCCGGCACTGGGAGCAAGAGCGAAAACTTTCCCTCACACAACAGGAAGGAATGGAAGGGGGAGGGGGGAGCTGACTCCTTCAGCAGCAACTCGCAGGGCTAAAATTTTCGTGACTCTCTGGCACCCAGAGCCTCCAGACTGGCAGTTTCCTTGTGGCGATCATGCCCGGCCCATGAGCGGGAACTATGCAGGCAGTGCCACGCCACAACCGGTTCTGAACGAAGCGCTCCCCACCCGCTTCTGGCACAGTGCCAACCGCCAGACCACTGCCGCTATCACACAGAGACGTGTTTTAAATAAAGGAGAACAAGGTGTTCCCTAAACACCATACTCTCCTGCAACCATAAAAATTATAAATGAAGAGTTCTGCTAATGGCTTTACCATTAGCATGGATATTCTATAGATACTCATAAACAAGCCTGGTGCATCTTGTACTCAAGATAGGTACATTTTGAGCATTGAGCCTCAAGTTGCATACTCCCAGAAAGACTATCTGTCCTCTGAACAGAGCACCTATCCCCAAGTTTCTAGCTGGGTAAAGGCATAAGCAAGAGAGCAAACAAGAATGGTTAGGAGTCTACCCCACTCTGGTCTAGCAGCATGTACCCATCCCAGACAAGGAAAAATGTCCTAGAAAAGAGGCAGGAAGCTAGAACAACAAGGTCCTCTCTCCCATAAAGTTCAAGTTCTCATAGAGTAGAAGCATAGGAGCACTTTATGTTTCCAGGTTGAAAGAGGACTTTGAACTGTACAGTGCAGGAAGCCCGATTTATGAAAGATGCCCTCTCATTCTGTGCCTGTGGGAGCAACTTGTGAAAAAATCTGATCCTAAGCATAATCATTAGTAGGTAGAACCCAGTGTTCCGAGATCAGGTCTTGACCTGGATACTGTTAACAGCTGACTCTTCTTCCCCCTCCCACTTTCTGTAACAATCAATCACCAAGTCTAAGTACGCTCACCACGCCATTCTTGATGTCCCTCTGAGCAGCTCCTCCGCCACTTGCCGTGATAACCAGCCCACTCTCGGGATGCACCTACAGGGTTTAAAGAGGGAAGGGGGCCCAGTACAACTCGGGGTACTTGTGAAGACCCATCCTTCCCTCTGTTGCTCACACAGCCGAGGCCGGCACCGGGGGCCAGAGCAAAAACTTTCCCTCACACAACAGAAGGATTAGAGAGAGGGGGGGGGGGGCACTGACTCCTTCAGCAGCAACTCGCAGGGCTGAAATTCTCGTGACTCTCTGGCACCCGGAGCCCCCAGACCAGCAGTTTCCTTGTGGCGATCATGCATGGCCCACGAGCGGGGACTATGCAGTGCCTGCGTAGTCCCCGCTCGTATTCATGTATATGTTTGGAAGCTACCTAGGATTTTAGATTAGTGGCATATACATTTTTAAGTAAAGTATACTAAATTTATGCAAATAATGCTGCAATGAATCTCCGCACATGGCCCTTCATCACCCTCAGGCTGCCCCTGGGAGGAAGTACATGGGGGGGGGGGGGAGTGGGCACCGGGAGGTGGAGGAAAGCAGAAACCTCAGATTGGGACCAGCATGATCAAGAATAAAATGGTCAGACAACAAAGGTAGAAGAGAATTTTATTTTCAATTTAATGAACAGTCTTGGTGCTATCTTTATATTTTATAAACTACAGGGAAATGCCTCTCTTTCTATTTCTCTAGCATTGCATTGTATGCAGAATCTGACTTTTTAGGATTGCTGTTTAATTTTTAGCTACATATGTTTATTATTAGGCTATGGTCACTTATTCTATACTTTGGTGAGGGTCTGTGTTCTGCATTTGTGGCCAAGGCCAGGTGTTCTGTTAACATGGAGTTTGTACGTAGGGATCTGTTCTCTAGTAATCTGAATCGTTTCAGCTTTTCAAATAGGTGTTTGGATGTTCCAGGGCCCGCTGCAGTTTTTACAGTTATGCTTTTACTCTGGGTAGGCTCCTTATGTGAGTGTTGGAAGTTGAGCTGGTATGGTATGGTAGGTTTGCTCTACAGATCCTCAGTGACTTTGTTGTAGGGTTTTGTATTAGTTCACAATATGCCTGGCACTGGAGAATGTTTGTTAGTGAGATGATTGGAATCTGATTTTTTTTTTTAAGATACTGAGTTCTGTGGGTGAATGTCCTAGTTCTGCTCTGCACCCATTGTTGAGGGAGGGGGTTCTGTTAATGCAAAATATATGTTCAAAAAGAAAAAGCAAGAACCATAATGCACTTTATAACAACAAAATAAACATGAATTATAATTTGGTGTTATAAACAGTGCAGTTCTCGCTCTTTGTTTTAGTTCCTTGTGTGTAAGCATCTTGCATTTCCTCCACATTATCTAATCGGCTTTTTGGTTTGGTTCAGTCCCTGACTGGAATTTTAAGAAAGCGCCTCCCCTACTCTTGGGGGGGGCGCCGCCATCTCATCCCTCGCCTTAGGCAGCAGATTGCCTTGAGCCACCCCTGGATTTACCTCCCCAGTCTTTGGAGAGGCAACTTTATTGTGACTTTTTTGCTAGAATCTGATATAGATTGTGTCGGTATTTTTTCCTAAAATGGACACTACGTTTTTGGGACAGATCATTAGAATATATCCGGATCTTTCATTTGAAACACAGTTGTCATTGACAATTTCTTGATTTGAAAGCTCAGTTTGTGTTGGGTGCTAGTTCTTACTTAATTATCCTTGCCAATGCAGAATTAAATATTTGTTGAATCTGTACGAATTTTTTCAGTCCAAACCAATGTAATTCATTCATGAGAAGTTAGCAATTTAAGATCAGAGTCTGAAGATGCAAATGTTTCTTAATGTATGGGGTGGGTCAGTATTTCAGCTTTTCTATTATTTGGTCGTGCTCCTTGGGCGAGCTCCTTGGGGCGAGTCCTGCAAGTCCAGTGATCCGGCGTCCCACTTGCCTTACTATTCCTCTGAAGCCGACTCTCAGGATTTTGTCGTCGTTAGTCCCTCTGTCGTCAGTGTTCTTTCCAGATACTCCGCCTGCTCCTTGCTCTTCTTCTGTCTCAGCTGTCTCCCTGCGCCATGTCTGCTATCCCTGTTCTATGGGGCTGGAGGCCTCTGCCCCCTCCCTCTTCCTATCCGACCCCACCGTATACCGCCCCGCATCCCTCCTCCAATCTTATTTCCTGTTCTTCTTCTCTAGAGTCTTCTGCCTCTCCTCTCTCCTGTGCCCCTCCCCCTTCCCCCGCGCGGCTTCTTTTCCTCCAGGTGGCCCTGATAAACTGTCGCTCCCTCTGGTCCAAGTCCATGCTCATTCAAGACCTTATACTACAGCATTCTCTGGGTATCTTGTTCCTCACAGAGACCTGGCTCAGGGAGGGTGAGGAGCCTCTCCTGAATCGCTGTCTTCCCCTGGGCTATTCCTCCTTCGCGACATCTCGCCGGGGTAGGATTGGTAGGGGGGTTGCGGTGATTTTCCGCTCCTCCCGCCCCCTGTGTGAGATTTTCCCTATTCCTTTCTCTTACTCAGAGACCCTGCTGCTCTGTTTAGGGACTCCAACCCCTATTCATCTGCTTCTTCTCTATGTTCCCCCAGTGCTGTCCTCTCCTCAATGGGATTCTGTCCTATCAATCATATCCGAAGCTTCCCTTAGGTACCAACATTTTCTGCTCCTAGGCGACTTCAATGTCCATGTCGATGCTCCCACCTCTCAACGTGATCTCTCTTTTCTTTTGTTGCTTTCTGACCTTTCCCTTCAACAACTTGTCCGTGTCCCTACGCACTCTGCAGGTCACATATTAGATCTGGTTATTGTTCGCCAGTCTTCGCTCATTACTCCCTCATCCTTCTCTGCTTCGCCCCTTCCCTGGCTGATCATCTTTGCGTCCATTTCTCCTTTTCCTGTCCTTCCCTCCCCCCCTCCTCAGCTCCGCCCTCGAGCCTCCCGGTCCGTCGCCTCACCCCTCATTCACTTCCTCAGTTTCTGCCCTCGGATGAACTTTTTCCCACCGATTTTCACCTACTCCCAGTGGATCTCCAAGCTCAATGCTGGGATTCCACTCTCCTGTCGGCTTTGGATAAGGTCATTCCCCTGCAGTCTCTCTCCATCACCCGGCGTCGCCCCACCTCCCCTTGGTTCTATCCCGGCCTACTACTCCATCGCGCTCACCTCCGTCGGGCTCTGCGCCACTGGCGTAAATGTCCCATCCCAGCCACCCTGTCATATTTCCATCATTGCCATACCCATTATCGCTCTCTTCTTAGTTCAGCCAAGAAGAACCACTTTGATAAGCTTATTTCCTCCTCAGAGAATTCCACATGACAATTATACTGTATCCTTCATTCCCTTTCTGCTCCTTCGCTTCCCTCCGTCTCTGATACTACTACTCCCACCACTTTCTCCATCTCCAGTCCCGCTCCTTCCATTCTGGCTTCGCATTTCGCCTCTAAGGTTCAATCTACCCGGCAACTTTTTCCCGCTTGCCCCCCCTCTTTCCCCTCCCCTCTCTCTTCTACCACCCCAGTTCCCTCAAGTATCCCTCCCCTCTCCCACCGCTGGTCTGCTTTCCAACCCATCACTCTCCCAGAATTGACTAAGGTTCTTAAAGCTACTCGGAAAACCACCTGCCCTTCGGACCCTAGCCCCTCACAGTGGCTTTCTGAGCCCTCACTAGCCCTGCTTCTTTCTATCTTTAACAATAGCCTACTGACCGGTTCCTTCCCTTCACGTTGGAAACACGCCTTAATCCGCCCTCTTTTGAAGAAAGCTTCCCTGGATCCCTCTATTCCCTCGAACTTGCGCCCCATTTCTAGTCTCCCCTTTCTGTCTAAACCTCTTGAACGTCTGGTTTTCTCTCAGCTCTCCGCTCATCTTGAGAGTGACTTCTCTGGTTCTTCACCCCCGTCAATCCGGTTTCCGTCCAGGTCACAGCACTGAATCTATTCTCATTTCCTTTCTCAATGAATTGCATGTTGCGCACGATCACAGTTCAATATCCATAGCTGTCTCTTTAGATCTGTCTGCTGCTTTTGATGTTGTTGATCACCGCACGCTTCTATCATGACTTGACACTATTGGTCTCTCAGGTTCAGTCCTTCACTGGTTTCACTCTTTTCTTTTCAACCGGTCCTTCTCAGTACTTTCTGGCTCCGACTCTTCTCCCTCAACCCCTCTTCACTGTGGTGTCCCACAGGCCTCTGTGCTAGCTCCCCTTCTGTTTATCATTTTCCTGGCCCCCCTAGCTCTGCTCATCCAGCAACATGGTATCTCGGCGTATTATTACGCCGATGATATCATCCTTCTTTTCCAAACTAGTTCACTTACTCCCGATATTGGTCCCCTCAATGTCCGTCTCTCCGCTGTCTCCTCCTGGTTCTCAGAAAACTTCCTTCACGTCAATTTGTCAAAAGCTTTGGCTATTTGGTTTACTGCTGGTGCTCCTGTCCCCCCCCCCCCCCTCATCCCCTCTCTCTCTGCTGATCCCATTCCCCTTGTTTCTTCACTATGTTATCTTGGTTTCACCTTGGATTCCGCCCTAACCTTCAAAGACCACATTTCTTCCGTTGTTCAACGTTCCTTCTGTACATTGAGGCAACTCCGCGCTGTTCACTCTTTTCTCTCCCCCTCTTCTCTGACCACACTGCTTCTTTCTCTTGTCGTTTCTTGTTTAGACTACTGCAATGCATCTTTAGCCGGGCTTCCTCTTACTCAACTTCGCAGGCTTCAACTGGTTCACCACACAGCTGCTCGTTTCTTGACTCACACCTCCCGATTCGCTCACGTCACCCCCCTTCTTATTCGCTTACACTGGCTGCCTATTCCTTTTCGAATCCAATACAAGATCATTACTTTTGTGCACAGATCCCTCCATACCGGTATCCCACGCTATCTCTCAGACTTACATAAGAACATAAGATATGCCATACTGGGTCAGACCAAGGTCCATCAAGCCCAGTATTCTGTTTCCAACAGTGGCCAATCTAGGTCATATGTACCTAGCAGTTTCCCCAAGGGACACAGATTCCACAATGCTTGTATTGGTTCAAGCATTGATATCCTGGGTCCCTTCTTAATAATGGTTTATGGACCTTTCCTCCAGGAACTTGTCCAAACCTTTTTTAAACCCAGCTACACTAACAGCCTTTACTACATCCTCCGGTAACAAATTCCAGAGTTTGATTACACGTTGAGTGAAAAAATATTTTCTTTTATTAGTCTTAAATAGTTTACCCTGTAGCTTCATTGCATGTCCCCTAGTCTTTCTATATTCTGATAAGGTAAACAATCGATCTACGTTTACCCGTTCCACTCCGTTCATTAATTTATAGACTTCTATCATATCTCCCCTCAGCCGTCTCTTTTCCAGGTTAAAGAGCCCTAACCTTTTTAGCCTTTCTTCATAGGAGTATCCTTCCATCCCTTTACCATTTTGGTGGCTCTTCTCTGAACCTTTTCTAAAATCGCTATATCCTTTTTAAGATACGGCAACCAGAATTGCACACAATATTCAAGGTGCGGTCTCACCATGGAACGATATAGAGGCATTATAATATCTTTTGTTTTATTTTCCATTCCTTTCCTTATCATACCTAGCATTCTATTTGCTCTCTTGGCCGCTGCTGCACACTGGGCTGAGAGTTTTAACATGGTATCCACAATGACGCCTCAATCTTTTTCCTGGGTGGTAGTTCCTAATGTGGAACCTTGCATCGTGTAACCATAGTTTGGGTTGTTCTTCCCTAGGTGCATAACCTTGCACTTGTCCACATTAAATTTCATCTGCCATTTTGATGCCCAGTCTTCAAATTTATCAAGATCCTCTTGCAATTTTCCACAATCCTCTTGGGTTTTAACAACTTTAAATAGTTTTGTGTCATCTGCAAATTTGATAACCTCACTCATTATTCCACATTCCAGGTCATTTATGAATATGTCAAAAAGCAGCGGACCCAGCACAGATCCCTGGTACACCACTATTCACCTTTCTCCATTGGGAAAATTGGCCATTTAGCCCTACCCTCTGCTTTCTATCTTTTAACCAGTTCCTGATCCACAATAGTACACTGCCTCCTATCCCATGACTCTTTAGTTTTGCCAAAGGTCTCTCATGAGGGATCTTGTCAAAGGCTTTCTGAAAGTCCAGATACACAATATCAACCGACTCACCTTTGTCCACCTGTTTATTCACACCTTCAAAAAAAACATAACAGATTAGTAAGACAAGATCTTCCTTGTCTAAAGCCATGTTGGCTATCTCCCATTAAGCCATGACTATCTGCATGATGAATAATTTTGTTCTTTATAATGGTTTCTATCATTTTTCCCGGTACTTTGTGTCAGTCTCACCGGTCTGTAGTTTCCCGGATCACCCCTGGAACCCTTTTTAAAAATTGGCATTACATTGGCGATCCTCCAATCTTCAAGTATTACAGATAATTTTAATGATAGTTCACAGATTACTAATAGCAGGTCTTCAATCTCATATTTCAGTTCTTTCAACACCCTTGGATGTATAACATCCAGCCCAGGTGATTTGCTACTCTTCAGTTTATCTAAGAGTTGTAATATATCTTCCCAATGTATCGATATTTCCTTCAATTCTTCTGCACCTTTAAATACCACTTCAGTCATCGGTAACATCCCTACATCTTCCTCAGTAAAGACCGAAGCAAAGAATTCATTCAGTCTCTCCGCTATCGCCTTGTCGCCTCTTAGTGCTCCTTTAACCCCTTTATCATCTAATGGACCAACTGACTCTCTCACAGGTTTTTTGCTATGAATGTACTTGAAGGACTAGAAAGGGGGGCTGTTACTTCTGGAGAGAAATCTGAAATTGTGAGTATATACTTCTGGGAATTTTTCTGAAAGGAATTTTTTTCTTTTAAAGCTAATTAATCTGTGAACCCACTATTTTTTGTTAAATCAGTCAGGGCCTTGTAGCAACAGTTTAAGATTCAATTTAAAACACAGAAGAGAACTTTCTGGTTACCTTTCATACCCAGTAGAGAGCTGTAGTTTAAATTTCATAGTCACTCAGGGCCTAGCGTCAGCAAAGTACTTTTATTTTCAATTTAAAACACAGAAGAGAGCTTTCTGGTTAACTTTAGAATCCAGCAGAGAGCTTGTAGTTTAAATTTCATAGTCACTCAGGGCCTAGCATCAGCTAAGTACTTTTAGTTTCAAATTAAAACACAGAAGAGAGCTTTCTGGTTAACTTTAGAATCCAGCAGAGAGCTTGTAGTTTAAATTTCATAATAGGTTAGAGCCTAGCAGCAGCAAAGAGCTATAATTTAAATCAAATCAGAATATAGCTTACCTCAGCAGCACAGGACAGGGTACTGTGTAGCAGCCCTCTTTTAATAAGTGTTATATCCCTCCCTCCCTCCCCACACCCACCCTCCCCTGGGATAATCACAGCTTTATAGGTACTTGCACAACTTAAAAGACAGGAGGTGCTCTCAGGTGAAGCTCATTACCCAAATCAGTCATACACTAAGGACCTGAGATTAATTAAGCTTCAGGTGAACAAGGTATATTAAACTTATTAGGTACAGTTTTAGTGGTATAAATATCCATAGCACCCTTTAGCACGTAAAGAACTTAAAGATCTAAACACAAACTTAAAACTAAGATGCAGACAGCAGTCCAGCAGCGGGATGTGGGCTTTCCAGTCTTTTGCATTGAGTGTCACATGTATGATTTTCTCCCAGCTGGTGAGAGGTCTTATGTGTGCACTAGGTGCAAGGAGCTCTTTGCTCTCTGGGAACAAGTCCGTTCTCTAGAGGCTAAAGTAGCAGACTTGGAAAGCATAAGACAGACAGAGAGGTACATAGACGAGACCTACAGGGATATAGTCCTGAAGTCCCACCTCCAGTCTAGCAGCATCCCTGTTGCCATGGAGGAGAGAGGTCACGTGACAGGAGAGCATCACCCTGGTGTGGCAGGAAGTGATCCTGTAACTAGGACCTGTCCTCCAGGTGATGTAAACCCCTCTCGCACCGAGGAGGTTTCTACAGGGCCACGTGCCCATGAGGGAAGGGTTAGGACAGCAGTTATAGTTGGTGATTCGATCATTAGGCATGTAGATAGCTGGGTGGCTGGTGGACGTGAGGATAGCCTGGTAACATGCCTGCCTGATGCGAAGGTAGCGGACCTCACGCGCCACCTAGATAAGGTCTTAGATAGTGCTGGGGAGGAGTCTGCTGTCTTCGTACATGTCGGTACCAATGACATAGGAAAATGTGGTAGGGAGGTTCTGGAAGCTAAATTTAGGCTTTTAGGTAGGAAGTTGAAATCCAGAACGTCCAGGGTAGCATTCTCCGAAATGCTTCCCGTTCCATGCGCAGGACCCAAAAGGCAGGCAGAGCTCCGGAGTCTCAATGCATGGATGAGACAATGGTGCAGAGATGAGGGGTTTGGATTTGTTAGGAACTGGGGAACATTCTGGGGAAAGGAGGGGCTCTTCCGAAGGGATGGGCTTCACCTTAACCGGGATGGAACCAGGCTGCTGGCATTAACCTTTAAAAAGGAGATAGAGCAGCTTTTAAACTAGATAATAGGGGAAAGCCGACAGTCGCCCAAGAGCGCATGGTTCCGAAGAATGTATCCTTGAAGGATACTACAAAAAGCAGAGAGGTTCCAAAAAAGAGTAAAGTAGCCCAAATGCCCTCGAGTATGGAGCAGACAGAGCTTAAAGATCCCAAATTACCCATGTCTACCAATAGCCAAATTAATATGAATAAAATACAGTCTCTAAAATGCTTGTATGCAAATGCTAGAAGTCTAAAAAACAAGATGGGAGAGTTAGAATATATAGCACTAAACGAGAGGTTAGATATGATTGGAATATCAGAGACATGGTGGAAGGAGGACAACCAGTGGGACACTGTGATACCTGGGTACAAATTATATCGTAATGATAGAGCTGATCAAATTGGTGGAGGGGTTGCGCTCTATGTTAGAGAGGGCATTGAGTCAGAAAGGATTAAAGTTTTGCAAGAAACAAAATTTGCTGTAGAATCCTATGGATTGAAATTCCATGTAAAAAGGGGAAGGCGATGGCAGTGGGGGTGTACTATCGTCCGCCTGGCCAGAATGAACAAATGGATGATGAAATGCTCAAAGAAATCAAGGAAGCTAGCAAAAGTTACAGTGCAGTAATAATAATGGGTGATTTCAATTACCCCGGCATCGACTGGGTCAGTGTCACAGCAGGACATGCTAGGGAGATAAAGTTCCTAGATGAAATAAATGACTGCTTCTTGGAGCAGCTGGTTCATGAACCAACCAGAGGGGAAGCCATATTAGACCTAGTCCTTAGTGGAACACCAGATCTACTGCAAGAGATAAGGGTATTGGGGCCACTTGGCAATAGTGATCATAGCATGATCGCCTTTGATTTAATTAGTGGAGGAGGGATAGTAAGGAAATCCACAGTACTACCCTTTAACTTTCGAAAGAGAGACTATGATAAAATGAGGAAAACAGTTAAGAAAAAACTAAAAGGAGCAGTTGCAAAGGTTAAAGACGTACATCAAGCTTGGATGTTGTTGAAAAATACTATCTTGGAAGCCCAGACCAGCTGTATTCCACGCTTTAAGAAAAGTGGAAGAAAGTCCAAAAAACTGCCAGCATGGTTTAAAGGTGAGGTCAGAGAGGCTGTTGTTGCCAAAAAAGCATCTTTCAGGAAATGGAAAAAAGAGCCAAATGACGAAACCTGGAAACAGCACAAGCACTGGCAAGTCAAATGAAAGGCATTGATAAGGCAGGCAAAGAGAGAATTTGAGAAGAAGCTTGCTGCGGAAGCAAAAACACGAAATAAAGACCTTTTCAAGTACATTCGTAGCAAAAAACCTGTGAGAGAGTCAGTTGGTCCATTAGATGATAAAGGGGTTAAGGGAGCACTAAGAGGCGACAAGGCGATAGCGGAGAGACTGAATGAATTCTTTGCTTCGGTCTTTACTGAGGAAGATGTAGGGATGTTACCCATGACTGAAGTGGTATTTAAAGGTGCGGAAGAATTGAAGGAAATATCGATACATCGGGAAGATGTCTTACAACTATTAGATAAACTGAAGAGTAGCAAATCACCTGGGCTGGATGGTATACATCCAAGGGTGTTGAAAGAACTGAAATATGAGATTGCAGACCTGCTATTAGTAATCTGTGAACTATCATTAAAATCATCTCTAATATCTGAAGATTGGAGGATCGCCAATGTAACACCAATTTTTAAAAAGGGTTCCAGGGGTGATCCGGGAAACTACAGACCGGTGAGCCTGACGTCAGTACCGGGAAAAATGGTAGAAACCATCATAAAGAATAAAATTACTCAGCATGTAGATAGTCACGACCTAATGGGAGACAGCCAACATGGCTTTAGAGAAGGAAGATCTTGTCTTACTAATCTGTTATGTTTTTTTGAAGGAGTGAATAAACAGGTGGACAAAGGTGAGTCGGTTGATATTGTGTATCTGGACTTTCAGAAAGCCTTTGACAAGGTCCCTCATGAGAGACTTTTGGCAAAACTAAAGAGTCATGGGATATGAGGCAGTGTACTATTGTGGATCAGGAACTGGTTAAAAGATAGAAAGCAGAGGGTAGGGCTAAATGGCCAATTTTCCCAATGGAGAAAAGTGAATAGTGGTGTACCCCAGGGATCTGTGCTGGGTCCACTGCTTTTTGACATATTCATAAATGACCTGGAAAGTGGAATAACGAGTGAGGTTATCAAATTTGCAGATGACACAAAACTATTTAAAGTTGTTAAAACCCAAGAGGATTGTGAAAAATTGCAAGAGGATCTTGATAAATTGGAAGACTGGGCATCAAATTGGCAGATGAAATTTAATGTGGACAAGTGCAAGGTTATGCACCTAGGGAAGAACAACCCAAACTATGGTTACACGATGCAAGGTTCCACATTAGGAACCACCACCCAGGAAAAAGATTTAGGCGTCATTGTGGATACCATGTTAAAACCCTCGGCCCAGTGTGCAGCGGCAGCCAAGAGAGCAAATAGAATGCTAGGTATGATAAGGAAAGGAATGGAAAATAAAACAAAAGATATTATAATGCCTCTATATCGTTCCATGGTGAGACCGCACCTTGAATATTGTGTGCAATTCTGGTCGCCGTATCTTAAAAAGGATATAGCGATTTTAGAAAAGGTTCAGAGAAGAGCCACCAAAATGGTAAAGGGGATGGAAGGATACTCTTATGAGGAAAGTCTAAAAAGGTTAGGGCTCTTTAACCTGGAAAAGAGACGGCTGAGGGGAGATATGATAGAAGTCTATAAATTAATGAACGGAGTGGAACGGGTAAACGTAGATCGATTGTTTACGTTATCAGAATATAGAAAGACTAGGGGACATGCAATGAAGCTACAGGGTAAACTATTTAAGACTAATAAAAGAAAATATTTTTTCATTCAACGTGTAATCAAACTCTGGAATTTGTTACCGGAGGATGTAGTAAAGGCTGTTAGTGTAGCTGGGTTTAAAAAAGGTTTGGACAAGTTCCTGGAGGAAAGGTCCATAAACCATTATTAAGAAGTGACCGAAGATATCAATGCTTGACCCAGTACAAGCATTGTGGAACTTGTGTCTCTTGGGGAAACTGCTAGGTACATATGACCTAGATTGGCCACTGTTGGAAACAGAATACTGGGCTTGATGGACCTTGGTCTGACCCAGTATGGCATATCTTATGTTCTTATGTTCTTAAGTGGAAGTAAGGATGTGGTTGAAAACTACAGGCTGGTTTTATTGGAAAAGCTGCTGAAAGAGAAAATAGTGAGGTTTCTAGAGTCCAGCGGATTACAGGATCCGAGGCAGCATGGATTCACCAGAGGCAGGTCTTGTCAGACAAATCTGATTGATTTCGTTGAATGGGTGACCAGGGAGTTGGACCGAGGGAGAGCCCTAGATGTGGTGTATTTAGATTTCAGTAAAGCCTTTGACACTGTTCCTCACAGGCGACTTATAAACAAACTGAGCACCCTAGGGATGGACTCTAAAGTTACTGCTTGGGTTAGAAATTGGTTGGGTGGGAGGCGACAAAGAGTACAGGTAAATGGAGCTCACTCTGAGGAGAAGAATGTTATCAGTGGTGTGCCCCAGGGATCTGTCCTTGGTCCGATTCTTTTTAACATCTTTGTGAGTGACATAGCGGATGGGCTGTCAGGTAAGGTTTGCCTCTTTGCGGATGATACCAAAATCTGCAATAGAGTAGACACCCAGGAAGGTGTAGATAACATGAGGAGGGATCTAGCTAAGCTTGAAAAATGGTCTAGAATTTGGAAGCTGGGATTTAATGTTAAAAAATGTAAGGTCATGCATTTGGGCTGCAGCAATCCAAGGGAGCAATATAGTATAGGGGGTGAAGTACTTCTGTCCACTAAAGAAGAGCGGGACCTAGGCGTGGTTGTGTCTGATGATCTTAAAGTAGCTAAACAGGTAGAAAAGGCGACGGCAAAAGCTAGAAGGATGCTTGGGTGCATACGGAGAGGAATAACTAGCAGAAAAAAGAGGTGATAATGCCTCTGTATAAGTCTTTGGTGCGACCTCATTTGGAGTATAGTGTGCAATTCTGGAGACCGCACCTTCAAAAGGATGTGAACAGGATGGAGTCGGTGCAGAGGGTGGCTACTAAAATGATTAGTGGTCTTCATTATAAAGCATATGAGGACAGACTTAAGGATCTTAATATGTACACCTTAGAGGAAAGGCGGGATAGAGGTAATATGATTGAGATGTTTAAATACCTCCGTGGTATAAATGTTCAGGGAGAGAGCCTCTGTCAATTGAATGCAAGTTCTGCTACGAGGGGACATGGGATGAGGGTGAAGGGAGATAGATTCAGGAGTGATATGCGGAAATATTTCTTTACGGAAAGAGTAGTGGATCCGTGGAATAGTCTCCCAGTGGAGGTGGTAGAGATGAGGACAGTAACTGAATTCAAAAAAGCATGGGACAAACACAGAGGATCTCTAAAGGTAAAAAGGGGACTGTTGTAGTTGTTGATATGGAAGGACAGACTAGATAGCTATGTGGTCTTTTTCTGTCGTCATATTTCTATGTTTCTACGATACTGTCTGCGCACATAGATGACAGCCCAGGCATGGGTGTACTCACAAGATGTTGGTTCATAGGGCCCTTAACCGCCGACTACGGCTCCCACCCTTTCTTCTTTGCTTTCTGCTTACCCATGTCTGGCTGTGAGGGAAGGCAGCGTTAGCCCTCTGAAGCGCCTCTGGTGGCTACACACCACGGTACTCACTGAAATTTAAATCGCCCAGCACTGAGGAAGGAGTAACTGTGGTCCAATCAAGTGCAAGGGTGGACTTACCGCTGCTTGAGTATCTCCCAATGCAAGCAATTAGTCCCACTAGTGCCTCGTATCATCTGTTTTCATGGGTAGTTGACATAGGCACCACACCGTCAGTGTGAGGAGCAGCTTCGGGGATGCACATTTTTTTTTTTTTGAAAATTTATTTTCAGTTTTCAAATACAGACCATATAATAATACATGTCAACCATCATAACCAACAACCTAGCACACCTACCCCCCCCCCCATCTACCCTCCCTCCCGAATGTCCAACTTACCTCCCCCTCCCCCCTTACATCTCCTTTTGGTACCACTCAGAACCTGTGCATAATACGTTAAGACATTAATACAATACAATGACCATTACTTCGCCTTTGCCACAAAGTCATCTAAATAACTCCATTTACACTTCTGCAAACTCCCGGTGTCCAAATCCCGCCCAACAGATGTCCGGAAATTTTTTTTATGAATCGATGCAAGACAGGATCGATCACATTCTTTCTCGAAATTGGCATACAAACAGAATAAATTCCACCAGTGAAGAACATCCAGTTTTGAGGAATCTTTCCAACAACTGAAAATCAGTTTTATGGCAATAGCCATCATAAAATTAAACAAAAATCTTCTATCTTTAGTTACTAGCACATTCACATCCGTTGAACGCATGATAACGGTTTGCCAAGTAAGTTGTTCTTGAATACAAAGAACCTGCTGAATCTTATCCCAGACTCTAGACCAGAAAAATTGAACGTGAGGGCAATCAAACAACATATGCCACAGCGTGGCCGGCCTTTGATGACAAGTCCAGCAAGCGTTCTGGGTTTCCTTATTCCATTTGGATAACTTTACAGGGGTAATATGAGCTCTATGGATTAAAAAATAGAGAGACTGAGTGATCCCGGCCTCCCGTGACACTCTGTTCACCTGCCGCCAAATCCGTTCCCAGGCGGCCGCTGAAACATGAAACTCTAAATCACTGTCCCATGTCTTTTCAAGCCCTACTAATCGATGGGGGGAACAGTCCCGTAAAATAGCATAAAACCGAGAAGCAACCCCCTTCCCAAAGCTACACTCTGCCACCGCTTTTTGTAATTCCCACTCCGAAGAAAGAAATGGTGCTTTTACCTTCGCCTTTGACAAACAATGCATCAATTGCAGCCATTGGAAATAACAGACATTCGGCACTCCAAACTCCTGCTGCAACTCCGAGAATGATTTCCAGCGCGAGGGAGTCGCTAAATGTCCCAATGTCCAAATTCCACTAGTTTGCCAAATTTCCCAGGAGACAACTCGCTGACCAATTTTAAAGCAGGTATTATACCAAATGGCGTTTGTCGTGAGAAGGCATTATCCTGGCCCGAAAGCTGTTCTAAGGCGAGAAAAGCCTCCTGTGTAGAAATCATTACTCTACCTAGTGGGAAGGAGTCTGGCCATTTCATGCCCAATAAATTTAAAATGGGGATTGGGGCTGCTATTCGTTTTTCCACCTCCAACCAAGTGGGGATCCCATACTGGTGATCTGTAAAAGACCATACAGCACCTTGCTTAAGGCGAAACGCATAATGACAGTTCCTAAAATCAGGAAATTGAACCCCCCCTTGAACCTTCTTTGCCTTTAACTTGCAGGTCGCAATTTTGGGAGGCTTACCTTGCCACAAAAAGTTAACTAACTGACGTTCAATAGAACGATAAACCTTGAGAGGGAAGCTCACCGAAAGCATTTCCAGAACATAGTTAATCTTCGGTGTCAAAACCATTTTAATGGACTCTAGTCTGCCCCACCATGTTAAATGTAACGGGGACCACTGTTTAGCAAAGGATTGGACCATCTCAACCAAAACTTTAGAGTTAGTATCGATTAAATCATCCAAGGGGCTTGTTTACAAAGCCGCGGTAGCGGTTTGCGATCGTAATCGGAGCCGCGGCCCCATTGATTTCAATGGGGCCGCGGCTGCGATCGCGATCGCGAACCACTACCGCGGCTTTGTAAACAAGCCCCCAAGTCTCTCATAAAGCGCACACCTAAGTATTTGACTTCTGCAGGGGCCCACACAAAGGGGTGAGAGCCCAGCATAGATTGAAAGGTCCACCTATTTAGGGGGAAAGCTACGGATTTAGACCAGTTTATTTTATAACCAGATAGTCTGGAATAAGTATCGAAAAAATTTAACAGGCTGCCGATGGAGGAAGGGAGTACGAAAAGCAACAGATCATCAGCATAAACTGAGATTTTGACTTCCAGATCACCTATCTTGACACCAGAAATCTCTTTTTGGGAGCGGATTAGAAGCATCAGGGGTTCGAGTGCTAAGTTAAATAATAAGGGTGAGAGGGGGCAACCTTGTCTGGTTCCCCTATGCAGTAGTAAAGGGGAAGAAAGAGAACCATTAGCAAAAATACGAGCAGTTGGGTTTGTATATAAGACCTGAATTAAATGTAAAAGTTTTCACCGAAGCCAAACCATCTTAATGTCTGAAACAAAAAGGCCCATTCCAGACGATCAAAGGCCTTTTTGGCGTCTAATGATAAGCCTATCACTGGATCAACCTGATTCCCTGCAATAAGGAATAGATTTAAGAGAAGCCGCGCATTATCTGACGTGGCTCTACCCGTCATAAAACCGCATTGATCAGGATGAACAAGATCTAACATGACTTTTGATAGCCTTTTCGCCAGAATGGAAGCATAAAGCTTGTAGTCAGCATTTAATAAAGAGATTGGCCGGTAGTTCTCGACTTTCTGCGAATCTCTGCCCGGCTTAGGAATTACCACAATAGTTGCATCATTGAACGCACCAATTGCGGGCGATTGGGCATCCAGAAGGCCGAAATAGTCCAACATATGTGGAATCAACTCATTCGCGAAGACTTGATAAAATTCACAAGGGATACCATCTGGGCCTACCGCCTTCCCCGATTTCCCAGCATTAATAGCATCTTTAATCTCTCCAACTGTTATATCAGTTTCAAGCTCCCTAAGCTGAGTATCATAGAGTGTAGGATGGGAGATGTGGCCAAAGGTAGCTTGAAAGTCATCTGCCTTCATTTGGGACTCAGACGCATATAGATTGGCGTAAAAACGGCGCAAGGCCTCTACAATATCTGAGCTCTTTGTTAAAATCTCCTGCATATCCCCTTTGAGAACTTCTATTCTGGTCTGGGCTGCACGGGGTGTCAAGGTCTGAGCCAGCAATCTTCCTGACTTATTAGCTTCTACATAATATCGAGATTTCTGGTGCAAAATCTGCTGCAACGCCTCCGCACTTAAAATTTGATTGTATTGACACCTCAACCTCTGGAGGCGAAGCAGTATACCAGGATCAGTTCTGGAGATCAGCAACCGCTCACCTGCTTTAATTTGTGAGTCCAAGGCAGCTAGTTTGGCTTTCCTTGCCCTATACAATGAGATGGAATAACTAGTAATTTTGGCCCGAATGGTAGCCTTAAATCCCTCCCACCAGGCCCAACCTGACGTTTCTCCCAAAAGGTTCACTTCAAAATACTCTCTGATTGCCTGTCTGATGTGATCACAAAACCCTCTATCGCCCAAAAGGGATCTATTAAAAAAGAATCTCGACCTGAGAGCTTCCTGCTCCCCCAAGGATAGAGAAAAGGTAATGGCCGCATGGTCAGATATTTGAGTCGGTTTTATATGAGACTGCGTAACCGCAGGAATTAAAGTTTTGGCAACTAAAAAATAACACAGGTACACTACCAAAAAACTGCCTCCAGTTTTGCAACTGATTCCTATAGATTTTGGGGTGCTGAATCCAGGAAAAATAGCCAAAATGTTCCATCACGTCACGTTTTCTTGCAAAATTAGATTTCTTACCCATATAAGGAATGTTCACATAATTTCTTTTTAGCCGACTGCAGTTTATTTTCTTGGCCCAAAATAGAGGTTGTAATGGTTAACTAACTAGAAACACTCCCTCATGATATTTTAGAGTGTTTTGTATTCATTTTATACATTAACAGGACAATTGGGAGGCGGGGGGCTAAATCCAGTACTCGCGCTGGCGCATGTTCTTTCCTGTTCGCCTCGCCTCGTTCGCTCGCTCAAACACGGTGGTTGCGACATGAACGTTCCTGTCAAATTTCAGTTTCTTGCAAGTTCATTATTACCTTTTGTTTGCTCAGTCGTAATCCAGCTTTATTCCGAAGTGGTTCACTACAGTTGTAGTTTGCAGTGCTGTGTATTTGTGATGGCTCACAGAGCCAGAGGTTGCGTCAACTCTCCGGACAGTTTTTGTTTTATTTGTGGGGAATATACCGTAAAAAAGCGGCAGAGGAACATTTCTGCATTTATTAAAAAAGTATATTTCGCCTATTTCGGTTTGAAGTTAGGCGATCAAGACAAACCGTGGGCTCCTCACAAAGTGTGCAAGACATGTGAGGAAGATCTACGCTTATGGATGAAAGGTAAAAAACAAGCATTTCGTTTCGGAATACCTATGATGTGGCGTGAACAAAGAGACCACAGCAGTGACTGCTATTTTTGCTCTTGCATTGTGAAGGGATACAACTTAAAAAATAAGAACGTAATAAGTTACCCCAACCTTCCCTCAGCAATTAGGCCTATGCCTCATAGCAACGAAGTACCTGTGCCTGAACCACCAAAATCTTTGGATCATATTTGTGTGGACGGTTCTGATCATGATGAGACTCATCAGATGGCTTTTCCCGATGAGTCCAGTACTTCCGAGTTTGAAACTGAACCAGATCCGAAACCTGAACTTTTCTCTCAAGCTGAATTGAATGATTTAGTCCGGGATTTAGGACTCCCAAAAGATGCTGCCCAACTGCTAGGTTCTCGGCTTAAACAGAAAAATCTATTGTCACCAGGAACAACTTTTTATTGGTACCGCAACCGCGAGACACAATTTTTGAAGTATTTCAGCAAAGAGGAAGATTTGGTATTTTGCAACGATATATACGGAGTGATGGAAAAGTTTAAACTCAAGTATGATCCTGCTGAATGGCGGCTGTTCATTGATTCATCAAAAGACAGCATAAAAGGTGTTCTTCTTCATAATGGCAACACATTCGCTTCAGTTCCTATTGCTCACTCTGTTATTCTCCAAGAAAAATACGAGAATTTGGCCCTGATTCTTCAGAAGATTCGTTATGATGAGCATAAGTGGATGATTTGTGGAGACTTTAAAATTCTATCCATGCTATTAGGGCAGCAATCCGGTTTCACCAAATATCCCTGCTTCCTTTGCTTGTGGGATAGCTGGGCCCGCGACCTACACTGGGGGAAAAAAGACTGGCCAATTCGGGAGTATTTGAGACCCGGTGAGAAAAATGTTCTTCATGAGAGCTTGGTACCTCGTGATAAAATTCTATTACCACCTCTCCACATTAAGTTGGGTCTCATTAAGCAATTCATCAAGTCCCTTCCAAAAGATGGTGAGTGCTTTCGGTACCTTTGCTCAAAGTTCCCCCGACTTTCTGAAGCAAAGCTAAAGGAAGGAGTGTTTGTTGGCCCTGATATAAGGAAACTCATTTCAGATGGAGCATTCGCTGAAACGATGTCTGAGAAGGAAAAAGAAGCCTGGGATTCCTTCAAGGATGTTGTTCTCAAATTCTTGGGGAACAGGCGGGATGAGAACTATAAGGATATTGTTGCCAGGATGCTCAATGCCTTCAAAGAACAAGGCTGTAACATGAGCCTGAAAGTCCATTTCTTGCACTCCCATGTGAACTACTTTCCCGAAAACTTGGGGGCGTACAGTGAAGAACAAGGTGAAAGGTTTCACCAGGACATCAAAGACGCAGAGAGAAGGTACCAAGGAAGATGGAACACCACTATGATGGCTGATTTCTGCTGGTTGCTGCTGCGGGAAACCCCAGATGAAAAATACGCCAAGTAGCGCACCAAGAGAAGCATTCGGGGGAAGAAGAAACGGGCCCACCAGGAGATTGATTGACCCAAGAATGACTTTAAAATCTAAACTGTGTTGACAAATATCGTGTTTTTACTAAACTTTATAATAAAAATTTGCTAGTTATTACCACAGTGTCGGATCTCATTTATTAGAATTTTATTTTCACACCATCGGGTGTTTGTCTTCATGTATTGCAATGGTGCGGTTTGCGTTTTCTATTCTTACATACATACCTGTACAACATTTTTGCACATTTCTTTGCTTTGCTTTGTGTCTAACCTCGCTCTTATATGCTCAATGTTTGTATGTGGCTGTTTTAAGTGCAGACAATTTTGCTACCATCACAGTGTGTTTTGTTGACATTACTCTATTCTTATGTGCTGCCTTGTTACAATTTTCTTTATTCTTATTTGAATAACTACTAAACAATTAGTATAAAGAATTCATCCAAGAAACTTTTATCTCGATCGCACTCAATCTGAAACGTTCACCTCAAACTGCTAACCCAATGTAGCAAAAAATCTGTACGTGATGGAGCAAATTGGTTACCAGATTTGGATTCAGCGCACCAAAAAACGTAAAAATCAATCGAAACATTAGAGGCAGTTTAAAAAAAAATTTTTTTAGTGTACCTGTGTAATCTATCTGCGAGTGCGACTTATGGGGGAGAGAAAAGAATGTGAAATCCTTCTCACTAGGATGCTGTAAACGCCAAATATCAGACAGACCCAAATCCTGCATTATGGCTCGAACCACTGAAGGGGCGTGGTACGTTCTATATGAACGAAAGGGCTGACAATCTAGCAGAGGATCTAAAATCAGGTATACCGTTTCTGGCAAAAATAATGGAAAAGGAAGTTCAAAGACAAATCCAAGATCATATTTATTTATTTTATTTATTACAATTTTTTATATACCGCGCTATTTACAATCAGCGCGGTTTACAGAGAACTAAAGACCAGAACAACAGGCTGCTCGGTTTTACATAAAACAGGAAGATAAACTTGGATATGATAAACTTGGATAATATGGGGTAAAACTATATACATAGAATGTTGGTCTGTTAATTTGATCATATGAGAGAGGTATTTACGTGAGATTGACAGTGGAGCTTGGGAAAGGAGGCAATGTGGTTAAGTTTGTAGTGAATATTTTGATTTTTATGTAGGGTAGTATTTGATGAATAGGTTATGCTTGAGAAGGGAAGCTTTATGTAGGGTAGTATTTGATGAATAGGTTATGCTTGAGGGCCTTTCTGAATTGGCCTATGTTAGTTATGGCATGAATTTCGGGTGGTAGGGAGTTCCAGTGTTTTGGGGCGCAGAACATGAAGGCTCTGTTCGCTGTTGATCGGCTACAAGTTGTTATGGCCTTCGGCATTATTAGGGTGTTTATCGCTATTTGTCTTCTGGATCTTGTTGGTGGTAGTGTTTGTGTGAGATCAATTAGTGAGTTTGCAGATAAACCATGGATGGCTTTGTATGTGAGGATTAGGGTTTTGAATTCGAGCCTGCCTTGTATCGGGAGCCAGTGAAGCTGTTTGAGGATTGGCGTCACATGATCGCTCCTGGACGCTCCTTGTAGAATCCTTGCAGCAGTATTCATGGCAAGTTGAAGAGAACTTAGGGTGGATTGAGGGATACCTTGTAGAATTGAGTTGGCAAAATCGAAATGTGGCAAGATGAGTGCTTGGAAGATGGTTCTAAAATCGTCTGGGTCCAGTAATGAGCGTAGATGTCTGAGTGTGCGTATTTTGAAGTACACAGCTTTTGTAATATTGTTTACATGTGTTTTCAAATTGAGACGGTGGTCCAGCGTGACTCCAAGGTATCTTATTGTTTCTTTTGTGGCTAGATCAGCTCCTTTCACACTTATATGTGATGGTGGAATGAAGTTGGGGTCTCTCGTAACAAAGAGAACCTCAGTTTTCTTGTGTTGTATGCGGAGGTTCTGTGAGAGAAGCCATTCTGATACTGCATTAAAGCAATTTATTATGGGCAGTAGGTCTAATTGCATTGTAGAAAATGGCATATATAGTAGGATATCATCTGCATATATCATACATTTCACGTTGAATGATCTGATGATATTGCAGATAGGCTGCATATAGATGTTAAACATGAGAGATGAGAGAGATGACCCTTGTGGCACACCTTGTTTTTGATGGAAGAGATTTGATTCTCCCGTTGCAGATTTTACATATTGCATTCTGGTGTCCAGGTAAGATTTACACCATTCCAGAGCTGTACTACCGATGCCTTTTTCCTTCAAACGTGTAATGAGTATCTCGTGATTTACCGAGTCAAACGCTGCTGCTATATCTAAGAAGATTAGCACCACGCCTTGGCGGATGTTGTCTATGCTGGTGAGTAAGTTGTTGAGGAGAGTGGTGAGGAGTGTTTCAACTCCATGATGTTCCCTGAATCCATGTTGAAAGTAGTCAAGAGGGGCTGTGGAATCTATGTGGTCTTAAATTTGGCGTTGCACCTGTTTTTCAAGGATTTTTGCTAGGAGGGGAATGCTAGCAATAGGCCTGTATGAGTCAGCTCTTTTTGGGTCTAGTTTGGTTTTTTTTAAAAGTGGTCTGATGGATGTGAGCTTTAGAGCAGATGGGAAGGATCCAGTTGTAAATGAGAGGTTCATGATTCTTGCAGTGAACGGACTAAAAGCACTTCTAAGGTCCTTGATCCAGAAGGCTGGGCAAGGATCAGTTTGAGCGGTGGAGGTGTTGAGTGAAGAGATTGTGTCTTCAATTTGTTTAGCTGAGGGTGCGGAAAGTGATGTTAAGGTGTTTTGGCAGGTTGATTCTTGGATATCTACTTTCTGTAGCTCATCCGTCTGTAGAAGTTTAGATTGCAAATAATCAGCAAATTCTTCTGGGTGAATATCATGTTTTTGTTCTGATGATGGTCCATTTGATAGTGATTTTACTAGGCTGAAAAGATCACGGGGTTTGTTTAATGATCTTTTGAGCATCTCAGTGTGATACTGCTTCCTCTTGGTTGTGATTGCTTCACGGTGAGTTGCTAAATAGAGATTGTAAGCTGTATGATCATCAGTGGCAAGTGATCGGCGCCAGCGTTTTTCGAGTCTTCTAAGGTGCGTAAGAGAGTCTCGCAGATCGGGAGAGAACCATGGAGCGGAGGTTCTTTTCCTTGAAGTGTTGTTTTTGTGTGGTTGAATAGCAATGGCATTGAGGCTGTTATTCCAGGCTTCAATTGCTTCTTCCAGGTTCAGTGTTGTATTGTTGAGGAGTGGTTGGGTATTAGTCATTATAAAATCCTTATTGAAGGGCCGAAAGCCTCTTGATGGGGCTCTTGGTGTGTTGTCAAGGTTTCTGTTGGTTAGGGAATGAGTGTTGTCCAAGGGAATTTGTAGGATTATGAGTTTGTGGTCTGACCATGGTACATTAGAGATAGATTTTATCACGTTGCTGTTTTGTGTAGAAGCAGATTGTGGGGCGAAGACCATGTCAAGAATGTTTCCTTTGATGTGTGGGCTCCATGATTAGTTGCTGATATCCAAGACTTTCGATGGCATGGAGGAATGAAGAGGACTGATGTTGCTGTAGTGATGGGAGATTGAGATCTCCCATTATCCAGTTTGGAGTGTTGAAGTTGCTGGTATTGGCAGCAATGTCCAATATGGTGGGAAGGTCGTCCTGGGAGCTTGACGGGGTTCTATAAATCAAGTTGATGGAGCATTGCTTGTTCACTATGGTGATAATTTCCAGATTGTCAGAGCTGTAGGAGTTAACTGTATTGAAAAGGAGTTCAGACTTGGTGAGAATGAGTGCTCCTCCTCCCTTCTTGTTTTCTCTGTGAGTTGTGTGTATGGAGAAATTTGGTGGAATGAGTTGGTTAATGAGGACATTATCTTCTTTTGATAGCCAGGTTTCAGTGATCAAGAGTGCGTCAAGATTGTGGTGGGTAACTATATCTTGGATTACAGGCCATTTTTTTCTAATCGAGTGAGCATTTATAAGGGCACATTTTAGGCTTTGGGAAGGTGGGGAGTCTTGTTGCTTGGGGTTACTGTTTTGGAGTAATGCGATGTGAATCAAGTGGGAGTGCCGTGTGCGAGCTTCCTTAGTTGGATAATGGTAAGAGTTACTGGACCATTTTTTTCCGTGGTTTTTGAGGATAGGGATATGAATGGTGGAAGAAGAGTAGGCAAAGGAGGTCTCGATCCAGTCTGTGAGAAGGTAAACACAAAGAAGAGTGATGAGGTGAGGATACATTTTGGTTTTGTTGAGGAGGTGTTGGGTGTTTCTGTGAGCTGTATATAATATCAGGTAGGGATAGTATTGATTAGGCTACGGGTAGAAGATGTTAAAGTACAATGCAGGCAATTGTAGAACTGTAACAACTGTAGGAATGGCAATTATAGGGCAATAATGGCAACTGTATCAGGTGGCAGTTATAATACAATACAGGCTACTGTAACAAATCAGGCAATACAGGCAACTGTAACAAACTGTAACAAATATGATTGGCTATAGAGTAGGCACAGAGCTGCAGGAGAGTGTGCTATCAATGACACTGAAGGCGGTGATATTGAAACTAGAGCAGCGGTTAGTTCAGCTTTATAGATAGTGAATACTTGCTGTGCGTTTAGACCGAGGACGTGCTGGTGAATGTAGGGTATCCTTGTTGCAGGATGTGCGTGGAGCTGTGGGCTTCTTGGACGATTCCTGGGTTCTTTGGAGGGGCCTATGCCTAAGGGCCGTGCCAAAGGGCCCTCTGGCGAGGCCCTCAGGCGCGGGCCTGACAGGCGCGGGCCCGCCTGTCGGCGGCTTGCTTTTTGCTGTGTGAGGCTCCACCTCCCACAGCCCCGATTGGGCTGGAGGCTCCTGAGCAGGGGAAGATGGCTGAACCCTGCTCAGGTGTGCTCAACCCCGATCGGGGAGCACGGAGCCGGCTTGAAGGAGAAGGGGAGCTGTTCTGGTCGGCGGCTTGCTTTTTGCTGTGTGAGGCTCCGCCTCCCACAGCCCCGATTGGGCTGGAGGCTCCTGAGCAGGGGAAGATGGCTGAACCCTGCTCAGGTGTGCTCAACCCCGATCGGGGAGCACGGAGCCGGCTTGAAGGAGAAGGGGAGCTGTTCTGGTCGGCGGCTTGCTTTTTGCTGTGTGAGGCTCCGCCTCCCACAGCCCCGATTGGGCTGGAGGCTCCTGAGCAGGGGAAGATGGCTGAACCCTGCTCAGGTGTGCTCAACCCCGATCGGGGAGCACGGAGCCGGCTTGAAGGAGAAGGGGAGCTGTTCTGGTCGGCGGCTTGCTTTTTGCTGTGTGAGGCTCCGCCTCCCACAGCCCCGATTGGGCTGGAGGCTCCTGAGCAGGGGAAGATGGCTGAACCCTGCTCAGGTGTGCTCAACCCCGATCGGGGAGCACGGAGCCGGCTTGAAGGAGAAGGGGAGCTGTTCTGGTCGGCGGCTTGCTTTTTGCTGTGTGAGGCTCCGCCTCCCACAGCCCCGATTGGGCTGGAGGCTCCTGAGCAGGGGAAGATGGCTGAACCCTGCTCAGGTGTGCTCAACCCCGATCGGGGAGCACAGAGCCGGCTTGAAGGAGAAGGGGAGCTGTTCTGGTCGGCGGCTTGCTTTTTGCTGTGTGAGGCTCCGCCTCCCACAGCCCCGATTGGGCTGGAGGCTCCTGAGCAGGGGAAGATGGCTGAACCCTGCTCAGGACCCATGCCAGCACGGTTTTAGAGAAGCCCATGGTGTTGAAACACTTCTCACCACACTCTTCAGTAGCATAATAACAGGCATTGACAACATCCGCCAAGGGTTCGTCCTTGTCTTCCTAGACATTGCAGCAGCGTTTGACTCCGTTAGCCATGAGTGCCTCCTTGAACGACTCAAGGAGAAAGGAATCACCGATAAAGCACTTGAGTAGTGTATGTCCTACCTTTCTGATAGATGGCAGCAGGTACGATCCAGCGATACATCATCTGATCCGTTCCACCAAAAGCAAGGTGTTCCACAAGGGTCCTCCCTCTCCTCCCTGATGTTCAATATATACATGCAGCCTATCTGCAACCTGATCCGGTCCTTCAGTGTTGACTGCCTTATTTACGCTGATGACGTGCTGTTATACATGCCTTTTGCAACAGAGAAACCCAACCTCACACCTATAACAAACTGCATAAATGAAGTTTCTAACTGGCTGCAATCCCAAAACCTTAGGATCCAACACAAGAAAACGGAGGTTTTATTTATTACAAGGAATCGAAACTTCACTGCTCCGTCTTTCATAAAAGTGAAGGATGCAGATCTCCAGACCAAGCCCACTATCAGATACCTTGGTGTGACCTTAGACCAGCACTTGGATATGAAGGCGCACATAGGAAACATTGTAAGAGCTGTATACCATAAAATCCGATCCCTTAGACATCTAAGATCCCTGCTTGCACCTGACGATTTCAGAACCATTTATCAGGCACTAATCATACCGCATTTTGATTATGCAAATTCAATCCTGCAAGGTCTCCCTCAAGCCACCTTAAATCCACTTCAACTTGCAATGAATGCCGCAGCAAGAGTTCTACATGGCGCTTCTAGGAAAGACCATGTCACACCCATTCTAAAACATCTCCACTGGCTCCCGATACAAGGTAAAATCACTTACAAGACCTTACTACTTACCTTCAAGGTTATTAAAGGGCTTTCTTCGGCATCATTGACTGAACTAATCCAGACAACTCCTCTCAATAGGGACAGAAGGTCAGTAACACTTAACACCCTGGTAGTCCCAAAATTAATAACACAATGCACCAAGGCAACAGTAGGCAGGGCCTACAATTTCTGCGCACCAAGGTACTGGAACAGCCTCCCTCACGGCATCTGATCAATCCAGGACTTATTTCAGTTCAGAAAGGCCTTAAAACTTCACCTCTTCCTCCAGTTTTACCCAGAAGCCAATGTGGACGCTGCACCATCCTCACAAGCCTCTCAGAACCCCCTTGACTGAAGTCAAAAGAGTTCCCAATTATGTCTTAAATTGTAAATAATTACCCTGTTATCCAAGTTGCATTACCTGTTCAACTGTAAACACAAAGTACCATCGGAAATGTGTATTTTATTGTTCATTGTAAACCGCACTGATGCTGAATAGCGCGGTATAAAAGAGACTCTAATAATAATAATAAAATCCCCCCCCCACGACGATGTCGTATTTAGGTAATGAGAGTAACTCTTCTGCGATGTTATGGAAAAAAGTTACATCATCTACATTAGGAGCATACAAATTTAAGATGGCCAGCTTCTTCCCACTTATTTGGAGTAGGACCGAGGTCCATCTACCATATATATCAGCATAAGACGACTCTATCACAGGTAGCAGCTTTTTCTTGACTAAAATGACAACACCATTCTTTTTTTGAACGGCAGCAGAGTGTGCAGCTAAAACATAACTGCCCAGACCCAATTTGAGGGCTTCCTTGGATGGTAGACGGGTCTCTTGTAAGAGAACCACGTCTGCTTGCTCTTTCATGCAGTATAACAGGATCTTCTTGCGCTTAATGGGGTTATTGGTTCCCTTCACGTTCAATGACAGAAACTTAAGTGAGCACATAGGACAGTCGAGATAAACAGTTCTGTGTTAAAAAAAAGTAAAAGGACACCATAACAACAGTACATGATAAGACATAACTACAGGTCACTGCAATAACATAATTCCCACCACCAAAAGGAGACACCAAAAAACCCCAATCTCGAGAATAAACCGGGTGAGACAGCATTACCTAAGTGCTACCTACACTCCTGAGCCCATCAAACAAATAAAACAATTCCCCTCTGCGATCTGAACTGAAAATTCCCCTGAAAACCTCACCTGTAAACTTCCCCAATGCCCCATTATTTCAATTCCTCCCTCCCCAACCTCTGGTTTTTTTTTGTTTTTTGTTTGTTTTATTTTATTCTTATGTTATTCTATCTCCTCCTTCCCTCCCTAATCATCATGACTCTCCCTTCCCTTTAGGTACTTAATCAATGACGTTCTAAGGGATGAATCCCCTTAAAACCTAGAAACCATAACACCACAATAGTAGGATTAGGGTGTAAAGTCGGGCGACCAGCTACCGCCATCAAGGCTTCGTTCGGAACAACTCGTAGCGGTCCCCGCAGCACACATGTCCATGACAGCTCCGTTTCAGCACCCTCAGCTCATCTTTGAAGCTTCATGTTCCTCCACAAAGACTCCCAGAGCAGAAGGATCATCAAACGTACGCGTTTGATTATGTATCGTAACCCGGAGCCTCGCAGGAAACAGGAGGCCATAACGGGCCCCTAGGAATTGTAGACGTGAGCGAAAAGCCAGTAGCTGTTTTCTTCTCTCTACTGTAGCTTTATGGAAGTCCGGAAAAAAGGACACCCTTTGTCCATCAATTATGAGAGAAGGAGCGGCTCTTGCTGCCGCAAGAATCTGCGTTACCTGAGAATGCCTGAGGGCACATAATATAATTGGACGTGGTGGCCGGACATTAGGGCCTGACTGCGTTGGAATCCTATGAGCCTTCTCGATCTCAAACGGTGTTTCAAAAGAGATTCTCAATAACTTAGGAATCAGCGAAGTCAAATAAAGAGTTATGTTAGAGCCCTCCGCTCCTTCCGGCACATTATAATTCTTATATTGTTCCTTCTCGTTCTGTTATTCAGATCTTCCAGGCTCCGCTCCAGTTGAGTTATCCTTTTGGAATTAGCCGGCACTTTCAGCAGCCTCTCCTCATGCGCTGCAACTTTCCCATCTAAACATGTATAATTACCAGCCAGGATAGCAACTTGAGCTTTCAACTCTTTCAATTCAGTGATATCAGTTTGCACTTCACGGAGAGTTTCGCTGTTCGCGGCTACCATCTCACGCACCGCTCGAATTTCAGCAAGGATATCTTGCAGGCCCACAGGGTTCTCCTTTGCATTCGCCATCTTTTGTGGTGAGGGTGGGTCGGCTTTGGCTCTTTTCACACCACCGCTTGCAGCAGCTAGGTAATCAAGCCGCGTGGGTTTACCGACGGACATAGCTTCACCAATTAAGCCTTGAAACCCAGGATTGGGGTACCAACGAAGCAAGAGGGGCAGGATTCTTCTTAGGATTCAGGGAGCTCGGAAGTTAAGCAGCCATCTTGGACCCTGCTGGCTCCGCCTCTCGGGGATGCACATTTTGAGTGAGGGGGCATGGCCATACAGAGACGGGCAGCAGCAGAGTAATACATCTTTTCAGAATTCACCAAGGGTGGGGACATCCAGGCCGCTTACTACATATACCTATGTCCTGGGGTTTGTGTGTACCATGCCAAACATGTCTATGTCCCCAATTCCAGACCTGTGCATGCAGAATTAGGGTCAAACAGGGCCCATTTTTCATTTAGACGTGACCACAGGGTGATGTGCACATTATGGAATCGCGCTCCACATGGATAGTATCACAGGAAATTTCCTCTGACTATCCTGGCACTGTCTGCACAGTGTTAGAGTAAAGCGAGGTCACTTCACCCAGCTATATGAATAGCAACTGGATATCACTTTCTCTGCATACATCCGGCAGATAGCTAAAGCCGGTCATTTCTCCCTCTATAACATCAGCAAAATTTGCCCCTTCTTTCTTGAACACACTACCAAGACCCTCATCCACTCTCTCATTACTTCCCTTTTAGACTATTGCAACCTGTTCCTCTCTGGTCTCCCATTGAATCATCTCTCTGGTCTCCCATTGAATCATCTCTCTTACCCTTTAATCTCTACGAAACTCAACTGCATGGCTAATCTTCCACCACCATCGCTATGTTCATGCAACCCGTCTTCTCAAGTCACTTCATTGGCTCCCTCTCCATTTCCACATCTAGTTCAAACTTCTCCTACTAACCTACAAGTTATTTATTTATGATTAGGATTTACTGTAGCTTAAGCCTTTCCAGGAGAAGATCAAGGCGAGTTACATTCACTCTGCATTACGTTTCAGCCCCGCACCTGGCAGCTGCATACTTGAATAAAACCAGGGCTATCCCTGCTCCCAACAGCCGCGGCCATCGACGCTCAGTATACGAGGCCCCAGTTTGATCTCCTTTAACCAGCAGGCAGCACAGTCACTCTTTATCCTCTTTGTGAAAGCTTTCTTTTGCTGCTACCACTTTCTGAGATTGGTTCCCTGCAGCAGCGTTAAAAGAAAGAAGCATAACACAAAAGCCAGAACTTTCTCACTGCTAGCTGAAGCAATTAAAACAACTTATGAACAAATAAACCCCATTGGAAACAATTGGACTAAGAACATAAGATAAGCCATACTGGGTCAGATCAAGGTCCATCAAGCCCAGTATCCTGTTTCCAATAGCGGCCAATCTAAGTCATAAGAACCTAGCAGTTTCCCAAAAGACACAGGTTCAACAATGCTTGTATTCGGTCAAGCAGTGATATCCTGGGTCCATTTTAATAATGGTTTATGAACCTTTCCTCCAGGAACTTGTCCAAACCATTTTTAAACCCAGCTACACTAATAGCTTTTACTACATCCTCCGGTAACAAATTCCAGAGTTTGATTGCAAGTTGAGTGAAAAAATATTTTCTCTTATTAGTCTTAAATAGGTTACCCTGTAGCTTCATTGCATGTCCCCTAGTATTTTTATATTCTGATGATGTAAACAATCAATCTACATTTACCCGTTCCACTCCATTCATTAATTTATAGATCTCTATCATATCTCCCCTCAGCCATCTCTTCTCCAGGATGAAGAGCCCTAATCTTTTTAGCCTCTCTTCATAGGGGTATCCTTTCATCCCCTTACCATTTTGGTGACTCTTCTCTGTACCTTTTCTAATAACGCTATATCCTTTTAAAAGATACAGCGACCAGAACTGCACACAATATTCAAGGTGCAGATCACACCATGGATCAATACAGAGGCATTATAATATCCCTTGTTTTATTTTCCATTCCTTTCCTTATGATAACTAGCATTCTATTTGCTCTCTTGACCGCCGCTGCACACTGGGCAGAGGGTTTTGACATGTTATCCACGATGACGCCTAAATATTTTTCCTGGGTGATTGTTCCTAATGTGGAACCTTGCATCGTGTAACCATAGTTTAGGTTGTTTTTTCCTAGGTGCATAACTTTGCACTTGTTCACATTAAATTTCATCTGCCATTTGGATGCCCAGTCTTCCAATTTATCAAGAACCTCTTGCAATTTTCCACAACCTTCATGGGTTGTAACAACTTTAAATAGTTTTGTGTCATCTGCAAAACTGATAACCTCACTCATCATTCCCATTTCCAGGTCATTTATGAATATGTTAAAAAGCAGTGGACCCAGCACAAATCCCTGGGGTACTCCACTATTCACGTTTTTCCATTGGGAAAATTGGCCATTTAGCCCTACCCTCTGCTTTCTATCTTTTAACCAGTTCCTGATCTACAGTAGTACACTGCCTCCTACCCCATGACTTTTTAAGTTTTGCCAAAAGTCTCTGATGAGGGACCTTGTCAAAGGTTTTCTGAAAGTCCAGATACACTATATCAACCGACTCACCTTTGTCTACCTGTTTATTCACACCTTCAAAAAAAACAGCAGATTAGTAAGGCAAGATCTTCCTTGTCTAAAGCCATTTTGGCTGTCTCCCATTATGCCATGACTACCTACATGTTCCATCTTTCTTGGCAAAGTTGAAAGCCAATACAAATGAGGAAGACCAGCAATGAGATTGATCAATAGAATAACAGCAACTATGGGTGCCACTCTATTCATGATAAGCTGCCTAACTGAAGACCAAACACAGTTTAGGACAACTATCCAGAGGGCCGCCATGAGTAGACACCAACTCGACGGCACTTAACAACAACAACAATCCCATTAATGCATGCTAATGTGCAATAACATACAATGTATTAATTCACATTAGTGAATCTAGCTCTAAGTTTGTCCTTGAGGCAATGGAGGGTAGAGTGACTTGCCCAAGATCACAAGGAGTGTTGGCAGGCTTTGGACCCTGCTTCCCTGGCTCTCAGCTTGCTGCTCTAACTAGTAGGCTTCCTCCCTAGTGTATCCCCTTTGGATATACTGTATATTTTCTCTCCGTCATCCTGGCTATCACATGTGAAGGCATCTGAAAACTAATGATCAGCAATGTTGTTTGATAATGTTTTTTTAATTTGCTGGCAACAGCATTACGTCAAGGACCATGTTTACTAAATGTTAGCGTGCACTGTCTGCCACCATTCCCATAGGAATAACATGGGAACTGCAGCAGAGAATGCACACTAACATTTAGCAAACATGGCTGAATAGTGGTATGAAGACCCCATGACACCAAAGAAGAGGCAAAAGGCACTAGCAGTGGCAGGAAGACTCCTTGCCACATTGAGAAGGGCAAACCTGCAACAAATAGTAGAATGAAGATCTGAAGGTACGGAGAGAAGGACAAAGCAGCGCCAACATTGGCAGAAAGACCCCAAAACACCAGAAAAGGGATAAAGAGGCATCCACAATGACCGTGCTCTTTTCAGTTTATTCAGAGCTGCCAAGCTGCTAGTTCCAGGAGAGAGATCTTAGGCTAGTCCTGGATATCTGACAATCCATCATTATGCATTATGGGACCTGCAGCACTGGTTTTTAACGCGTAGAATCAGGGACTATAAATAGCACACCACTTTGGGACATTAGTCCAAACACAGGACTGGCCAAGAAGCCTCCTCCTGAAGCTGGGTAACTTGGCAGCTTGGGTTTGATTTTTTACTCTTTTCCTCTCTGTTCTGTAGAGTATGATAGAATCTGCATTTTCTCTGACACACAAGCTCAGTCAGTACCTAGTCACTCTGACCTGAGCCCTGCGTGTGCTCTTTGCTTTCGCTTTGTCTCTAAGGCTGATATTTTCATCACATTTACCTCCGAAGCCTGCACCTTCCTAAAACAAACTTCTCTCCCTCTGCAATCCAAGATAAAAATGGCAAGGAAATGGTGCTAGCTTTCATCATCATGCACTTTGGAAGTGAGGCTGGGATAGACTTCTTTGGCTGCTTATCAAAAAGTTTCAACATAGTTGGTTAAATGATTCCTATGTTTCTTTGACCCTTCTCAAGAATAACTTTACTCTCTGACTGTCGGGCTCACCAGGAACTGAGCCTGGAACCCCCAGAGGCAGAAACTACAGCAACAGCAGCTGCACAGATAGAAGCAAGTGAACAGTAGATAGTTATCCTCTGTGCAGGAGAAGGTGAGAGAGTGAAACAAAGGGGAGCCCATTGGACCAGCATGGGGTGGATCTTTGATTAGGGATCACGTGGTCTTTCCCAGAGGCAAGTCTGGCTTCTAGCTGTCTATGTAGCAGCCGTGGTTTCTACATAGAAACCTATATGTTGTACTCTAAAGGGTCATGAGTTAGATCCCCAATGAGCCTCACTCATCAAGCAAAAACATGTGCTCATTTCCTGGCCCAAAAGACAATAATTGGTACTAAAAATGAATGGATTTTTTGTTCATTTGGGGCCCAAGTCCATTCAGTTCATTTAGAGGTATATGAACTGAAAATGGCTTCATTCATTGTGTTTCGCTATTTTTCTGAAAATAAATGCACATCCCTAGAAACCGCTGGCTCAAAAAAAGATTGAAAATATGCAAGATGGAGGCGCTGCGTTGATGCACGTATAGCATGACTATACCACAGACACCTGAAGATCAAATCTTCATTACAACTATAGATAGGCATCATCTTGATGCCCCTAATATCTGAATACTGCATGGATGGCCGAAGTGCAGATCTTCATCAGAACCTCAAGCATGGTGGAAAGCATGAATAAAGGCACGCATGTGGACTGTGAGCCCTTCAGGGTCGAGGGAACATATCCAGCACCTGCTTGTAGCGTTTGTAAATCACTCTGATGCCTTTCAGTCTGGGTGGTATATCAAGAAATGAAATAAAGATAAAGTACAGAGAACCAGAGTGGTGGTTCAGGGACAAAGGTTTGTAGATAAGAGGGATGATGAGGTTATAATAAGAAGTGTGATACAAACAAGGACTAAAAGGAAAGAAGTTCTAAGAAGACGATGAGAAGAAGAAACGAACAGAGCTGAGAACCAGGCAAGCAGAGAGTTACAGACTCTAATTAGCACTATTGTATTTCACCAAAACAAAGCAGTGACACAAATGTCTGAATTTCATCGGAAGGACAGAACCAAAGCATCTGAAATGCTGCCCCGACTCCTCTCTGCCTTCATGTGCTTAAAAAGATGAAATAACAGCCTGCCCAGTTCAGGTTCAGACTTTGCATTAAACCTTATGCAGGATCAGCACATCCTTTTAGGATTTATCTAACATCCGTCATCATCTAGGGATACCTTTGATATGGAAGCTGTTCGTAGCCATATCCTGGGAGATCCTGAAACGCTGCTTGATAGAACTGTTTTAGGTGATGGATCGAGGCCTAGATTTGCCACTTGCTGGGCACCATACCGACCTTTATCTGCCGTCATATACTATGTTACTATGTACAAGGAGGAAATATCTGGAGATCGCAGACAGACCAATGATTTGTCACCTCCCAAATGCACTGTCTGCACTGTTTCTCCCTTAGTGTTGCCCCTAAAGTCGAAATTTTTCCTGCCCACCCCATCCCCCACCTCCTTTCCTAACTGCCCTCCCCCCACCCCCCCTCCATCCCGCTTTCCCCTTGTCCCCAGGACTCTACCCCTAGTCCTCCCTCTCCTACTCTTTCCTGGCCCATGTCTGGTCTTCCTTCTCACTCCTTTCCCCCAAGGTTGGAATCTTTCCTGCCCATTCCCATCCTCCAGTGTACTGCAGATGACTGCGCTGAAACCGTAGATCTACTCGCCAACCTCCCCCATTCCCATATTTGTGTTTTTTCTTCTGATGCCTTCATCACAGTCACTGATACAGCAGGAGACAATTAGCAAAGGCACTGCTGGGTCATGTCCTCTTCTCTCACCCAGAGCATATCTGTCCATCTTATTCCTAGGTATTTTGAGCCACATGGGACACTGTAGTACCATGTGACTCAAACAGGAGACAAGTCTAGGCAGCAGAGGAGGGGGCATGGTCTAAAGCACTACTGCTGCCCTCCTCCTCCTGCCAGCTTGGAAGTATTATCCGGGGAAGAGATGGAGATCGTGGGAGGGGGACTGATGAGGAAAGGATGAGAGGAATCAATGGGGGTTGATGAAAGGATTAAAGTTACATCATGGGGGGAGTGAAGATGAAAGAAGGATCATAGGAGATGAGAGAATTAGAGGTACATTGTGAGAGGATCATTCGAGAATGAGGAGGTGCAGAGAGTGCTCAGGAGGGAATGGGGGGGGGGGGAAGAAAGCACTACAAGTGAGATCATTGGAGGGTGAGAAGAAGTTCAGGGATGAGAGGAATCAGCTGTAGGTAATAGAGGGGATGAGCTAGGGAGTATGGGGATCCCATGAGTACAACATAAGCATTTTCTTATCCAGCATAAAGAGCAGACAGGAAACAAACTGGCTATTGTCTATAAATCACTGCTGAAATATATTGCCTTTTCCAAAGTTCATTGTGCTTGTCCACACTGAACTTTAGGCTGATGATTATCTCCAGGTAAAAGCCATAACAACAGCAGCATAGTTTATCACTCTATATGGGAGGGGATATGTTTTCTATTATGGTGCTAATTTAATTCTTGGCAGTTCTTCTTGGAGTTCCGGGGACCTCTCTGCTGTAAAGATTTTGTATGTTGATTGTAATTTTAAATCCTTTTGGTAAATAATGTGCCACCTTCCTGACTTTTTGGAAATTTTGGTTTTATGAATATTTTCTGCAACTTCCCGTTACCTTAGGGTTCAAACTGTAATGATGCATTCTTTTGTAAACCACGCTGACCTGATTATTAATTGGGATAGCTCCAGTATAGAAATGTTTTAAATAAATAAATAAAATAAATAAATGATGGCAGAAAAAAGGCCAAAATAGTTCATACAGTCTTCACAGTAAGGTGGTTAGAGCTGTAACTGCTGCTCTTTGCAGATTCATGCCTTATAAGAGGTGCAAAAACTCATCTCACTGCTGTTTTGAAGAGAAGTATTTGATGCTTGGTTTTCAGCCTCTTGTTATTTAGGGATTCTCTGTGTCTCGCACGCCTTTTGAGGCTCCATCAACTTTTCCTCCAGCACCATCTCCAGGAGGGAATTCCAGGCATCCACCACCTTTCTGGGAAGAACTATTTCCTGACATTGCTCCTGAATCTACGTTATTGCAGTTTCATATCATGTCTACTAGTTCTACAGCTTCCTTTTCATTGGAACAGGTTCATTTGTTCTGTAATACCTTTCAAATATTTAAAAGTCTGTATCCCATCACTCCTGTCCCTCCTCTCCTCGAGGGCAGTGGTTCTGAACCCAGCCCTCAGCCAGTCAAGTTTTCCAGATATCCATAATGAATATGCATGAGATAAATTTACATACAAAAGAAGCAGTGCACACAAACCTCTCTCATGCATATTCATTATGGATACCTGTGAAACCTGACTGGTCGGGTGTGTCCGAAGACCTGGACTCAGGACCACTGCTATAGGATATACTGTACATCTTTAGAGGCTTAAGCTTCCTGTGGTCTTGAGCAAGTCATTTAACCCTCCATTGCCTTAGCTACAAACTTAGATTGTAAACTATCGAGAGACAGGAAAATGCCTACTATATCCAAATGTAACTCGCTTTAAACTACCACTGAAAAAGGTGTGAGCTAAATCCAAAACACCTTCCCTTGTCCTTCCCTCAGCCCATTCTCATACGTTGTCTGGAAGGTCATTTTAGTTGCGTCTGTTCTACACCCTCTTATTGGCTCAGGATCAAACCCTAGTTCCTACTATGCGCAGATAACAGCAGCAGATAACAGTAAACTGCCAGAGTGACTGAGCTGTCAAGAAGGTGAAACCAGAGACGACAAAGGAAGGTAAGTCATGGTGCCTTCTTGAGCAGGGAAGGTGGTGCCTAGGGAACAGGGAGACAGCAACCCTGCACTGAAGAGCTCTAGACTCGTACACCTTGAGGCTGGTCAACGGAGAAGGAATAGTGCTCTTTTGTTTTACTTAGTGGTAACTGGAGGAGTAGCCTAATGGTTAGAGCACTGTCCTGGGAGCCAAGTATCAGCGCTAGGTTCCAACTAACACTCCTTATGGCCTTGGGTAAGTCAATTAACCCTTCATTGCCTCATAAAAGTCCAAGTTATTAATGTTCCTGTTTAATGTATATGACTGAGTTTAAGTTACAATCTAAACTGCTTTGACTGAAATGATAAAGATGTATTAAAAGCCCTGTTAAATAAATAATATGGGTCAGTTAGGAACTTGAAAATAAAAGGGGTGCACATAATCTTTTGTTGTTTCTTTGTTTCATCTCATTTGCTTTCTTTAAAATAAAAAGAGAAGCATTTAAAAAATGTAGGCTTGTGGACTCGTGGCCACCCCTATCACAAACTGACAAAAACTTGCAGCCAGCTGTCTCACCTTCCCTCCCATTCCCCGTGACCTTCTTCCTCTATTCATGGGCTCCATGAACTCTTCACCGAGAAGGAGCAATCCCTGGTCACTCCTGCTCTGCTGACACTGTAATATAAATAGCAATAGCTGACCCGAGATCAAAGCCATTTTGAACAACTTTCCTGCAATGAATTAGTGCTGCCAACAAGAAGCAGCCAGCAAAGAATATTGTGCCTCGTTAAACTAGTTGGACGCAATATTCAGCGGAGGCGACTAGTGCCAAGGACAGCGTCACTAAAGAGTTAACCTGGATATTCAGTCGCTGCCTCGTTAGCTTTGGCGGCAAAAGTCAGGACAGCTTTCACTGCGCCTAAACTTCACCATTGAGGCTGAATATTGCCACCGAGCGGTTATCCCTAAGTATGCTCCTGGAATACCCCGATGCTAACCGAGTAACATCGGGGCGTACGGCAGTGTTTCTGGGAATATTCAACAGCACTAACAGTCTTAGAGCTACTGAACAGCGCTGTACCTAGTCCTCTGTGAGAAGTGCAGCTGCAAAGGGCACAAAGGTTTTGGGGTTGCATTTCGGATGCCTGCCGTTGCCCTGCTGCTGCCGACACTTTTTGTTCTCTCAATGGCAGCAACACCGGCAGCATCTGAGCAGACCTAAAATAAAAAAAAACCCCAAACCACGAGGGTCTTTCTGCAGGTCTGGTCCCTCCCTCCTCTGATGTGACATTAGAGCAGGGAGGGATCAGATCTGTTTAAAATGCGGAATCGAAAGACCCACTTTTTTTTCTTTTTACCCATTTTAGTTAGGTCTGTTCTGCTGCTGCCGGCGCTGCTGCGGAGAAAACAGAGGGTGGTGGCAGCAGGGCAAGGTCAGGAAGTGGCTGGATGGAGCCACGGAGGTATGGATGAGAGAGGAGAGAACGGGAGGGGAGGGGACGGGCAGGGGGATGAGGAACGGGGGGTGTGCCTGATGTGCAAGTCGCACAGGGCACAATTCTGGCTCGCTATGACCCTGCTGCTGAATATCTTGCTTAGAGGCTCTTACACCTTTTACGGGTCTGTAAACCGTGTAACTGCTTTGGAATATTGGGCCCTACATATCTTTTTGCAAAAGAGAAAATACATGATTGTCATGGTATGCACAGAACTAACCCATTTAGAGAAGCTGCCCTGAAAAAACATGCAAAATACTGAAATTTTGTCACCTTGTGGGGAGTTCAGCATGTTTTTTTCACACTTTGCCCCCCTTCTGTGAACAGTTCCACACCTTAGCACATCAGACTCAGAATCTGGTTTCTTGGAGTTTCCAGTTCACTGTTGGTCTGTGTCTATCTACCTCTACTTTGTGGTGACTTGCTCTCTGTTTGGTGGAAGTGGATGTTCTGTGTGTGTGGCTGAAGTGAGATATTCAACTAGTGTGTACTTTCTAGGTAGGAATCAATTCTGCTCTATCTTATTTTGTTCCATAATCTATACTTACCTTACGGTTATTTCCTGCTTGAGTACTGGAAGTTAGTGCCATTATGGTATGCTAGACCTGATACATTGATGCCAAGGGTCCGATATTCAGCGGCAGCAGATAGCATGAGTACAGCACCTAGCCATTGCCACCGAAGAGTTAACCTGTATATTCCATGCCGGGACCATATCTTGCAACCAGCATTGAGTATCCAGGTTTGCCGCACAGCCGGGCACGGTGCAGAAGCGAAATTCAGCTGCTGCCCAGTTAGCTTCGGTAGCAAACGTCAGGACAGCTTTTGCTGCGCCTGACGTTTGCCACTGAGGAAAAACTGGGCAGCAGCTAAATATCACTGCTGACTGGTTATCCCCGGGTACCAACTCTGGAATGCCCCCAACATGCCCCGTGCCAAGCAGTTAATATCGGGGCATATAGTGGCGATACTCGGGGATATCCACAGGCATTAATCATGCTAGTGCCATCGAATATCCCAGTTAGGGGCATCTAGGGGCCTTGCATTATCAGGCCCTTAGTGTTTTCTTTGGAGGGTTTTGTGTTTCTTTACAAAGTGAATAGTAACGGAGGGAGTTTGTGTTAGTGATAGTGAGGTTACACTAGACTTTGAATATTCTTTTGTATGGCGAGTAGGAAGGGGAGGTTTCTGAGGACAGTGTCTGCAGGTGTGGGGTTTTATCAGGGCTCTTGTATCCCGAGAGAGGCTGCACGGACATTCTCCTGCTTCCACTATTTTACAGCCAGAGCAGAAGCTGCTCTGCGACTTCTCCTTCACGGCTCCCTGCTTCTACTATGCCACAGGCAGAAAGAACAGAGCCGCTGGCTCCAATAGCTCCCAGTCCAGCTCTCGGCATGTGGGTTTCTCAGAGGAGAGACTAACTGTCCCCAAGAGACAGCTAATGAGAGGAGGGATAGAGAGAGATGCATGGAGAACTCTGCAGGAAGACCACTGTAAGCACAGAAATCAACCAAGCTTATCTAAATTGCTGCATATTTAGTTTATGGTGTACAGATAAGGCCTATTTCCTGCCAGTTAGAGGCAGGAGAGTACAAGGTTCTGTGGGTTGTGAGGTGGAACTCTCTAGAGGAGAGGTCTCTGCACCTAGAGGGGGGAAACCCATGCTGGAGGTGGGGAAACGGTCCATTGAAGAGGCTACATGAACCAGCTGAAAGGGCCAAGAGGGATATCAGTGATCAGAAGGGATCAGTGGTGTCCTGCCACACCAGCCAGTGCCAGTTCTATGTCTGTGCCATGTACAGCCCCAACCACTATCAGCTGGACCAATCCAGCCTCCCTAGGACTGTGGGAGCTGCAACACAGAGAAACCAAAGTGCTTCATGTTTAGCAGCGTCATGGAGAACACTTGTTATTGTCCATATAAACTTTATGTGCTCAATACATTTTGTTGGATCCTTCCTGCCTGGTTCCGTTTGTTACAGTCCTTGTCTCTATAGAAACATGACAGCAGATAAAGACCTACTGCCTATCCAGTCTGCCCTTCCATACCAACTACTAAGCTCTATAGTTATACACTTCCACTACAGCTGTGGACAACATTATTGACAACCTTGCATTTTAAGTATGTTGCGTACAATATCTTGAGAAATAATTGGAAATATTCCAACTTTATGTCATCATAATATTTAAATCGTATATTCAAAGATATACAACCAAAAGAAGACGTCTGTGCAACTTAGACGTAGTAATTTCTGAGAGAAAAACAAAATATGATCTGGACATGGTACCCTTCACTAATATTTGGTTGCAAAACCCTTGACAGTGATGACAGCTTCCAAACGTTTCTTGTAGCCACCAATACGTTTTGTACGTCTGTCTGCTGGTAATTTTCCCACTCTTCAGCTGTGATTTGTTAAAGCTCATGAGTGTTTCCAGGATTCCTTTTACCAATGGCAGATTTCAGCTCTTTCCAAAGGTTCTTGATTGGATTCAGATCAGGACTCATTGCTGGCCAGTTTAAAACAGTCCGTTTTTTCCTTTTTAACATTCTTTTGCACTTTTGGATGTATGTTTTGGGTCACTGTCCTGCTGGAGGACCCATAACCTTCAACCCAGATCTAGCTTTCTGACACTAGGTAGCTTATTTTGCTCCAACATACCTTGGTAGTCCTCTGATTTCATGATTCCTTTAATACGTTCCAGGCACCAAAACAGCCCCACAACATTATAGAACCTCTACCATATTTAACTGTTTTTTTTTTAACTTATAAGCTTCATTTATTCACCTACAAATGTATCGCTGGTCTGCATTGCTAAACAGCTCAAGTTTGGTTTTTATCTGTCCACAGAACATTTTCCTAGGATTGTGGTTTCTCAAAGAGAGTTTGGGCAAAGATCAGGCATGCCTTTTTATGTCAGTCTTTGAGCAGTGGGGTCATCCTTGGCCTTTGTCCATGACGTCCTTCTTTGTTTAGTGTGCAGCGTATGGTGTGGGTTGAAACCACTACTCCAGATTGCTTCAGGTAAGCCTTAAGCTCTTTGGATGTTGTACATGGTGTTTTTCCAGCAGTTCACACTAAACTTCAAAGATTTCTTGGATTAATTTTTCTCTTCTCACTACATCCTGGGAGGCTCTGTAGTTTTCCAGATCATCCTCGGAACCCTTTTACATTGACCATCCTCCAATCTTCACTTACCGTAGATGATTCTAATAGTAACTTACAAATTGCTAATAGCAGGTCTGCAATTTATTTATTTAGTTGGACATATATACCACTTTTCACCAGGTCAAAGCAGTTTACAGTAAACAAAACCTCATTTACATAGAACAATATCAGAGAACTATGTACAAACAGTACATGTACAGTACACGTGGCAACGTATAACTATTTAAAGACATAAGAACATAAGATATGCCATACTGGGTCGGACCAAGGTCCATCAAGCCCAGTATCCTGTTTCCAAAAGTGGCCAATCTAGATCACTAGTACCTAGTAGTTTCCCCAAAAAACACAGGTTCCACAATGCTTCTGTTGGGACAAGCAGTGGATATCCTGGATCCCCTTTAATGATAGTTTATGGACCTACCTATAGCTTTTCCTTTCTCCTCCTGTCCTGTTCTTTACATAATGGCGTTCCTTTCCTGTTTCTGCAGCTTGTATTTTTATTATTGTACACCGCTCTGATGCCACCGGTAAAGAGCGGTATATTAAATCCGTAAATAAAGATAAAGATAAAGACCTTTCCTCCAGGAACTTGTCCAAACCTTTTTTAAACCCGGCTACACTAACAGCTTTTACTACATCCTCTGGTAACAAATTCCAGAGTTTGATTACACGTTGAGTGAAAAATATTTTCTCTTATTAATTTAAATAGGTTGCCCTGTAGCTTCATTGCATGTCCCCTAGACTTTCTATATTTTGATGGTGTAAACCAGGCATGTCCAACTTCGAACAGGTCGTGATCTACTTTTTCCGGCCAAAAGTGCCGGTGATCTACCACCATGAAAATTAAGTTTCAAATTAGTTTCAAATTAAATTTTAACCCAATAAAGTTGGAGGATCCCCCCCCCCCCATTTTTAATGAACCTTCTGTCATTTACTTGGATGTGATCAGCTGTTAAGCAAATTAAGCAAAAACAAAACAGAGAGACGAAGATCCAGTAAGAACTGCGAGGGGAAATGGAAAGTGCATTTTTTCTTAAAGTTTTATTGAGTAATAACTTTCTTTAACTGTCTTAATAACTTTATTTAACTTTTATTGAGTAATTTGTGTTAATTTTAGGTCGAGTATTGATCCAGGCTGATCTTGCACAATCTTTAATATTTCGCTCTTGCTCATTAGTGAGACGTCTGAGCTTGCATTTCATCCACCAGTTTTTTGAAGTTGGGTGAATATTGCACGAGGGCCATTCTCAGGGAATCCTGGAGATGTTCATCTGTCATGTTGGAACGTTGTGTACTCTTTGTCATTTTCAGATGGGAAAACGCAGATTCACACAAATAAGTTGAACCGAAACAGGAGTGTACAGCTTCACTGCATCTTCTCAAATTGGGAAATTTGTCTCTAGGCCCTAACTTCCAAAACAATTCTTGCTCAGCACGGATCTTGAGAAAAATGTTATTTTTAAGGGTTAATATTTCGTTTTCATGAGATGGCTTGTTCAATGAGTAATTTTTACTGATAGCAGCTGCAGTTTCTTTAATGTCCACATCTACTTTGAATGGGTATGACAAGTACTCCACAACTGTTCCAATTTTTTGGAAGTCACAGAATCTATTTTCGAATTCCTGGATAACAGAACAGATTTCTGTCACATACTTCTTGTTCTGAAAAACAAAATTTGGATATTGTCCCAGATGGTCCTGCGTGTTAGGAAAATGATCAAAAGTGTCGTTTGCAAGGCCAGTAGTCATTAGCTCAAATTTGCTCTTGTAGGATGAAACTGTACTCATCATCTCACCAATGAATTTGTTTTTACCTTGTAGTTCAAGGTTCATATCACTTAGTTCTCCTGTAAAGTCAGCAAGAAATGCCAGATCACATAACCACTCCTCATCTTCCAACTCTGCTTGGTCATCTCCCCTCTCCTTCAAAAAACTTCTTATTTCATTCAGCAAATCACTAAATCTTTGCAGAAATTTGTGCCTACTTAGCCACCTTACATCTGTGTGCAAAATGATTTCCACTGCCCCTTCATCAAGAGTAAGATTGAAAAGTCGTCTTTGAAGTGATCTTCCACGAACTGAATTTACAATTTTGAAAGTGATGTCCATGACAGTCTTTGTATTGAGTCTCTTGCTTGCCAAAACTTGCTGGTGAATGATGCAGTGGTAAGAAAGGAAATCTGGGAAGTTGTCATGCTGTCTACAGAGGGCTATGAAACCGTTAACCTCACCTGTCATTGCTCTTGCTCCATCAGTAGTGATGGAAACAAGTCTATGCAATGGAAGATTACACTTTGTCACAAAAGAATGGAAAGAACTGAATATTTCCTGATCGGTAGTTCTCCCTTTTAAAGAAATCATTCCAAGTAGTTCTTCTTTAACACTGAAGTCTTCAAAAACCATCTGGATAAAGACTAGTAATTGGGCTATGTCCAGTTGGAGTGAGAAAGCAACACAATTTGAAACATCCTCCAACAATTGTTCAGTTGTGTCTCCACACATCTTTTCTATTCGCCGCACAGTGGTGTTTCTTGATAATTGTACATCTTGAATAGCAGCTATGATCTCTTTCTTATTTTTAAATCCTTCAAAAAGATTGTCAGCTGCTTCAAGAAAACAATCTTTTACAAATTTCCCTTCAGTGAAAGGTTTGCATTTCTTTGCAATCATGTTGCTGACCTTGAAGGATGCTATGGTTGCATTGTCCGAATGTGACCTTAACTTCGTCATCAACTGTTGCTCAGTAGCCAATTTTGATTTAAGTTCTTTGAGCTTCAGTTTACAAATTTCACTTTTGGGTGGAAAATCAGCATCAAACGTATTGCTATGCAGAGCCTTATAATGACGTTCCAGATTACCCTTTTTGGGCAAGGATACTAGGGTGTTACAAATTAGACAACACTTGTCTTTCTCCATGATGAAGAAGTAGTCCATTTCCCATTCATCATGTAAGGGGTAGGTTTTGCTCTTCTTTGTTACAATCATCTTCGTTATACTGGGGTGGCTGGGTGTAAGAAGGCCAAATCTGCTAAGTTAGTATAAACACTGGCTGAATCTGGTCCAAAACTGTCACTGTCCCAAAGTATTAAAGATCAACAGGAACTGAAGACCTCTGGATGATGTGCAATACAAGGAATGGAGATGCCAAAACCACACATGCAGTTCTAAAAGTAAAAATAAGAATTCATCATACTGGTACCAATAATCAAATACCACCAAACAATCATCAAAAAAACTCAGAGGCAAGCAAAGGTCACAGTGGTTTGAACCAATTCGAAGGCAAGGCATAGGCAAGTTAGAACAAAATTGGAAAAGCCCGCCAAAATCACCAAATTCATGACACTTTCTTGTGTCTGCCTTAAAACATTTAATGAAAGCGAACTATAAAGCGACCAACAACCGGCACACGACACAACTAATACGGTAAGTGTGGAAAAGGGCTACTCCTCCCAGGCCTTCAAACCAAACTGGATACTATAAGAGAATTGGATGAATTAGCTTCTGATACACTAACTTATGCCACTATGGTTCACCCAGTATATGGGAATTTGGATTTAATGGACCCAGAAATGGACCGTAACTCTGGATCTATACTGGACATAGGAATTGGCATTGTTAGCAGTGAATCTATAACTGAAACAGGACTGTAGACACTAACTATAGGTGACATATATGCTTATAGGAATTACAGGCCAAGCTGCAGTAAAATTAAGAGCTTTCCTCTTTAAAACTGTCCTTCTGCTTAGTAATAGTTGCTTCACAGAATTAGCAGATAGATCCTATGTGTACATAGGCTAGTTCTCTAAAAATCAATAGAACAAACAATTACATCCTCTTTTATCCTGCAAGGATTAGCTAGGTCGGCATGATCATTTTAGAGAACTAGACCTTAGGTCAACATATAACTGGAACTTAAATAAAGCTTGAATAAATAGTAGAAAGTCAGCAAATATCATGAGTAACTAATTAGCTTCTGTTATATGGTAGAAGTGGAGTGGAGGAGTAGCCTAGTGGTTAGAACACTGGCTTGGTAACCAAGCAACCAGGGTTCAATTCCCACTAGCACACCTTGTGGCCTTGGGCAAATCACTTAACCCTCTATTGCCTCAGAAGAAAGGCCTGGCAATCTACTTCCAGTGACACTGCCAAGAAAACTCAGGAGCTTCTGGGTCACTAGGAGTCAGGACTGACTCAAAGGCACGCATTGCATTGCATATGGTAGAAATACAGTGATACCTATTGAGTCTAGTGAATATTATAATAACCATGTAACTTCTGCTTTTATGTTGTTTGGCACAGACATCAGCATATTCTATTTCAGATTTTGTGCTTATGAAACAGGAATATCATCAGATGTTGATTAAAAATTAACTGTGTCAGCTGATAATCCTCAATAAAAACTGGAACTCTGGCTGAGAAATCTCTGAACGGAGACAGGACAGAAGGCCTGCTTTTTGGCACGCTGCCTCCCTTCATCAGAGCGCTGATATAATTAATTAAATAATTGTGTCTATTGTCTTTTCTTCCTGGTAGAAGGTTACAGATAATTAAATAAAGAATCCAGGTTTATTTGAAGAAGGGCAGGCCCTGAGGTGAGGGTTCAACAGTAAGTGTATTCAGGTAAAGCCTGGGCGAATGGATATTGCCCGGTATATAACACACTTCTAAGGGGTGTTGTGGTGGGGGCAGGAATGGATGATTCTGAGAGGCAGGAGACCAGGTATGACGCTGGGCCTGTGGCGTCTCGTCGCGTGGCACAAGCGGCAGCCCCCTGGGGTAACCACAAACTATTGGCACGAAAACAACAAGCGCCCCCCTATACACCCTCAGGCAAGATTCCCATAGGCAGGGAAAAAAGACAGGCAAAGGATCAGCAGCGGCGGCAAGCCCTCGGCAGACGACCTGCCGGCACGAGCTCTCTCCTAGTGACGGTGCGAGCTGCTGGAGAGATGGAGCCAAGTGGGGCTGGTGATCTACCTCTGACCCCTCCGCGATCTACAGGTAGATCGTGATCTACCTGTTGGACATGCCTGGTGTAAACAATCGATCTACGTTTATCCATTCCACTCAATTCATTAATTTATAGACCTCTAGCATATCTCCCCTCAGCCATCTCTTTTCCAGGTTGAGAGCCCTAACCTTTTTAGCCTCTCTTCATAGGGGTATCCTTCCATCCCCTTTACCATTTTGGTGGCTCTTCTCTGTACCTTTTCTAATAGCGCTATATCCTTTTTAAGATATCTCTCATCCAGAGATATCAGCCCCAACCCTGGCCCCCCTAGACTTCTGTCATACTCCAAGAAGAGATCTTCTCACAACACCTCTAATCTTATTCATATCCCTCTCCTTTCCCCTCCCACTCTCCCTTTCTCATGTGCCTTGTGGAACGCACACTCCATCTCTAATAAACTTGCTTTTACTCATGATCTCGTTATCTCTTATGTTCTTCATCTTCTTGCTCTAACTGAGACTTGGCTCCTCCCAGAAGACACGGCATCTGTCACTGCTCTCTGTCATGGTGGCTATCAGTTCTTCCACACGCCTCATCCCACTGGCCGTGGTGGTGGTGTTGGGCTTCTACTTTCTTCCTCCTGCCAATTCCAACCCCTCCTGCTGCCTCAGTCTCACTCCTTTCCCTCTTTTGAAGTCCACTCCATCCGCCTTTTCACTCCACTACCTCTCCAGGTAGCTGTTATTTATTGACCTGACAAGTCTACTTCTACCTTTCTCATTGACTTTGACTCGTGGCTCTCCTTCTTTCTGGATTCCTCTTCCCCCACTTGTATTCTCAGGGATTTTAACATTCATGTTGATAACTCCTCTGATCCTTATGCTTTAAAGCTCCTTTCCCTTACCTCCTCATTTGACCTCCAGCTTTGCTCTACTGCCCCCACTCACCAACATGGCCACTGCCTTAACCTGGTATTTTTTTCTAGTTGCTTACCCTCAAACATCTGTACCTCAGTTCTTCCTTTATCTGACCATCACCTGCTAAACTTCACTCTTCATCACCCGCCGCCTCAACCTTTTCCTGTCTCCTCCACTCTATTTAGAAATCTTCATGCTATTGATTCTTTGGTTCTTTCCTCCACTGTTTCTTCATCTCTTTCCTCCACTATGTCATCTAAGTCTGTTGACGAGACAGTAACTTCCTATAACGCTGCACTTTTCTCTGCTCTGGATGCTCTCACTCCACCCATGCCACGTCCTGTGAGGCATACTGCACCCCAGCCCTAGCTTTCATCCACTACCCACTATCTAGGTTCCTGTGCTCGTTCAGCTGAGCATGCTTATTCAAATCCCATTCCCTTGAAGACTTTCTACACTTCAAATTCATGTTTGTCTCTATCCAGTCAGCCATAGCTCTTGCCAAACAAGACTATTATGTCCATCTGACTAACTCTTTTGCCTCTGACCCTCGCCATCTCTTTATTACTCTTACCTCTCTCCTCAAAGTGTCCCCACTTCCGACCTCTCCCTCCCTTTTTGCCCAAACCCGGACTGACTATTTCCATGACAAAAGTCACAAGATCACCTTCCAATTCCCCAGAAAGTCACTACTTCCCTTCCTCCCCCCTCCCCCCTCCCCCTCTTCACTCCCAACTTTCCCCCTCTACCTCTGCTACCCTATCTTCCTTTTCTGTGATCTCTGAAGAGGAAACTGCACACCTTATTTCTTCCTCCAAACTCACTACCTGCTCCTCTGATTCTATCCCCATCCATCTCCTAAGCCCCATCTCTTCCATTGTTGTCCCTTCCATCTCTCATATTCTCAACCTATCGCTGTCCACTGCAACTGTCCCTGCAGCCTTCAAGCATGCTGTAGTTACACCTCTCCTCAAGAATCCCTCACTTGATCCTACCTGTCCTTCTAATTATTGACCCGTCTCCCTGCTCTTCTTCATTTCTAAACTACTTGACACACGGTTCACCACAGCTGCCTTGACTTCCTTTCCTCTCATGCCCTCCTGGATCCTTTACAATCTGGCTTTCATCCTTTACACTCTACTTAAACAACTCTTGCCAAAGTCTCCAGTGACTTGTTCCTGGCAAAATCCAAGGGCCTTTACTCTGTCCTCATCCTTCTTAGCCTCTCTGCTGGCTTTTGACATTGTTGACCACAACCTTCTCCTTGATACCCTGTCCTTGCTTGTTTTAAGGGCTCTGTACTATCCTGGTTCTCCTCTTATCTCTCCCATTGCTCTTTCAGTGTTAGTTCAGGTGGCTCCTCCTCTGCTGCTATCCCGCTCTCAGTTGGTGTACCTCAAGGATCTGCCTTGGGTCCACTCCTTTTCTCTCTATATATCGTCCCTCGGTGCACTCATCTCTTCCCATGGCTTTCAGTACCATCTTTATGCTGATGACTCCCAGATCTACCTCTCTATGCCTGAAATCTCTCCGATAATCCAGACCTAGATCTCTGCCTGCCTTTCTGACATTGCTGCTTGGATGTCTCACCGCCGCTTGAAATTGAACATGAGCTTCTTATTTTTCCCCCTATAACCTCCTCTCCTCTTCCTCCTTTCTCAGTCTCTGTGGATAACTCTCTACTCCTCCCTGTCACCTCAGCTCACAACCTTGGGGTTGACTTTGACTCCTCTCTCTCCTTCTCCACACACAACCATCTGATAGATAAGACCTGCCGTTTCCTTCTGTATAACATCAACAAAATCCGCCCATTCCTTTCGGAACACTTATCCATTCCTTAATCACCTCCTGTCTTGACTACTGTAACCTACTCCTACTCCTATCCCTTTGAATCATCTCTCTCCCTTTCAATCTGCTGTGTGGCTAATCTTCTGCCAACCTCGTCATGCCCATATTACCCCTCTTCTCAAATCACTTCTTTGGCTCCCTATCTGTTTCCGCATCCATTTCAAACTTTTCCTGCTGACCTATAAGTGCATTCACTCTGCAGCTCCACACTACCTTTCTTCTCTTATCTCTCCTTACACCCCAACTCAGGAACTCAACTCTTCTGGCAAATTGCTTCTATCTGTGCCCTTTTCTTCTATTGCTAACTACAGACTTTGCTCCTTTCACCTTGCTGCACCTTACGCCTGGAACAAACTACCTGTGTCTGTACGCCAGGCAGCTTCTCTGACCCTTTTCAAATCCATGTGAAAACTCACCTCTTCGCTGCTGCTTTCGGATCTTGATTCACCTGATCTCCTTGTTTACCATTCTCCCTTGTTTTATCCCTGTCTACACCTTCTGTGTTGTCTGTCTTAGACTGTAAGCTCTGATGAGCAGGGACTGACTCTTACATGTCTGTGCAGTGCTGAATATGTCATGTAGCGCTATACAAATGCTCAGTAGTAGTAGTAGTAGTAGTAGTAAGATACGGTGACCAGAACTGCACACAACATTCAAGGTATGGTCGCACCATGAAACGATACAGAAGAATTATAATATCCTTTGCATTATTTTCCATTCCTTTCCTTATGATACCTAGCTTTCTATTTGCTCTCTTCGCCGTCACTGCACAATGGGCGGAAGGTTTCAATATGTTATCCACGATGATGCCTAAATCTGTTGCCTGGGTGGTGGTTCCTAATGTGGAACCTTGCATCGTGTAGCCATGGTTTGGTTTGTTCTTTCCTAGGTGCATAACTTTGCACTTGTCCACATTAAATTTCATATGTCAGTGGATTCCTAGTCTTCCAGTTTATCAAGGTCCTCTTGCAATTTTTCACAATCCTCATGGGTTTTAACAACTTTGAATAATTTTATGTCATCTGCAAATTTGATTACCTCACTCATTGTTCCCATTTCCAGGTCATTTACGAATACAGTCAAACCTCGGTTTTCATTTGCCCCGGTTTTCATACGCTTCGGTTTTCAACGTCTTTTTTGACTGAGATTTTGTCCCGGTTCTCATACATCGCTTCGGTTTTCAACGTCTTTTTTGACTGAGATTTTGTCTCAGTTCTCGTACATCGCCTCGGTTTTTGTAAATTACAGTACTGTAAATACATACACCCTCGCGCTGCACACCGGTCTGTATACACTGCCAGAACGCCCGCCCGGTCCAGCAGCACTGCCCCCCGGACTCACCGATCGCCAGCGTGATGAGAAGCGAAAGCCAGCTGAGCATGTAAATGAAACACATCCTCGAGCCTGGTCAGGGTTAGAGAGGCAATCCAATGTGGGCTGAATCCAATGTGATTCCAAAGAGAGCTGGGCACAGCAGCTTGTCAGGGGTGGCTAAGGCCAGATGTTAACATACTGTACTGTACAGTACTGTACTTAGCTTGCTTTCAGTGATGTTAAATGTTCATTTATCCATTTCATTAGTCATTTATATTTATTTCTCATTGTTTTCTGTATGTAAAAATATAGTTATTCTCTATAAAATGTATTTTTTATGAATATTTTTGGGTGTCTGGAACGGATTAATTGGATTTACATTATTTCTTATGGTAAATATTGCTTCAGTTTTCATACGTTTCGGTTTTAGTCAGACTTTTTCGAACGGATTAATCATGAAAACCGAGGTTTGATTGTATGTTAAAAAGCAGAGAACCCAGCATAGATCCCTGTGGTACTCCATTATTCACCTTTTTCCATTGGAAAAATTGGCCATTACCCCTACCCTCTGCTTTCTATCTTTTAACCAGTTCCTAATCCATAATAGTACACTGCCTCCTATCCCATGACTTTAATTTTGCCAAGAGTCTCTCATGAGGGACCTTGTCATTTACAGTAGATGGTTCTGTTTTAGTTCTTTCAGCACTCTGGGAGGTATACCATTAGGTCTGGGTGATTTGTCACTCTTTAGTTTGTGAAATTGCCCTATTACATTTTCGAGGTTAACCAAGACTTATTTCAATACCTTTGAACATCACCTTTAAATATCTTATATGGGATGGGTATCTCCTCTACATAATCTTCAGTGAAGACCAAAAGAAAGAATTCATTTAGGGGGTTATTCTGTGCTGTGAATAGCAGGGATATATGGCCCGATGGGATGTCCATCCCCACTATTCATACCAGCTCCTGCCCCTGACTAACTTCCCTGCCGGTTGTGCAGGGAAGTTAGATAGGGGCAGGGAATGGGTGTTCCGGGGTGGAGTGTGGGCGAGCAGTGGGCGGTCGCCGACCCTGGACATATAGGGCCGATTCTAATGTCGGCACTGTATATCCAGGGCCGGTGAAATGTCCGGGAAGTTATTCCACCTCCAAGGTGAAATAACGTCCCTGGACATATCTTAATTTTAATGCCAGGGTGCGTATGGGGCAGGGGGGCCATGGGACATTCCCCGCAGCCCCACCCTGGCCTTAGGAGACCAGATCATGGGTCAGGCTGCGGGAAATGAACCCTTTTTTCAGGCGGCTGGTACCACAGCTCTTCAATGGAGCCAAGGTACCATGGCAGCATGGCTCCATGGCACCGTGGCACCATGGAGGAGCCTTGATTGAGTTAGCCGAGGGCAGTCCAGCAAGTGTGGGCTGGACTGAATCACGGTCCCGGTCTGCACGTACAGGAATGTTTGAGATTCTGATCCCGCGGTGCTGGATGTGCCCTGCGGGATCAGAATTGCGATCTCCTCTGTGCGTCCAGTTCAGACCATATGCACAGAAGGGATATACGTCTGTGACGGAATCAGACCCTTAGTCTCTTTGTTATGGCCGTGTCCTCCCTTTTTACCCATTGTCGTCTAATGGTCCAACTGATGCCCTCACAAGCTTCTTGCTTCAAATGTACCTGAAAATGTTTTATTAATTGTTTTTGCTTCTATGTCAACTTTATTGTAAATCAAATTAAATTAAACCTAGGCCACAGTTCCCGAGTTGGCGTCCAGTCATGACAGTTTTGCTGGGTCTGCTGCTTTTTGACATATTTATAAATGACCTGAAAAAGGGAATAACGAGTGAGGTTATCAAATTTGCAGATGACACAAACTATTTAAAGTTGTTAAAACACAAGAGGATTGTGGAAAATTGCAAAATGATCTTGATAAATTGGAAGACTGGGAGTCAAAATGTCAGATGAAATTTAATGTGGACAAGTGCAAAGTTATGCACCTAGGAAAGAACAACCCATACTATGGTTACACAATGCAAGATTCCACATTGGAAACCACCACCCAGGAAAAAGATTTAGGCGTCATCGTGGATAACATGTTAAAACCCTCCACCCAGTGTGCAGTGGCGGCCAAGAGAGCAAATAGAATGCTAGGTATAATAAGGAAAGGAATGGAAAATAAAATAAAGGATATTATAATGCTTCTGTATCATTCCATGGTGCGACCGCACCTTGAATAACTTTGAATATTGTGTGCAATTCTGGTCGCCATATCTTTAAAAAGATATAGCGTTATTAGAAAAGGTACAGAGAAGAGCCACCAATATGGTAAAGGGGATGGAAAAGAGATGGCTGAGGGGGAGATATGATAGAGGTCTATAAATTAATGAATGGAGTGGAACGGGTAAACGTAGATGAATTATTTATGTCATCAGAATATAAAAAGTCTAGGGGACATACAATGAACGTACAGGGTAACCTATTTAGGAATAATAAGAGAAAATATTTTTTCACTAAACGTGTAGTCAAACTCTGGAATTTGTTACCGGAGGATGTAATAAAGGCTGTTAGTGTAGCTGGGTTTAAAAAAGGTTTGGACAAGTTCCTGGAGTTAAGGTCCATAAACCATTATTAAAAGGGACACGGGATATCACTGCTTGACCCAATACAAGCATTAAAGAACCTGTGTCTTTTGGGGAAACTGCTAGGTACTTGTGACCTGGATTGGCCACTTTTGGAAACAGGATGCTGGGCTTGATGGACCTTGGTCTGACCCAGTATGTCTTATGTTCTTATGTAATTCATTCAGTTTCTCCACTATAGCCTTGACCCCTCTTACTGCCCCTTTTACCCCTATATCATTTAATGGTCCAACTGACTCTCTGACAGGTATTTTGCTACAAATGTACTTGAAAAAGTCTTTTTGCTTTTCGGGAAAAATGACATGAAGCAACATGAGAAATGTAGTTTTTGTCTCAAACATGCGTATCCGTGTATTTCAGTGTGGCACTACTGATAACATTGCCTCCTGAATAAAGAGAAAAATGTGAAAACATGAATAAGAAGAAAAATCTCACCAATAGTCTGGGAAATTTAACAAAACAAAACATAACATTTGGGCCTGCATATATCCCCTATAAATGAAATAAAATGAATGTAAAAGAGAAAAAAAATAAAAAGACCTACAACAAAGTAAAAATAAATGAAAAGAAAATTAGGTGCACACACTACTGTGTTCTGTCATGTAGAAGATCCTTTAGTTGCATCTTCCAGTTCCCAGATCTTATGGGCTGGAGATTCTGCAGAGACGGCATTACACAGCCTCAGGAGGGGCAGGAGAGGGGAAGATGTTATTGTCATTGCTTCAGGTTGATTACTAGTCATAAGGCCCAGGGCTCATGATTACAGGGTTTTAGCTCAAGACTATTATACCAATGACCGGACAAGGTAGAGTAAGAGGGCAGCTCTGGATCTGATTGAGCCGGAAGTCTAGAAGAGCAGGAAGAAAATGCAGGGTCAAAAAAAAAACAAACTGATGATGATAACTCTGAGGAAGACAATGATAGATATGCCAATGGAATCATTATGCACATATACCCTTGTTCTTGATTATGATGAGGGCTCCTATTCAACTGTGATTCCAAAGTGAGAATCGTAGACTTTAGGAAAGCTAACTTTCTCAAAGGAGTCGTAAGCAGGATGGGAACAACTGTAAAATGTAGAAAAGCAGTAGGCAAAATGGAAAGAGGATATTTTAAGGGCAACAAACTTTTTCTTAGGAAAGTAAATAAAAGTAAAAGGAAAGGAGGCTGCTATGGTTCTCAAAAGAAGTATCTGAAAAGTTATGGAAAAAGAGGTGGATCTTGAACGATTTTCAGAAGACTGTGTTCATGAAGAATTAGCTAAACTAAAAGTAGGAGAATGCAATGGGGTCAGATGGGATAAATCTGAGAGCACTGAAGGAACTCTGAGAAGTTCTGGCAGCTCCACTATCTGAACTTTTCTATGCTTCTTTAGAATTGGTAAAAGACTGGAGAAGGGCACATGAAGTCCCTCTACACAGGAGCAGAAGTAAGGACGAGGTTGGAGCTATAAGCCAGTTAGTCTGACCTCTGTAGTGAGATGATTGTTTCTGATGATCTTATTTCACATCCTTTTTATTAAAATTTTTTCACAACAAACTATACAACCATAGAAACAACAACAGGTACACACAACCATTCATAAAACTAGTGCGCTCCTAACATACCCCCCCTCCCCAATACCCCCTCCCTCCCCTCCCCACACAGCATGGAAAGTTCGCCACACTTCACAGTTCCCAAATCCACCAATAGACATAGTATATAAGCCCAAGGTAAGGGGCAGTTCCTTCCTCCTTCTGCACAAAGAGCAGGGCAGTGGGCTGCTGTCCAAGGAAGAGAGAATCAGAACTACTCCAAAGAAGAGATTGTATACAGCAAATAGATATTACAGCGGGACAGCACGGTGATATTAGCTACATCGTCTAGGCAGGAAGCTCCCCAGCTCTCGCAATGACCCATGTCCATGACCTCATCCGCCAACATTGAGCACTGCTCCCCTTTCCCTCGCAGACATCTGAGAGAGTACAGGAGACCACATGTCCCAAAAGTCTTCCCAACTCCTACCTCCCCTTTGCTGTGCGGTCATCTTTTCCATAAGCATCAAGTCGAACATAGATTGTTCCCACATTCCCACAAGGGGGGGTGAGGGAAAGATCCAGCGACTCAGCAGCGCCCGCTTGACCATCAAAAATCCCCGTTCAAAGAGTGCTCTACGCCAATACGGGGGTTGAGCAATACCTAAGGCCCAATTATGGAAAAGGCATACCTCCCTCTGTATGGCACATTCTGACCCAGTCCAGGTCTGCAATTGAGCGCAAACTCGCACCCATAGATCGCGCACCTTCGGGCAGCCCCAAAATTTATGAAGTAATGTCCCAACCGCCCGATTACACCACGCACACAGGTTAGTAGGTCGTATCCCTACTTGTGAGGCCCATTGATCACTAGCATAGGCTCTCCACAAGAACTTGTACTGCATTTCTTGAAGATATATCCACTTCACACCTTTCGGGATCCCCTCAAACGCTACTCGTAATATAGCCGCTGTCATCTCTTCCACGCCATCGCCCCTCCACCGACCCGCAAGATCAGTAAGGAACCCGTCCCCTCCGGAAGGTCGGATCACCTGTCGACATAACTCTTCCCCCGGGAGACGCTCCGCCAACCTCTCCAGCACAAAACGCGGGGGACAGGAGGCCATCCAATCTCCCACCCTCCCACCTATCGAGGTTAAGTAATGTCGCACCTGAAGGTAGGCATAAAAATCCCGGGTGCGAAGGTCATATCGGCGTTGTAATTGCTGGAAGCTGTCCAGAACACCAGCATCCCGCGAATACAAATCCTCGAAACACCTCAGTCCCCTGGCAGCCCAGGTACAAAAAACATTACATTGGGAAAAACCAGGTCCAAAGTCCGGGTTACCGACCAAGGGCAGCATCGGAGACATTCTCCTGTCCCAAGCAAATCTCTGACAAAGGGCCTTCCAGGCAGCGCGCAGGGCCTCAAGATATTTCCTCCACACCCCTAGCCTAGACACCGGCGGCATCTGTTCAACATGTAAGAGATAGAGGACATGATAAGGAGTGAAAGCCGCCGTCAGCTGTCGGACTAGAGCCCCCCCCTCCGGGGCTTCCAAGATCTCCCATATGTGGCGAGCCAAATAACGAAGGTTATAGTTGCGCAGGGAGGGCAGTTCTAAACCACCTTCCTCCCGTCTACTCTGCAGCGCCCGTAGAGGGATACGTGCACGACGACCTCCCCAGAGAAACTTTCGAAGACAGCACTCCAAGCGCCTCCAATCCTTATCCAGAATCCAGAGCGGGAGCATACGAAGCACATAAAGCCACCTAGGAAATTCTACCATGGTGAACAGTGCAATCCGTCCTCTTAAGGACAATGGGAGGCCCCGCCATCCCAGCAACGTCTGCTGACTTCTGGCGAGCAATCTGGGCACATTAGCACAGTAGAGATCTGCGGGCCGATCCGGCAATTGCACCCCGAGATAGGTAATCTGTCGGTCTGCCCACACCAGTGGAAACTCCCCCGCCCAGCGATGTCGCACCCTACCCCCAACATCCAACACCACCGACTTCGCAGCGTTAATCTTGAGGCCAGAGAACCGTCCATAATCTCGTATCAATGTCAGCGCATTCTGCATCGACACGTGCGGGCTAGTGAGGCAGAGCAACATATCATCCGCAAAAGCGCAAACCTTCAATTCTTCCTTTCCCCCCATTCGAATCCCCGCAATGCCAGGGTTGGCTTGTAAGGCCTGAAGTAACGGCTCCAAAGCAAGAACAAATAACAATGGGGATAGTGGGCATCCCTGTCTAGTGCCCCTCTCCAGTTCAAAAGGTTCCGAGAAGACGCCATTGGAGCCAACGCGCGCCAGGGGTTTCGCATACAACGCCCGAATCCAGTGCATGAAAGTGCCCTGAAACCCAAAGGCCTCCAATGCATCCCAAAGATACTTCCATGCCACCCTATCAAAAGCCTTTTCGGCGTCCAGGCTAACCAGCAGCAGGTCTTCAGCTTTCTGCAAGCAGTAATCCATACCTAGAAGAAGTCTAGCAATGTTCCGAGAGGCCTCTCGGCCCTGAACAAACCCGACTTGTCTCTCATTAATAAGAGACGGTAAGATGGGGGCTAATCTATGTGCCAGTACAGAGGCCAGCAGCTTTAAGTCACAATTTATAAGAGAGATCGGACGGTAAGAGGCGGGATCCAGCGGATCCTTCCCCGGTTTAGGGATCACCGTAATGTCCGCACATCGCATATCACGTGGAAATATCCCAGCCTCTCGCGCCGCTTCAAACATCACCACCATAGAAGGGGCCACGCTTTGTGCCAAGATTTTGTAATATTCCATGCTAAATCCATCCGGACCCGGAGCTTTATGAGACTTACCCTGGCCAATGCCCACCAGAATCTCTGCCACCGACAGCGGGGCATTCAGTTGTTCCAATAATTCCGCCGAAAGGCATGGCAGTGCCCGCTTCTGCAGAAAAGCCGCCCCCTGGGCATAGTCTCTTCCCTCTTCTCTATAGAGGTGCATATAAAAGTTGCGGAAGATCTTAGCTATGTCTTCCGACCGATTTTTCATGCGGCCAGTCTCATCTCTTAGCACCGGTATAAACCGAGTTCCCCCGGATTGCCGTACAAGTTGCGCTAATAATCTCCCAGAGCGATTACCAAATAAGTGTAGTCGATGTTTATAGTGCTGCATCGAGGCCGCCGCTCTTTTCTGAAGCAGTTCATTCAGAACCGTCTGCACGCGGATATATTCTGTCTGGAGAGCAGTATCTCGATGCCTACCGAGTTTAGCCTGGAGTGCGCTTAAATCACGTTCCAACATTAACACACTCCGATCTAAGTGCTTGCGCCTACGAGCGGTATAAGAGATAATCGCTCCTCGCATCACAGCTTTACTAGTCTCCCAAAACAGCAATGGTGGGCATTGCGGGGTATCGTTAAAAGAAACATAGTCTTCCCATTGTTTTGCCAGATAACCTCGAAAATCCTCATCTTCCCACAAGTATACAGGAAAGCGCCAGCCGGCTCTCGCCGGTCGCACACAATCCCAAGTGATCCAGACCATCCCATGATCCGAAATCATGATCGGCTCTATCTCTGCCCGCAGGACACGCGTAACCCCTCTTTCACTAACCAAAATAGAGTCTATGCGAGACCAAGTTAGGTGTGCTCTCGACTGGTGCGTATATGTACGTTCCCCAGGGTGCAGCATGCGCCATACATCCACCAATTCTCCGTGCCTACAGAGATAGCTAACTCCCCTACGCGACCAGGCACCCTCCCCTCGAGTATGGGACTTATCCAAATTCGGGTCATGCGGACAGTTAAAGTCCCCTGCCACAACAACGTTAGCTCGCCCAGCACACTTCAGCAAACCCAGCAGGTGAATAAAAAAGGCATGATCATACACATTGGGGGCATAAACATTCAAGATCCACAAAGGTTCAGCATACAGTGTGCCCTGCAACAAGAGGTATCTGCCATGAGAGTCTGCCCGAGTGGTGTGCACCTCAAAGGGCACCCCTCTCCTCACTAACACCGCCACCCCCGCCTTTTTCGTGCCTGAATCAGCTCCATAAGAAATCTCTACCCAGTCTCGCCTCAATTTCTGATGTTCCTTGGCGCTCAAATGTGTCTCTTGTAGCAGAGCAATATGCGTTCCCTTTCTTTTCAACCCCTGGAGAATTTTAGTACGCTTTATCGGGGAGCCCATGCCTCCAACATTCCAAGACACTATCTTTATCTCAGGCATACTCCCATGGCCAAGAAATCCAACAGGTCAGATTAGTATAAAATCGTCTGGAGGTGCCCAGCCTCATCTCCAGACGTTGTACGCCAAGCCCCTTAATGGTTAAATTACCATGCTGTGTACCTAGACCCCCCTCAATTCCCCTACTCCATATTAAAACTCTCTTAGTCAACTTCGTGCATATCTTCCCCCCCAGTCTCCGCTCCCCCATCCCCCCCCGCATCCCGCTTATCCCCCCTCCCCTCCCCCCCATCCACCGCTCCAATACTCTCCGAGATCGCCCCCCTCCCCCCCTCCCCCCCAGAAATATTACTCCTAACCCTTCCCTCCCCCCTGCCACCCTAGAAAATTCTATCATAATCCCCAATAAGAGAGAATCACAATCCGCCCTTCTGGACCGTCTCCCCTCAATGCCCTCTCATAAAGAGAGCCCCGGGTGAAAAACATCCAATCATAGCGAACCCCCACAGATCACACTCACAGGTTTAGTACTTTAAGAGCAACATAGCTAATTTACCAATGCAGGAAACTCTGAACAGTAGAGTAAGTAGTCGTGCATATACAGTACAAGCATATCTAAGTCGTCATGCCGCCTTCATCACTCTAGACACTCAGAACCAGTCTAGGTGACCCGCGGACGACATAATCAGGGCCCAGTCAATCAGAGCTATATGTCCCAGTCAAGAAGCATTGTCCACTACCGACTGCGATCCCTTTCTCGCCATCGCGGCCAGGAAAGTCTTGGCAGCCGGGACCCGATCAAAGGTATGGGTCTTCCCCTCAAGGTACACCCGAAGCACTGCAGGATACACAAGAGCAAAACGAATTCCTTCTCCCGCCAGCTGACCACAGAGCGGGGAGAACTCCTTACGTCTTGCCGCTAGAGCGGCAGAGTAGTCCTGGAACAGCAAGATCGATTTATTATCCAGGTGCAGAGAGCGTTTCTTGCGATATGCTTGGAGCAGGGCCATTTTGTGCTGAAAGTTCAATAACCTGGCCAGCACCGGCCGCGGCCTCTCCTCAACGCCTCGCTTCGGTCCCAAGCGATGCGCTCGCTCCACGATGACCCGGCCAATCAAGCTCTCTAGTCCCAGCTCCGTCGGTAGCCACGTTTCAAAAAGACCTGCTAGCTGTTGATCCGACCAGGTCTCCGGCACCCCCACCAGCCGCAAATTGTTTCGGCGCGATCTATTTTCAAGATCGTCCGTTTTCTCGAGCAGCACTTCAATTGCCTTTTGGTGGCGGTCACTAAGAGTATCCCGCTTCTCCTCGCCTTCTTCTAGCGCAGTAATGCGGTGCTCAGCCTCCTCTACTCTCCGGGTAATCTCTCCATAGGTCTCTGCCATTGAATCGAGTTTGAGCAGAATAGAATCAAATTGAGGCGCCAACAATTTAGCTACCTCTTGGGCAAGATCCTCCGCTCCCGCTTCTCCAGTGCCGGAGCCCGGAGATGATCCTGGAGAGCCCAGACTCGTTTCAGGCCGCGTGGCCGGCGCCATCTTAGATTCTCGGGCCCCATGCACTTTGTCCTTTTCTCGCTTTGCTGCCGACCTCATGAGTGTACAGTGTAAAATCGGGGCTCACTGCACGGGGGGTCGTCGGTTTGCTGATCGCACTATATGTACCCCCAAGGACTCCTATGTACTGCAGGTTTCTTGCCGATTCAGGGAGACGGTCCAGGAGCGCACTGAGGACACGTCCTCACTCGCTCATGCGCTCACGTGACCTCGTTTCTGATGATCTTAAGGTGGCTAAACAGATAGTAAAGACGATGGAGAAAACCAGAAGAATTCTTGGGTGCACAGGGAGAGAAATGGCGAGCAGGAAGGAGGTGATAATGTCTCGGTATAATTCTTTGGTGAAACCTAATTTAGAATATTGTGTGCAATTCTGGTGACTACACCTTCAAAAGGATATAAACAGAATGGAGTTGGTGCAGAGGGTGGATACCAAACTGGTCAGAGGGCTTTGTCATAAAGCATATGGAGACAGATTTAAAGATCTCAATATGTATAGATTGGAAGAGAGGCAGAGATATGATAGAGAGGTTTAAATATCTCTATGGCATAAAGCATAGGAGAAGAGCCTCTTTAAATGAAAGAAAGCTCTGGAACAAGGGGGCATAGGATAAAAGTGATAGATTCAGGTGTAATCTGAGGAAATATTTCTTTATGGAAAGAATGGTAGACGTATGGAATAGCCTCCCAGTAGAGGTAGTAGAGATGAGAACTGTATCCAAATTCAAGAAAGCATGGGACAAACACAGATGATCTCTAAGGGGAAAAAAAGGACTGTAAATCTAAGTAGTTGGCATGGAAGGGTAGAATGAATAGGCTGTATGGTTTTTATTTGCCGCCATTTTTCTGTTTTGCGGTGTAACCATCTAATTTTTTTGGTCTTTCCCCTAGTAGTCTTAGCAAAATTTTACCCACTTCCCTTACCCCAACAATTATGCCCGGGCAGCCAAGGTTCAGGGGTCACCTCTCTGAGGTATGTAGCTAGCATCACTGAAGGCCAGCAGGAGTTGCCGCTGTACAGCAGTTGTCTCTCCTCCATTCCCTGGCTTCAGTGCATCATTTATTTCCTAAGATTATGCAATCTTTAGATGCAACCTTGTGTTCTTAAGAAAGCAGAAAACATAAGGAAAATCTATTAGCTAATAGTTAGTAGTGGGAACTAGGGATTAGAAAATTCTGGTTCAATTCCTGACTTCCTATAGACTATTAAACTTTGAAGCAAACATCCTACACGCTCATATATAAACTTGGGCCAGTAACTCTTAACTAGCGTATCGTTATACCGAAATATAATCAGCTGATAACTTTTAATGAACAACAAGATTACAAAGCTTAATCATTTTTCATATGATGATGCAAATATTGTAAATGCTATAGAAGTCCAAGCTTTAATTATATGTATGTTACTTTTGTGTTTCCTGTAGATTTTGAACAATGAATCAGATGGTAACTGGACCCAATGGAGTGACAGTAATTACTCAAACTATTCCATTAAATGGCCAACATGTCATACAAGTGGGATCTGATACTCAAACTATTCCATTAAATGGCCAACATGTCATACAAGTGGGACCTACTACCTTACAAAATACTCTATGCCAGATCCCACAAGCTCTGCAGAAGTTCTTCAAAGGGGAACCGAAAGCTTTGGGAGTAAGTTTGTTCTGTCTTACCTACATTCTGCAACAGAGTATTGTGTGTGTATGGGGGGAGGGGGGGAAATTGTTTCACATTGGGCCAGGATAATGGTTATTGCCTACATCAGGGGCTGTGGGGGAGAGGGGGGAACAGAGGGGAATGTTCCTCCTCAGAGCTGCAGCTAAGAATCCCTGCAAGGAAGAGCTACGCAGGCAGTATCCTGCTCTTCCTCAACCCAAAGCTCTGAAGCCCATTATCTTCACTGTGATTAAGAGAAATTCAGGATCAGTTGTTAAGCTGATCATATTGGCAACATTAACTAGTGGTTGAATTGGAAATATCACCAGGGAGGAAAACATGTGGAGCAAGGCTCATGGAATTCCTTCCAACCCCTCTGAACATGGGTGTCTGCATGTGTGTGTTTCTATCTGTGATGCATGTGTGTCTGTCTCTCTGACCAAGTGAGCAGAGAAAAAAAGCAGTTTTAATTAAGCAGTTCCCAAACATTATGTTGCTTTGGAGAGATTAATAGAATGAAGCCAATAAGTCATTTTAGAAGAGCTAGGAACCATTTACATGAGTAAAAAGATGATTTATATGTGTAAAATGCTGTTGTTGTTAAATGCCATCGAGTCGGTGTCGACTCATGGCAACTCTCTGGATAGTTGTCCTAAACTGTATTCGGTCTTCAGTCAGACAGCTCATTGTTGACAAAGTGACACCCGTAGCTGCTGTTATTGTATCGATCCATCTCATTGCTGGGCTTCCTCTTTGGTGTTGACCTTCTACTTTACCAAGCATGATGTCTTTCTCTAATGATCTCTCTCTTCGCATGATGTGTCCAAAGTACCATAATTCAAAGGCATCAATTTTCTTCCTGTCCATCTTTTTCAGTGTCCAACTTTTTCATCCATATGACATTATTGAAAATGCCATGAAGAGACACATCTCTGCTCTTGACAATCTTGTCTAGGTCCTTCATAGCCGATCTGCCAAGAGCAATACGTCGTTGGATTTCTTGACTGTTTTGTTATTTCTTTATTGATAGTTGATCCAAGTAGGTTAAGGTTGTCCACTATTTCAATTTCTTCTCCATCAACGATGAACTTATTGATTTTGCCAGTTGTCAGGATCTTTGTCTTCTTTACATTTATTTATTCAAGGATTTTCTGTAGCGCTTTATCACATAATCAAGGCAGTTTACAGATAACTCAATTCTTACTGCAATGAGCAGTTTACATAGGACATGAAACATATTAACAAGTTTAGTACATATTAACAAGTATAGGATATCATTATAAATTATACATTTGTTACAACAAACTATGGCCTGTAGTATAGTATGTAACAGCCAACTATTTACATATAAGGGTAAATTTTAAGAGAGTGCATTGTTGAGGCTTTCTTTACTTGATGGATGAATTACCAATCTCGGTTGTTGAGACTTGATTATCAATTTTTCTCTGGTACGCTTCAGAGAACAGGGCAGTTAAGGTGCAGGCCCATTTTAAGACTATGATCCTTGATCTTGAGATGCAAATATTTCAGATTGTCTTCACTTTTAGCCAGAAATGTGGTATTATCAGCATAGCGAAGGTCGTTGATGAATCTTCCACCAATCTTCACATCTTGGTTGTCTTCATACAGTCTTGCTTCTCTGATGATTTCTTCTGCATATAAATAAAAAAACAGGTAGGAGGAAAGTATGCAGCCATATCGTACATCTTTGCTGATTTTAAACCATTCTGTTTCTCCTTGTTCCGTTCGAACTGTTGCTTCTTGACCACTGTAAAGGTTGTGCAAGAGAACTATCAGGTGTTCTGGTATACCTATGTTTCTTAATGTGACCCAGAGTTTCTCATGGTTTACACAGTCAAAAGCCTTGCTGTAGTCAATAAAACACTTATAGATATCCTTTTGGTATTATTTTGTCTTTTCAAGGATTCATCTCACATCTGTGATGATGTCTTTCATTCCTCTCCCTTTCCTGAACCATACTTGCACTTCAGACAGTTCTTGTGCCACATATGGTTATAGTCTCTATTGAATAATCTTGAGTAGAATCTTTCTGGCATGTGGGATCAGAGTGATTGTGTGATAATTTCTACAGTCAGTTGGTTCACCTTTCTTTAGTATTGGTATAAACACAGATATTTTCCAATCTTTTGGCCATGATGTTGTCTTCCAAATTTCTTGGCAGAGCCTTGTAAGTATGGTAACAGCTGCATCAGATTGCTATAATACTTAAAGAGAATGCCATCAATGCCCAGTGATTTGTTCTTTGATAAGGTTTTAATGATGCTTTGACTTCTTCTTTCATCACCAATGGTTCCTGATCATAAAGTACAGATTGAAATGGCTGTTAGTCCACTTGATCTTTACGGTATAATGATTCTGTATATTCTTTCCATCTTTTCTTGATCCTCTCAGTATCATTCAAAATGGATCCTTGAGCATCTTGTAACATTCCAATTTGAGGCTGGAAATTTTTCTTTAACTCTCGTAGCTTGTTCTTCCTCTAATAGTTTCTGCTTCTATTTACTTGCATGCATCATTGTAGTATTTCTCCTTGTCTTGTCTTGCTGCATACTGGAAATCTCTTGAGTTCTGTGATTGCCTCTTTTTCTCCTCTGGCTTTAGCTTCTCTGCGTTTCTGGGCAATTTTCATAGTTTCTTCGATCATACATTTTGGCCGTTTTTGCTTTTTCATCTTTTGTAGAGATTTCTCACATTCTTCCAATACAACATTCTTGATGTTATTCCATAACTCGTCTGGAGCTCTGTCATTTGTTTCTAAAGCAGAAAATCGATTTTGCAGACAGTCTTTAAATTCCAGTGGTATATTCTCAAGGTCATATTGTGCTACATTCATGAGTGGCTTGCTCTTTTTCAACTTTAGCTTGAGCTTGCATACTAGTAGTTGGTGGTCTGTACCACAGTCAGCTCCAGGTTTTGTCTTTGTTGATGTTATAGAGCAGAGGTTCCCAACTCCAGTCCTGGAGGGCCAAACACCATTCAGGTTTTCAGGCTGTCCCTAATAAATATGCATGAGATGCATTTGCATGCACTACCCCATTGTATTCAAATATATCTCATGCATATTCATTAGGGACAGCCTGAAAACTTGAATGGTGTTTGGCCCTCCAGGACTGGAGTTGGGAACCTCTGTTATAGAGCTTTTCCATTGTTGAGTTCCAAAGATGTAATCAATTTTATTTTTGTACAATCCATTGGGTGAAGTCCATGTGTACAGTAGCCACTTGTGTTGCTGGAAGAAGGTGTTTGATATGAATAGATCATTGGTCTTGCAGAATTTTATCAGTCTTTCTCCAAGTTCATTTCTATTGCCAAGTCCATATTTTCCAAACCCTTTGCCTTCTTTGTTGCCAACTTTTGCGTTCCAGTCACTCATGACTATCAGAATGTCCTGCTTGCATGTTCTGTCAATTTCAGCTTGTACTTGTTCATAGAACTCATCAACTTCATTCTTTTCTGCAGCTGTTGTTGTTCAGAAGTTATTGCCAGGCCTTTCTTCTGCGCAGATAATTCTAGTAATGTTGCCGTTGTCACAGAAATATGATCTTCCGCTTCCAACACCGTCCATTCTGCTGCTGTCCATATGGGTGGTTTGTCTTGGTCTGGCACCTCAGTTGAGGCATGTCCATTTTGGAGACCCTGGCAGTAATTAAGCTACCAATAGCACCGTGCTAAGCATCACTGATGCACACAAGCCCTCACAACACGATAATCTGCAAACCAAATAAGCATGTAAAATGCTACAGATCTGCAGTTTTAGAAAAGCCACTTCTTTCATGTGTATACCTATAGCATGAATAGTTTGGAAGAGAGGGGCATGCTTTGGGTGCACTTGAAAAGTGTTCATGTATCTTCTACTTTGCAAAGGAAAGGCATGTATACCTCTTGGAAGCCCAGACCAGCTGTATTCCACGCTTTAAGAAAAGTGGAAGGAAGTCCAAAAAACTGCCAGCATGGTTTAAAGGTGAGGTCAGAGAGGCTGTTGTTGCCAAAAAAGCATCTTTCAGGAAATGGGAAAAAGAGCTAAACGACGAAACCTGGAAACAGCACAAGCACTGGCAAGTCAAACGCAAGGCATTGATAAAGTAGCCAAAGGGAGAATTTGAGAAGAAGCTTGCTGCGGAAGCAAAAATGTGAAATAAAGACTTTTTCAAGTACATTCGTAGCAAAAAAACTGTGAGAGAGTCAGTTGGTCCATTAGATGATAGAGGAGTTAAAGGGGCACTAAGAGGCGACAAGGCGATAGCGGAGAGACTGAATGAATTCTTTGCTTCGGTCTTTACTGAGGAAGATGTAGGGATGTTACCCATGACTGAAGTGGCATTTAAAGGTGTGGAAGAATTGAAGGAAATATTGATACATCGGGAAGATATATTACAACTATTAGATAAACTGAAGAGTAGCAAATCACTTGTAACACCAATTTTTAAAAAGGGTTCCAGGGGTGATCTGGGAAACTACAGACCGGTGAGCCTCAGGTCAGTACCGGGAAAAATGGTAGAAACCATCATAAAGAATCATGTAGATAGCCATGGCCTAATGGGAGACAGCCAACATGGCTTTAGACAAGGAAGATCTTGTCTTACTAATCTGTTATGTTTTTTTGAAGGTGTGAATAAATAGGAGGACACAGGTGAGTCGGTTGATATAATGTATCTGGACTTTCAGAAAGCCTTTTAGAAGGTCCCTCATCAGAGACTTTTGGCAAAACTAAAGAGTCATGGGATAGGAGGCAGTGTACTACTGTGGATCAGGAACTGGTTAAAAAGATAGAAAGCAGAGGGTTGGGCTAAATGGCCAATTTTCCCAATGGAGAAAAGTGAATAGTGGTGTACCCCAGGGATCTGTGCTGGGTCCGCTGCTTTTTGACATATTCATAAATGACCTGGAAAGTGGAATAACGAGTGAGGTTATCAAATTTGCAGATGACACAAAACTATTTAAAGTTGTTAAAACCCAAGAGGATTGTGGAAAATTGCAAGAGGATCTTGATAAATTGGAAGACTGGGCATCAAAATGCAGATGAAATTTAATGTGGACAAGTGCAAAGTTATGCACCTAGGGAAGAACAACCCAAACTATGGTTACACAATGCAAGGTTCCACATTAGGAACCACCACCCAGGAAAATGATTTAGGCGTCATTGTGGATAATATGTTAAAACCCTCGGCCCAGTGTGCAGCGGCAGCCAAGAGAGCAAATAGAATGCTAGGTATCATAAGGAAAGGAATGGAAAATAACATAAAAGATATTATAATGCCTCTATATCATTCCATGGTGAGACCGCACCTTGAATATTGTGTGCAATTCTGGTCACCATATCTTAAAAATGATATAGCGTTATTAGAAAAGGTTCAGAGAAGAGCCACCAAAATGGTAAAGGGGATGGAAGGATACTCCTATGAAGAAAGGCTAAAAAGGTTAGGGCTCTTTAACCTGGAAAAGAGACGGCTGAGGGGAGATATGATAGAAGTCTATAAATTAATGAACGGAGTGGAACGGGTAAACGTAGATCAATTGTTTATGTTATCACAATATAGAAAGACTAGGGGACATGCAATGAAGCTACAGGGTAAACTATTTAAGACTAATAAAAGAAAATATTTTTTCACTCAATGTGTAATCAAACTCTGGAATTTGTTACCGGAGGATGTAGTAAAGGCTGTTAGTGTAGCTGGGTTTAAAAAAGGTTTGGACAAGTTCCTGGAGGAAAGGTCCATAAACCATTATTAAGAAGGGACCCAGGATATCAATGCTTGACCCAGTACAAGCATTGCGAAACCTGTGTCCCTTGGGGAAACTGCTAGGTACGTACGACCCAGATTGGCCACTGTTGGAAACAGGATACTGGGCTTGATGGACCTTGGTCTGACCCAGTATGGCATATCTAATGTAAAAATTTCCTTCTCAGTATTTACACATGTTCAGGCAATCATACATGTTAATTAAGTACTTGTTTGGACATGGGGTTTGAAGGAGTGATTAAGGGGATAATTGTGTTTCTCGCTCTGGTATTTAAAGCTCTTGAAAAATCCAAACATTTAAATTTTGGAGCTTTACTTTTTCATTGGCTCCCCTTGGGTTGCAGTTATGGAAAAGCTGCTACCTACACGTGCAAATGCTGGCACTTATACATGCAGAACTCCACATGATGCCAGGGTTTTTTTCCTTTTTGGGGGGGGGGGGGGGGATGACCATTCCTGTTGTATGTACTTCCAGATGCATGTCTTTTTCCTAAACATTTTACAAAAGATTCCACATTCAGTGAGTCTTTTGTAAAATACACTGCAGATTATGAATGTCCTGACTTGGATGTTCCTCTTTCTACCTAGACGAGCTCTGAAAAATTGGCTTCAAGTGTGATAAAATATCTAATTACCAGATGCATTGTCAACAGATTTCAAAGGATTGGTTTTATAATTTAACCACAGGGTGTCACTCTCCCACAGCAACAGGTATTGCCATATTTCTGCAGCTCAGGTTAATATAGCAATCAGCAGCAAACTACACAATTCAGTAACTAAATGTTTTCTGCCCATGTTCCTGCCAGTGGGCACGATGCTTCAATATTGTGCTTTCGAATACAAGGGACAAGTAGGTTCTGCAGGACTCCCAAGAGTCTTGCCCGTCCTTTATGACTGAAAACATGTTATTGAAGTACTAGCCTCAATGGCTCATGGGCGGAGGACTCCCACGTAGCTTAGAGGGAATATTGGATGTCACAATACATAGCAATTATTATGCAAGTTACTTAGGTCAGCAACTAAGTTTTATAGTAGAATTTACAACAAAGAAAATGAAATACACATCTGAGTCATTGTATGTTGTGACATAGCAAGCCCTTCTGGCCTGGTAGAAATGCTGAAAAACCAGGTAGAAAGTGCAGGGCTGAAGGATAAACACAGACACATGGCTACCAGTTGCCAGGGAAACAAAACACAAGAGAAGGAAACAGGCCCCTGCTATCAGTATAGCAAAGAGTCACGGGGAAAGTTTGAACACCTGCTGGGGGGTGGAGCCAGGCCCTACCCAGGAAGGCTGTCTCATAAGGAGGCCCCAGCAGGCAGAGAGGGAGAGGAGAGAGAGGAAAGCAGACTTCCGGGGAGAAGTTGGAGAGAGTTCTCAGCTGAAGGAAGGCCAGAGGCTCCGGTTGAGGGCTACCGAAGGAGCAGACCAGATCAGCTGAAGCATACACAGGCTTACAAGCAGCCAGAAAGGCATTTGGAAACTCCCTCACACAGGTTCAGCAGGGAACCAACCGGTACTTTTAAACTTCAGAGGAAGGCCTCTAAAGCCAGGTCCCCAGGTAAGCCCAAGGGCTGGGATTACAGGAATCCTTGTGGAGTTAACAGCCTGGAGGATTGGGGCTACGGTACTGGCTTTAGGCCATACTTAAACCCTGTGTGCATTGAAGGGCTCAGGGTTGGAGAAAAGGGCTCGGCCCTAGAAAGAACTGACCAGACTAACCCTAGCTCAGAGGTGGAATTAATGGATACAGAACCACCTTATGTTGTAGCAGCAGATAAGCATGCAATAAATAAAACCAGGAGTCGTTTCAAGGATCCAAGCCAGTTTAATGTGCACATGGCTCAAGCAATAAGCAATTTCAAAGTGGCTGAGCAATGGCTGTTAGTAAAACAACAACTTTTATAGCTTTCTTTCCCATTCTGGACATAGGCAAACTTTTCATTGGTCCCAGTAACCCCTCTCACCCATCTATTGGTCCCGGTACTGATATGGCTACCCAATCGGGACTCTGGTCTGGGCTCAGCACCTGGTTGCCCCCCTTTCAGTCCTCATTACAATAGACAGTTCTTAGACTTTCATTACTTCTCTCCTCCAAGGTCACTGGCTTGCTAAAACATGTGGGAAAGCAGGGCACTGTAACCTTGCTTTTTGCAGAGTTAATTAATTCCATAGAAGCTGTGCTCTCTTATCAGTACCAATTAGAGCTGTTTTCTGTCTTTTATAAGTTTCGTTTCTGCTTAGCTATGTTCAGTTAAACTGAGTTAAGTTTCAATTCTATGGTGTCATCATTCAGGGGGTTTTTCATTCCTCTGGGCCTAACTACAGGCTTCAGTTACAGGTCAAGCTGCTCAGGCCTGTCTGCTCACTTCAGACACCATGGATCACAGGCCTTCGCCTACCACATTCCCCCCTTTGATTAATCTCACCCGCATGTTAATAAGGTGTGAGAATCAAATCACATAATACTAGGTAAAGGTATCACTCTGTGGTATAGGGTAGTAAGTTCACATAGCTAGTATCTTTGTAGCTGCCTTATGCTCTACAGTATTATTAATAACTGAAGTTATCATTCGCAAGCAAAGTGGCAAGAAACAAGGGAGCAACAAGCAGATAGTCAAAGTCCATAGTTTGGCAAGAGTGGGAAAAAGAACTAAAGGATTAGAAGGTTCAGTTGCATCTTTGTTGTGCTGTCGTAAAGCTTCTGATTTAGACAGACCAGCTGTCCATCCTTCGTAGTAGATTGTGGTCCAGTCCGAACAAAACACAAACTGTCAACAATGGGGTGGGCCAATACCCACTCACTAGTAGTATTATATAAATCAGTCTGATTGTATAGGATAGAATAGTTCAGTTCTTGCGTCTCCCAGGGCCACTGATCTCCCATCTTAGTTCCTCCACAAAAGAAACAGTCAGAAGTGTGGAGACTAGATGCTATTGCTCCAGCAAGTTCAAGAAACAAGTTCTGGGAGGCATGAGGAGTTGCAACAGTGGCTTGCATAGCCTTGTAGAAAGTCAAGATCTAGAACAACTTTTGGATTGGAGAGTATACCAATGCAAGTATAGGAAGAATGATAAAACAAGGTCTGAGTGACCTTCGGTCCAGTTCATGTTGTACTTATACAGGCTGCCCAGGGAGATAAGGCAAAAGTCATTTCAAAGCACTCCAAGGCTGCTGCCAAAATAAAGCAATAATAAGGATTCATAATGAGCATAGTCTCTGGAAAATTGGTGGAACTGTCGACTTCCACAACAGATAACAGATGTAGGGTTGATTGTAGATCCGCAAGCTTCTGCCGTACGTAGACCTACCAGCTTTTTGGCAGGAGTAGGGCTGTAGATTCCAAAGTATCACTGTCCTCTGGGATGTCTCAATTTCTTAAAATATCATAGCATAGTCTCTTAGGCTATTATTGCTTCTTTAGAGCAGTTCACTCTTTAGAAGATCAACACAGTCTTTTCAGAGTATTTAAACACAGTCTCTTAAAAGATTCAATTTCTTAACACAACACAGTCTCTTTCTGATGATTGCAGTTTTCTCCAGATGCGAAGCTTACCTTCAGATAAACAAACAGTCTTGAAACAGTGCAGTTTCTGAGGGACCAATAAGTCTTAGGTCCGTGGCTGTTGTCATAGGGTGAGGTGCAATGGAGTCTCAGGATGCTGTACAGTAGTCCAGTGATCAGGTTCAAGAGCAGCTGCTGGCTTCCCTTGATTATGATGGATCCAAGGTTCAAATTCTGCGACTTTTACTGCAGTTGGAGTTGACAGGATGACAACAACATAGGGTCCCTTCCAATGCAGGGCGAACAGTATCATTCTCCACTCTTTGATCCACACTGAGACTCCAGGCTTGAAAGGATGCAGGGGTTCAGGCAAATTGATGAGTAATCGATTTTGTACCCTGGTATGAAGACTCTGCAAAACAGAACTTAAAACCAATAGTTCATGTCTAATAATTTTAGATCCTATCTGTCTCATATCTCCTTTTATTTCCTATACAATAGGCAGGGGTTGCCCATACAGAATCTCAAAAAGGGGAAACTCCTAAAGACTTAGCAGGGGCTAAGTATATCCTAGGAAGGGCTATAGGAAGAACCTGGGGCCACTTCAGGTAAACCTCTTGGCAAAGTTTGGACAACTGAGATTTCAGGGTTCTATTCATACATTCTATTTTTCCTAAATTCTGAGATCTATAGGCAGTATGTATCTGTTAATATCAATATCTTGGGGCTATACTTAATGGACTTGCTTCCTAAGGTTATCCACCCTCATTCTGTGTACTGGGCCCCATGTGCATGCAAGGTTGTAAAGTGTCACAGGGTGGACATAGGGCAGCCTGAGAAGGTGCAGAGCAGTGTGAATGATCACGGTGAAAGTGACAGAATAAACAGGAGAATGTTTATTGGTTGCCAGCGACAACCTAAGCACACGTGCACAGAGCCCAGAAAGACACACCCAGAGAGCAAAGCAAGGGAGTCTGCTTTACCAAATAGAATGCACCTGAGGGAAGGTGGAGTCAGGAAATACACAGATAAAACGGACTACCAAACATTTGGAGATAGGGAATCCTGGAGAGAGGAGCCAAGGAGGGAATCCTGGGGAAAGGAGTCAAGGAGGGAATCCTGGAGGGATGAGCCGAGGAGAGAATCCCTGAGAGAGGAATTAAAGCAGCACAGGTCACAAGCTGAAAGGCAACAGGGGAGCCGGTGTGAATGTTGGAAAGAGTCCAGAGACCTGTGTGGTTCTGGGAGAAGGCAACACCCTGACAGCGTGAATGTGTTTGGAAAGCAAGAAGAATACAGGAAGACTGCAACAGCAGGTACAGGGGCAAAGAGTAGATACAAGGGCTATTTGCCATTTGAAAGGGAAGGGCCCTGGAGGCTTAGAAATAGCCATATAAAGCCCAGATATTCAGAGGCTAATAATAGCTTTTCTCCTGATTATAGAAGTGTTAAAAGAAGAGGGCTTCACTTACCTAGAAAAGCTGAAGAAATCCCTTCTCACGGTGAGTTCCCAGCTTCTAGGGAAACACCGTTACACCGGCTGCAATCAGGCACAGTTGGGCCTGGAAAGCTAGGGCAGACCCGGCAGGGACCCTATCAAAATTACCCAGCTAGCAGGTCAAAGAAGGACCTGAGCTATGCATTGAGGCACCAGCGGGGGAAGGGCTCTGAAAGACATCACTCAGAGTTTGGTGATACTCCCCAGAGAGGCAGTGCAGCTCACAGGAAGAGAAACTTCTTGACTGACGAGGCAAGCCTTCCATATTTTATTCCACGTTGGAAGTGGATAGTGGAGATACCAATGAGCAAGAAATAATGGAATATGAGAATTCTGAAGTATTAACAAATACAGAATTGATGGACTGTTCTTTCTCTGTGATAGAGCCAGAGATATCATTAAGGTAAATGTGATTTGTGTAACCTTAAATTCCAGTATACAAGTGGCAGAGCTGCAACTCTCTCCCTCTCTCTAAGCCAAGCAGTCAGTTAGGCTGTTTATTATTTACCTTTGTTTTAAAGTTATCAGCTGAAGGAAGCTACTTTTGTTACATAGTTATCTTTTGTTTGAAGCCAAGTGGGCTATTAATTTCTGTTGTTTGAAAAAGAAGAAACCTCAAGGGACGGGGAATAAAACCCTAAAAGAAAAGAAAGTTCTTCTGTGTGATTTATATATAGAAGCAAGGCACAACTACCACCCTCATAATAGCCCAACAATACCAGCAGTCACGGCTGGGGCGGATGAGGTGTGACATATAAATGGCGTAGAATCTGAGGATAAATTTTCGGGGGGCATAAGAAGTGCCTGGAAAAAGAAAGGACAGTGCTAAAAAGCAGGAAAAGTTTGCTCCAGGAGAATTTGGAGAGGATTCGGCTGGCAGACCGGCCAGTGGTGAGGTATTGGAGAGGATTCGGCTGGCAGACCGGTCAGCGGTGAAAAGACCTTTTCTCACATGCTGGAGTCTACCAGGAAACCGAGGTATTGGTAACCTGGGTGGACGGGAAGGATACAGTGAGAAAAAGGGGGATATAAAAGGGGAGAAAAAGAAACCTTGTCTGTGTGATACCGCACTTGTTGGTTTTATTTTTTCTCTTTATTTCTAGGTGCAGTGTAAAAGAAAAGAGGATGGATCCACAAGACATGCTGGCCTGGATGGGCGAACAACAAGAAAAGCAGGCCAGAATGTTACAGCACTTGCAGGAACAGTACATGGCAGCGCTGCAGGAGCAGCAAAGGCCGCTATTGGAAGCGATGACTGCACTGCTAAGGAAGTCTGCAGAGAAAGAATCAACCATACCGCAAGTAGACACTCATACAGGTCTTGCTATGAGACATTTGGGGCATGAAGATAACCCCGATGACTTTATTGAAGCGTTTGAACGCATAGCAGGAAACTTAAAGTGGCCTATAGAGCAATGGGCGATGAGATTCGCTGTAACTTTAAGCGGAGAGGCTTTATCTGCCTTTAAGGCCATGCCAGCTAGCCTAGCAAATAATTATGCCGAAATAAAAAAGGCAGTAAAGGATCGCCTTGGTTTGACCCCGAGGCATTATAAAAGGCTGTTTAGAGAAGCAATAATGTTGGAGAGTGAGACTCCAAAGGCTTTATGCCAGAGGCTCAAGAGCTTGCTTTATAAATGGTTAGACCCTGAGAATAGGACACTAGAGTCTGTATTAGATGAGCTTGTTTTGGAGCAATTCTTGTTAACTGTACCCCAAGAAATGAAAATGTTCCTAACGTTACAAAATTGCTCAAACTCTGAAGAAGCAGCTGTAATGGCAGAGGTGTTTAAGGAGACAAAGCACGCCACTGTATCTAATATAAGCCTTTTAAAAGGTACAGGTATGACTGGGATGGATGAAAGTAAAAAGCATACACCCAGGAGAGTGAATGAGTATAACCCTGATAAGAGTAATGTAGAAAGGAACACTAGGAGGTGCTATAAGTGTGGCAGATCAGGCCATGTGATAAAAGAGTGTAGGGTTAAGACAGTCCTGATGGTAGGGGCAGAGAAGATAGTACCAAAAGGCATATGTTTACAGGTACAGGTTGAGGGAGAAAGTGCTATGGCTATACTCGATTCTGGGGCAGAACAGAGTTTAATAGCACAAGAATTTTGGGAAACTTTGAAGCCATCTCGCCCAGTAACCCAAAAACAGGTAGCAATAAAATGTGTGCACGGCGCACAGCTTCCCTATCCCTTACGCCAAGTAAGCGTCAAGGCACTAGGGGCAGAAAGAAAGTTGCAAGTAGCAATAGTTCCTGGGCTACCCCAAAAGCTAATTTTAGGACGGGACTGGCCTTTGTTTCCAGGGATATTGAGCCAAGGGTTAGGCATGAAAACGGGATTGGTCACCACACGATCCCAAGTCCCGGTAGTAAAACCCCAAGAAACCCCGGTAGCTGAACCCCAAGAAACTCCGGTAAATGAACCTCAAGAAGCTCCAGTAGAGGGAGTAGAAAACCCTACAGTAGAGAGAGCAGAAACCCCTACAAAAGAGGAGGTCAAAGAGGCTCCTGAGAAGGAGGCCGAAGCGGAAGAGAGGGATCCGCTACCTAACCATGAAGAGTTAGTTCAGAGTCCGGTGGGGGAAGGAAAAAAACTAAGGCTACCAAGCGACAGGAAAGGGATAAGAGAGCCAAAGGAAGAAGGGAACTAGAAACAGGGGAAGGGTTACCCTGGGTCCCCGCTGCCCTCGTCCAAAAGTTTCCATCTTTTCCGATGGAGCAGAGGGCAGACTTGGCCCTCAAAAGAGCTTTCGAGTGGGCTCAGATGGACCGTAATACATTACCAAGGTTCCTGCTCGACCAGAATATTTTATATAGGGAGAGTGTAGATCCCTATACAGGAGCTGTGAGGAAGCAGCTAGTGGTGCCAGTAGCCTTCAAGGCGGTAGTTTTACGCCTGGCACACGACCATCCAGTTGGGGGACATAAAGGTGTCCAAGGGACACTGGATCAGATTTTAGCACGTTTTTATTGGCCAGGGGTGTATCAAGAGACCAAGCGGTATTGCGATGCTTGCTCGGCCTGTCAAAGGGTCTCCATATCCAGGCCCAAGGCAGCACCCTTAATGCCATTACCCACAATAGCTACGCCTATTAGGCGAATGGGGATGGACATCGTAGGCCCATTAATAAAAACGCCTAGGGGTTTCCAGTATTTATTAGTTATTGTAGACCATGCGACCCGCTTCCCATGGGCTATACCCCTTAGGAATATATCAGCTAAAATCATAGCGCAGGAACTAATAAAGCTGTTCTGCGAGGTGGGGTTCCCCCAAGAAATATTAACAGATCAGGGTACAAATTTTGTATCAAAGTACCTTGCTAGAGTCTGGGAGGCGTTTGGCATACGCCATATAAAAACGTCAGCGTATCACCCCCAGACCAATGGGGTGGTGAAGCGCACCAACCAGTCAATAAAGCATTTGTTGCGCAGAGGCCTAAGAAAGGGGGAAATGATGGAATGGGATACGTTGCTCCCGTTCGTCATGTATGCGTGCAGAGAACGAGTTCAAACCTCGCTAGGAGTATCCCCATTTGAACTACTGTTTGGGAGGTCTCCAAGGGGAGTATTAGATATTTTAAAAGATGAATGGGTAGAACCCAGAGTACCCGAAGTGGGGATCCCACAGTTTCTGAAGGAATTAAGGACACGCCTAAAGAAAACGTCCCAGGCCTCGATAGAGAACTTGAACCATAGCAAACAGCGCCAGAAGAAATATTATGATAGGGATACACAGACTAGGGAACTGGCGGCAGGGGACAAGGTCCTCATACAAGTGGCGGACCCTGGTCCAAAGTTTGAATCAAGATGGAAGGGTCCAGCCGTGGTAGTGAAAAAAGTAGGTTTTGTGTCATACCTAGTGGAAAATGAAAGTGGACGTAGGCAGGTATACCACGTCAATGTATTAAAAACGTGGAAAGAAAGGGTGGCCACAGCTAATTTGGCCTACCGCGAGCAGCACCGTAGAACCCCGCAAGGGATTACATGCTGTCCACGAAAAATCGCGACAGCAAGTAATGTTTTAAGGGGGGGAATGTGTCACAGGGTGGACATAGGGCAGCCTGAGAAGGTGCAGAGCAGTGTGAATGATCACGGTGAAAGTGACAGAATAAACAGGAGAATGTTTATTGGTTGCCAGCGACAACCTAAGCACACGTGCACAGAGCCCAGAAAGACACACCCAGAGAGCAAAGCAAGGGAGTCTGCTTTACCAAATAGAATGCACCTGAGGGAAGGTGGAGTCAGGAAATACACAGATAAAACGGACTACCAAACATTTGGAGATAGGGAATCCTGGAGAGAGGAGCCAAGGAGGGAATCCTGGAGGGATGAGCCGAGGAGAGAATCCCTGAGAGAGGAATTAAAGCAGCACAGGTCACAAGCTGAAAGGCAACAGGGGAGCCGGTGTGAATGTTGGAAAGAGTCCAGAGACCTGTGTGGTTCTGGGAGAAGGCAACACCCTGACAGCGTGAATGTGTTTGGAAAGCAAGAAGAATACAGGAAGACTGCAACAGCAGGTACAGGGGCAAAGAGTAGATACAAGGGCTATTTGCCATTTGAAAGGGAAGGGCCCTGGAGGCTTAGAAATAGCCATATAAAGCCCAGATATTCAGAGGCTAATAATAGCTTTTCTCCTGATTATAGAAGTGTTAAAAGAAGAGGGCTTCACTTACCTAGAAAAGCTGAAGAAATCCCTTCTCACGGTGAGTTCCCAGCTTCTAGGGAAACACCGTTACACCGGCTGCAATCAGGCACAGTTGGGCCTGGAAAGCTAGGGCAGACCCGGCAGGGACCCTATCAAAATTACCCAGCTAGCAGGTCAAAGAAGGACCTGAGCTATGCATTGAGGCACCAGCGGGGGAAGGGCTCTGAAAGACATCACTCAGAGTTTGGTGATACTCCCCAGAGAGGCAGTGCAGCTCACAGGAAGAGAAACTTCTTGACTGACGAGGCAAGCCTTCCATATTTTTATTCCACGTTGGAAGTGGATAGTGGAGATACCAATGAGCAAGAAATAATGGAATATGAGAATTCTGAAGTATTAACAAATACAGAATTGATGGACTGTTCTTTCTCTGTGATAGAGCCAGAGATATCATTAAGGTAAATGTGATTTGTGTAACCTTAAATTCCAGTATACAAGTGGCAGAGCTGCAACTCTCTCCCTCTCTCCAAGCCAAGCAGTCAGTTAGGCTGTTTATTATTTACCTTTGTTTTAAAGTTATCAGCTGAAGGAAGCTACTTTTGTTACATAGTTATCTTTTGTTTGAAGCCAAGTGGGCTATTAATTTCTGTTGTTTGACAAAGAAGAAACCTCAAGGGACGGGGAATAAAACCCTAAAAGAAAAGAAAGTTCTTCTGTGTGATTTATATATAGAAGCAAGGCACAACTACCACCCTCATAATAGCCCAACAATACCAGCAGTCACGGCTGGGGCAGATGAGGTGTGACAAAAGGCATACTTGGAATCTGGGTACACATTTAGACAGGGCCCTTTTCCTATTGTTAGTGCTCTAGTGAGGACGATCAGTTCAGCTTTCTGTGGTGAAGTGTCTGGGGCCAGGGCTGAGGACTCAACTACCAAATCAGGGGTCACCACTGCATATCTAGCACAACAATGTCCATTGATGATGAAACTGCCTTCAGCCACAAAGAAAGTCTGTTCAGGGTTCTCCATAGGGACATCAGTCAAATCCAGGCGGCTTGAGAATACAGTGTCCATAATTTCTAAACAGTCATGATCAGGGGATCAAGACCAACTGATAACAACATAGCAGGATTGAAAGCTTGACTGACCCTTCAGTTGTATCTGGGGTTTTCACACAACATACTCTAATACTTCAACATTCATAGATTTGTTAGCTAGTAGTTTCCTTTGTATTTCATATTGGTTAGAACAGAGTGTGGTACAGTAACTTGAAGATTCTATCTCAAAGGGATTTTTCTTTTAGTTTTTGCTTACTAGGAAGGCTGTAGCTGTAACAGCTTCTCAAATAAGGTCCAAGAGATTGAGTCAACACTCCTAGAACATTTCCTTGTGACTCATGAACATAGAGACTGAAAGGTTTTCTGGACATCTGGTAGACCCAGAATTGGTAACAACATCAGAGTGGTTTTTTTTTTTTTTTGTTTGTTTTTTTTAAGATCAAAAGGCTGCATCCTGTTCAAGTCCCCATTCCAATGCAGACTTTTCCATTCCTTTGATAGCTTGATACAACGGTTTTGCTAGCAGCGCAAAATTGGGGATCCATATACAACATACTCTGTGGCACCCAAGAAGGCTCTCACTTGCCTCCTGGTGGTTGGAGTAGGAATACTGCATACAGCTGCTTTGCGTTCTGGTAAGGGTCCCAGTCGTCGAATTCCGCTGGACAACTGGAATCCTAGGTATTTAACTTGTTTGGCATAATTGCACCTTAGCTCTTGAGACTTTGTATCCAGCCTCATTAAGAGGGTGCAAAAGTTCACTGGTGGCTTGTAGACATTCACTTTCTGAGTTGGTGGTTATAAGCAAGTTGTCCACATATTGAAGTAGAATTTTTACTTTTTTTTCTCTGGAGTTTCTGGATAACTTGTCAAATCTTTTGCTGAGTGAGGCGAGTTCTTGAATCCTTGAGGTAATCTTGTCCAGATGAGTTGGCCCCGCCTCCTTGTAGTGGGGTCTTGGGCTAAGCGTATGCAGAAAAAAGCATCTTTTTAAGTCCAGAATGATGAAATGTATAGCTTCAGCAGAGATCGGTTCCAAGAGAATATAAGGATTTTGGTACCACTGGTTGTATAGTTTCAGCTGCATCATTCATTCTTCTTAGATCCTGCACTGGGCGGTAATCACCTGTCCCAGGCTTCTTGACTGGCTTGAGGGTGACAATGGCAGGGGCTATGTTCTTCGCTAGGCCAGGTGGATTATCTTCTGCCCATAATCCAGGTGGGGCTATACACTATAGAACTGCTACTCTTCTTCTCGGGGAACAGTCAGCACCATCAATCCAGCAGGCTCTGGGTTCACAGTCATTTGCATTTCTCTCTCTTCAGCAAAGGATATCTGTGTCTGAAGCTTTGCAAGCAGATCTCGGCTCCAAAAATGGAATAGGGCATTCAGGCATATACAGGAACTGGTGCATTATTTTCTGTCCCCCTAGTTCACACATGCGGTTCTGCAGGAAAGGCTTTGTGGACTTAGCCCCAGTAGCTCTGATAATGGTGGTGCATCTGGCCTAGTCTTTATCCATGCTGTAGCCCTCTTTAGCTGCCACTTACTCTATAGCTACTTCCTTCTCCTACTAGAACATTGTGCTTGGTTTATTGTTTTATGACTCTGCAATCAAGTACTCCCTCCTCCCCTCCTGGGGTGGAGTCAAGATACGGGCATTCACTTCTCTAATGTCCTTCTTTTTCTATAATGGGTGCACTGATTTGCACCCAGTGGAGGCCTGCTACTTCTGCGGTCTCTTACACGTTCTCTGGTCCTTTGATTAGGAAAACCTCCTCCACATCATTCGACTAAAATATCAGCAAAAAGATCTGTTCTCTTTTTCCATCTTACAATTTTTACCTTCTCTGTCCTTCAACAATCCACACACCCTCTGATCAACTTTCATTTAAATATTATGCCCGCAAATTCATCCAGTTCTCTATAATTTCTGTCCATTAGTTCAATCAAGTCCTAAAACTTCTCAGTGTATAATGCAGTTTTTTTCAGTTCTAAACAAGTCTGGTCAGCTGACTTTCACTTCTGGTCCAGAGGGGGTGCACATCCCCCTGCTGCGGAGGTGGCTAGCAAACTAGGGAATCTGCAGGGTGGATTCCCCCCCCCCTCTCCTGGGTTCTGTTTCTCCTAGCAACGCTCTATCCAGGAGGTTGATTTTTTTTTTTTTAAATGATCTACTTCTCTGCTGTGGGCACATTAGTTCACGCCTACCAGGGGGTGACATCATCGGTGGACTGGGCTCCATCCCCCCCCTTAAGCACTCTGAACAGAGCTACTTACAGAGAGAGAGAGAGAGACGAGACAGGATATCTAGAGATTCTGGGGCAAAATATGGTGAACTTAAGGAAATATAACTAGCAGAATTTCACATAGCGTTCCTGATTGGGACAGAGACATTTCATAGTCTTCAGTAAATCCCTTACTGAAATTCTTGATCATACTTGAAAAGACACTTATTAAAAAACCTTATTACCGTAAACATAAGCTTAAATTGAGCACAGACATACAATTTAGATACAGTTCTTAAAATATCTTATAGAGAGAACTATAGCTATCTGTTACGTATGACTAGAATAAAAATACTTAGCAACTAGCTGCCAATCAGCATGTCTCTGCAAAAGAAATTATTATTTTTTAGTTCAGAAAGCAAATATTCAAAAGACATTCCGGATACTTCTCCATAGCTGTGGTGGATATCTAAAATGCATATACACCCTCTTTTTGTTTTGTTTTGTTTTTAACACTAAATGTCTTCTATCAGGTGCTTGCCACCGTATATCAGGTAATAACGTCTTGGAATTTTAAAACAAATGAATTTATCTTGAATTGTAAAGGTCGTCATTAGTCACTAGTACAGTTTTCAAAGATAAAATCCTAACACAATTTTCTTATTTACTCAGAATTTAAACCATTCATTCTCAGGTTGCAATCTGCCGTTAGTTTTTGAAACAACAGATATACTTCCTTTATTTTAAATAAACAAGAGAGACTGCTCAATCGGGAACGGCTGTCTCATTCCCTAGTAAGCTGTGTGAGCCACACCCCTCCGCTCACTGGAAACGAAATCACAGTTTCACAGAGACATGCTAGCAAGAATCATTTAAAAACAGTTTACGGAGCTCCAATGAGGTTAATTCGACCTTCAAAACTAAAATCCTGACTAAATATTCCTATCGAATGGTATATAATACCTAACCATAGCAGAAGAAACATTACTATTAAAAACATATTGAATAAAACAGGTACAATTTGCCTGAAATAAGCACAAACTAACAGCATTGAGATTTAAACCTGCACAGGATTAGAAAGACACTGTACATTCTTTCCTCCAGACACGCCCCCTGTCAGTTTTTCACACTGTGCAGTAAGAAAGCGAACTGGGTCAGACCAGCTTCTTGATTTCTAAAAATGACTGTAGGTGTTTTGCGTCTTCTTTCTGCTTTATTAATACAATTTCTTAATCAGTGAACTGTCACAAATTACTCAACAGAATAATCTCACATTTATAACAGAAGGGGAACTCGCAGTTTCAACAGATAACAAAAATCAAATACACAGTTAGGACGGACAATACACCAAACGCTTCCTCCGTTTCGCGACCTAGACGCAGTCACCCGGCTAGGAACTGCGCTAGTCCAGAGTCCACTCTTGCTTGGTCCGTGCTGCCAGACCTCTCATTCACACTTCATTCACACAATCATGCTAGCAACGTATCTCAGAATGCATTCCTTTCTATCTATTCTGACTAGTCTTACCAATTTCCCAATTACAAAGAGATAGGGGTTTCACCCTGTGAATACCCATGCGGGGTTACTCGGCCCTTCTCGGAGAGGTGATCATGCTCTCTTACCAATTTCCAATTTTCTCGAGATTACAAATTCCAAGTTCCTGTCTGTTCTGACTAGGCTAAATCATGATTTTTTTTTTTTTTTTTAACAACTGTACCTCGCGAATACTCATGCAAGGATTTTCAAACAAAGACTTAAGTCTTACCAAACAAGAAGGACGATGGCTTCGCCTTGCGCATACTCATGCAAGGGTAATAGGACCGTCCTTGAGAGGGGATCAGTGCTCTCATTACCAAATTCCAAATTCCAAGTTCCAAGTTCTCGAGATTACAAGTTACAAGTTTCAAATTCTTACCAAAGTTTCACAAGTTTCAAACTGCAGTTCTAACTCATCTGTCTAGACAGGTTTTCAAAACTATACTTACCAGATCTGGTTCCCAAGCTTCTGAGTTGGATCCTGGACTCCCCCGGGTCGGAAGTGTTGGCCAGCTGGACTCAGTGCCTGCCGAGGCCAGGCAGAACCCCCTCCGATTCAAGAGGATCGGTGGGCCCAGGGAAATTCCCCTGCGTCGGATTGGCATGGTTCCAACTGGACCAAACCTCAAGGCGAATTACGTGGATTTATTCACTTGAACACCATCCACCACTCGCACTTCCCGGCCAATGCACCAAGAAATGTAGCAGCAGATAAGCATGCAATAAATAAAACCAGGAGTTGTTTCAAGGATCCAAGCCAGTTTAATGTGCACATGGCTCAAGCAATAAGCAATTTCAAAGTGGCTGAGCAATGGCTGTTAGTAAAACAACAACTTTTATAGCTTTCTTTCCCATTCTGGACATAGGCAAACTTTTCATTGGTCCCAGTAACCCCTCTCACCCATCTATTGGTCCCGGTACTGATATGGCTACCCAATCGGGACTCTGGTCTGGGCTCAGCACCTGGTTGCCCCCCTTTCAGTCCTCATTACAATAGACAGTTCTTAGACTTTCATTACTTCTCTCCTCCAAGGTCACTGGCTTGCTAAAACATGTGGGAAAGCAGGGCACTGTAACCTTGCTTTTTGCAGAGTTAATTAATTCCATAGAAGCTGTGCTCTCTTATCAGTACCAATTAGAGCTGTTTTCTGTCTTTTATAAGTTTCGTTTCTGCTTAGCTATGTTCAGTTAAACTGAGTTAAGTTTCAATTCTATGGTGTCATCATTCAGGGGGGTTTTCATTCCTCTGGGCCTAACTACAGGCTTCAGTTACAGGTCAAGCTGCTCAGGCCTGTCTGCTCACTTCAGACACCATGGATCACAGGCCTTCGCCTATCACAATGTGAATTATCCCACAGAGGAAATGGATTGTACAACTATTTTTTCTGAACAGATAATATCTTTGTGTTAAGATTTATGGTGAAGAAAATACAAGCTGACTGTGAAAGAAACAGAGCTGTATGAAACCAGGTGCTGAGTTTCAAACTGCTGGAAAGGAAAAATTGTTTATTTTTATGCTGAAGAAAGCTATGCTTATTTTGTCCTTTTTCTGCTAAGGAGCAGATAATTTGTGTTTACCTTTTATCCTTGTGAAGTCCAACCCTGGGAGGGGAAATAAATCCCTTTTGCTTGCAAACACTCAGAGTCACACTACTCTTCTTTTGAACTGATGGTAAAAACTACGTTTCCCTACGAGCACTGCTCCAGGAAGTAGCAGAACATTGGGTTAAAGAAGGACTTAAACTCCTTAAACCCTACCTACGGGTACTGGGAAAGGGAGTCATCACAATGTATGCCTGCGTGTATGCCTATATATGTATCTGACTGTGGGTGTCTGTGTGTTTATCTAACTTGGTTGGGGGTGTGTCCCTGACTGGGAGAATGGAGCAGAGAAAAAGCAGTTTGAAAGAAGCTGTTTGCTAGTTGTTGTGTCAACAAGTAGCCTAGTGGTTAGAGCAAATGTCTTGTACCTGGCTGTTCAAGGGTTTGAGTCCCACTGGCCATTTTACCCTCCATTGCCTCATAAGAAAAGCCCTTGCAATCTACTTCAGGTGATACATTACCCATAGAAATGCATTGGCCATTTTGGAGGAGGAGGACTTTATTTCTCTGGAGCCCCTGGTCCAATCTGGCCTTTTTTAAACTCAATTGGCTTTTTATCAGGTTTCTCCCCATGCCATATTTGGTACCGTTTTGCCCCCAAACACACCGATAGATATTCTCGACCTCTTAGCATGTATAATTTTTTTCCAATATTCTGTTGAGTCAAAAAGAATAAAAAAACAAAAAAGGAAAAGAAAAAAATCTGCAAAAATGAACTCTGACCAATTTACACTGTTGCATCACAACATGTACATAGTTCGGCAGCTTGTTTGCGAGTTTGTGAATAGCATTTCTTACAATGTATTCATTATATTCAATGTACTGTGCACTTCTGTTTGAACGGTTTCATGCTATTTATGCTGAGTTACTTGTAAACCGTCTTGACTTGTAGAAAGACGGTATAACCCCCCTCCACCCTGTTAAATAAATAAATAAATAAATGAAAAGTCAGACGCCTTCAAGCCCTGGCCAAAACTAATCTCGTTTTTGCATTTCTGAGAGTTTCTGCATTTTTTTACTTCTCTTTTCTTACCACTCCTCCCGCTTATATAGATGTCCAAGAGCTTGACCTACTTTTTCATTCGCTTTTTGGTATGTTTTCAACCCAGTGGCTCCTGATTTCCAGTGTACTGCTCTGCTGCACTTCCGGACAACATTGTATTCGCTTACTATTCGCTTGCTAACTGCTTACTACTACTGCTTATCATTTGTATTGCACTACCAGGCATACACAGCACTGTACACACAGGGGCATGTTTCCCAAACTGCGGTAAGCATTTGCAGCTACCACAGGATGATAGCTGCAAAAGATCCGTGGTAGTGGCAAAAGGGGTCACAGTATTTGCAGGGGACATTCACAACCTTACCCCTGCAGATAGTGTGGGGCTATTTCACTTACCGCGGAGACTCATGATTCCTGCATCGGCAGGTAGTGTGGGAAGTCCAGTGGTGTCTGCTGATACTGGGATCGCGAGATCCATGACAAGTACAAGGGGAGATCAGCACAGATGCCCTCCCAGTTCCCTGATCATTCCCCCCCCCCCCCCCACACCTAACATTGTTGCTGCAGTGGATGCACCGATCCATGGCAATGACAAGGTACAACAAGCATTCTCTCCCCCCCTTTAGCACTGATTCCCCCCCTACAGACAGCCACTGATCCCCATAGGGAAATGTCTGGGATGGGGATTGGGGCACCGCTGAAGCAACCATTAGTGCTGGCTAGCGAGTCACTGCAGTGGATGTACTGACCTGCGGCAAGGTAAAAGAAGCACACTCCTCTTCAGCACTGATTCCCCCTCTGGACAGCTCCCAATCCCCATAGGGAACTGTCCAGTGTGGGACTGGGACACTCCTGAAGCAACCATTAGTGCTGATTTGCCAGACGGCCCCCTCCCTCCCATTCGCCTGATATACCTTAAACAGCACCGGTTTTGTCGATGCTTCTGCAGAGGCCTGGAGCTGTAATGGCTTGGGGAAGGTTGGCAGAGCTGGAGATGGCCCCTATGGACAACTGGCTAGCCAGAGAGGGGGTAGAGGGGAGGGAAGTGGGGGAGGGGGACTGACTGGATAACCATGATGTTTTAAGGTAGATCAGGGGATAGGAGGAGGGAGAAGGCCCAACAGGCTAGCCAGAACTAATGCTTGCTTTGGGGATCCCCTAATCCCCCATCCAGACATTCCCTTTGGGAATCAGCAGTTGTTGAGGGGAAGGTGGTGCTGAAGGTGGGGGAAGTCCATCAATCTGGGATTGCCTGTGCTGCCGTTCAATGCATGTATGGCACTGGCAATTGTTTAAGGTTGGGGGAGCCCAATTGGGAAATGCGGGGGGGGGGGGGGGGGGATTGCCGATGCTCCTTGGGCCACAAAGCATGGAATGCAGCAAATACCATCTCTCAAAGTGCTGTTATCTGTAGCCGAGATCAGGTCATTTTTGGCAGCCATCCCGCGGAACATTTTTGCACTGTGGCTTCCAAAGTTCAGTGCACCTACTTCCTGCCCTGATCGCACCTCCCCACCAGTACAATATGCAAAATGCAGATATTGCAGTGAAGGGCCTGTGATACCTGCATTTCCTCCGCATTAGCTGCTATCGCTGGGTGATATTTCTGCATTAGCCCCGCCGTAGCAGCTAACACAGTTTAGTAAATATGACCCATGCATGTAAGAGAGTCCCTGCTCCACAGAGCTTACAAACTATTCAAAACAAAGAATGATTAAAAATACAAGGGTATTAAACAGGAGAATAAAGGATTAGGATCCAAAAAAAGCCTTGAAAAGTACTACTACTATTACTTATGATGTCTATATATGATAAAGTACTAGACTAGCAATATGTACACCAGTTGGAAAAGTTACTGGAAAACTCCTTCTCCTTACCTATCCTTCAGTGCTAGGCTTTTATGATTTCCAGAACGTTTACTGGTAAAACATCTGGAAAAATCACTGAATATCCAAAATCACTGTAGATCCAAAACAGGGCTCTCCTCCTTGGAGAAAACAACCCTTAAGCAAGAGCCTTCTTCCCCCAAGACCTTGAGAAACACACAAGAATGGTAAGTTTTAGATGTCCTCTCCTCTCCTGAGGACCAAAGGACAAAGCCCATCAGTACCTCCCTTTGGGTTAGAAGTTCATGTCCTACTTACAAAAAAACTCCTATGTAGCTGTCTGCCTTTTTCAACTCATCACAAAGGAGAAAGAAAACTACTCTCTCTACATACTACTTCTCAAACAACTCATCTAGTAGAACTTTCTAGTGGCCACGGAGGGTCTACACAATATTCTCAGCACCTCCCAAGAGGCGAACAGAACCTGCCATCGACTAATGTTCTATTCTTGTCTTTTGCTAAGAGATGCATTAAAGTAGGAAGGAAAGTCAGGGGTTCTTAAACCTGCAACGTAATTTTCCTTCTCTCTCTGCCTGATCTTCTATCAGATTAAAACTGAAATCCAGGACTTCGTATCTACATAAGTGAAGTACGTGGTCACTGAGAGTACAAAGGTTCCCAGGGCAGCCCATTGCTGTTCCTGCCTCCCCTCTCCAGGGCCTGCAGTGCTTAGCTGAACTCTCTGGTGCGTTGCTGTTCCTGCTCTCTTTGACCTGCTGCTTTCACCCCTCTGATGCAAACTTCCTGTTTACCTGGAAGCACCCCCATGCAATCAAGAGGGGGCAAAGCAGCAGGTCAAAGAGAGCAGGGACAGCAACGCAGCACCAGAGAGTTCGGCTAAACACTGCGTTGAGGTTTCCATGGCATTCTGCCACTACAGGTCCTGGAGAGGGACAAAGTGGTAGCAGTGAGAGTGAAGGTGGAATCAGGGGGGTGCAGCAGGACAGAGGGCTTGCCTAGGGCAACTAATATCTTTGCCTTGCCCTGCTGAAGACCTTGTTCTAGTCTCATTTTCAAATAGACCCAGTAGGTCCTTTTTACTCTCTTTTATCTAGTGCAGGGGTGTACAAGTTCAGTCCTGAAGGGCTGCAAACTTGCTAGGTTTTCAGGTTATCCCTAATAAATATGCATGAGACACATCTGTATACAAATGATCTCCACTGTATGCAAATGTATGGTGTGCACATTCATTACGGATATCCTGAAAACCTGGCCTGTTTGTGGCCTCGAGGATGTAAGGATTGAAATTATGCATCTCTTATCTTGTATAAATGTGTTTGTTTTGTTTTGTGAGGTGTCCTGGTTAAGGGCTACTTGCAAGTACTGTGTCAGTGCTATAGCAGGACATGCTAGGGAGATAACGTTTCTAGATGAAATAAATGACTGCTTCTTGGAGCAACTGGTTCATGAACTGATAAGAGGGGAAACAATTTTGGACCTAGTCCTTAGTAGAACATAGGATCTGCTGCAAGAAATAAGGGTGTTGGGGCCACTTGGCAATAGTAATCATAGCATGATCACATTTGATTTAATAAATGAAAGCAGGACGGCAAGGAAATCCAAAGAACTACCTTTTAACTTTCAAAATAGAGACTATGATAATCTAAGAATAAACTAAAAGGAGCAGCTGCAAATATTAAAGATTTACATCAAGCATGGGCGTTGTTTAAAAATACTATCTTGGAAGACCAGACCAGATGTATTCCATGTTTCAAGAAAAGTGGAAGGAAGGCCAAAACACTTCCAGCATGATTTAAAGGTGAGGTCAGAGAGGCTATTCTAGCCAAAAAAGCATCTTTCAGGAAATAGAAATAGGAGTCAAATGACAAAAATGGGAAACAACAAAAACACTGGCAAGTTAGATGCAAGCCAATGATAAGGCAGGCTAGAGAGAATTTGAAAGAAAAACTTGCCATGGAAGCAAGAACGCATAATAAAACCTTTTTCAAGTACATTCTTAACAAAAAAAACTGTGATAGAGTCATTTGGACCACTGGATGATAGAGAGACTATGAATTCTTTGCTTTACTGAAGAAGATGTAGGGAAGTTACCCTTGCCTGAAATGGTATTTAAAGATGATAAATTGGAAGAATTGAAAGAAATATCAATAAACCAGAAAGACGTATTACAAGTATTTGATAAACTGATGAGTAGTAAATCACCTGGACCGGATGGTATACATTCGAGTGTGTTGAAAGAGCTAAAATATGAGACTGCAGACCTGCTATTAGTAATCTGTGAACTATCATTGAAATCATCTGTAGTACCTGAAGATTGGAGAATGGCCAATGTAAAGCCAATTTATAAAAAGAGTTCCAGGGAGATCCAAGTGGCCAAATGCAAGCATGCTTAACAGCTGGGGTCTAAATGGGTAGGAAACAGAAGGAAAAGGGGGCTGGATGCCCTTCTCTTCCTCCCCCAACCTCCTCTCCTTTACCTTTAGTGTCTGGTCCGATGGATGTGTTTCTTAACCTGCCAGCTCAGCAACCGGTTTTGACGGGGGAGTTAAGCCTGATTGGGTCGACTCTGGAGTCGGGTGATTTGGTGCTGTCCTCAGGTAGCGACTCTGTCTCCCCCGTTGCATGACAACCAGTGAAGGAGAATTGTACCCAGGAGTCGCCAGAGGAGCTGCGGAGTCCTGACGCTGATAGCGTTGGTGTGCGTGTCGGCAGTCGAGGGGCTGCTTCAGGACTCCCAGCTGAGATAGTGGTGATATCTCCAGGTCAGCAGGGGAGCAACATCCTTTCTGTGTTACCAGGCGGAGAGCAGGCAGTAGAGGAGACTGCCATACAGCATCGGACACTAACAGTGGGAGGTTTGGAGAACCGCTCTGTAGCGATGGAGGCGTCCTCGCTGGATTTTTCTCTTCAATGCCCAGAAACGTTTACTTTAGAATTGATTTGGAATGCTATCGTTCAGCTGGGTGCAGCTCTGTTACCTCAGGTAACTTCCTTGGCTCAGACAGTGCAACAACGTTTGTGGGTCATTGAGGAAACCTCAGCTAAGGTACTCTTACTCCAAAATTCTCTTGCTGCAGTCCAAACACAGGTTAAATTGGTGAAGGAGCATTCTGATACACAGATTAAGGAGGCTGCTTTAATTTCTGCCAAGCTGGAGTCTTTGGAAAATTCTGCAAGAGCAGCAAATTTGCATTTGGTGAACTTTCCTCGAGTGTCATTTATATCCGCTAAGGACATGCTCCGCAGTTATTTTACGGATATCTGAGGCATCCCTCCAGAATCACACCCACTGGTTGTTAAGTGTTATTATCTTCCATGTGCCAAAAACGATAATGTTGTAAGGAATATTGCGGAGGTATGCCAAGCTGAGGTGCTTAATTTAACTGATATTCTGGAGACCTTTTAAGATGATTTAGTCATAACTTCTACTATGTTGATTACATTAGCACTATTGTCAGATAAAGAATGGCTAATGAAGATTTTTTTTAAGAAGAGGAATGTTCAGTTTAAGGGGCTTTTGGTAAGAATGCATCCTGACCTGGCCCGGGAAATCCAGCGAAGGAGGCATCAGTTTCTGCCCAGGCGTTCAGCAGCTGGAAGGCCTCTTTTTCCTTGAGTTTCTATGTAAATGCTTGATCAAGTATTATTCTTGTTCTTTCATCTTTAATGAGCCCTCCCAACTGTTGTCCTTTTTGAACTTCCATTGTGTGGGTGGTCCGGCAGGGCCTCCTACTGAATATTGTGTGCAGTTCGGGTTGCCATATCTAAAAAAGGATATAGTAGAATTAGAAAAGGTACAGAGAAAAGCCACCAAAATGGTAAAGGGGATGGAAGGATATCCCTATGAGAAAAGGCTTAAAAGGTTAGGGCTTTTCAATTTGGAAAACAGACGGCTGAGGGGAGATATGATAGTGGTCTATAAATAAATGAATGGAGTGGAACGGGTAAACGTAGATAGGTTGTTTACACCACCAAAAAGTAGAAAGACTAGGGGACATGCAATGAAGCTACAGGGTAACCTATTTAAGACTAATAAGAGAAAATATTTTTTTACTCAACGTGTAATCAAACTCTGGAATTCATTACCGGAGGATGTAGTAAAAGCTGTTAATGTAGCTGAGTTTAAAAACGTTTTGGACAAGTTTGTGGAGGAAAGGTCCATAACCCAATATTAAAAAGGACCCAGGAAATCCACTGCTTAGCCCGGGACAAGCATTGTGGAATCTGTGGACCTTTTTAAGAATCTGCCAGGTACTTGTGACCTGGATTGGCCACTGTTGGAAACAGGATACTGGGCTTGATGGACCTTGGTCTGACCCAGTATGGCATATCTTATGTTCTTAAATGTGCTAATGCTGTGTCTCATCGACAGGTCACCCAGATCCTGATCGGCATCATGCAGTTCTGCTTGGCTATCGTTCTGGCTGTTGTGAACTATTCAATTACCAAAGTAGCTGTGATTATTGGAGTACCAATGTGGGGAGCTTTAATTGTAAGTACATACAGTGTCTCCTAAATATAACATCTTCTTTACAGAGACAACAAAACCCATTACCTGCTATAGAAGTTTAAATTTAATGAATAACAATAACTCATTTCATTTGAACTATTCCCTAATTCCCATTCATATATTTAATTTATCAGAGCTAAACAAAATTGATTCAATATCTTTAAATGAAAGTAGAGAGTTGCTGTCTGTTTCGTGGGACATGGGTAGGGGGAAACCTTTGCATTACCAGTCCCAGTATAACTAAAATGACTCCTTGTTGGCCTATGGGATGGTTCTAGTCCTATTTCCAGTGTGACACACGTTTACCAATTGCAACACAGCAGTCAGGCTAGGTCGCATCATGTACCCTCCAGAGCAATGCTGATACTTGCAAGATTACTAACTAAAGTTGCCATATTACTCCAGCTTTACCTCACAGGCTGAAACTGTCCTGGCTTCACATCATAGCCTGCATGGAAAAGCAGTACAATCCTTCACAGAGAGGGAAAGGAATTTTGGATTTAGCTGATGCCTTTTTAGTAGCTCAAGGTGTTACATTGGGGTGCAGTAGGTATTTTCCTGTCCCCGGAGGGTTTACAATCCAAGTTTGTACCGGAGACAATGCAGGGTTAAGTAGTGTGGCCAAGATCACTAGGAACAGCAGTGGGGTTTGAACCAGGCTTTCCTTGGTGTCAGACTAATGCTCTAGCCCTTCACTCCAGAACTACAATTTAATGGATATAATGAGATTAAATCAAAACTAGATCAACCTGTAGGGGACAACTGACTCCATTTATTTACACCAGTTTCACCACAGGTCCTGCAGAGATTCCGAGATGTGTTTCCCTAAGAAAAGCAGGAACTGCAGGTCCCAGCAGGCCTTCTTACAAGGGCCAAATGCATGCCAAGGTTGTTTTCTATTGTTTCAAAGGCTTTTCTTGGTATTTTGAAAGCAGTATTTTTAAATATTTTAGTCTGGTAATGTGCAGTGATAATTTCCTGTGTAGTAGGATACCCAAATCTTTACCTATTTCTACAAAGAGTAAGATATGGAGTCCCTGTTCCTAATCTGACCTTTCCATTTCTATGATGCACTGGACGTTGGGCCTACCTGCCAGCCTGGTCAGAGGGTGTCTACTGCATTACTTCTGGAGGGAAGTATAAAAGAGCCCTGTCTCTATTTCTATGTAGTTCACACCTTTTCAGTAATAGCTTAAGGTGAGTTACATTCAGATATAGTAGGTATTACTCAAGGGGCTGGGGACCTTCTTCCACAGGATGTCCAAGTAAAAGATAAGAGAGACTGCAGAAGCCCAAAGGGAGCGGCAGCCTGGGAGCAGCCTTCCTGAAGGCCGGCTAGGCCATACCCAGCCGGGGAGTGCTGTTATCCCGAAGCCAGACAGACTTAACCACAGTCAAGTGCTGGCATATAGCAGAGACTAACGGAGCAATAAAGGAGAATCCCAGAAGCAAAAGATACCTGAGCATAGAAGTATCAAAGGGTCCTTCAGCTGTAGGGACAGTATTTCCTTCAGAAAGGAGAGTGGGACTAATGGGAGCCTCCCATCTCTACCCTTGGGAGACCCAGAGCTGAGGTGGAAGGGACCAGTCACCCCGTGCATTCCAAATGCTCAGAGGGAAAATTTTGATTTTGATGTTTTTGAAAGTTGTGATATTGCAAAATTTACTCTCTTGGGGAGGAGAGTAAATGTACCCAAATTTTGTGCTTTCAATTAGACATTTTTGATACACAGACTTGAATTTTGAATGACTGTCCAAAGCACGGGACACTGATGATGCCTGCTTAAGGTACTAGAGGTGAGGAGTTTCTACAGTATTTATGCAAATAGTTTGCAATTGCTTCTGAGTGAGTGAAAGGTGCCCGGCCACTGGCCTATAAAAGGAGTGAAGAGAAGACGACCAGAGGAACCACCTCATGTCTCAGCACCTGAAACAAGAACTTTTGGGACTTCAAGTGACTATACCATTTTCTGTGGGTTTTTTTTTTTTTTAACTTTTAATCTGCTATTGTACTGTATATATTTGATTCAGGGATCACTGATAAAAGTGTTTTTGTCTATGGATGGATATCTTTTGTGCCCCAGTGGGGGTAGGGGGTTAGCTCTTTTGAATGTTTTCCTGCACTCTAATTTAGGCCTTAAGGTTTTGAATCCTCCCTTCTACCAGAAAATTTTAGGCTCTTTGTTTACAGCTCCAGGATTGACCCTCACATCGCATTGGGGGGTCCACTGCATTTGTACTTATAAATCAGCTTGCCTGAAATTTTTTTCAGTTTTAGTAATGAAAGGCCTATTTTTCCCCATAGACACAGAAAGGGAGATCAGACCACAAGTTAGCTTTGAAAACCCAACACTTTGGAATACCAATCAGTCGGGTACTAAATGCTGATGAAAGACGCTCCTGCTATTTTCTTGCATTTATGAAATGGTTTACCTGACATTCTTTCAGAGCTGAACTCTGTTAGTTTATCATCCATCCTACCTCACATCCATTCATCCCGTTTCCTATCATCTAATCTTCAAAAGTCAGAAAGCAGATCTCTTTGAAACATTGCTCATTTGAATTTTGGATAACTTAAGATGGTGGAGAAGTAGTTTAGAGGATGAAGCAGCAGACAGAAAAGCAAAGAAACCAGGTTTCAAATCCTGCATCTTCCACTAACACACCTTGGGTAAGTCAGTTCACCCTCTGTTGCTTAAGATACAAACTTAGGGCTATATTTACTAACATGCATTAATACAGGCTCACTGTTCTACAGCCAAAATGCTTCCAAAATAAATTCAATCACACTTTACTAAGTCTGGGTTGCTGAGATTGAAAATGATGCTTAACATTGTTTATTGGCTCTAGTTTTCAATTTACACTATCGGGTCAGAACATATGACCTTGATTTCGGAACTGCTAAGGATATGCGAGTCCTAATGGGAAGCTCCTTAAGTCTGTCCTCATATGCTTTGTGACAAAAACTAACCATTTTAGTAGCAACCCTCTGCACTGACTCCAACCTATTTATATCCTGTTGAAGGTGCGGTCTCCAGAATTGCACACAATACTCCCAATGAGGTCGCACCAAAGACTTATACAGAGGCACCATCACCTCCTTTCTTCTGCTGGTCATTCCTCTCCCTATGAACCCAAACATCTTTATTGCTTTCACAATCGCCTTTTCTACCTGTTTAGCTACTTTAATATCATCAGACACAGTAACACCTAGGTCCAGCTCTTCTTTTCTAGACAGAAGTACTTCACCTCCTATACCATATCGCTTCCTTGGATTGCTGCAGGCCAAATACATGACCTTGCATTTTTTAACATTAAATCTCAGCTGCCAAATTTTAGACCATTCTTCAAGCTTAGCTAGATCCCTCCTCGTGTTATCTACACCTTCCTGGGTATCTACTCTATTGCAGATTTTGGTATCATCCACAAGAGGCAAACCTTATCCAACATCCCTTCCACAATACCACTAACAAAGATGTTAAAAAGAATTGGACAAAGGACAGATCCCTGGAGTACACCACCGGTAACCTCCTTCTCCTCAGAGTGAGCTCCATTTACCTGTACCCTTTGCTGCCTCCCACTCAACCAATTTCTAACCCAAGCAATAACTTTAGGTCCATCCCTAGGGTGCTCAGTTTGTTTATAAGTCACCTATGTGGAACTGTGTCAAAGACTTTACTGAAATCTAAATACACCACATCTAGGGCTCTCCCTCCGTCCAACTCCCTGGTCACCCAGTCAAAGAAAATCAATCAGATTTGTCTGACAAGACCTGACTCTGGTGAATCCATGCTGCCTCGGATCCTGCAATCCATTGGACTCCAGAAACCTCACTACTTTCTCTTTCAGCAGCGTTTTCAATAATTTACTCACCACCAAGGTTAAACTAATCGGTCTGTAGTTTTCAACCACATCCTTACTTCCGCTTTTGTTTATAGGGACTACAGGTGCCTCTCTCCAGTCCTCTGGCACCACTCCCGACTCCAAGGAGGTGCTGAAATGGTCAGTCAGTGGAGCTGCTAGAACGTCCCCAGGTTCCCTCAGTACTCTCAAGAGTATCCCATCTGATCCCATCATTTTGTCTACTTTAAGTTTAGCTAGTTCCTCACAAACACAGTCTTCTGAAAATCAGTCAAGATTCCCCTCACTTCTGTTCCTGTTTGTGGGTGTTTTCTGAGGTCCTGTTCCTGGTTCTTCATCTGTGAACACAAAACAGAAATATCTGTTAAGCAATTCCGCTTTATTCTCATCAGCTTCTACATATTCCTCCCCTTCACCCTTGAGTCTGACAATACCACTTTTGCCTTTCCTCTTCTCACTAACATATCCGAAAAATGTCTTATCCCCCCCCCCCCCCCCATTTTATTGCATTGGCTATTTCCTCCTCTTTTTGAATCTTTGCTTTCCTGACTATTTTGCTAGCTTCTCTAATTTTATCCAATTATAGATGCTTGTCTTCCTCTCTCTGTGATCTCTTGTATTTCATGAAGGTCTCCTTCATATTCTTCACCTTTTCAGCTACTACTTTCAAAAACCATAGCGGTCTCCTTTTCTTTTTACCTTTATTTTCCATTTTAACAAAAAAGGTTGATTGCCCTTAAAATATCCTCTTTCAGTTTTGCCCACTGTGTTTCTACATTCCCCAGCTGGTCCCATCCCGCTAACAACTCCTTAAGGTATTGGCCCATCTTGGCAAAGTTAGTTTTCCTAGAGTCTTAAACCCTTGCTTTTGATGCTTTAACGTAAAGAAGACAAAGATCCTGATAACTGGCAAAATCAGTAAGTTCATCATTGATGGAGAAGAAATTGAAATTATAGACAACTTTAACTTGCTTAGATCAATAATCAATAAAGAAAGGACAAGCAGCCAAGAAATCCTACAGCACATTGCTCTTGGCAGAATGGCTATGAAGGACCTAGACAAGATTCTCAAGAGTAGAGATGTCTCTCTCCATACAAAGATTCAACTTGTCCAAGCCATAGTATTTTCGATAATGTCACATGGATGCAAAAGTTGGACAGTGAAAAAGATAAGAAGAAAATCGCTGCCTTTGAATTATGGAGCTGGCAATGAATTCTGTGTATACTATGGACTGCCTGAAGAAGAGGAGATCAAACCTAAGCTTTCTTTAGAAGCTCAGATGACAAGACTTTGACTTTCATATTTTGGACACATCATGTGAAGAGAGAGATCATTAGAGAAAGACATCATGCTTGGCAAGGTTGAAGATCAACACAAAAGAGGAAGGCCAGCAATGAGATGGATCGATATAATAACAACAGCTGTGGTTGCCATGCCACTCTATCAACAATGAGTCGTCTGACTGAAGACCATTCACAGTTTAGGACAACTATCTAGAGGGTCGCCATGAATTGACACTGACTCGACGGCACTTAACAACAACAAAGTGTACTCATCTGTGACAGATGTTCTCTGGGGATAGCAGGAATCAGTACTCACATATGGGTGATGTCAGCGCGAACGGACTTACATGGTAACCTCTCCACTGTAGAGAATCTAGGATCTCCTTACTTATAGATGACACTGCAGCAGGGATGTGCCAATCAGCATCCGGCATATTGAAATCACCTATCAGTAGCACTTCTCCTTTCATAGCAATACTGCATATGTCTTTTATGAAATCCCTGCCCACTTCTTCTCCCCCTGAGGGAGATCTGTATATCATAACAATTGTCAGACTGAAGCCAGGAGAGGAGTCACACACCTAATAAGAACATAATAACATAAGATATGCCATACTGGGTCAGACCAAGGTCCATCAAGCCCAGTATCCTGTTTCCAACAGTGGCCAATCTAGGTCATACGTACCTAGCAGTTTCCCCAAAAGACATAGGTTCCACAATGCTTGTACTAGGTCAAGCATTGATATCCTGGGTCCCTTCTTAATAATAGTTTATGGACCTTTCCTCCAGGAACTTGTCCAAACCTTTTTTAAACCCAGCTACACTAACAGCCTTTACTACATCCTCCGGTAACAAATTCCAGAGTTTGATTACACGTTGAGTGAAAAAATATTTTATTTTATTAGTCTTAAATAGTTACCCTGTAGCTTCATTGCATGTCCCCTAGTCTTTCTATATTCTGATAACGTAAACAATCAATCTACATTTACCCGTTCAACTCCGTTCATTAATTTATAGACCTCTATCATATCTCCCCTCAGCCGTCTCTTTTCCAGGTTAAAGAGCCCTAACCTTTTTAGCCTTTCTTCATAGGAGTATCCTTCCATCCCCTTTACCATTTTGGTGGCTCTTCTCTGAACCTTTTCTAAAATCTATATATCCTTTTTAAGATACGGCGACCAGAATTGCACACAATATTCAAGGTGCTGCAGTCTCACCATGGAACGATATAGAGGCATTATAATATCTTTTGTTTTATTTTCCATTCCTTTCCTTCTGATACCTAGAATTCTATTTGCTCTCTTGGCCGCCGCTGCACACTGGGCCGAGGGTTTTAACATGGTATCCACAATAATGCCTAAATCTTTTTCCTGGGTGGTGGAACCTTGCTTTGTGTAACTATAGTTTGGGTTGTTTTTCCCTAGGTGCATAACTTTGCACTTGTCCACATTAAATTTCATCTGCCATTTTGATGCCCAGTCTTCCAATTTATCAAGATCCTCTTGCAATTTTCCACAGTCCTCTTGGGTTTTAACAACTTTAAATAGTTTTGTGTCATCTGCAAATTTGATAACCTCACTCGTTATTCCACTTATTCCACTTTCCAGGTCATTTATGAATATGTCAAAAAGCAGCAGACCCAGCACAGATCCCTTGGGTGTACCACTATTCACCTTTCTCCATTGGGAATATTGGCCATTTAGCCCTACCCTCTGCTTTCTATCTTTTAACCAGTTCCTGATCCACAGTAGTACACTGCCTCCTAGCCCATGACTCTTTAGTTTTGCCAAAAGTCTCTGATGAGGGACCTTGTTAAAGGCTTTCTGAAAATCCAGATATACTATATCAACCGACTCACCTTTGTCCACCTGTTTATTCACGCCTTCAAAAAAACATAGCAGATTAGTAAGACAAGATCTTCCTTGTCTAAAGCCATGTTGGCTGTCTCCCATTAGGCCATGACTATCTACATGTTGAGTAATTTTATTCTTTATGATGGTTTCTACCATTTTTCCCGGTACTGACGTCAGGCTCACTGGTCTATAGTTTCCTGGATCATCCCTGGAACCCTTTTTAAAAATTGGTGTTACATTGGTGATCCTCCAATCTTCAGGTATTAGAGATGATTTTAATGATAGTTCACAGATTACTAATAGCAGGTCTGCAATCTCATATTTCAGTTCTTTCAACACCCTTGGATGTATACCATCCGGCCCAGGTGATTTGCTACTCTTCAGTTGATCTAATAGTTGTAATACATCTTCCCGATGTATCAATATTTCCTTCAATTCTTCTGCATCTTTAAATACCACTTCAGTCATGGGTAACATCCCTACATCTTCCTCAGTAAAGACCGAAGCATTCAGTCTCTCCGCTATCGCCTTGTCGCCTCTTAGTACCCCTTTAACCCCTCTATCATCTAATGGACCAACTGACTCTCTCACAGGTCTTTTTGCTATGAATGTACTTGAAAAAGTCTTTTTTTTGCGTTTTTGCTTCCGCAGCAAGCTTCTTCTCAAATTCTCCCTTTGCCTGCCTTATCAATGTGGGTTTCCCTCCTTCAATCAGTGGGAAGGAAGGAGGGGGTGGGGCATGATTACTTGCCTTCTGGTGGGTAAATTGAGACTTGTTCCCTGCAATTCCACTACTAGTGTAAGTGAGCAGTTCTTTTTTGGGGGTGGAAGTGGGGGAAGAGAGTTCAGTGGACTATTGCTATGGATAATTAATCAATCTCAAACAATACTTAGAACCACATTCTTTAAGATTTGTTGTTAACCACAAAATACTTTTGATCCCAGTACAAAAAAACTAAGAGATGTTGGGGGTATCCTGCTTACTATGAACTAAAAAAAAAAAAAAAATCTAATTAGCCAGCACAATCCAACTATTTCAAACAGGTTGATTTTGCGTAAGAGCTGCATCAATGTTAAAGGTTTTCAACTGGATTCTAATCTGTCCAGGTTACTCCAGAAGCCATGGGGACTATTAGATATGACAAAAGCTTTCCTGCTGCAGTATCATCTAGAAGTAAGGAGATCCTGGATTCTCTACAGGGAGAACTATTCAGGCAATTGGTAACAGACCCCACACGTGAAGGGGCCATACTGGACTTGGTGCTTACCAATGGTGAAAGTGTTTCTGATGTTGTAGTGGGAGATCATTTTGCTTCCAGTGATCACCAGATGGTGTGGTTCAGTATTAGGACTAGGGCTGTTAGAATCCATTCCAAGGTGAGGATCTTAGACTTTAGGAAGACTAACTTTGCGAAGATGGGCCAATACCTCAGGGAGTCGTTAGTGGGATGGGAACAGCTGGGGGATGTAGAAAAACAGTGGGCAAAACTGAAAGGGGGTATTTTAAGGGCAACCAACCTTTTTGTTAAAATGGTAAATAAAGGCAAAAGGAACAGGAGACCGCTATGGTTTTCGAAGGAAGTAGCTGAAAAAGTGAAGAAAAAGAGGGAGGCCTTCATGAAATACAAGAGATCACAGAGAGCAGAAGACAAGCATCTGTATTTGGAAAAACTTAGAGAAGCTAGCAAAGTAGTCAAGAAGGCAAAGATTCAAAAGGAGGAGGAAATAGCCAATGCAATAAAATGGGGGGATAAGACATTTTTCAGATATATTAGTGAGAAGAGGAAGAGCAAAAGTGGTATTGTCAGACTCAAGGGTGCAGGGGGGGAATATGTAGAAGCTGATAAGGATAAAGCGGAATTGCTTAACAAATATTTTTGTTCTGTGTTCACAGATGAAGAACCAGGAGCAGGACCTCAGAAAACACCCACAAATAAGAACAGAAGCGAGGGACATCTTGAACTATTTTCAGAAGACTGTGTTCGTGAGAAACTAGCTCAACTTAAAGTAGACAAAGCGATGGGACCGGATGGGATACACCCTAGAATACTGAGGGAACTTGGGGACGTTCTAGCAGCTCCACTGACTGACCTTTTCAATGCCTCGTTGGAGTCAGGAGTGGTGCCAAAGGACTGGAGAGAGGCTCATGTGGTGCCTTTACACAAAAGCGGAAGTAAGGATGTGGTTGAAAACTACAGGCCGGTTAGTTTAACTTTGGTGGTGAGTAAATTATTGGAAACGCTGCTGAAAGAGAAAATAGTGAGGTTTCTGGAGTCCAGCGGATTACAGGATCCGAGGCAGCATGGATTCACCAGAGGCAGGTCTTGTCAGACAAATCTGATTGATTTTTTTGACTGGGTGACCAGGGAGTTGGACCAAGGGAGAGCTCTAGATGTGGTGTATTTAGATTTCCGTAAAGCCTTTGACACTGTTCCTCACAGGCGACTTATAAACAAACTGAGCACCCTAGGGATGGACCCTAAAGTTACTGCTTGGGTTAGAAATTGGTTGGGTGGGAGGCGACAAAGAGTACAAGTAAATGGAGCTCACTCTGAGGAGAAGGATGTTACCAGTGGTGTGCCCCAGGGATCTGTCCTTGGTCCAATTCTTTTTAACATCTTTGTTAGTGATATAGCGGAAGGGCTGTCGGGTAAGGTTTGCCTCTTTGCGGATGATACCAAAATCTGCAATAGAGTAGACACCCAGGAAGGGGTAGATAACATGAGGAGGGATCTAGCTAAGCTTGAAGAATGGTCTAGAATTTGGCAGCTGGGATTTAATGTTAAAAAATGTAAGGTCATGCATTTGGGCTGCAGCAATCCAAGGGAGCAATACAGTATAGGAGGTGAAGTACTTTTGTCCACTAAAGAAGAGCGGGACCTAGGCGTGGTTGTGTCTGATGATCTTAAAGTAGCTAAACAGGTGGAAAAGGCAACAGCAAAAGCTAGAAGGATGCTTGGGTGCATACGGAGAGGAATGGCTAGCAGAAAAAAGGAGGTGATAATGCCTCTGTATAAGTCTTTGGTGCAACCTCATTTGGAGTATGGTGTGCAATTCTGGAGACCGCACCTTCAAAAGGATGTGAACAGGATGGAGTCGGTGCAGAGGGTGGCTACCAAAATGATTAATGGGCTTCATTATAAAGCATATGAGGACAGACTTAGGGATCTTAATATGTACACCTTAGAGGAAAGGCGGGATAGAGGTGATATGATTGAGATGTTTAAATACCTCCGTGGCATAAATGTTCAGGGAGAAAGCCTCTTTCAATTGAAAGCAAGTTCTGCTACGAGGGGACATGGGATGAGGGTGAAGGGAGATAGATTCAGGAGTGATATGCGGAAATATTTCTTTACGGAAAGAGTAGTGGATCCGTGGAATAGTCTCCCAGTGGAGGTGGTAGAGATGAGGACAGTAACTGAATTCAAAAAAGCATGGGACCAACACAGAGGATCTCTAAAGGTAGAAAGTGGACTGTTGTAGTTGTTATGGAAGGACAGACTAGATAGGCCATGTGGTCTTTTTCTGTCGTCATATTTCTATGTTTCTATGTTTCTAAAAGCAAAGTATAAATAAAACCAATAATATCAAATGAGCAAATTAAAATTTGATAATAAATAATAAAGACTTAAATGGTGCTTTCATGTACTACTACTATTACCCATCATTTGTGTAATGCTACAAGGCGTACGCAGCGCTGTACATGTACAAGTAAGTGACAGTCCCTGCCCATCAGAGCTTACAGTCTAATCAAGACAGACCACACAACAGCTGGGGACTGGGGTAAATCAGGGGGAATGGTAGGATACAGATAGGTGATAGGCAGGAGAATAAGGGGATCAGAATGCAAATGCAGCCTCGAAGAGGTGGGTTTTTAGCCTGGATTTCAATACGTTAGAGAAGGAGCCTGATGTATTGACTCAGGTAGTTTGTTGCAGGCAGATAGAGCAGCGAGGTGGAAGGAACAAAGTCTGGAGTTGGCAGTAGCAGAGAAGGGCACAGATAAAAGGGTGAAGTTCCCGAGGAGGAGTGTAGCGAAAGATAAGAGAGGACAGGTAATGAGGAACAGTAGAACGAATGCACTTAAAGGTCAGTAGGAGACGTTGGAATTGAATGCAAAATCGGATAGAGAGCCAGTAAAGTGACTTGAGAAGAGGGGTACATGAGCATAGCGAAACTGCTGAAAGATTAGCCGTGCAGCTGAATTTTGAACAGATTGAAGGGGAGAGAGAGACTTAACAAAAGAAAAATGTAGTGACATATCCATACCAACAGAAGAATCTGACAACCCAGATATGATGATGATAAATTAATGTGATGCTGGGGGTCTCATAATCCTATTTAAGGATCTAATTAATCAAGGGAGAATCTTGTCTGTTATAATTCTACTTTTCAAAATTAATAGGTAAGATCTATGGCCCTGATATTCATTTGCGAAGGCTGCGAGCCTCTATGGCGCATAGCTGTTGCTGTCGAACTTTAACCTTGGATATTCAATGCCGCGGTCATATGCAGCCCCGGCATTGAAGATATGGAGTCGCTGCAATGTCGAAGACGCCTCAGAAGCTAACCATGCGGTGGCAATATTGCGCCGCTGCCCAGTTAGCCCCCACAGGCCAGCTTCTGCTGTTCCTATCTTTACCAGTGGGTTGCTAACCAGGCAGCAGTGCGTTTACAAGGTTTACGTGTAAATGCCTTTGAATATCGGGCCCTATTTGTTTTAAAACAAATTAAAAAAAAAATTCACTCACTGTATAATTAAGCCCTGCAAGTCTTTGCTGGAGGATAGGTTAAGTGAATTTCCGGGAGGAAAAGTCCATAAAGCATTGTTAAGTTTGACCTGGCAAAACCCACTGTTTCTCCCTAATACTTTTGAGATCCTGCCAGTAGGGCCAACCCAAGTGTATCTGCTGTCATTCTGTGCCCTCTTGGAGCAGCTTGGAATCCTCCACCCCCATCCCCCAGGGTGGCCCAGGGTCCTACACCCCCATAGTACAGCACTTCTCCACTTTCTCTTTCTTTTCCTGTTGCAGCGAAGTGCACGCAATGAATAAAACCAGGAGTCAGTTCGAAGATCCAAGCCAATTTATTGTGCACAGTCTCAGGCAAATGTCACAATCAAAATGGTCTGAGCAATGGAGTCCAGTAAACAACACCTTTTATACCTTTCTTCTTCAGTTTAATACAGGCAAGCTTTCTATTGGTCCTACTGATCCTTGCACCCATCCAATTAGGATCTCTCTGTGGGCCCAGTATCTGTTCCCCCTGCTCAGAACTCTCTAACAAAGGCACAGTTCTAAACTTTGATACATTTCTTCTACAAGGTCACTGCTTAGCTTAGAAAATGTGTGAATACAGAGCACTGGAACATGTCTGTCATCAGCATAGAAGAATTCAACAAAGGATTTATACAACCTTATCAAAAAGCGGTTTAAAGCAGTTCCTCTAACTTATACTGACTTTGGTCTTTCTCAGCATTCTTATTCTTAGGTGGGGGCTGGGACTCAGGCCTAGCTCACAGGCCTCTCATACAGTTGCAGGCTACTCTAAGCCATAGCCTACCACATTCCTACCCTTCCACTGTTGTCCAGTATCTCCACCTCTCCCTCCCAACATTTCCTTTTCCCTTCCCTTCCTTACCTACCCTCTGCCTCTTCTCCCCTGACCTGCCTCAGGTGTCCGGCATCTCACCTTCCCCTTACTCAAGTGGAAGACAACAGAAGACTTGAGGCGTGATGCCGCAGCCCTTCCACATCCTTCAAAGCAGTGGCAGAGCAAGCTATTGTTGGCATGGCAACCGGCCTTGAGGCACTTGTGTGCACACATAACCTACTGCTCCTGCCCCTCTGACAGGAAATTTGTCTTCAAAGAGGATAGGATTGGCAGGCTATGAGTGCGTATATGTATGTGTGTGCTTAAAAGGCTTAAAAGCCTGTTGTCATGTCAACAGCATCTTGCTCTGCCGCTGCTTTGAAGGATGTGGAGGGGCTGCAGTGCTGCCCCCTCCCCAAGGCCTCCCACTAGGTAGATACATGTACCTATTCTGCCTAGTGGATGGGCCAACACTGCCAGCCAGATACTTTTGACCTGGATTGACCAGAGTTGGAAACATCATACTGGGCCTGATGGACCTTTTGTTCTTACCCAATATGGCAATTTTTATGTTATGGTCTCATGTTCTAGTTCAGGGGTAATCAACACAGTCCTTGGGACACACCTAGCCAGTCAGATTTGCAGGACGACCATTATGAATATGCATGAATACATTTGCATACACTTCCTCCACTGAATGCAAATCTCTCTCATGCATATTCATTGTGGTTATTCTGAACATGTGACTGGCTAGGTGTGTCCCAAGGCTTCAGTTGAGAACCCCTATTCTAGCCCCTACTGCTGAAAATCAGCATTAGAAACAGAAACATAGAAATTTGACGACAGAAAAAGACCACATGGCCTATCTAGTCTGTCCTTCCATATCAACAAAACAGCTACCCTCCCCCTCCTTACCCTTCTCTGGCCCTGTCCTATTTTGAAGCTCCTAAATTTAGGACCTCAGAGCCAGCAAGTGTTTAAAATCAAAAGTCTACGGGCCTAATGGTTGAAGAAGGTGATTACGAATAGGGTTCATTGTATTTTTCACTTATACCTGTGGTTATCAAACTTTCTGTGGCCATGACTTCGTTTTTGCAGCCACAGAAACTATGTGACCAGTGAGGCCTACCTTTAATCTGTGCTGCTACTCCTGGACCTCCTAAAGCATTGTCTGCAATACTGCTTTCATCCCTTACCGCCCATGGAGTTTGTGCAGGTTTAGTTATACCATGGGCATGACGGGGTGTGGGCTGATGGCTTTTTTTGCCAGCCATTTTTATCACCCCCAATGCAGCTCTTGGGGGTCATGATCACAGTTTGAGAAGCACTGTCTTAAAACCAAATTTAGTGCAATAACTTTTGAAAAGTCCAGAAAAAAAAGAGTTATTTCTAGGAGAACTAAAATAAATTGACAGTGTACTAAGGTATCTGAAGACTTTTTCCAAACAGGTTTCTCCTATTCCAAACATCTGCTACTACTACTGATCATTTGTATAGCGCTACAAGGCATATGCAGCGCTCTACAGACACATGAAATAGACAGTCCCTGCTCATTAGAGTTTACAATCTGGTAAAACGCTTTTGAAAATGAGACCAAAATGCTGGTGTTGTGTAATCCAATGAAATTAGCTGCTTTATTTGCACTTAGAAATTAGAAAGAGATATTACTGGAGGAAAAAGATTTGCCTAGTCTTGTTTTTTAAACTAAGTGTATGTATGATCACCTTCCAGAGCTTAATATACTTCAGAGTAACTAAAAATTAACAGCTCTATTTTTCACCTAGAGATTATCTTCTTCATCAACTGGTTACTCTATTTGAATACCTGTTTAACTACGTACAAACGTAATTAAACAGGTATTCAAATAGAGTAAGCAGTTGATGAAGAAGATAATCTCTAGGTGAAAAATAGAGCTGTTAATTTTTAATTTTTTGTTTTTTAAATTTACATCTCAGGGCATTGTGGGATTTGTTCTGCTTTTTTTTTCCCCATTTTAAATCAACACTACAGGTACCATAATGCAACAGGAGAGGTTGTCAGAAAGGACTGACTGACCTAAACTCTCAAACACAGCACTGGGTCATTTGATTAGAATTAAATTGGCTGAAGTTATTATGCTTATTTTATTATAAAAATAATTCTGTAACCTTTTACTAATGAATTTCATTAAAACGGAGTTTACACCAGAGAAAATACTGAATTTATTAGTTTGCCATTGAAGGACTTGGTCCTGCAGATCTTTCCCATGTTTAATTATTTTTGTTAATTGCATCTCATTTCCCTTTTCTTTAAAAGTTCATCATCTCAGGATCCCTGTCTGTCGCAGCACAGAATAAAGCAAATATGTGTTTGGTAAGTGACTGTAATCCCATCTCCTCTGCCACTTTGTTCCTCTTTTTTAAATGAGCTGCCGGTGGAAGCAAGAGAACAGAATTATTGGTTCTGTGGGGAAAATGGGAAGATAAAAATGATGATGATGATGTCAGTGGTGAAAGTGATTAGGGGTAGACACATTTTAAGGAAGTCAGTTAGGAACATAAATTGCACAGCTGTTTAGATCTGTCTTTTAGAAAGTCTCCTGCAAAAATGTCACTATGAAGCTATTTCTGGTATCTGTTATCCTGGAGACTCAACTTCCTGTTTCTCTGGGGGTGGTATCCTCTGCTTCATGACATCCTGCTGGCAGATCTGTGAATAACATAGGCAGATGAGACTTACATCTGCCCCTCCCCCAAACATAATCTTTTTGCCCTCTTTTCCTTAGGCCCAGTGATCACTTTACTCAAGAACTGTGGGTAAAACATGGCCGCAGCTTTATTACTAGATCAACATAATCAATACAAACATATACACATGCAACATATATACAGCAGGGCGAGGTTCCCAATTTAGTCACCCGAGCCAGTATGCAATATGCCCTCATCAATTGCTGTTAAGCCAGCTCGCTGTGGGGGCTGGGGGCCCACCTTGCCAAACAGAGCTGGGCCTACCCCCGAAGAAGAGGCCTTGCCATGCTGCCTCAGAGAACTGTCTGCACTGGGCATCCCTCCTTGGTGGCAGCTAGGGCATGTACCCCTTGGTGGCAGCTAGGGTGCTTGTGGCCTGGCTCAGGTAATTGCCACGGGTATGTGAAAGCTTACCTTTCACGTTCCCCCCACTAAGACAATCTCTCCCTAGAACCCAGAACCGGCTGAGCCTTGCTGGGTGCTGGCCAGAAGGATGACCTCCAAGGTTTCATGTAAGTCATTAAGTAACAAGTCCTGTCTGAGGTACGATAGGTGCAGCAGGTCCCTATCAAAATATCTGGGTAATAGGGAGTGTATCCATTCGTGTCGGATCTGCCATCTCCCAGTGTGGCAGCACTGACAGCATGCAATAAATAATACCCGGAATCAGTTCAAGGATCCAAGCCAAGTTTAATGTGCACATGGCCCAAGCATCAAAGGACTGAGCAATGGCGAACAGGAACAACTTCCTTATATACAAGCTTCACAGTTTGATACAGGCAACTTTCTATTGGTCCCAACGCCCCCTGCACCTATCCAATCGGGGACCCTCACTGGGCTATTGCTCCCTGTTTACCCTTCTCAGACTAGTCTAACAAAGGCACAGTTCTATGTTATGACTACACTTCTACTGCAAGGTCATATCTAGCTCGAGGAATGCAACTGTATCATATTTAGTATGGAAGTATTGTGCAAGCTTTGTCATAAACTGATTTTTCTTACTTTTAATTCTTTACTCTAACAACAGGAAGGTGGGGGTTAGAATCCAGGCCTATCTTACAGGCCTTCCACATCTATATAGGCCATCGCCTACCACATTCCCCCCTTTGATTATTCTCACTCGCGAATTAGAAAGGGTGGGAATTAAATCACATATTATACTTGTGTAACAGCATCATCTTGGGGTATATAGGGTAATATTGTCACATAGCCAACACTTTAGTTGCTGTCTGCCGCTTTACAGTGCTATCAATAACTGAGGTTATAGTGTGCAAGCAAAGGGGTAGGAGACATAGGAGAAACAAGCACACAGCCAATATTAATAATACAACTAACACATGAGTTTTCAGGTCACCCAGTCCTGAAAACATGGAACCAAACCATCCATCAAGCTCCAGTCCACGCCATTTCTTTCTTCTGCATCTGTTCGGCTATGTCTTCGACAACTTGGCTTTCATTATCAATCTGCAAGCAACGGTTAGTTAAATTCAATTTTCCATATACACCACCTTCAGCTGCTAACAAATAATCCAGTGCTAAACAATGTTCAGGAGCGTTTACACCTGACCACCAGGACGTCTTTCTAGTGGTGGCATTATAAAACCTCTGGCTTAGACGAGTAATCTTTATTCCAGTCTGAGTAGTAGTGATGCAGGCTGCACAAGGGGGGAGAGTAAGGGTTGTAGATTCTTAGTCTCTTACAGTAGTGGTTGTCGTCGCAAAGTGAGCCGCAATGGAGTTTCAGGGTCATTTATGCATTTACAAGAGTGAAATTAATCTGGCAAAGAAAACTCACCACTCCAACACGCTTAGTAAGGCCCTCAACCGGCCCAGGGAACTATTTGCATTAGTCGAATCTCTCACGAAGAATAATCAAGAACCTAATACAAATGGGGCAATGACAGCCCAAAGGTTGGCAGACCATTATGCCAACAAGCTAAACCCCCCAACCAGAAACATGAACCCTCAAGCGCCTGAACCCCCCACCCAAGACCTGTCTATAAGCTCAGCCCTGCAAACAACCAACACCTCGGAAGAAACCACCCGGTATCAAGAATGGTCCACCTTCAGGAGTATAGAAGTCAAGCAAATCATGAACATAATCTCCAGCTTAAGAACCACCACCTCCCCACTCGACCCATGCCCAGCTACCTGGGTCAAGGACATAAAACAGGAAGCTGCCCAATTCGTCACCCACATAGTGAACCAATCGCTATCGCAGGGGCTAATGCCAACGCACCTCAAAAAATCCATCATCCAACCCATACTGAAGAACAAAACCCTCAACAAGAGCGACCCTACATCCTACCGCCCAGTATCAAGCATATCCTTCCTTGCCAAGATCACTGAAAAGGCAGTGCAACAACAACTGCAAGACCACATAGATGACAACAACGCCTTCGATGTCCACCAGTATGGCTTCCGACAGCATCATGGTGTAGAAACCCTCCTCTTAGCCCTGCTGGACAAACTACTTAAAGGTCTGGAAGAAACAAACAAGATGTACATGCTCATTTTCATAGACATATCAGCTGCCTTTGATACTGTACATCACCCCACACTACTAAACAGACTCGCGACAGTAGGCATTAAAGGCACCACTCTGAAATGGTTCTCCTCCTACATATCCGACAGAATGCAGCAAGTCCACTTCAACAACGAAATGGCCTCACCATTCCCGCAAACCCAAGGCATACTGCAAGGATCGGCCCTGTCTTCCCTCCTTTTCAACCTTTATCTTCGACCAGCTTGTAAAATATTCCAGGATCACATGATCAGTTATCACATCTATGCTGATGACCTAATGCTATATACTCAACTTGATGCCGACAACCCGAATCTCAGCCAATTGGAGAAATGCCTCAGTGAGCTCCAAACCTGGTTGCAACAAAATAATATGTCCATAAATCACAAAAAAACGGAAGTGATGTGCATGTCCAGAAAAACTGACTTCAACCCACCACCAACAGTCACCTTGAACAATAATGTCTACGCCACAAAGAACGAAATAAGATACCTAGGCGTGACACTGGACTGCCACCTGAAGCTGGAAAAACATCTCCGAATTACCAATCGAGCCATTTTCCACAAGCTAAAAATCGTGCAACCACTACATAATATCATAGATCACTCTGACTTCAGAACCGTAGCACAAGCCCTCATCATTCCTCATCTGGACTATTGCAATGCCATACTACAGGGTCTGCCTAAAAAAACCCTCAATATCCTGCAAATGGCGCAAAATGTGACAGCTAGAATCATCATGGGGACCGGCCTGAAGGATCATATTACACCAATACTAATTGACCTACATTGGCTCCCAATCACTGCACGCATACAATATAAAATCATTATCACCACATTCAAGCTCATTCATAATATAGCACCCTCTTACCTCAACACCCTTATCACCTTACAGCCAAATAACAGAAGCAGAAGATCTCCAAACCTCAATACCCTCCTGGTCCCGGGGAGCCTGAGACATGTCAAAACAAACACCAGCAACCGAGCATTTTCATTTATAGCGCCTCTGCTATGGAATCAACTACCATGCGAACTGAGAGCAAGCAGTGACCTGATGGACTTCCGAAAAAAGCTTAAGACTCATCTTTTCCAGATGCATTTCTATCATGCCTAATCACCATGTATTCACACTGGCTCACAACAGGCACAAAGAAAGAACTCCGTGTTCTGGCCAACAATATAGACTAGCGTCATGTAAATATGTATATACATGTGAAATTACTAGCCTGCAATCAAGTGTGAATCATATAATTCGAGTGATTTGACCTGGACATTTCCACTAAATCATGTTGTATGTTTTAAATTCCCAGCCTGTACAGCCGCACCTTATGTATAGCAAACCGCTGCTGATCGCTGGAAGTAGCGGGATACAAGTGTACACTAAATTTACGGAAGTTCAATGACCAAGTGCAGGAGCGGCTGCTGGCTTTACTCGACTGTGATGGATCCAAGGTTCAAGCTCTGCAACTTTAACTGCTGTTGGGGTTATTAAGGTCCCTTTCAATGCGGTGTCCTTCTCCGCTCTGTGATCCACACCGAGACCCCAGGCTTGAGAGGATGTAGAGGTTGATGGGCAGCTGAAGACTCTGCAAAACAGAACTTAAAACCAATAGTTCTTGCCTAGTAATTTCAGATCCAATCTGTTTCATATCTCCTTTTGTTCCTTGTACCATAGGCGGGGGTCGCCTATACAGAATCTCAAAAGGGGAAACTCCTAAAGACTTAGTAGGGCTAAACATATCCTGAGAAGGGCTATAGGAAGAACTCAGAACTGGAGCTACTTCAGGTGAACTTCTTGGCAAATGTTAGATAACTGAGGGCCAGAGCTGTGGACTCAACTACCAGATCAAGGGTCACCACTGCATATCCGGCACAACAATGTCCATTAATGATGATAGGGCTGCTTCCATCTACAAAGAAAGTCCGTTCAGGGTTCTCCAAAAGAACAGCAGTCAAATCCAGTCGACTTGAGAATACAGTGTCCATAGTTTCTAGACAGTCATGATCAGGGGGGGGGGGGGGTCAAGACCAACTGGTAACACCACAACAGGATTCAGAGCTTGACTGACCAGCAATTGTACAACATACTTGGATACTACAACATCTGTGAATGCGTGAGCCAAAAACTTCCTTTGTGTTCCATGAGGGTCAGAACAAAGTGCAGTACAGTAACTTGAAGATTTTGTCCCGGGGTGAGCTTGTCAGCTTTGCTCACTAGGAGGGTTGTAGCTGCAACAGCTCTCAAACAAGGGGGCCAGCCTTTTGCAACTACATCCAATTGTTTTGCTATTGCCCAGATCCAAGTGATTGAGTCAACACTCCTAGAACAGTTCCTTGTGACTCCTGGACTGAAAGGTATTCTGGACATCTGGTAGACCCAGAGCTGGTGCTAACATCACATCAGAGCGGTTTTTCAAAGATCGAAAAGCTGCATCCCATTCAAGTCCCCATTCCAATGGAGACTTTTCCATTCCTTTGATAGCGTGATACAAGGGTTTTGCTAGCGGCGCGAAGTGGGGGATCCATATACGACAGTACCCTGCGGCACCCAAGAAGGCTCTCACTTGCCTCCTGGTGGCTGGAGTGGGAATACTGCATACAGCTTCTTTGTGTTCTGGTCCCAGGCGTCGAATTCCGCTGGACAACTGGAATCCCAGATATTTAACTTGTTTGACATAATCGCGCTTTGGCTCTTGAGACTTTGTATCCAGCCTCATTAAAAGGTGCAAGAGTTTACTGGTGGCTTGTAGACATTCACTGTTTGGAGTTGGTGGTCAGTCACATACTGAAGAAGAACCCTGTGTCCTGGGTTCACATAGTAGCTTGAAAGATCCTGATTTAAAGCAGCACTGAAAAGAGTGGGTGAATCCTTGAGTTCTTGAGGTAATCAAGTCCAGGTGCGTTGGCCCCGCCTTCCTGTTGTGGGGTCTTGCCATTCAAAAGCAAATACAATTTGACTGGTAGGGGCTAGGTGTATACAGAAGAAGGCCTCTTTCAGGTTCAGGACAGTGAAATGAGTAACCTCTGGTACTGGGCGGTAATCCCCTGTCCCAGGTTTCTTGACTGGGAGAAGGGGGGTGTTCCAAGGTGACTGGCACTACTTGAGAAGTCCATACTTCAGCAGTTTCATTAAATGGCAGTGGATACCCTCAATGGCTGGTCGGGGAAGAGGATACTGCTTCACATGCACTGGTTCCGCTCCTGGCTTGAGGGTGATGATAACAGGGGCTATGTTCTTCGCTAGGCCAGGTGGATATCTTCTGCCCATACTGCAGGTGGATCTGAGAGGTTGGTGGGTATTCAGGAGCTTATTGTCTTGGCTGGAGACGTACTATAGAACCGCTACTCCTCTTCTCGGGGAACAGTCAGCACCATCAATCCATTTCTCCCCCTTCAGCAAAGGGTATCTGTGCCAGGAGCTTAGCAAGCATATCTCGGACCAAAAGTGGAATAGGGCATTCAGGCATATACAGGAACTGGTGTGCTATTTTCTGTCTTCCTAGTTCACACATGCGGTTCTGCGGGAAAGGTTTAGTGGCCCAGTAGCTCTGACAATGGTGATGCATTGAGAAAACAAAGGGGCTACTGGCTTTAGTATTTTGCTCCTGTATCCCCCATAAAGTCCATATATTGGTCCCCTATTTTCAGACTGACCATAGGCTCCTGGGGTGAACTTGGAGTCTGGTCTGGCCTAGTCTTCGTCTTCATCCATGTCAGAGCCTGTTGCAACTGCCACTCCCTCAATAGCTTCTTCCCTCTCTTGCTGGAACACTGTGCTCGGTTTATTCTTCCATGACTCTGAAATCAAGTACTCCCTCCTCCCCTCCTGGGGGTGGAGTCAAGATACGGGCATGCACTTCTCCAGTGTCCTTCTTCTCTGCACTGATTTGCACCCAGAGGGGACTAATCATTTTCACGACCCCTTCCACTTTCCTCTGCTCTTTCAATTAGCAAAACCTCCTCCACATTGTTCAACCAAAGCGGCTGCAAGAAGAACTGATTTCATTGCTATTTTGCATTCACTTTCTCTGTCACATCCATTTTCACAATTCACATACTTCCTGAGCAACTTCCATTAACTGTCATGCTCGCAAATCCATCCAGTTTCTGCAATGTCCGGTTTATAGCTCTCTGACTGACAAAAACGGCATTTACCATAAGCAAATTCTCCTGGGCTGCTGGATTGCATGGGGTATATAGTGAGGGCTGCCTGCAATATTTGGATTCCACCTGGGGCCATCAAGACTGATGGGTCTGCATAATACTGTTCATTAGGTCCATCAAATCCTAAGGTTTCTCAGTGTAGGAGGCAAAATGCAGTTTTCAGTTCAGTAAATCAGTGGCGGAAAAAGACACATAAACAAGGCTGGACAGCTGGCTTGGTTCTCGGGCGCTGACTGTGACCCTGAACTGGCAAATGAATGCCCGCTTGTAGTGTAAACGGACACTTTTTTTCTTTTTCCCTTCACAAACATTTAACATAGGGGAACTGATCAGGGAACGTTTTTGCACAATCTGATGAACACGGTAAAATTCCTAGTCATACACTTCAACAGAATCTGCCCCTTCCCCCACATGACGATGTACTTGTCTACAGACAGAGGGGGCGGGCTGCATTTCCCTGTGGACTGAGACTTTAAAAGACCCTTTCAAAACACAGTACACATCTTACAGTTCGGGAAAGACAGGCATTATCTTAACAAGATAAACAGTAGATCTCTCTCCTGGCTCTCAAAGCAGCCGTAAATCACTAGACAAAGCGGCTGTAAACACTAAATAAATCATAGTCCTATCAGGGGTCTTAACCTCCACTTCGTAGGTCAAAGGGGAAACACATCTATATAGGCCATTGCCTACCACACCAGCATGCAGGTTGCTGATGCTGATCTGCCTGTTGACCTTCTTGAGCTCCCTGCTCCAGAGATGAGTGTCCACCCACCTAAGACAAGGAATAAGGTCAGACCAGATAAAGAGCGTGCATGGGAGGCTGTGTGCCACCCAGAAGTCTTTATCTTTATTGAAAAATTTAATATACTGCTCTTACTGGAAGTACCAGAGCGGTTTACAATAGTAAATACATTTGAGACTGCTGAAAAGAAAGGAACGCCAAAATTATAAGACAGGATAGAGAGGAGAGATAGGATAGATATAAGAGAAACAGAGTAGAGACAAAGTGTATATACGTAGTGTAAAGGGGCAGGGAACAACCAAATTCAGGGGGGGGGGGAAAGAGAAAGAGGAGCAGAGGGAGAAGGCAGGTTGAAAGCAGAACAGAATAGGTGAGCCTTTAGCCTGGTTTTAAATTTTTATAAGAGGTCTCTAAGCGGAGGCCAGGGGGAAGCGAGTTCCAGAGCCGGGGTCCCAGGAAGAAAAAAGCAGAGGAGCGGGTGGACTCAAGACGAGCCTGGGATGGAGAGGGAAGGGACATGCGGTTAGAATGGATTGACCTGAGGGAACGGTGAGATGAGTGAAGATGAATTAGATCTGCAAGATAGAGAGGAGCGTTGGTATGAATGGTTTTGTGAACATATATGAGTATTTTAGATTGTATACGATACATGATCGGAAGCCAATGTAAGTGAATCAGGATAGGGGTAATGTGATCGAATCGTGAAGCATTCTGATCTGGTTGATGAGGTGCTTGCCGCAGATTATTCTAAGGTTGTTCTCCCCACGTGAACTATCAGGGCAGCAAGTAGGGCGTGAGTCTGTATTCAATGGTGTAGAAAGGGCCACAGATGCCACCACCCCATGCCCGGAAACCCCAGCCATAGGAGGCACACATTATGATCAAAAAGTCCAAGGTGGATCCCTTGCAGCTGCATGGATGCCCTTTCAGCCACCCGGCAGATGAAAGATTGACACACTATCTATACTACGTGTTTTGCAAAAGAGGAGGGGGCAAAATTATTGCAAAGTTATTGAAGGCAAACAGTCATTTGGCTGTGCCAGTTGGGTCCGGGTGAATATATGATGAGATAGCACAGGACTGCCAGCGCCCCAGTGCCTTGATCACTCGTATTGGAAGGCCCCTTTCTGCCGAGTGTATTCCGAATTGGCTGGGTCGTAGTCCTAACACCATTAACAATTTTTTGAACACTGTCGCGAACTGGAATTTGCAGAGCAGCATGCCATCAATGTGTATCATGAACTGTGCAGTTGAGGAGGACCAGGCTGAGAAATACAGAAGCATGTTGGCCACGGGACATGTGCGAAGCCCGGGTACTGACTTGAGGGAGATGGTTTGCCCTTTTCTCTTGGGATCAATCTTGGTCACCACAATCCAGATGTGCAGTATCTCCTTGGACATCAAGACTTATGAAAGTTGAAGGCCAGAGAGGGGCCCCAGGTTTTTGGAGGCCACCACCAGCTCGCTAATTCGGAAAGTGCCGAAGAAAGCCAGAGTGAATGCTGACTGGAACAGGCAGGTTTCGCATGTAGATGAACAAGTGGTCAACAGCGCTGTACATAAACCTGTCCAGTATCTCATGTGTAACCTGGCATTGCATATCGGGCTGCTGGGGGAGGCTCCATGCCCATCCTTTCATCAGTGTTTTAAGCAAAAATTTGTCACAAGGGTTCCCCCAGCCTACCAATTTCACGAAGAAGGAAAATCCCGACAGGTGTGACTGAACGGCATGTCGAGACAAGCCTAGGGTCCAGCGCACAAGATGTATGCCATTAACAGCCCAGTGTTTGGTAGTCCCTATCTCCATCCATGTGATGCTAGGTAGGACGAGACAGCTGTGTAGCCTCGGATGTATGCTGCCTGTCAGATGACTGCCAATCTATGTGGACGCCATGTCCTATGTCCAGTCCAGCAATGGTGTCCCACTGAAAATGGGACAGGGAATCAGCAATGTTATTAAACTGTCCAGGTACATGAAATGCACATGCCGTAACATTTAGCTGCAAGAACCTCAGAACAAATTTCTGCAGGAACTCAGCCACAATGACACATTTGGCTGAGTGTTCACGACAGCAACGACTCCTGGATGTCGCAACAGAAAACGATTCTGTAGTCACGCAGATGATGCCCCAGATGCACAGGGCCACATAAAGAGGGAAGAACTCAAGGAATGTGATATTTCTGGTGAGGTCACTAGTTACCCAGCGTTCTGGCTAGGGGACGGTGGCCCAGGATCCCATGGTAAACATGCCGAAGCCAGAGGCCCCCACCGTATTACTAAAGAGGTCTAATTCAATGTTGCTGTGCATGCCTTGTTGCCACATGTTCATGCCATTGAAAATATCGAGGAAATATATCCAGATGTCCAGGTCTTGTTTCAGTCCCCGTGAGAGATGAAGACAGTGGTGACTCTTGCATAGGCTGGCTGTCGCATGCGCGAGGCATCTCAGGAATAGGCGACCCATTGGGATAACCCTGCATGTGAAGTTCAGCAAACCGATGAGGAACTGAGCCATTTAGTGTGGTCTTCCGTTCACCTCGCAAAGCAGCGAGTTTCCCTTTGAGGTCTTCCAACTTGTCATGGGGAAGTTGGGTGATGCCTTGCCTTTTGTCAGTTTCAGGAACAATAATAATATAACAATTTACAGCTCCACTCTTCACCTACGAGAATGCACTCTTCTCTCAAGAAATGTATTATTATTATCTCTCTAGAAATATATTATCACTGTGGCAACTAGGTCTCAAACTTCTACTAAGCATATATGCCAACCCATAGAGTTAGAGTTTAATGCTTATAGATCGCATCAATGACCTAACAATGTTGCCTTTCTTCATTACCCTTTTTGTGTTTTTCTTTCGTTTTTTTATTTTCTTTTCAAAATTTTTTATATATCTCCATGAGTCTGTCTAAAACCCAATAGTGAATTCATGATGTTAATTTTCCAAGATAGAATAGCACTTATCTGTTGACCAAAATGGTCCTTCTGAATCTTCTTATATTCGTGATACCACACATTTTTTGCAGGTTCTCTCTCAAAATGTCCAATGGGTTGGAGTACAGGATATTCTGTTGGTCACACTTGATGTGACGTCATTATATACGAGTATACCACAAACAGCAGCTCAAGACATAGTGATTAAAGCTTTAAAAAAGAGGGGTGATGTTTCGGCACTTCATTTAACATTTTTGACACAGCTGGTTCATATTGTTTTGTTTCAAAATTATTTTATATTTGAAGATACAATTTATAAGCAGACGTCCGGCGTAGCGATGGGTGCTACCTGTGCCCCGTCGGTGGTGAATTTATATATGGATTCGTTTGAACAGGATTGGCTCTTCACCCAAGCTCCAAATGACCATATAAAGCTGTGGCGATGATACATCGACGATGTATTTATGATATGGAAAGGCTCTGTCACTGATTTAGAAATATTTGTAAGATGGCTGAATAGCGGGGGGTGGCGGGGGGGGGGGGCGGAGCTTGCCACGATACGAGATGGCTGCCTGAGAGCGCTGCTCCTACCCGGACTTTAGAATCCTGACCCTTTTCCCCGACTTTAGTCAGCGGTGACTACGAGATCCTTTGGGAGAAAGCCTACTACGATGGCGTCGCTGAAGCCAGCCAGGCTGGAGTTTCAACAGATAACCGGCCAGGCGGTTAAGCGTGCAAAGCAGGAGGCGGCGTCCCCTCAAAAGATGGCACCGGAGAAAGAAACTACTAAAGGGGTGTGAGAGATTTTGCAAGAACTTCGGCTGGTGAAAGAGATGGTGGCATCAAGCACTGCGATGCTTACTCAGCTGCAAGAGGACATGCAGGAGGTCAAGGAGCGGCTGTCGGATGTTGTCGGACGCTTGCATAGTGTAGAAGCTATGGTCGGTAAGCATGAGACATTGCTGGTGCAGATTGGCCCGTTGAGTATGTGAGTGGGGGTGCTTGAGAATCAAATGGAGGAACAGAGTAATCGCGCTAGAAGAAGCAATGAGGAAGATGTAGGGATGTTACCCAAGACTGAAGTGGTATTTAAAGGTGATACTGCAGAGGAATTGAGAGAAATATCGCTACACCGTGAAGATGTATTACAACTATTTGATAAACTGAATAGTAGCAAATCACCTGGACCAGATGGTATACATCCAAGAGTGTTGAAAGAACTGAAATATGAGATTGCAGACCTGCTATTAGTAATCTGTGAACTTTCATTAAAATCATCTGTAATACCTGAAGATTGGCGGATCGCCAATATAACGCCAATTTTTAAAAAAGGTTCCAGGGGTGATCCGGGAAACTACAGACCGGTGAGCTTGACGTTAGTACCGGGGAAAATGGTAGAATCCATCATAAAGAACAAAATTACACAGCATGTAGATAGTCATGGCCTAATGGGAGACAGCCAACATGGCTTTAGACAAGGAAGATCTTGTCTTACTAATATAATATGTTTTTTTGAAGGTGTGAATAAACAGGTAGACAACGGTGAGTCGGTTGATATAGTGTATCTGGAATTTCAGAAAGCCTTTGACAAGGTCCCTCATCAGAGACTTTTGGCAAAACTAAAGAGTCATGGGATAGGAGGCAGTGTACTATTGAGGATCGGGAACTGGTTAAAAGATAGAAAGCAGAGGGTAGGGCTAAATGGCCAATTTTCCCAATGGAAAATGGTTAATAGTGGAGTACCCCAGGGATCTGCACTGGGTCTGCTACTTTCTGACATATTCATAAATGACCTGGAAAAGGGAATAACTAGTGAGGTTCCTTATCGTTCCTCCAGTTTAGTCCTCTACTTCTGGGTTGTGCACCTCTTCCTGCAGCTAGGAGACTGGGCATGTCAAAGTTGTGACATCACTGGATATAGCCTGCTGGTATCTCCCATCAGCCTCCAGTGTGTCCAGTCTCCTTGCAGCAGAAGGACATAGTGAGCCTAGCTTCTGGGCTCACTTGGGGGGAACAGATAGGAGCATTTAGTGTGACAAATTCTGATTTTACTTTTGATTGTTACCTTTCATTTACTTTTAATTTTACTTTTAATTCAGTTACCTTTGGTTAATTGACAATTGGGGATTAGTTCCCTTTAGTTAGGAGCAAATTTCCTTATTTACAGTGATTTTAAATTTGAGCCTGGCTCTTTAAATTAGTAGCAGTTCTCGCCTTCCCTCCTTGTCAGTGATTTTCACTTGCTGCAGGCATTTGCCGGTGCGGATCTCTCTCCCTGGACTGTACGGGAGAGAAAGCTCCGGGACCCATACAGCCACACTGAAGCTGTGTGAGACGGAGCCTCTCCGTTGCTGCGGGATTTTAATTTTACTCTGTGGAACCGGCTGAGCGATCCTCGCTGCGGCTGCCAGGCACATCAGCGCAGCTTGAGGATCGGAGGAATTCAAGGAGGTAGGAGCAGGCTGTGTGGCTTTTGGCCCTGCAGGTAAGGCCTTCAGGCTCTGTTGGTCTGCTGAGGCCTCATTTTTGCAGCGGTGGCTGTTCTTGGCTCCAAAATTCATTGGCGAAGGGGCAGCCATTTCCTCTCTAGGTATTTGGACCGCATCGCGAAAGTTGCCTGCGTGAGGAAAACAGGCAGAATAGCTAAATTTTTGGGCCTAGTGTTTGTTTCTTTCTTTTGTTTGTAGGGTTTTTTTTTGAGGCCAGGGGGTTCCTCAGCATTAAGGGGGACTGTTGTCAATTCTCTTTATAGAATAAATAAGAATAAACTTAAAAACAGGACAGCAGTTTTAGCATTGATCCCTGATACCACATGTTCTTTCCCTCCTAATCATGTCTCTGAGGAGCATCTGTTGAGGCCCAGGATATTAGGCAAATTGCCAGCTTTTAGTTTCAAGGGCAGAGCCCTAACTTGTAGTTTGCAGGAGGGAAAGCCTAGAAGTGTGCCTTTATGTAGTCTATAGTGAAAGTTGCCCAAAATTCACAGGGACAGGTTTAGCAAACCTTAGAATGTACAAAAATAGACTGGCAGTTAAACTGCCAACCGGGAAGTGCCTGTGCTACGGTCTATGGCCACCAGAGGGCAGCTGGTACACTCAATAGTGCCTTTCTATGACTGTGCAGGCAGCCATTATCTGCAGATCAGGAAAAAAATCACCACAGAGCCTCGGTGATGTGATGTAAGGTCTGAGAATCCAGTTTATATGACCAAGATTTAAAGCTCTTAATTTCTGTATCATTGGTAGGGCTCTGCTGCCCTAAAGGCCACCGAATGACAGCGCTGCTCATGAGTCACATAAAGTATTCAGTGCCCCCATCCCTGGGGGGTGAGTGGTACCATACAATATCATATTACTCATCAGGTTCACACAGGCAACAACCTCTCAGACCTCCATTTGCAAGGTGGTCGGTGTATCCCACTGCTATTTCTCTGACGCAGGGAGGCCTGGTGAGGTGCTTGTGGGTTTCATAGCAACACTTAGCAGGCCCTTCCCAAGAAATTCTCATCTATTACTAGAGCAGGGTTTCATTTCATTTCTCTGGTTGCGGTTAATGCACAGCGTCAGGGGCTGTGTTCGAAAGCTTGGGTCCCATGGACTTCGGTGGGATTTCAAAAAGAAAAAGAAACTCGCTTTAGTGAGAGATAGCCTTGTTCATTTTTAGCTAACACTGTTGATTTTACTTTTGATTTTTACCTTTTGCACCTGGATCCCAAGGATGGGACACTGTTTGCTTCCAGGGGTACTTTCTATTTTGCTCTTCAGCTCCCTGGCAGATGCAGTAGGCTGGTAGGGGGTGGGCAACGCCTCCTGCAATGCAGAATCTCCCAGGATAAGGGGGGGAAGGACCACTGGGTGCAGCGGGGGCTGGTAGCTTCTTGCAAAGCTATAGTAGCAGTTTGGGTAATTTTAGCGGATCTGCTTTGATTTCATTGGAGTTGGCGGAAACTTTCCCATCAACCCCGGAGGGCTTAACAGAGTCGCGAGAAGTCAGAGAAGCTCTCCAGTCTCTTCAGGGCTCTCAAAGCCCGCGTTTTGGGACTTGGGAGCTGATGCTGCAGGGAGGCTCTGCCGGGCAGGGGGGCCCCGCAGCGGGATGCTTGATTCTGCCGCTACCACGGTGGCAGCGGCAGTCGTTTTTTTTTTAATCTACTTGGGCAAATGCAGAATGTTTTTTGCGTGGGGCCCCCTGAAATGCGGGGCCCTGTACAAAAAACATTCTTGCTCAATGGACGTGCTGGCCCTGCTGCAAAGTAATCTCAGTGCACTCTAAGATAGAATAAGATCAAGTAGATATTAACATGCTTGTCATGACATACCTTGCATCAAAATGCACATAGCAGTATAACATCTGAAATAGTTGCTAAATAAAAAATAAAAATAACAGCTCTTCAGTTATTCTTGCATTGGTCATCTCTAAAAACACACTTTCAAATGCTATGTATGGACCTTTACCTACCTCACAAAAACCTAAACTAACTTTGCAATTTCCCATGTATGGCTGCCCTGTCACACTGGCAGCTGGTGACACTGCGGTTGTCCATGCAGTCCAGGTTCTGGCCAGGCATTCATGCCCTCCTTGACTTGCATATCAGGGCACCAGATCCTCCCGTGCAACCCTCAAACCACACACACTCACTTGCAGTCACAAAAGACATAATTCAGGGAAAAAGATGCTCAGCATCTATAACTAAAAGCAGGTATACATTATAGCATGGAGTCCCAGACCTACAAATACGATTCCCCTTTCTCACTCAAACAGTATCCCATTGCAGACTTACTCACATACAGCTCTTACATCAACATTCCCATTTTACATAACACAGGAACTTTTAGGCTCCCCCAGATTAGCTCATTTAGCACAAAGTGCAAATGTCAACATAGCCAGAATAATCACAATTGCTCTTCTGATAATGCCCTCACTCCACCCTTGATCATTTTGCTATGCACACATTGCATTTTTGAGCTGGTCTAGAAGACCATTTGATGGAACTATGCAGACATTTTTTTAAGTACCATCAAGTCAATACTGATTCCTGGTGAACCAGCAGCCCTGAGGTTTTTTTGGCAAGATATGACTGAGTGAACTTTAGCAGGTTTTTTTTTTCTTACAAGGAAATGGAGGGTAAGGTGACATGCCCAAGGAATGCCAGTGGGACTCAAACCCTTGATCATCTAGGCACTAGGCAGTTGTTCTAACCACTAGGCTACTCCTCCACTCTGCTACACAGACAGTGTCACTTAATATCCAAGGATAGGGGCAGCTAAGCCATTTCTCCAGATAAATGGATTTAAGTATTGATCTGAACATTCCTAATCTTACAAACATTCTGCTGGTCCTTCAGTGATGAAAGGGGTGCCTGGACCTCTGCAAGCTAGCATTCTGCCTGGCTCGGTACTAACCTCCTGAGTAAGGGCTCAGACTTGACTATATCCAAAGAGCATTCTTTAAACCTACTTGTGAACTTTGCATCAGTTCTCAAAGCAGAGCATGCATATACTCTGCCTTTGCAAACTGCCCAGGAAAACGTACCCGCAGACATGTGCACCTGCTTTTCCCATAGGTACCTTTTCTGGCCAAAAGAATGCACATAGTTTTGGAAATATAAAATGTGTGTTGTTGCCTCCCCTACCTAACTCTTCCCTGGGAACACCTCCATGAAAATGCAGGCAAAAGAGCATATTTTATGGATTGGTACATTGTTTTAATTTATACTTTCTTCTGACCCCCCTCCAACAGTAAGATGTGTCAAAGAGGGGATCAGAAGTGGCAGGTCATGTGGGCCGAAACACGTGACCTGCTGCAGGCAACAAAGCAGTGGTACAAAGCTAGCCACATGGGTCAGCCACACCTAGCTCGCCTAGTGGATGTGCCAGCCCTGGAGAATATAGTTCTCTCCCCAAGTCTTGCTGAGTATCTTCACCTGGTGACTCCATTGTACAAAATCTATACTAAATCTCAGCCAGATAACACTACAATTGAAGTAGGGTAGAAAAGAAAAAGAAAAATATACAGGCCGCACATCACCCAAGATAAAAAGGTGCCACACCTAGCCTCCGCACTAGAGCTAACGATGGTGGTAGTGATATTGCAGATGAAGGTAACGTCCCTGCCACGGATAAAGGCCATGGTGAGTGTGTTCATGGACCCACTGTGGCAGGAGATAAAACACAGAAATGAATGAATCGTTAAGAGGATTAACTACAGTTAAGTGGACTTCTGCAGATAAAGAGGAGATAATGTAGTGTTACTTTCATGCTACAAACCCTACCTTTAAATCAAGAAGGTATACACAGAGAGTCCTCCAAAAACTAGAAGAAAGAGGAAAACTCCAGAAGGAAGCTCTCCTTGGCACGATGCAAGTACCATGCTGAGCATTAGCAGTAAATGTGAGCGACTGAGATCATACTTCACATACCCATGGTATGTGCAAAACTAACCCATTTGGAGAAACTGCCAAAAGCCATAGAGAACAAGTGAGCTTTCAAGGTTGCTCGAAAACTCTTGCAAATAGGTTCTGAACGGAGAGTCACGGGTAAATTATCCACAAAAAAGGGGCCAGGAAAAAATGCTGCACCTCTCCTAGATTCTAGATGAGCAGTACTAACTCCTGGTAGACATAGTTTATTGCTATAGAGGGAACACAGACTCTGGTCAGGAACAACATGAGGAACGGTCAAAGATGAAAGAGGACATTATGAGGTTCAGTGTGTAAGGCTTGATGCAGAAGCCAATGATACTGCATTAGAAATGGTGAAATGTAATCAAATGCAGATAGCAGTGTTCTGTATAGTCTGAGGACATTTAATGAGATACTCAGGAAGACCAACATATGGAATATTACAGTAAACAAAACAGGAAGTGAGAAATGCATGGATTAAAGTATGAAGTGGGCAATTTTCAAATAGCCCTTCTCCCTTTGTAGGCCACCATTTACATGGGTAAATGGTTTTTGGAAATTACTCTCTCAAGGCTCAGCTTGACTCGGTGCCTCTATGACAGAATGCCACATTAATCTGCCACTTTGCTAATCAGTGGGTCTCCCTGAGGGCAATAAACTGAATAATTAGCAACCTTCTATTTGTTGGTTCCAAGGCCTATTATACCTTTATATTATCAGTGAGCTCACTGTAAAAGCTGCAACAACTACAAGTGCCACCACCACAACACGCAACACCGTAAACAAGGCCCAATGGCTATAACAGTTCCCATGCTGTGGTGATTTCACAGTGTCCCATGCATTTTCTAGACATCCCCTACCCGGGGGGGGGGGGGGGGGCTCTTGCATCCTCCCATGTGATGTCTGCAGCTGCATACTGTTATAGGCAACCTGGGATGGCAGGGACCTACATTATGAGGTACAGAACCTGGGAGGGTCATGACCCAGGCACATAGTGCTGGCACTTACATGTGCTATGAAGCATCCTCACTGTATGCATGCACAATCCCACAGCGTGGCCTGTTGCTGCTCTGCCAATTCCCCACTGCCCTACCTGGCTCTACATATCCCTTTGGGTACTCACCTCCACAGCTGGAGATGGATCCCCCACCAGATGGCTGTGGAGAGGTGCAGGTTTGCCCCCCTTCCTGCTCCCTCTGGGGTACAGTACCCTCTCAGAATATAGGACCAGCTTGGCCAAAGCCTCTGCAGGGTTGAAATTGGTTGTCCTTCTAGCCACCATGCTAGAGGGGGGCTCCTGCACTGGCAGGGTCAGTAAATGGGTATGGGAGACAGTACACGGGTATGGGCCACCAAAACCAGGCAAGATGTAACCAGGCAAACAGCGCCCGCCAGTGGGTGCCCAAACCCGTGTAATGGTATCGGGTAGACAGTACACAGGTTTGGTGGCACATATCTGTGTAATAGGCACCTGGCATGCTCGAGTTACCGGGTGCCACCTCGCTATAGGCATCCCCCATGTTTCCCATGCTACTCGTGTACAGCAAAATATTGGATTTTTATTTTTTATTAATTTAACAGTGTTTATATGCTGCCTTTCTACAAGGTAAGGCTGTTTACATATAACAAAGTGATTCTTTTCAGGTTTCCACCGCCCTAATCGTGTAACATTTCATAATTCCGTCTTACATGGCTTCTTGGGTCTATGCGGTTTCTACTTGTCTTTCTGCACCCTGCACGGGTTATGGGCCTATCTTCTTATGGGCGCCATTGCACAGATAAGATGGATATCTGCTCCTGCTGGCTACCCACTTAATGTGGATTTAGCTGTCTGCCGCCATTAATGGCTACACACCCATGTTCCATGCTTGCTCACATATGCGTCACCTGACTCACGATTTGTGCCCTTTTACTCAGCGTGTTTTCTTAGCCGGTTATTGGTTTCTTCGGTGCCTCGTGCAATATCAAGCCCTTAGACTTTAATTGCAAGAAAGACTTCCAACGAAGCTCAGTATCCTTTGCTACATCAGGAAAAATAATAGGCTGTCTGTTAAAAGGGACAGCCTTTTTAGAGAAGTAATATTTCATAATGGAACTTTTATCCAATTCCGATCCAAAGATGACCACTAAGATCACCCTCTTAAGAACATTGTCCAGAGACGACTCTAAAAATTTAGTCAACTCCAGATTATCCACATCAACCAGCCCGTTGGCTTCCCCCCAGGGAGACTGAAGAACAATGTTATGAGGAAGATAATAAATAGAGAAAACTGAAAAGTCAAACTGTGACATCAAGAGAACCTCCTGCAAGTATTTTTTCAAACACTACAGGGGAGAAAGAACACGAACCACAGGAAAGTAAAACAAATGTAGGTTCCTAGCCTTGGCTGAATTTTCTAGCAATTCTAACTTATTATGCAAAACCAGACTGTCTTTATCAAAAGAATTCCCCAGCACATGGACACTGCCCATACTACTACTATTACTAATTTATAAACCCTCAAACCTAGACAATCTACCATCTAAGTCCAAGAGCTATGTTCCACGTTGTTGTAAAGTCTTAGCAGTGTCCTGGGAGAATGCGCAGAGTTGGGTCAAAGTACCTTTAAGCACCACCTCTATCCAATTTACTGCGAGCTATACATCATTTAAAGAGACATCCTCTGAGCCAGCACCCAGTGAAACTATGTCCATGGCAATCACGTGCAAGGACACTGGGGCTGGGTAAGAGGACTCTAAATCAGAAGAAAGTTTAGGTTGACTGGCCACATCGTGGGATAGTGGGATAGAGATGGAGGAGCACGAAAACCCAAACTCAATGAGGCCTCTGAGGGAGAAGTCACCCCTACAGTTTGTACAACAGACTTGATTGTAGAAGCAACACTCACCACATGATGATCCATAGGGCCCTGCATCGGCTTCACCATAGCGAGCACTCTATTCTTGGCTTTATGCTTCCCCATTAAATATCAAAGAAAGGGATGAGGTCCAGCCCTCAGTCATTCTCAGGAGCTCCAAAGGGGCTTCTAAGGGGAATGTGTGCCTCTTAGGTCACGCACCCATGGACATGCGCTCGCAGCTGCATTCTGCTGCACTGACTGGCTTTATCTCTGATTCTGGGAAGGAGGAGCTATGACAACTCTGGTGTGCACAGGTGGAATCAGGATACTGCTCTGGCATCCCACGACGCTAAAGCAGCAAGATCCAATAGGTGCCTTCCCACCCAACATTTTGATAATTAAACTCAACAATCATGATCAACCCTACACCAACCCTCCCACAACAGTACTGTAAAAATACATAATACATAAAAATATCTATATTAACACTTGTTGTGCTGTGAGGCCTTGTGTGCATCAGTAATGATGAGAGCTAAGCTACCGGTAGCTTAACTACAGGTACCAAGATGGATAGGTCTCAGCTAACGTGCCAGACCAAGACAAACCACCCATTTGGGAAACAGCAGAATGGGACAGTGTTGGAAGTGGAGGATCACATCTCTGTGATGGCAACAACACTGGAGTTACCTGTGCAGAAGAAAGGCCTGGCAATCTACTTTCGTATCTTGCCATGAAAACCCAATGGATAGTCACAACAAAACAAACTGCACTATAGTGCAGGAAGATAAAACTCCCCAAGTTGGAAGGCACCAACTGGCTACTGAGGATGAACTGAAGACTTTTCAGAGTAAAGCCATCATTTATGATATGGTAGGATCAAAGCCCTCAGGACATCTGACTGCTGATGTAGCTGCATATGAAATGAGAGTCAGAAGCTGCAAAGATGTCTTACATATTGAGACATGGAACATACAAAGCATGAACCAAAGGAAGTTGGAAGTGGTCAAGAATGAAATGGAACATGTATAACTCGATCTGTTGGGTGTCAGCAAATTGAAATGGACTGGAATAGGGCACTTTGCATCTGATGATCACATGATCTATACTGGAAATAAAAGAGAGAAGATATTGTGGTTGCATTTATAATTAAGAAGAAAATTGTAAGAACTACAATGGAGTACAATGCAATCAGTAAACACTTAATTTCCATTTGTCTACGAGGAATGCCCATCAACACAACTATAATTCAGGTATATGCCACAACAACAGCTGCAGAAGAGGAAGAAATGGATAAGTTCTATGAACAAGTACAATCTGAAATTGACAGAACATGCAAAAAGTATATCCTGGAACCCAAAAGCTGGCAGCAAAGAAGAAGGTAAAATGACTGGAAAATATGGACTTGGCAACCAAAATGAAGCTGGAGAAAGACCGATAGAATTCTGCAAGACCAACGATCTATTCATCTTAAACATCTTCTTCCAGCAACACAAGCACCAACTGTACACATGGACTTCACCCAATGGATTGTACAAAAATCAAAATGATTACATTTGTGGAAATCAACTATCGAAAAGCTGTATAATATCAACAGGCAAAACCTGAAGCTGACTGTGGTACAGATCACCAACTACAAGTATGCAAACTCAAGGTAAAGTTGAAAAAGAGCAAACCTCTCATGAATGTAGCAAAATATGACCTAGAGAATATACCACCAGAATTTAAAGACTGCCTGCAAAATTGATTTGCTGCTTTAGATACAAATGACAGAGTTCCAGAAGAGTTATGGAATGGCATCAAGACGGTTGTGTTGGAAGAAAGCAAGGCGTCTCTACAAAAAATAAAAAAACAAAAAATATCAAAATGGATGACGAAAGAAACTCTGAAAATTGCCCAGAAATGCAGAGAAGAGAAAAAGAGGCAATCACAGAACTTAACATAGATTTTCCACTTGCAGCAAGACACAGAAACATAGAAATATGATGACAGAAAAAGACCACATGGCCTATCTAGTCTGTCCTTCCATATCAACAGCTACAACAGTCCCCTTTTTACCTTTAGAGATCCTCTGTGTTTGTCCCATGCTTTTTTGAATTCAGTTACTGTCCTCATCTCTACCACCTCCACTGGGAGACTATTCCACGGATCCACTACTCCTTCCATAAAGAAATATTTCCGCATATCACTCCTGAATCTATCTCCCTTCACCCTCATCCCATGTCCCCTCGTAGCAGAACTTGCTTTCAATTGAAAGAGGCTCTCTCCCTGAACATTTATGCCACGGAGGTATTTAAACATCTCAATCATATCACCTCTATCCCGCCTTTCCTCTAAGGTGTACATATTAAGATCCTTAAGTCTGCACTCATATGCTTTATAATGAAGACCACTAATCATTTTAGTAGCCACCCTCTGCACCGACTCCATCCTGTTCACATCCTTTTGAAGGTGCGGTCTCCAGAATTTTACACTATATTCCAAATGAGGTTGCACCAAAGACTTATAGAGAGGCATTATCACCTCCTTTTTTCTGCTAGCCATTCCTCTCCATATGCACCCAAGCATCCTTCTAGCTTTTGCCATCACCTTTTCTACCTGTTTAGCTACTTTAAGATCATCAGACACAACCACACCTAGGTCCCGCTCTTCTTTAGTGGACAAAAGTACTTCACCCCCTATACTATATTGCTCCCTTGGATTGCTGCAGCCCAAATGCATGACCTTACATTTTTTAACATTAAATCCCAGCTGTCAAATTCTAGACCATTCTTCAAGTTTAGCTAGATCCCTCCTCATGTTATCTACACCTTCCTGGGTGTCTACTCTATTGCAAATTTTGGTATCATCCGCAAAGAGGCAAGCCTTACCCGACAGCCCTTCCGCTATATCACTAACAAAGATATTAAAAAGAATCGGACCAAGGACAGATCCCTGGGGCACACCACTGGTAACATCCTTCTCCTCAGAGTGAGCTCTATTTACTTGTACTCTTTGTCGCCTCCCACCCAACCAATTTCTAACCCAAGCAGTAACTTTAGGGTCCATCCCTAAGGTGCTCAGTTTGTTTATAAGTCGCCTGTGAGGAACAGTGTCAAAGGCTTTACTGAAATCTAAATACACCACATCTAGAGCTCTCCTTCGGTCCAACTCCCTGGTCACCCAGTCAAAGAAATCAATCAGATTTGTCTGACAAGACCTGCCTCTGGTGAATCCATGCTGCCTCGGATCCTGTAATCCGCTGGACTCCAGAAACTTCAATATTTTCTCTTTCAACAGCGTTTCCAATAATTTACTCACCACCGAAGTTAAACTAACCAGCCTGTAGTTTTCAACCACATCCTTACTTCCGCTTTTGTGTAAAGGCACCACATGAGCCTCTCTCCAGTCCTTTGGAACCACTCCCAACTCCAACGAGGCATTGAAAAGGTCAGTCAGTGGAGTTGCTAGAACGTCCCCAAGTTCCCTCAGTATTCTAGGGTGTATCCCATCTGGTCCCATCGCTTTGTCTACTTTAAGTTGAGCTAGTTTCTCACGAACACAGTCTTCTGAAAATTGTTCAAGGAGTGGAGGAGTGGCCTAGTGGTTGGGGCAAGGTACTTCAGGCCGGAGGGTTGGGGGTTCAAATCCCATTAGAGGACAGCAACCTTGGGCCGGAAGGACTGGGGTTTCTAGTCCCACAGGTGCCCCTTGTGGTCTTGGGCAAGCCACTTAACCCTCCATAGCCCATGTTCCCTGTAAAATAGTTATCTCCAAGTTATAATGCCCTGTTCAAGGTAATTTCAGTTTGTTCAATGTAAACTGCACTGATGCAGAATAGCACGGTATATAAGATAATTAAATAAATGTTCCTATTTGTGGGTGTTTTCTGAGGTCCTGCTCCTGGTTCTTCATCTGTGAACACAGAACAAAAATATTTGTTAAGCAATTCCACTTTATCCTTATCAGCTTTTACATATTCCTCCCCTGCACCCTAGAGTCTGACAATACCACTTTTGCCCTTCCTCTTCTCACTAATATATCTGAAAAATGTCTTATCCCCCCAGACAAGACAAAAAGTACTACAATGATGCATGCAAGGAAATAGAATAAAAAACTATTAGAGGAAGAACAAGATTGGCTTTCCTAAAGTTATGAGAGGTAAAGAAAAAATTCCAGCCTTGAATTGGAATGCTACAAGATGCTCAAAGATCCATATTGAATGATGCTGAGAAGATCAAGAAAAGGTGGAAAGAATATACAGAGTCATCATACTATAAAGATCAAGTGGACCAACAGCCGTTTCAACCTGTACCTTATGATAAGAAACTATTGGTGATGAAAGAAGAAGTCAAGCAGTATTGGAAGCCTTATAAAAGAACAAAGCACCGGGCATTGATGGCATTCCCATTTAAGTATTATAGCAATCAGATGCAGCTGTTACTATACGTGCAAGGATCTGACAGGAAATTTGGAAGGCAAATTCATGGCCAACTGACTGGAAAAGATCTGTATTTATACCAATACTGAAGAAAGGTGATCAGATGGACTGTGGAAATTATCTCACAATCACTCTGATCCCACATGCCAGCAAGATTCTACCCAAGATCATTTAGCAGAGACTACAACCATACCTGGAACAAGAACTGTGTGAAATGAAAGCAGGGTTCAGAAAAGGATAAATAACGAGATACATCATCGCTGATGTGAGATGGATCCTTTAGAAGACAAAAGAATATCAAAAGAATATCTACATGTGTTTTATTGACTACAGCAAGATGTTTGACTGCATAAACCATGAGAAACTCTGGGCCACATTAAAAAGCATGGGTATATCAGAACACCTGATAGTTCTCTTGCACAAGCTTTACATTGATCAAGAAGCAACAGTTTGAACGGAACAAGGAGAAACAGAATGGTTTAAAATCAGCAAAGGTGTTCAACAAGATTGAATACTGTCTCCCTAGATGTTTAATTTATATGAAGAACAAATCAGCAGAGAAGCAGGATTGTATGAAGACAACCGAGGTGTGAAGATTGGTGGAAGACTCAACAAACCAAATTTGCTATGCTGATGATACCACATTACTGGCTGAAAGTGAAGATGATCTGAAACATTTGCTTCTCAAGATCAAGGAACATAGTCTTACAATGGGTTTCCACGTTAACATAAAGAAGACAAAGATACTGACACCTGGCAAAATCAATAAGTTCATCATTGATGGAGAAGAAATTGAAATAGTTGATAACTTTAACCTACTTCGATCAACAATTAATAAGGAAAGGACAAGCAGAATGCTATGAAGGACCTAGACAATATTCTCAAGATGAGAGAATCTCTCTCCCTACAAAGATTTGACTTGTCCAAGCCATGGCATTTTCAATAACATCTTATGGATGTGAAAGTTGCACAGTGAAAAAGATAGAGAGGAAGAAAATTGATGCCTTTGAATTATGGTGCTGGCGACGAATACTGTGCATATCATGGACTGCCCGAAGAACAAACCAGTCGGTACTAGAGGAGATCAAACCTAAGCTTTCTTTAGAAGATCAGATGACTTAGACTTTCATACTTTGGACATATCATGCGAAGAGAGAGATCATTAGAGAAAGACATCATGCTTGGCAAGGTAGAAGGTCAACACAAAAGAAGAAGGCCATCAATGAGATGGATCGATACAATAACAGCAGCTATGGATGCTACTCTATCAACAAAGAGTCTGATGACCGAACACAGTTACATCAACTATTCAGAGAGTCACCATGAGTCGACACCGACTTGATGGCACTTAACAACAAGAGCTAATTTTATTTTGGTGTTGTAAACTATGCTATGAGTCTCACTTTTTGCAGTGGACCCTAGAACATATATACACCTAGTCAGAAAACTAAGCAAGCTAGATTACTATAGTACAGATCTCTAAATAGAAACTTAGCCTTGATTAGAAATGCAGAACGTAGATACATACACCCTTCTTATCAAGTATAGAATAAATGACCACAAAGTAAAAATAGAAATATATAGACAAAAATTAACCAGTACCGCAAGAAGCCAGACTCTACACATGGTACAGAGATGTCTATGCACTGTACAAAATATAAAGACAGAGCATGTAAATTCTAAGATATTCCAAACATAAAACTGAAAAAAAATGACAAAATGGTGTTTAAAAAAAGAAGTTTTCATACCAGTAGCACACAACCCTAAAACATGGCATAGTGAGTTATGCTCAGCTATAAGGTATAGTCATCACATGCACAAAAAAAGTAAATAAAAAGATCAGGGTCTCAAAAATCTCAGTTTGAACAATGCTTACAGGACGTATTTCACAAGTTGAAAAGTGTGGCACAATGGTGTGTTTCTCATAGAAGCTTTCGGGTTCATACATGTGTGTGTGTTGCAAACTGCATGATTGTATGCATATATCGAGGTTTGTGTATATGTGTGTCTGGGGGTTGTAAGGGAACCTTCTCCAAACAAGGTCCATGGTGCAAGAAAGATGCTTGTATTGTCCCCAGGCGCCCCTACTGGCGTAGTAAATAAGGGCGTCCGGTGACATTTAATTTATTTTAAGGAGTGGTTGAGCTGAAGGACCAAGAGGATTCTGGTCCTTGTAGTGCAGAACTCCTTATAAAGAACAGTCTATGCCAAAGTGTAGGGTAATAAGGCTTTATTTCCCCGGTCAACGCTTAGGTTCAATAAGACACAAAAGAAAATGAAGGTAATTCTTTCCTCTAAATAAAAGGTTCCACCGTTATATAAACAGTTAAGGGTTGTAGGCTTCACAATTAACTGTTTATCTGGGTTAAGGCTTCTTTCAAATCAATAGAAATTAACATCAGGAAACAAATGGTTATCAACTTCACCATATACAGAGTTCTCTTTTCTCTATACATCTAGCAAGGCAATCAAGCTAGTTCTTGAACAGAAGTTACATTCCATTGGTTCACTCTGAGGAATGGGAACACTGGTTTCACAATCAAAGTCCATTGATTCTGGGTCACTACCTTCTTCAATGCTATGACTGTCTTCAGTATCTGTTAACTCCTCACAGGGGCTCTTCGGTTTCTCATACAACTTCCTTAGCACACTGTTGGGAAGTACTTTTAAAAGGTTAGCTTTACTTCTAACTTTCTGAGGCTTATCTATTTGCATAAGGCTTTCATCACTTAAACTTTCCCTTATAATGAAAGGCTTTTCATACCTTGGCTTCTGTAGGCTGCCACACCCAGGACTCAGCTTGCGACGTAGCTTCTCAGGCTGACAAGCTGTTCTGTGCACTGCTCTACAATCAGAGTTACCAGGAAAACCTGACGTGGGTTTCCACTCTCTGTGTTTCTTGGCAAAAGTATCACTGTATAAGGAATCTCCTTTCCTTGTGCCTTTCTGGTTTAGCATAGGAGACTTACTTGGGCTAGGAGAGTTGCTTTCATCAGGCAAGCTGCTTCTTTGGTTTGCTTGGCTTTGGACTCCGTTCCAATACCTTTGGCCTCTCTGGACTTTATCCCTTTGAGAATACCTCTTTTGGATTCTGTCTCCTTGAGTTGGCTGCACATGGAAGCCTTCCTCTTCCAGGCTTCTCTCACTGGTCCTGCTGCCGGTCCTTCTGACCTCGCTCTTGCCACTTTCCCAGCATTTGCTCTTGCCTCCTCCTGTTTCTCTCTCTGTTCCTTCTCTCTCACTGATCATCTGGTTTCCTTTATAAAGGGATTTCTGGTTTGCCCATTCTGAGTTTGAGGACAGGTGAAGCTGCTTGTTATTAATGTGCTCAGTGCTAGAGCACGTTGCTTCAGGTACTGTGTAATTGTTCATGCGCCCTCTGGCTGAGTTGCGCTGGAACTGTGCTCTCTGCCTTTTCTGAGTTCCATGAAAATCAGGAGTTTTTTTCAACACTGTTTCTTTTCTAGCTCCAGCCTCATGACAGTATGCATATCCATACATTGTTGCAAAGCCTAATGCCAGCAGTACAGTCTCTGGCCTCAGGAGTGAGTTCTCTTGCACGTAGTCAAAACAATAGCGCTGCTGTATGGTACATAACTTTGCAGAATTGCTTGAGTTGCAGGTTTAATGCTGAGACATAACAGAAGGAATCCATTTTGTTTGGTTCAGAACAATTCAGAACAAGCCCCATCTTGTAACAGTAAGCCATGTTGCATGATTGAAGCTTCAGTTTTTGAGCAGGCACTAGCCCTACATGGTGTGTATGTGTGTTGAGGGCGTACGTCATGGGCAGAGTTGGAGCTGCATATATACATGTGTGTGTCTTGGCGAGTGTCAGGAAGTGCATATTTATTTGTTGGGGAGTGTGTATATATATATATATATGTGTGTGTGTGTGTGTGTGTTTGTGTGTGTCATTGGGCGTGTTGGATGCTGCGTGTGTGCATGTGTCATGGGGAGCGTCGGGACTCTGTGTGTGTATGTATGTGTTTCACTCTCGTAACCCCCCCAGCATCTCTTATAGCTCCAACACAGGCCTCCCCCCTTTCTCTCTCACAATCCCTCAAGGCTTCTTCCAGTTTCTCTCTCCCTCCCTCATATATCCCCCTTCATGCAGTCACTCTCTTACGCCCCAGTTATTCTGCCTGTCTCCAACTCCTAAAATGTGGCGTTTCACAGTTCTCCCACTGTTTTTGGCTGGGTGCACAATTGAGCTGCGTTGTGAGGAACTTTACGCAGATCAAGGTTTCATTTCCAGCGTACACATTTATTTGTGCAAGCTCAGCTATGTACAGACAAATATGAATACAAACAGACATTTCCCCAGCAACCTGAACCCTCCACAATAGGCACTGTCACCCGCGGTCAGCATTTTTGCACACACCAGCCACCATAGTGCCAGTATTCAAATAGCAGCTGCTGCTGAATATCTAGACAGCGCCGGCACTAACCCCAGTATCTGGAGAGCAGTGCTGAAAATCTCTGCTATCCGAATAAATACAGGCTCCACCTCAGCTCCGTCTCTGGACCGCCTCGGCACTGTCTGGGCACTGCCAAGCACGATGGTCAGAAGGAATAGACAGCACCGCTGAACATCCCTCTCAGTGGGACTTACAGGTGCTGGTAGCCAGATAAATCCTTTTAAATATTGGGCTACCAGTCTTCAGAAATGCCAGTTCTCGCTCATTAGGAATGTGTCACACTCATTGAAAGATTTATCCCACTCTTCGAGCCCCTTTTAATACTCAGAACATTCATGAGAGACAAGCCAAGGAGAAGAAAGGACAAGTGGTCCAACCAAAGGAGGAAATCTAAACACACCTTGCGTGTACATCCCTTTTCCCAGTACCTGCAAACACTTGTTCTGTGAAATCTCTGCACGTACTGTTAGTCACTGAGTGGAAGGCAGTTTTCAGCTCATAGTATTTACCCATATTGCATCCATTCTGTCTTTTCCTTTCAGAGACTCCAACAAATGCAAATATTATGTTATGCTGCTTTTTTTTTCATCTGCAAAGCAATTCTATACTTAAAAGGGCTGATATTCAGCAGGTGACTAGTGCTTTTAAAGCACCCAGTCATTGCTCCTTTAAGTAGGACGGGATATTCAGCTCTGGAGCCCTATCCGGTGTCTGGCAATGAATATCCAGTTTTGCTGGACAGACTGCTGGCTATTTGGTTAGTGAAGATATTCAACTGCTAACCAGATGGCGCAAACTGGCTAAAGTTAGGACAGCCATTGATTATCCAGTAACTTTATCCAGTTTACTGTAGTTATCTGTTTAGCGGCTGTATATGACTGCTAACCAGATTTAGCCGGTAACTTATTCCAGTTTAGCTATCCGGTTAGTAGCTTAATATCACCACTAACCAGATGTATCCAATAACTTTATCCAGTTTAGTTATCCGGTTAGCAGCTATAGATCACTGGTAACCTGTTAGCTATTGGGACCACTGAAAATCCATCCACAGACCACCCCTGTTTGAACCCAGCATCTTTTCTGTGGTCTGTGGGAATATTCAGTGGCAGTATCCAGACAGTTCCACTGGATATTTATTTATTTATTTACATTCTCTTATATACCACACTATTCTGCATCAGTGCGGTTTACATTGAACAAACTGAAATTACATTGAACAGGGCAGTATAACTTGGAGATAACTATTTTACAGGGGACATGGGCTATGGAGGGTTAAGTGGCTTGCCCAAGACCACAAGGAGCACCTGTGGGACTAGAAACCCCAGTCCTTCCGGCCCAAGGTTGCTGTCCTCTAGTGGGATTTGAACCCCTGACCTTCCAGCCTGAAGTACCTTGCCCCAACCACTAGGCTACTCCTCCACTCCAATATCTGGCTGAGCAAGGTTTAACCATTTAGCAGGTCCTGCTAACTGGCTAAAACTCTGAATATCGCCCCTAAATCTTTCTAGATTTATAACCTGGATCCACCATCCCAAAAAAATCTCACTCTTTGGCCTTTAGTTTCCCCGCTTGAGGTGGTTTACCATTGACAACTAAGTCTTCTCTTGGCCTGGTGGGCTGACACTTAAAACAGAAGTTTTCTTTTACAGAGAATGAGAAATCATTGTGTGACTCATCTTCTTCTTCTAATTTTCCAGGTAAAGGGCAGTTTGGGAATGAATATCGTGAGCTCTGTTGTTGCCTTTATTGGAATCGTTCTTCTTTCCTTGGATCTGGGCCTTGCATATATCCGTGAAGGCTGCAGTTCATATAGTTATCCTGGAACTTATTATAATTACCAAGACTGTTGGAATCTTCGAAACAGTTTGTTGGTAAGTTTTCTCTCAGGTAACAACATTTACAATATATATTCATAATCAATTCAGGAGTAAGATATATTTATCATTTTAAAGAGTTTAATCTTCAAACCACTGAAACAGAAACATAGTAACATAGTAAATGACAGCAGATAAAGACCAGTATGGTCCATCTAGTCTGTCCAGTAAGATGGCAAGAGTGGGTGCACCTGCCGCTCTGTGCAGGCCACCCCTCCCCATGTCTGTTTATATTATCAGCACCTGGAAGAGCCGTCTGCAGCTTTGGTAGGGGGAATGGGGAGAGGGGAACCAAAGCTAAAGTAACTGCACCCTCCAGACCACTTTCCCTCCTCTGCCGTAGCCTCTGTTAGAGCCTCCCACTGCCTTATTTGGACCCAGTGTCCCCCTCACCTTAGCACTATTTGCTGCACAGGGCTGCCTAAGTGTGGACACCTCTGATGGGCTCAGCGTGTCTCTCCTTTCAGCTCCAGCAAGCTGTAACTCTTACTGTCTAGACTGCTAGCCACGGCTTCTGCTATGACGAGTATCAGATCCTATCATTATTGCGAAATGGCACCTAATATTCTCAGCAAACATTTTTGGTTCACTTTGCATTCAGTTCCAGAGCCTTTTCCATTGAAATGAATGGGGCAAGTGATTTTACAATATAACAGTGGGACTTTCCATCTCTTTTCAAAGACATTTCCTTAAAACTTGCTAGCAAAGCATCTATAATAGAGACAACATTAATGTAAGTCATCAAGAATTGCACAAAGACCTTACAGCACCAAAAAAAGGGGAAAAGCACCCTAACAATGGTATGAAGACTCCAAACCACCAAAAGAAGGACAAAGTGGCACAGGCAACAGAATGAAGACTTCAAGACACTGAATGAGGCAAAACAGCATCAGTACTGGCAAGAACACACAAGGTATTTGGGAAGGGCTAAAACAACAGCAACATTGGCAGGAAGGCTACAAGATAGCAAGAGAGGGATAAAGCAGAAAGAAAACTAGCCAGGCAGCTGAATGAAAGTAGTAGTGAGACAGCCTAGAAGGAACACCTGAAGAAGGTCACAGCATCAAGATTGGCTGGAAGAGCCCAGCCAACAGGAGAAGGATGAAGACAGTCATCTTGTATGCTCTAAGTCACATTCCTGGCACTAAGGGCTTTGATTTCAGCATGAGAATTTGTGGCAAAGATCCCCCTGAGCATTCATGGATGGCTTTGGAAAGTTCCTGTGCATTTACTGTAAATAGAGAGCAAATGAAACACTTCCATGAAGGTCCAAAAGACAGGAGAACTGGGTTAAATGACAGCATCATCGTCTGGAAGAGCCCAGAACACCTCAAGAGGATAGGCTGGAAGATCCACACATGGCTGAAGAGGGGCACCTCAAGGAACAGAGGACGTTTGTCATGGAGAAAAGGTACTTTTTTTTTTATTGAAAGGCAGTAAATTGAAACAAAGCACACAAAAGTCTCATGCGGTACATGCAGAATACAATAACAGAAGATAACAATGCAGAAAGTGCAAACATCAAATAATAATCCAACAAAGCGTCCCCTCTTTTTTTGTTTTTGTTTATGTTTTATGTGTCTTTGTGTCCTCCCCCCCCACACTCTTCCCCCTCCCTTGCCTGCTCACCAAATAACAGCAAGGAGGACCCCCATAACATTCTGCCTACCCGCCCACTCTCCAATCCCCCACCCTCCCCCCAATCCCGCCCTATTATCCCCCCATCCCCCCTAAACCTCCATGCCAGCTAGCAGCAAAGGGAGCGGATCAGTCAATCAGAGCATTTGGGGCAAAAGAGAAAAAGAGAAAACTCGAAGACGCCATCTCATAGGAGAGCATGGAGCCAATCCCCCCACAGGGTACAGAGAATCCTCGGGTCCTCAGGAACATAGCGTAGGACAAAGGTTTCCCAAACCTGTTCAAAGCGGGGCAATCGCAACGTGCTGGTTGCCACCCCACGTTCCATTGTATACATATCCCACATGCGTTCCAACCAGGCAGAAAAAGGGGGCGGCAGATCCTGCTTCCACGCAGTAGCTACCGATAGCCACGCCACATTCAGACCATGCCGAATTAAGGCCAGCTGAGGACTGCGTGCCCCAGGCACCTTATCACCAAAAAGAAAAATGCCTGGATCCCAGGGAATGGCGAACCCCACTAATTGTTTTAAACGATATTGAATCCCCCTCCAGAAGGTTCGGACCCGGGGACAGGACCACCAGACATGCGCCAAAGTACCTCGCTGTCCACATCTCCGCCAGCACAGATCCGAACTCCCTGGATACACTCGAGCAATCCGCTCAGGCGTCATATACTATCTATATAGAAGCTTATAGTTAGTTTCACGGACATTGATCGCCACCGAGCTTTTCCACAGCCTACCCTCAACTTGTTCCCATTACTGCTCAGAAAAATGAAGACTCAAATCAGAACCCCATAGCTCTCTATACTTGCCCAGCCTCGGCTGCTGCGCCTGCAAGTGTGCGTATAAGGTGGCAATAAGGTCCTTTGTGGTAGTACACTCCGCACAATAACGCTCCACATCCGACAAATCGCGGGCCACTTGAGTCCGCACACTGCGAGCCTGAACCCAGTGGGCCGCTTGCGTATATTGAAAACATGACAATCGGGAAGGTCAAATTCCTCCTGAAGAGCGCCAAAAGACAGCAACCTACCCTCATCGAACAATTGACCAGCATGACTAAGGCCCTTGTGCCCCCACAGCCGAAAAACAGGGTCAGTCATCCCAGGGGGAAACATAACATTATCCACAATAGGCGCCAGAGGGGTCAGCTCCGCCCCCGAGGCCGATAAGATTGGTCCCAGCAGCGAAGGGTATGCAAGATGTACGGATTGCTTAAACGTAAGCCACCTCGTGACTTGGGACCAAGCCACAGCCGGTCTCCCAGTCCCGCTCCCCCCGCAATGTGCATTTCCAATTGTATCCAACGCTTGGGGCTGGCCACGTTCATCCATTCCACCCCAGCGCGACACTGTGCCGCAGCATAGTACCATGAGAGATTAGGCGCCCCCATGCCCCCAGAGCATGTGTGCATATACAGGATTCGACGCGCTATACGCGGCCGATGGAAGTGCCAGATAAACTTCATAAGCAAGGTTTGCCAGCTAGCCAATGTTCCCCGAGACAGCGGTATAGGAAGTACTTGAAAGAGGTACAAAAACCTCGGGACAACCACCATCTTAACCACCGCTATTCGCCCATACCAGGATAGTGTTAGGCCAGCCCAGGACTCCAAGTCATGCCGCACCTGCTGAAGTAGCGGATCATAATTAGCCTTAAAAAGCGCCGTCCGCTCCACCGTCAGGTTCACCCCTAAATAGCGAAGAGCACCTGTCACCCATCGAAAGGGGTAATTAGCCCTCAATTCCTCACAAACCGCCTCCGGGACCCCAACATTGAGAATCTCAGATTTAGTGTAGTTGATTTTAAATCCAGAAACCTGGGAGAAGGCCTCGAAGATCTGCATAGCAGCAGCAAAGGCCCCAACGATAATATGATATCATCCGCAAAGAGTGCAATTCTGTAATCAGTAGGGCCCACTCGCACGCCCTCAATGTCTGGGTGCTCGCGAAATTGTTGCGCTAAAGGCTCCATCACCAGTGCGAACAGCAACGGCGACAGTGGACATCCCTGGCAGGTACCCCTCTCCAGCTGGAAACTCCGCGATTGACCCCCGTTAACCCGGACACAAGCCGTAGGATTCTGATATAAACTATGGACCCAACGGGTAAAGTTAGGATCAAACCCCATCGCATCTAACATGCACCAGAGATAGTCCCAGCTAACCCGGTCAAAGGCCTTCTCGGCATCAACTCCCACCAAGAGCGTCGGCTGAGAATCCTGTCGAGCAATATGAATAACCTGCAGCATTCTTCGGATATTGTCCGCCGCCTAACGTTCCGGCACAAACCCGACCTGATCTGGATGTACCAATACTGGGAGAACCCGGTTTAATCGGGCAGCCAGTACTGATGCCAATATTTTAACATCCGTGTTTAGTAAGGAGATGGGGCGGTACGAGGCGGCATCATGCAAGGGCTTACCCGGTTTAGGGATCATCGCTATAAGAGCCTTGTGTTGAGAAGGGGGTAGCGGCTCCCCCCGCAGAACCTCATTAAAGAGTACTACCAGAGTTGGAGCTAATTGAGCATGAAATTTTTTATAGTACTCCGCAGGAAAGCCATCGCTACCCGGGGCGCCCCCGGTTTTTAACCGGCGGATTGCAAGTTCCACCTCTTCCACAGTAAGATCAGCATCTATTAGATCTCTGTCCGAGTCCGTCAACCGCGGCAAAGCTACAGTACGCAGGAAGCCCTGGACACGGGACAAATCAAAGGGCTCAGCTTTATATAACCGTTCCAGGAACGTGGCAAAGACATTGCGTATCTCCCGGGAGACCACTCTCCTCTGCCCCCCAGAGTCTCAAAGTTCACGAACCACCCTCAGAGTTTGCTGCTGCCGAAGTCGCAAAGCAAGAAAGCGACCTGGCTTGTTCCCCCGCTCATAAATAGTTTGTCGTAGTTTCTGACGTTTATTATCCAATTCCCTCTGTAAACACGCATCTAAGTTGGTGCGGGCCGCCCGCCATTGGCGCAAGGCCCGCTTAGAGCCGGTCCGAGCATGTTCCATCTGGAGATGGGAAGTTTCCCCCAACAGTTGGCAATGTTCTCGTTTCCAAGCCCTCCGAATATGGGCCGCTTCCGCTATTAGATGGCCCCGAGCTGTGGCCTTGAAGGCGTCCCAAACCATGGAAAGCGGGACCTCCCCAGAATTATTTAACTCGAAAAAATCGACTATAAAGCGGCCTATGCTCCTGGACAGCGCACTGTCGCCGTAAAAAGCGTGCATCCAATCGCCAAAGCCAGTACCGTTCACTGGAGTAGTCCGCCGGAAGGGTAATCCAACAAGGGGCGTGATCCGACCAGGTCAGTGCCCCATGCCCAGCCTCCACTCTCTCATCCATCAGGCGCTGATCCAACAGAAAATAGTCGATGCGAGTGTGCACCTGGTGAACAGGAGAGTAGAATATATAACTTTTCTCCCCTTCATGTATATCTCTCCAAACATCACGCAGGCCTAAGTCCAGCATAAGGTTCCGCAATGCCTTGCTTGGTCCACCTGCCATCCTCCCAGCGCTACCCGTCGAATCCATATGCGGTACCATGTGGGCATTGCAGTCCCCGCCCAATATAATAGGACCTTTCGCAAAATCAGCCAACACGGCTTTCAGCCTCGCAAAAAAGGCTACTTGGCCTTCGTTGGGGGCATAAATATTAGCTAGTGTTAATAAATGGCCCTCCAGTTGCACATTCATAAAAAGCCACCTTCCCAAGGTGTCTTTTTGAACCTCCTCCACCCTGAGGGATAAGCATTGATGAAATAGTAGGGCCACACCACATTTCTTCCGGCCCTTCAAGTCGGATGCTACCCATACCTCTGTGTAAAGATTACGCTTTAACCACCCCTGAGTGCTACTACGAAGAAGCATCTCCTGTAAAAAACAATATCTCCTTTCAAGGATCTCAATTCTGAAAACAACAAAGAACGCTTTCTAGGAGAATTGAGACCCTTCACATTCAAAGAAATCACTTTCAACATAGGTAGTCAATCACCTTACCCCCACCGCCCCTCTTTCCCCCCAGCCCATAAAATCCAGCCCCCCCTAACGCTTGTAGAGCCCCAAACTTGCTGCAGGAAAAGCGACCCCACACCCCTCACCCACCGATCTATCTTAGGAGGTTCCCCCCAGATCCCCCAATGCCCCCCAACTCATAAGAGTACTCAGAGACCTCTATTCTCCCTATCCTGCCCCCTACCCTCCCCTAGCAGTGCCCACCCCCCATCAACTCCCACCCCCCTTCCCGTCAGTACCACCTGCCTGTCAGGGAAAAGACAGGACACGGTTAGACTGACCCCAAACCCAGCTCTTTCCGGACCCCCCATACAGAAAAACCATGATAAAGTAACACAAAATCCTTTCCCCTTTTTACCATGAGTTAGTAGGGGATCGTTCCTACCATGTCCCACATCATAGCAGAATTACTATCCCCCCCCCCCCAGCCCTTTATAGTAAAAAGCAAGTATCAAAATCCCCATGCTGTCAGTAACATTTAGCACAACCAGAATAAGAGTGAGGAAATGAGACTGAACAAAACTGCTCAAACACAGTCAGTCTCAGAACTAAAGGGCCCCTGAGAACAGTCCCCAGAGCAGGAAATCAGAGACGCAGGAGCCAAGGAGATTCAGGTGGGTCTTCTGACCCGAGTCCATTTCGCGTGCTGAGGCATAGAGGCCGGAGGTGCGGGCAATGCATTATCTTCCACCAGACCGGCCTGGCGGAGTGCTCTCAACGCCTCGGTGTGGTCCTTCGCTGAGATCTTTTTGTTTCCCAAGAGGAAATTCATCCGGAATGGAAAAGACCAAGAGTAGCGAATCCCTTTATTATTCAGCACCACTGTGATTGGCTTCATCTCCCTCCGGTGGGCCAGCGTAAAAGCCGAGAGATCCTGATACACAGTTACTGCTGCCTCTTGGTACTGGATTGTTTTTTTCTCCTGACCCCGTCGAAGAAGAAGCGCCACATCGGTATAGCGCAGGAATCTGGCAATAACGTCCTGCGGTTGATTGTTAGGAGGCTTTCCCAGAGCGCGATGTACTCGCTCAATTTCCATTCCAGGGCCATCGGATGCAAGTTCCTCTGCTGTGAGTAGTGCGCCCATCAAAGTTTTTAGCACCCCTGGCAGGTCTTCAGCGCCCCATACAGCCTCCGGGATTCCCCGAAAGCGCACATTGTTGTGACAGGATCGGTTTTCAATGTCATCAATTTTGTAAGTCAGTTCCATCGCTTGTGAGCGATGCCACATTGTAAATCCACCAGAGCGCCATCATGATCTTCAACTTTTGTCTCAACCACCTCCACTCGAGTGCCCAGGTCTTTTATGTCACCCCTAAGGTCCGCAATAGTGCTCATCACCTCCTCGCGCATGGAGCGAAACTCGCTAGCCAAACCCTCAAAGCCCCTCCGAAGCTTGCGCTGAAGGAGGGCGTGCGAAGATAGCGCCGCAGGGTCCAGATCATTTTCACTCACTGTCTCATCACCTGAGCCCTTCGAGGGATGCTTGCTGGTTGGACTGGGCTGGGAGCCACTCTTACCCAGGAGACGCTGGGAGGTCCTCATACCCTCCCGGACCTCGAGGCCCTTGGATTTGGCAGCCATGGGTAGATTCAATGACCCTCTAAGCCTAAAACAGGCAGGGATCAGCTGCAATGCGTAGAGTGGCAGGTATCAGTAGGAGGAGCAAAAACAGAAGAGGAAAAAATGAAGTTGCATCAGTCCCACTCTTGAGCAGTAGGTGGCGCCCCAGGATCATTGAGGCCGGCAGGGCCTAACCCGCAGAGAGAGGGGGTGACTCAGAAGCACTCACCACAGGCTCAGTCAGTTCAGCAGACACAAGGGGAAACTGTGCCCAATGTAATTAGCAGAAGAGGAGAAGAGCAGCTGTACAGCGCAGAGGACTCACCAGACTGGGTTCAGAGTCTAGGCAGAAAAGGAGAGGGACCCTCCACCAGAGCATCCAACCCCGGAAGCACTGAGCCACGCGGGGTCAGAGACAGGGCTATTGGTTGCAGTTCACGTGGCTTTTTCCCGCCGAAGGAGACTGGAACGCAGACAGGACTGTGCATTCCAGGAGCACGCGGCAATGGCTGCCGAGACAGTCCCGCATGAATCTGATCCTCCCTCCGCCCGGGCACACCGGGTATCGCAGCACTCTCACCTCCGCAAAGAGCGTTTATTGCCGGCAGAGCCCGATGATGAGTGGTTGCAGAACGCCGGGTCCACCGAGCAGCCGAGTTCACTCGGTATCCCAGTTCTTTGCAGCAAATCGATCGGCCTCGCGGCCATGCTCAGACTCCGCAGATTTCCAGTCAGTGGGCCTCAGTGCGGCAGCGGCAGGAGACCTCGGCACAGGGAGCGGCAAAACGAAAGCCCCGCTTTGAGCCGCGTCGGGAGCTGGCAGTGGGACATCGGCTCCAGCCGCGGGGTGTGATGCCGCCAGGCTCCACGCACCTTCAAACACCTCCGATCGTCCCTCCAGGGCCCAAGGCTGATCGGCAGGGAATCGGCAGTCAGATTGGGGTAAATATGGGGAATTATGCAGCAATTATGCAAGTGGTAGCTTAGTGAAGGGGAGCATCCGGGCAGAGCCGATCTAAAGTGCGGCCATTTCTTCACGGGGCTCGCTAGCGCCCCCCCAGAAAAGGTACTTTTAAAGGACCAGGAAAATCAATCTTTTAGGAGAGGGGCAAAGCTGCATCAACAGTGGGGAAAACAAGCTGGGTAGTGCAGAAAGGTTAAAGCGGTTAACAACAACAATGGGATTAAGACACAAGGCACCAACTCACTAAGACCCGATATTCGAAAGGCACACGATTTAAAGCACTGTAAACCATGTAACTGCCGCTTATGGGATATTTAGTGGTACTTACATTTAGTGCCATTGAATATCACCTTCTAACCCCACTACACACCCCGATGTTATGAAGTTAGTGGGCATTCTGGGGTGAAGCGGAGGTGGAGGCTGTCACTAACCAGGTAGCGGCAATATTGCACCACAACCTGTTTAGGCTCTGCAGTGGTTTCCTCTGTGTGGCAAACCCGGATATTCAATGCCATTGCCGTAGCATTGAATATCCGGGGTTAGCAGTTGGTGGGCTAGCGGCGCATAGCTTGCCTAACTGAATATTGGGCCCTAGGAGCTTAGCATTCATTTTTAGCACTAGGCACTTGAATTAAGCTCATAAATCTAGACAAACGAATAGCAGGTCTAAATTTAGGAGCATAGAGGAGGATATTCAATGTGAGTAATGTGGTTAGTAGACCTGCCAGCTGTATTAATTGAAGTCACTGGTTAGTGCCACTGAATGTCCGTGGGTGCCGCCACTGAGTGCCCCATTGCTAACCATGGATGAGCAGAGGTGGCCCTGGCATTGAATATCTGGGTCTTTAGTTAAGCGGGCACTGGCTAGCCGCTTTACAATGGTTAATCACTGAATATTGGGCCTATTGGCTGTAGCTAGCATGAGGACAGCGCCTAACCATCATCACTGAACACTAAACCCGGATATTCAATGTCGGGGCCATATCTAGCAACCAGCATTGAATATCCGGGTCAGCCGCACACCCCGGAAGCTACCTGGTCAGTGGCAATGTCGAACCACTGCTCGGTTAGCTCCTGCAGCTATAGATAGGTCAGCTTTTGCTGCACCCATCTTTAGCCACAGGTAGTGGCCCAATAAATAGCACTACTGAGCGGGTAATGAAGGAGAATGCCCCGATGCTAAGCGGCTACCATCAGGGCATATAGCAGCAGTACCCTGGGAGGTTCAGCGGCAGTAACCATGTTGGTGCTGCTGAATATTCCACTTGGAGGCAGGGGTGACCCAAGGGGGGTGCGGGGCCATGTGCAGAGACTCAGTGTGGGGCCTCATTTGCATAAGTGGCCTTATTTGCATAAATATTTGCATAATGTTACCATACACTAACTTTTAGTAAACATGCCTCTTAATGAGTGTATGGATAAAGAAAGACTAAAAGATTTCTACATTACTATAATCCAGTGCCAACCGCCAGGCACATTAGGAACTACTACAAACGCTGCCCATTTAGAACCCATAGCAAACCCGCCGTATCCTGACAGCATTACCAGGACTCACAAAGCACCATACCCTACCTATCAAAAGGCAACACTGCAAATATTAAACCAGTACATTTCAGAGAATAACAATACACGACCTACTGGGGAAAGAAAACAAGTGGCAATGTTAAATAGGAATTACATAAACAGAATACCTCAGCTCAGTTACACATGCAGAACATAGATCATCACTAAACAAGGAATCACAATTTAGAAACAGGAAGGCAATAATTAAACTGGGAACCCCAAAAGACAAACTTAGAATGTACAACAACACTGTAGAAATAAAGCTATAAATTAATTTCCTCTTGTACCAAACAAAGCGCAGACGTTAATGATGCACATTTCCCAGAGCTTTCATATTCCAGTTAATAAATTCAAAATAAAGAGATATCTTTCTACCTTCTGTGCATTTTTTTTCAGTTGCAATTGCTCCAGCCACTTTCTTCTGGTTTCTTCATGTTTTCTGCTAACTCTCCATCGTCTGCTGTCCATTTGTCTTTTCTTCTCTCTTCTAGTTTTTTTCCATTCTCTCTCTCTACATCTACTTTAATATACTAATCTTTCTCCTTTTGCTCTTTCCTCATTCCTATTTCATCCACACAAATTTTACCCCTTCATCCTCAATCCCCACTTACTCTCCCAATAATCGTCCAATTGTAGATTTTTCATCCCTCCCCACAAAATATTTTCCCCTCTCCATTTTACTCTCCAAGCCCCATCCCATTCTAATCCTCCCCCAACATCAGCTCCCTTCTAGTTCCAGTCTCACCCAGCATCCATTCCCTTCTAGTCCCTGCATCAGCCCATTTCCAGTCCTAGCCCCCAGCAGCCCCTTTCCAGTCCTAGCTCCCCCATCCATTTCCAGTCCGAGTCACTTCATCAGCTCATTTCCAATCCTAGCCCCCCATCAGCCCATTTCTAGTCATTTCCTAGCCCCACCATCAGCCCATGTCAAATCCTAGTTCCCCTCCACTCTGCCCAATTCCAGTCCAAGCCCCCCCATGAGCCTACTTCCAGTTCTAGCCCCTCCATGAGTCCATTTCAATTCAAGCCCCCACCACAGCCCATTTCCAATCTTAGCTCCCCCCAACAGCCCATTTCCAGTCCTATCCTAGCTGCTCCATCAGCCCATTTTCAGTCCTAGCTCCCTTCCCTCACAGCCCATTTCCATTCCAAGCCCCCTCCCCATCAGCTATTTGCAGTTCAAGCCTTCCCTTCCACTCAGCCCATTTCCAGTCCTAGCAACCCCAACCCATTACCAGTCCTAGCCCCCCATCAACCCACTTCCAGTCCTAACCCCCATCACCCCATTTTCAGTTTAAGCCCCCCTATAACCCATTACCAGTCCTAACCCCCATCAGCCCATTTCCAGTCAGCCCCCCATAGCCCATTGCCAGTCCTAACCCCCCCCCCCATCAGCCCACAGCCCATTACCAGTCCTAACCACATCAGCCCACCTCAAGTCCTAACCCCTCCCCATCAGCCCATTTCCTGTCCTAGCCCCCCCCATAGCCCATTATCATTCCTAACCCCACCATAGCCCATTACCAGTCCTAACCCCTATCACCCCATTTCCAGACAGCCCCCATCAGCCCACAGCCCATTACCAGTCTTAACCCCTCCCATAGCCCAGGACCAGTCCTAACCCCCCCAACAGTCCACAGCCCACCTCAAGTCAAGTCCTAACCCCCTCCATAGCCCATTACCAGTCCTAACCCCCCCCCCCATCGGCTCATGGAAAATTTAAAAAAAAAAAAAAGCTGGCTGCTGCCGCCGCGGCAGCAGCAGAATGGAGTGTCCCACGAGGCCCCCTCAGCCCGGCTGAGCTCTCCCGGCCCAGCTGAGCCCCTCTGCGCCGGCTTTCAGATACGCGAAGGGAGAGTGTCTCCCTCGCGTCTCTGTTAAGCCCGCAGGGGCAGATGGGAAATTTCCCATCAGCCCCTGCTTCCCATCAGTCCCTGCAGGCTTAACAGAGACGCGAGGGAGACACTGTCCCTTCGCGTATCTGAAAGCCAGCGCAGAGGGGCTCAGCCGGGTAGGGAGGGCTCAGCCGGGCAGAGGGGGCCCCGCGGGACACTCCATTCTGCTGCTGCCGCGGCGGCAGCAGCAGCAGACAGCTTTTTTTTTTTTAAAATTTAATTTTTAAAAAAGCAGAATGTTCTTTGCGCGGGGCCCCCTGAAACGCGGGGCCCTGTGCAAAAAACATTCTTGCTCAATGGACAGGCCAGCCCTGCTTGGAGGCATTTACATGGTTTACAGTCCTTTAAACTGTGTAAATGCCTTGCAATATCGGGCTCATAAATTTAAAATCCCAGTAATCAAAAAAAGCTGAGCTCCTAAATTTAAGCTCTTAAATTTATGCTGTATTTTCAGTCACACTTAGGAGCCTAAGGGCCTGATATTCTGTTGAGACAGCTATGCGCCGCCAACCTCTCACCCCAGATATTCAATGCTGGGGTCATCTGTGTTCCGGTATTGAATATACGGGGTCGCCGCATAGCCTCGAATGCTACAGGAACTAACCAGGTAGCAGTGATATTGCATCGCTGCCCTGTTAACTCCTGTGGGTAAAAGATAGGCCAGCTTTTGCTACCCAGTTAGCTTTGTCACCATGCCCGTGACATGCCCCAATGCTAAGTGGTTAGCAGTGGGGCATATGGCAGCATTAGTTGGGGAAGCTATCTAGGCAATGGTGATATTGAGTCACTGCCTGGTTAGCTTCCATAGATAAAGGAAGGCCAACATTTGCCATGCCTTACTTTACCCACATGTTGCTCACCAGGCAGTGGCTCAATATCAATGCTGCCCGATTAGTGATGGGTGCCACCTCCGCTTGACCCCAATGCTAACCACTTCACATTGAGGCATGTAGCAGTGGAACTCACTTGTTAACACATGATATGGTCAATAACAAATATACAACCCCTTACACTCATCCCCTCATTACCATGTAAATAAGTTACACTACATATAGGTTAATATGTATATACATTTATATTCATCTCAAGTTTATCTACAACTTGTTCTTATAGTTCATTGTTTTAATGTAAACTGTTACTAAGTTGATATTTAAAATGCGTTGATGAAAGAATAGAGTGGTATGAAAGACCCATTAAAAAAACCTGAGTAGAGCAGTAGGCTACTGGTTAGAGCAGCAACCTAGTACCCAGATGATTTAAGGGTTTGATTCCCACTGGCACTCCTTGTTACCTTGGGCATGTTGCTCTACGCTCCATTGCCTGGAAGGAAAAAGCCTTCTGGTGATACATTGCTGAGAGAACCCAGAGGCAGCTGGGTCGCAAGGAGTCAGTACTGACTTGATGGCATAAAAAAATAAATAAATATTCAGGGGCAGAGCCTGGCTTTTGGTCAAGATGGACGTGTAAGAGCTTTGCTCTGGAGGGCAATGGTCAAGAATCCTGACTTCTGCAGTCTTTAATCAAAACGTTCCTACCTACTTTGATATCATTCGATACCAGATATGTCTGGCCCTAAGCCAATGCGGCTGGATTATCAAATATCTCAAAACGCCAGCGCAAAGAGAAGCAAAACGGAACCTCTTTCTCCTCACAAGATGGCGGTCATCCGAGATTGTCCTGAGGCCTTGCAGAAACCTCTGGCTGAGATTCGGGCAGTCAAAGACTTGGTCAAATCTAATGGAGACACGCTGTGCACAATGCAGGAAGATACTAATGCCTTGAAAGCTTCTTTGGAGTCAATTACGGTGCGTTTGGAGAAGGTAGAGAACGTGGTGGTATCGCATGGGGAGAAGCTCAAGGCCATTGAGAAGCAGGCTAAGTTGATTCGTTCACTGCAAAGAGAGGTGGAAGATGGCAACAACCGCTCTCGGAGGAACAACATAAGAATACTGGGAGTTCCAGAGGGAGCAGAGAGCTCTGATATGGTGTCCTTTTTGCGGGCCATGATTCCAGGTGTGTTAAAGGTGAAGTTTGCCATGCCATTCGAGATAGAGTGTGCCCATCGAGTGCCTACTCAGCCGCAGTCGCAGGCAAGCATCCAGGCCCAATCATCTTGAAAGTCTTGTGTTTTCAACAAGTATCGCAAATAATGGGAGCAGCCAGAGCACTTTCAACTTTGGAATATCAGGGACATAAACTCCTGTTCTTCTCGGACTTCGCGAAGGCGATGCTGGATCGGAGGAAGAATTTTTTGGCGCTACATCCACGCTTGTTGCAGCTGCAGGCCTGTTTTTGGCTGCTTTATCCTGCCTGCATGAGAGTCATGCTTCATAACCAGACCAAGACTTTTGATGATCCAGGGGAGTTGTATGCATTTTTGTAGGACAAGGAATTGGCAGTGCTGCGGTGAATTTACCTTGCAGTTTCTGTTTGCAAAAGTTTTACGGCGCTTGCTATCATGGGCGTTTGACTGGTCTGAGGTCGTGTAGGGGTGACTTATCCACGCAGAAGCAACAGTCATGCAGTATTGCTATACACTGTGACATTCATTCTGTCTCTCTTGATGGAGCTACAGGGTATTATCCTTGACAAGTTGTTTCTCTTGCTGTTCCTCTCTTCTTTTGTGTTTTATGTTGTCTGTAATATCTATGGCGGTTGAGAAAGTAATGGGGCTTGGAAGAGTGGGATAGTCCTTATTTACAAGGTTGGGTCTTCTAGGATCCTAAACTGATTCGATGGGGCCACCCTGTCACACAGTTCTGGCGTTTTGGGTTTTGGGGACACTGTCTCTACTCCTATTATGGGTGGTGGGCAAGTTGCGATGCTTTAAGTGACAAAGAAGTGGGAATGTACTATGTCACTTTGCCCTCCATGTCTGTCTTGTCCTGGTGGACTCACCCGCTAAGTTTTGTGTGTTTTATAGCCCCTCTGGGTTTGGTGGTTTGTTATTCAGAATTATGTATTCTTACTGTGAGCGATCACGTGCAAGGGATAGAGCCAAACTGGGGCTTTTTTTTTTTAGGTTTTCTTTTTTGGGCTATAAGTGCAGCTACCCTCTGAGGGCTCTTAAGGTGTTGTTCTACAATGTAAAATTATATGCTACAATTTGGTATGTTTTTGCAACATATGACTGTCAATCTGTGCTATGTTGTCAGTATGTCTTCCTTTAAGATAGTTTCACTGAATGTTAAGGGTATTAACAATCCCATCAAGAGGAAAAATATTCTTTTGTACGGTCGTAAAGAAAGTGCTGACATCTTACTGTTACAGGAGACACACTTGAATGTGAAGGAGTCATTAAAACTAGATATAAAACCCTTTTCTCTAATGCCTTTTTCAGCTGCCACCCACAAGAAAAATCAGGTAGCCATTTTAGTGAGGAAAGCTCTATCCCCCATGTTTATACAGATTAGGTCTGATATTGAAGGGCGGTGGACAATGGCTGTCATCAAAATTGGATCCACTGAACTGGCCTTAATTAATATTTATGCTCCTAATATTGATTGCCCTACTTTCTTTTGCTCCATTGCGGCCTTGGCGCAGGAGGTGTCCAGATATTCGACTATTGTAGGGGGAGACTTCAACCTCGTGCTAGACCCCTTGGTAGATAGGAGTCCAATGAGAACTATTAGGGTTCCCAAGGCTCACCCGGTTCTTATATCTCTAATGCAAGATATGGGCCTGACAGACATATGGCGGTTGCAGCACCCTACGGACAAAGAATTTACTTTCTTTTCTCCTCCTCATAACTCGCTATCATGCATAGACTTTTTTCTAGTCTCCAAGGGACTCTTTTCTAGAATCAGTGAGTCCAGTCTTCACACGGCTCACATCTCTGATCATTCCACAATCTCACTCACCCTATTTGACTCAATAAGCTACAAATCTCATTCACGATGGCAATTTGATAGGACTCTTCTTGGTAGTCAGGAATTCCGCGATACCATCCTGGTGGCTATAGAAATACTCAGGATTGTCTGGCTATAAAATTAATTGGTGAAAGTCTGTCGCATTTCCCTTAAACTCAAGAGTGTGTAGGATGGATCTGGAGGATTTTCCTTTTGTGTGGGAGCCTCAGATGGTGAAGTATTTGGGAGTTCACTATTGCTACCCACTTAGTGAAACCCTACAGTACAATGAAGGGAAGATCCTATCTACGGTTCGTAATATAACAGCAAAATGGTCGCTGGTCTATCTCTCTTGGTGGGGTCGTCTCGAAACTATAAAAATGACTATCACTCCTAAAGTGAATTATGTGTTAAAATGTTACCAGTCTTTCTTACAAATAAAATTTATCGTCAAATTGAAAGGATTCTGGTTCAATTCTTATGGAAAAATAAACCGCCTAGAATTGCTCTTAGGAAACTTAAATCTAAAAAAGAAGAGGGAGGGGGTTGAATTTCCCTGACTTTCAGGTCTATCATTGTGCTTTTTTGCTAAAGCAAGGTTCACGATGAGTAGAGGGGGCCGTAGGAATATGTCCAGTATGGCTCGACCTAGAAGAGAGATTAAGTGCTCCTTTCCCCTTAAATCTCCTTCCTGGCATGGTGTCTTTTAAGAGGTTGAAGTCTCACAGGGTTATATTGGACACACAGAAGGCTTTTCAAGAGTTAGCAAATGCAGTTCCTAAGGAGGATTGTCTATTGAAACTAATACCCATCTGGCACAGTCCTTTTTTTTTAAATTAATCAAAGTTCTTTTGCTTGGCAACAATGGTTTATTTATTTTATTTATTTATTTAGCTGTATTTATATCCTGCTTTTCACTGGGTCAAAGCAGTCAATTGGGGGATACATTTAACATGAGGGGATATGAGACACATACGCTAATACTTACAGGGAACATGGGCAATGGAGGGTTAACTGGCTTGCCCAAGACCACAAGGAGTGCCTATAGGACTAGAAATCCCAGTCCCTCTGGCCTGAGATTGCTGTCCCCAGGTGGGACTTGAACCCCCAGCCCTCTGGCCTGAAGTACCTTGTCCTAACCACTAGACCATTCCTCCCTTAGCAGGGGCATTTGGAGTGTTTGTCTACTGATAATAGATGTCAAGTGGAAACGTTTTGCTTCTCTACAAAGTGAATTTGATTTGCCTAAATCCCTATACTTCCAGTGGATTCAGCTGAGGCATTGTATAGAGAAATCCCATATGGATATTAAATCGTTGTCTGACGAGTGGGGGTTGTTGAGTAGGATAGCTTCAGCGCATATGGCCTCTGGGGTGGCTTCTCATTATTATAAACTGGTGGTTCAGAACAACAGTTCTCAGGCCATTGGTGTTCAACGAATCTGAGAACATGATACCGGGGAAGTTCTTTCTCCAGAAACTTGGACAAAATTCTTGAGCAAGATAAACAGGGTTTCTCAGTCTGCCTCTATCTCACAAGCTTTGTACTTTTTTGCACACAGAGATCACTTTACTCTGGTAAAGGTTGCTAAATGGGATAAGGCAGCTGGGAATGAGTGTTGGTCTTGTCGGAGAGATATCAGCACTTTGAGACATGTGGTATATGATTGTCCTAACATTCAGTCTTATTGGGTTTCAATTTGGAATCGCATTCAAGAGGTGCTGGGATTCAGGGACACTCTCTCCTGGTCTGTGGTTGTTTTTCGGTCAGCAATTGGCATCTCGTCGTTACAGAGAGATTGTCAGTTTTTATTTGACTTCATCTTGGGAGTGGCCCTGCATCTCATTATTTCTAACTGGAAACATACAGCAGAGCTTAGTTGGCACAAATGATGGAACCGCTTGTGCTTATGCTACAAATATGAACAAATGCCTCGTTGTGGTAGAACCCTTATGCCTTCCACTTTTCTCAAGTGGAAGCCCCTCCAGAATTACATCTCCAAAGCACGATATGAGATATAGTAAGGGGTCATTAGTCAAATCTTCTCGGTTTTTTTATGTAGTGGAGTGCTTGGTTGTTCTATAGCCCCTGTAGACCTTTCAGGCCTTTAGCTGTTTTCTTCTATATAGTCCTTGATGATCGCATGATGATGGGAGGGTCAGGATGGGGTAGGCTGTTAATAGCCTTTTCTTTTGTTTTTTGTAAAGAGAAGTATTTTCTTCTTTATTGTATTTGGGTTTTCTTTGTATTTTGTTGGAAAATATAAATAAAGAAGTAAAAATAAATAAATAAATATTCAACAGCACTAACTAAACATTAGTGCCGCTGAATATCCTGCTCAGTGACTTTTACACAGTGTGCAAATGCCTTTGATTATCCTTAGAAAACTAAAATAAACCTGAAAGATCGAAGCTATTTACCAACACTAGAGAGTCCATACACCCTTCTTCACTCTTATTTAATAGTATTTAGCTCACACTTTTCCAGAAGTAGATCAAGGTGAGTTACAATCAGGTACTGTAGGTATTTCTCTGTCCTCGAAGGGCTTACAATCTAAGGTTGTACCTGAGGCAATGGAGGGTTAAGTGACTTATTGAAGGCCATAGGGAGGGTCAGGGGGATTCAAACCTCAGTCTTTCTGTCATAACCACTAGACTACACCTCCACTCTCCTGCTTCTTCCCCTGTGGGAGATAAAACATAGTGAAACCTGAGGAGAAATCAGTTTCACCTATCTTTTTTGGCATCTCTCAGATACATAGGCTGCATTTTGATGGTCTTTGGAAAGTTCAGTAGCCTGATAGTTCTCGAACATTGAGCATTCTCCATGGTTTCTAATTTTAAATGCAATGCAAGGCTGTTCTTAATTGAGATACCTGATAATCTTGGGACAGCAATCATTTGGTTTTCCAGCCTTTCTGCAATATCACCTAGAAAAATTGGACCAAGGACACATCACTGGTAACATACTTTGCCTCAATGAGTTCTGTTTACCTATACCCTTTGTCGTCTGCCACTCAACCAATTTCTAACCCATTCACTTTATTAATTTATTTAACTAGGCTTATATATCACTTAGTCTAAAAGTCAAAGTGGTTTACAATGAAAAAAAGGAGCCAACATGGCTTTACATGGAATAAGGGCTTTAATAAAGGGAGAACAAATCATTTAAAAAGGGAGAATAAAAGATTAAACAGTATGAGAGCATGAAAGGTTCTCCTAAGTCAAGGTTTAGTAATATTATGCTTGAGTAGATTCATCAGTCGCAAAGTACTGATAAAAATGAATGTCTTTGGCTGCTTTCTAAAAGTCAGCAAGTCCATTAGAGGTACGAAGGATGTGAGGTATTGCGTTCCATAAGGTTGGAGAAAAAAGGAGAAAGTCCTCTTTGAAATTGAAACAGTGGTCTTGACGTGTAGTATGGGTATGCATAATGTGTTGGCAGCATTAGATCTTCTGATTCTGTTGTTAGGCATCTTCTGAACAGCTGAGAGGTTGTAAAGCACTTTGAATATTGTTAGTAAAGATTTTAATTTAACCCTTTCTTGGATTGGAAGCCAATGCAGTTTCTTGAGAATGGGTGATATGTGATCAGCTTTTGTTTTGTCACAGAGGATACGGGCAGCTGTGTTTAAAGCTAGTTGTAATGGGTAAGTTGTGGATGTTGGGAGGCCTTGCAAAGCAATGTTGCGGTAATCAATAGAAGGAAGGGTAAGGGCTTGTAATACAATACGAAAATTATTACAATCCAGAAGGGCTTTAAATGAGAAACGGTCTTGAGTTTGTAATACAGGTTCTTAGCAATATTGCTGGCATGTGTGGAGAGTGAAAAGTGTTGGTCAAAAATAACGCCCAGATAACGAACTTGATGCTTGACCTGCAGCTTGGATCCAGCAATGGTAATGAATTCTGGGGGAGTGAAGTTTAGGATTCCAAGAGACAAAAAGTACATCTGTCTTGTTGTGATTTATCATGAGGTTATGCACAGAAACCGATTGGAGACATCTGCAAAGCAGCTCATGGGTGCATACTGCATAACATCGTCAGCGTAGATGTGATATTGTATATTATATTTCTTCATGATTGCATATACTGGCTGTAAAAAGATGTTGAATAAGACAGAAGACAATGCTGGCCCTTGTGGAATGCCTTGGAGTTGAAAGTATGGAAATGGACATCTCTTCACCTATTTTAACCTGGATTTGTCGATTATGAAAGTAAGATCTGAACCAACTTATATAGGCCTATGGATTCTAAAGGCTGAATGATTTGGTAGTGTGGTATTGAATTGAATGTAGCCTTGATGTCAAGGAAAATGAGTATGAAGCTGCTTTTAGGATTATCAGTACCCAGCATTATGCTGTTTACGAAAGTAGCCATTAAAGCAGGGGTCTCAAACACGCGGCCCGCGAGAGCATCTTGTGCGGCCCGCGAAGCACTTACCGGCGTGTAAAAAAAAAAAAATTCCAAACTTGCCGCCGCCGCAGTATTAAGCGTCCCGCGGGCCCCTCTGCCTGGCAGAGTCCTCTCCTCCCTGCAGTATCAGCTCCAAAGGCGGCGGCTTTCAGAGCCGCGAAGAGAGAGAGTTTCTCTCACGCGGTTCTGAAGAGCAGCGAGAGAGTCTTCAGAACCACGCGAGAGAAACTCTCTCTCTTCGCGGCTCTGAAAGCCGCCGCCTTTGGAGCTGATGCTGCAGGGAGGAGAGGACTCTGCCAGGCAGAGGGGCCCGCGGGACGCTTAATACTGCGGCAGCAGCAGCAAATATACATTTTTTAAAAATCTACCTTGGCTGATGGTGGGAGGGGGTTAGGACTGGTAATGGGCTATGGGGGGGGGGGGGGGCTAGGACTGGTAATGGCCTATGAGGGGGGTAACTGAAAATGGGGTGATGGGGGGGTTAGGACTGGTAATGGCCTATGAGGGGGTAACTGAAAATGGGGTGATGGGGGTAACACTGAAATGGGGTAATGGGGGGTTAGGACTGGTAATGGCCTATGAGGGGGTAACTGAAAATGGGGTGATGGGGGTAACACTGAAAATGGGGTAATGGGGGGGCTAGGACTGGTAATGGCCTATGAGTGCGGTAAATGAAAATGGAGTGCTCGGTGTAACACTGAAAATGGCGTGATGGGGGAGTTAGTACTGTTAATGGCCTATGAGAGGTAACTGAAAATGGGGTGATGGGGGTAACACTGAAAATGGGGTAATGGGGGGGCTAGGACTGGTAATGGCCTATGAGGGGGGTACCTGAAAATTGAGTGATGGGTGTAACACTGAAAATGGGGTGATGGGGGGGGGGTTAGGACTGGTAATGGCCTATGAGGGGGTAACTGAAAATGGGGTGATGGGGTAACACTGAAAATGGGGTGATGGGGGGGTTAGGACTGGTAATGGGCTATGAGGGGTAAGACTGGAAGTGGACTATGGGGGGTTAGGACTGGTAATGGGCTATGGGGGAGGCTAGGACTGATAATGGGCTGGGGGGTCTGCTAGGACTGGAAATGGGCTGAGTGGAAGGGGGGCTTGAACTGCAAATGGCTGATGGGGAGGGGGGCTTGGAATGGAAATGGGCTGTGAGGGGAGGGAGCTAGCACTGGAAATGGGCTGATGGGGGGGAGCTACGATTGGAAATGGGCTGATGGGGGGGCTAGGACTGAAAATGGGCTGATGCAGTGACTAGAAGGGAGGGGGTGCTGTGTGGGACTGGAACTAGAAGGGAGCTGATGTTGGGGGAGGATTAGAATGGGATGGAGCTGGGAGAGTGAAATGGAGAGGTGAAAATTATTTTGTGTGGGAGGGAATACAAATCTACAATTGGCCAGGTATTGGTAGAGTAAGTGGGGATTGAGGATGGAGGGGTAAATTTTGATTGGATGAAATAGGAATGAGGAAATAGCAAAAGGAGAAAGATTACTATGTTATAGCAGATGTAGAGGGAGATTGGAAAAAGATAGAAGAGAGAAGAAAGGACTAATGGACAGCAGACGATGGAGAGTTAGCAGAAGGCACGAAGAAACCAGAAGAAAGTGGCTGGAACTGAAAAAAAATGCACAAAAGGTAGAAAAATATCTTTATTTTGAATTTATTAACTGGAATATGTCAGTTCTGGGAAATGTGCATCAATAACGTCTGCGCTTTGTTTAGTACAAGAGGAAATTAATTTATAGTTTTATTTCTACAGTGTTGTTGTACATTCCAAGTTTGGCTTTTGGGGGTCCCAGTTTAATTGTCTTGTTTCTAAATTTTGATTCCTTGTTTGGTGATGGTGTATTCTGCATGTGTAACTGAGCTGAGGTATTCTGTTTATGTAATTCCTATTTGACATTGCTACTTGTTCTCTGTCCCCAGTAGGTCATGTATTGTTATTCTCTGAAATGTATTGATTTAATATTTGCAGTGTTGCCTTTTGATAGGTAGGGTATGGTGCTTTGTGAGTCCTGGTAGTGCTGTTAGGATATGGCGGGTTTGCTATGGGTTCTAAATGGGCAGTGTTTGTTTGTAGTAGTTCCTAATGTGCCTGGCGGTTGGCACTGGATTATAGTAATGTAGAAATCTTTTAGTCTTTCTTTATTCATACACTCATTAAGAGGCATGTTTACTAAAAGTTAGGGTATGGTAACATTATGCAAATATTTATGCAAATGAGGTCCCTTATGCAAATGAGGTCCCACGTCTCATGCGGCCCCCGGGTTATTTTACAAGTCCTCATTTGGCCCTCAAAGCAATTTGAGTTTGAGACCCCTGCATTAAAGATTCTGCACTATGATTTGGTCTAAATCCATATTGCCGATCATCTAGTGAGTATTGGGAATCAAAGTGATCCTGTAGCTGCAACAGAACTGTTTTTTTCAATTATTTTTGCTAAAATGGGATGCTTGTGATGGGTCTGTATGAGGCTGGATGTTCAGAGTCATTTATGGAGACCATTTTTAAATCAGGTGGTAGGTAACCTTGAACAAGCGACTGCTGAACAATATTTAAAATGAAAGTGCATAGTACAGAGCATGCAGTTTGAATTCAGCTAACAGGACAGGAATCAAGTGGCTATATAAAATTTTGATGCTTAAGATAATTTTTTCCAATTGCTTTTTTGAAATGGTGGTGAAAGAATCCCAGAAGAATGGAATGTCCGATACATTAAGCGTAGAGCTTAGACTGCTGGGATGGGGGTTATTGCATGGGCAAAGGAGGGACGGAAAGTGATCCACTTTAGGATCCATCCCTAGGGTGCTCAGTTTATTTATAAGTCACCTGGGTAGTGTACTGAAATCTAAGTACACCACATCTAGGGCTCATCTCTCCATCCAACTTTCTGGTTACCTATTCAAAGAAATCAGTTAGATTTGTCTGACAAGACCTGCCTCTAGTAAACCATGCTGTCTCAGATCCTGCAATCCACTGGACTCCAGAAACTCACTATCCTCTGTTTTAGCAGCATTTCCATTCATTTACACACCACAGAGGTCAGAGTAACCGGCCTGTATTTCTCAAGGTCATCCTCACTTCCCCATTCGTGTAAAGGAAGCACATGTGCCTTTTTTCAGTCCACTGGGATCACTCTCGATTCTAAAGAAGCATTGAAAAGGTCAGACAGTGGAGCCTCTAGAACTTCCCCAAGTTCCTTCAATACTCTCGGATGTCTCCCATTCGGCCCCGTCGCTTTGTCTACTTTTAGTTTAGCTAGTTCCTCATGAACACAGTCTTCTGAAAATGGTTCAAGATCCCCTTTACTTCTGTTCCTATTTATGGTTTTTTTTCTGAGGTCCTGCTCCTGGCCCTCCATTTGTGAACACACAACAAAAATATTTGTTAAGCAATTCCATTCTATCCTTATCAGCTTCTACATATTCCATCCCTTCCCCCTTGAGTCTGACTATACTATTTTTGCACTTTCTCCTCTCACTAATATATCTGAAAAAGTCTTGTCCTCCCATTTTATTGCATTGGCTATTTCTTCTTCTTTTTGTATCTTGCTTTCCTAACTACTTTCCTAGCTTCTCTAAGTTTTTCCAAATTTTGATGCTTGCTTCCTCTTTCTGTGGTCTGTTGTATTTTATGAAGGCCACCGTCTTTTTCTTCAAATTTTCAGCTACTTCTTTTGGGAACCATAATTTTGCCCATTGCTTTTCTACATCCTCCAGATGTTTCCACCCCACTAAGGACTGCCTGAGGCATCGTTCCATCTTGGCAAAGTTAGTTTTCCTAAAGTCCAAGACCCTCACTTTTGAATGGACTTTATCAGCCCTAGTCCTAATACTGAAGCACATCATCTAGTGAACACTTTCCCCATTGGTAAGCACCAGGTCTAGTATGGCCCCTTCACAGGTGGGTTCTGTTACTAGTTGCTGGAATAGTTCTCCCCGTAGAGAATCTAGGATCTTCCTAATTCTAGATGACACAATAGCAGGGATGTGCCAATCAACATTCAGCATATTGAAATCACCTATCAGTAGCACTTCTCCTTTCATGGCAATACTACATAAGTCTTCTATTAAATCTCTGTCAACTTCTTCTCCTTATGAAGGATATTTCTATATCACACAATTGCAAATGGATTTCCTGTTCCCTCTTTCTAGTTTAACCCACAGTGCCTGCTTGCTGTCTTTTAAGCCCTGTAATTCTTGTTATTATTTCTTGTGTAGTGCCACTCTTTCTCCCCTTCTTCCTACCCTGTCCTTCCTAAATACAGTATTGCCTGGTATAATAACTTCACCAGTCATGGCTGTTCATGAACCATGTCTCCATAACTGCCATTAAATCCAAGTCAGCCTCTTCCATTAAAGCCTCAACATCTGGGATCTTATTTCCCATTCTAAAGGCATTTATGCACACAGCTATTTCCAGATGTTGCCCCTTTTAACCATTTCTACAGAAGTATTTAATGTTTCACTTACCTGGGTTTTTTACTTACCTGGGGACTTTCTTTACCCATCTCCAAGAATCTAGTTTAAAGTCCTATTCAATAGGTTAGCCAGTGTGCTGCAGAAGATGCTTTGACTCTTCTGGATAGGAAGACAACATCCCAGCATGGCAGCCCTTGGAAAATCATCCCATGGTCCAGAAAAACAAAACACTCTTGATGACATCATTCTCATAACCATACATTCATCTCCCTTGGCCTTTACCCTCAATAGGGAGAATTGAATAAAAAAACACCTGCACACCTATCTGCTTCACCCTCTGTCCTAGAGCCATGAAGTCACTCTTGATATGCTCGGAGGGATACCTAGCAGTATAATTTGTACTGATATGGATGAGAAACATTGGATAATAATCAATAAGCTGCTTGAATCTCGGCATACTCTCAGGAACATCTCAGATTTTTGCACCTGGCAGACAGCACACCTCCCTGGATATCATGTCTGAGCAGCAGATGGATGTCTCAGAATCCCTCAGAAGAGATTCACCAACCACCACTACCTTTTGCTTCCTTGGAACTTAAATCTGGTACTCACCCTCAGGGAGCCCAAGCAGTGCTAGGCTCAATGCTACTAGCCTACTGCAAAGGTCTGCAGCCTCATAGAGTACCTTTTGAATCTTAATGTCATCTTCTAGGGACAGTCAGGGGATGAGGAGGGGAAAGGGAGCTCTGAGGCCATGCAGATGATTCCTCCAGGGTCCGGATCCAATAATTCTTGCTGTTCATAACATAAGATGTGCCATTCTAGGTCAGACCAAGGCCCATTAAGCCCCATATCCTGTTTCCAACAGTGACCAATCCAGGTCATAAGTACCTAGTGGGTTCCCAAAAAGGCACACAGGCTTCACAATGCTTATCCTGGGGCGGTGGCTGGAGTCAATCTCAACAGGAATTGGTTAGGATCAATCCCACCACTGACAGAACCGAGTGAGTGGCAGCACAGCATGCATTTGCATTGCCGGTAGCGCATGCTCGGGCTGCTGGTGGCCACGGCAGGGCAGCAACTTCCTGGTGGCCCAGCAGCTGACCCACCTACCTGCCAGTGGTTTGATGGCATCAGGGGCTTCACTGATGCCGCTGTACTCCGATGCTGTTAAACCACTGGTGGGTGGGGTAATTCTGCCAGTGTAGTGCATCAGTACACTGTTTTCAGCCCGGTTCGGCGAATGCTGCCCATGGCAGGAACCAGTTTGCACGAACCAGGCTAAACCAGCCTAACCCCATCACTGTCCTGGGACAAGCAGTGGATTTCCCGGATCCTCTTTAATAATGGTTTATGGACCTTTCCTCCAGGAGCTTGTCCAAACCTTTTTTAAACCCAGCTACACTAACAGCTTTTACAACATCTTCTGATAACAAATTCCAGATTTCGATTACGCACCGAGTGAAAAAATGTTTTCCATTATTAGTCTTACACTGTAGCTTCATGGCATATCCCCTACGTTTTGATGACATAAATAATTGATCTACATTTACCCATTCTACTCCATTCATTAATTTATAGACCTCTATCATATCTCCCCTCAGTTGTCATTCTTCCAGGTTGAAGAGCTCTAACCTTTTTCATCTCTCTTCATAGGGGTATCCTTCTATCCCCTTTGCCATTTTGTTGGCTCTTCTCTGTATCTTTTCTAATTCCACTATATCCTTTTTAAAATACGGCGATAAGAAGAAGAGGGAGAAGGGGAAGGGTACGCTGCGTGAACCGAGGTGGAGAGGAGATCAAAGGCAATGCCAAAGAATTGGGTTTTCAGCATTGCCTTGAAATTGGGGAAAAGACTGCTCAGCACGGAGGGTGGATGGCAATGAATTCCAGAGGGCTGGACCGAGCAAGAAAAATGCAGGGTGGTGAGTAGATAAGACACAACTAGGAGCAGCGCTCTTGCAACACCGACCAGGATACACAAAAAGCAAGAGACGATTATCTCAATAATATAACTGTCTTTCAGACAGTAACAGCAACAGCAGTCACATTTCATATTGATGTAATTCAAGGATAACATGTTTTAACAAAATAACTTATTTTTATTTGGAATAAGATAGACTGCATTAAATCACCATACGAGAGCTTGACACTATCATATGGCATATGGCATATTATTGTCAATTTTAAGATTATACATTACTGGTTATTATATATTTTTCAGTTGATATCTTTGTCTGTATATTCTTTATTGAGATATGGTTTTACGTTTCATTGTCTTGCGTTCACAGTATAGGTCTTACTATGGAGGTTTTATCTGTATTATGTGATGTTTTGTATACATGCATATTGTCAAGGAATTGCACACAATATTCAAGGTGCGGTCACACCATGGAACGATACAGAGGCATTATTATATCCTTTGTTTTATTCTCCATTCCTTTCCTTATGATTCCTAGCATTTTATTTGCTTTCTTGGCCACCGCTGCAAACTGGGCGAAGGGTTTTAACATGCTATCCACCTAAATCTTTTTCCTGGGTGGTAGTTCCCAATGTGGAACCTTGCATCGTGTAATCGTAGTTTGGGTTGTTCTTTCCTATGTGCATAGCTTCATCTGCCATTTGGGCGTTCAGTCTTCCAATTTATAAAGGTCCTCTTGAAATTTTTCACAATCCTCTTGTGTTTTAACAACTTTGAGCAATTTTGTGCCAGCTGTAAATTTGATCACTTCACTCGTTACTCCCATTTCCAGATCATTAATGAAGATGTTAAAAAGCAGCAGGCCCAGCACAGATCCCTGAGGTACTCCACTATTCACCTTTCTCCAGTGAGAAAATTGGCCATTATGCCCTGCTCTGCTTTCTGTCTTTTAACCAGGTCCTGATCCAGAAAAGTACAATGCCTCCTATCCAATGACTTTTTAATTTTGCCAAGAGTCTCTCATGAGGGAACTCACCGGCACGTGCCTGACTGGAATCTACTCACCACCCGGGATACACAAAAAAGCAAGAGACGAAGTCGTCAATGGATGGTAAGTGGGCATTTATTCATAAAAACCCCAACGCGTTTCGGTGCAAACGCCTTCTTAAAAACATAAAACAAATTTAAATGAATAGACGTATAAATAATCAAATAAATAAAAAGCCCCATATAAATATCCTTGACAATATACATGTATACAAAACATCACATAATACAGATAAAACCTCCATAGTAAGACCTATACTGTGAACGCAGGACAATGAAACGTAAAACCATATCTCAATAAAGAATATACAGACAAACATATCAACTGAAAAATATATAATATCCAGTAATGTATAATCTTAAAATTGACAATAATATGTTCACTTACTTACACCATATGATAGTGTCAAGCTCTCGTATGGTGATTTAATGCAGTCTATCTTATTCCAAATAAAAATAAGTTATTTCGTTAAAACATGTTATCCTTGAATTACATCAATATGAAATGTGACTGCTGTTGCTGTTACTGTCTGAAAGACAGTTATATTATTGAGATAATCGTCTCTTGCTTTTTGTGTATCCTGGTCGGTGTTGCAAGAGCGCTGCTCCTAGTTGTGTCTTATCTACTCACCACCCTGCATTTTTCTTGCTCGGTCCAGCCCTCTGGAATTCATTGCCATCCACCCTCCGTGCTGAGCAGTCTTTTCCCCAATTTCAAGGCAATGCTGAAAACCCAATTCTTTGGCATTGCCTTTGATCTCCTCTCCACCTCGGTTCACGCAGCGTAACCTTCCCCTTCTCCCTCTTCTTCTTATGGCCGCATAGCTTTTTTAAATCTCTCTTTCTGTGTGCCCTGTTATCTTTGCTGTCCTGTCATGCCATTGGCGTTCTTTTCTCTCTGTCTAGCAATATTTATTGTTTTTCATTGTACACTGCTCTGATGCCCTGGCCTGGGCGGTCCATCAAATATAATAATAAAGATAAAGAACTTATCAACGTCTTCCTGAAATCCCAGATGTACCTTTGTCTACCTGTTTCAACCGGACCTTAACAGGATAAGGACAGGGAACTGAATCAACAGCACGCCTTCTTGGCAAACCCAGGAGGGCACCGGTTATAAGTGTGACTCAATAAGTGCCTCCCACGTCAGACATCCAAAATGAAGTGATCGATCTATCTAGTCTGCCCAGTGAGTTGGCCAGAGTTTTACCCATTGCTCCTTGCAGATTACACCCTCTATCCTTTGTTGTACTCAATGCTCGGATTTGCTCGGATTCCATGCTCTTGCTATAAAGGGATCCTCTGTATCCGTCGCATGTTTTTTGAATCCTATGTGTTATGTGCCTTATTGAAAATTTATCCTGTATGTGAACTTCAGGGTGGTGTACAGCGATTTATCTTTGACAAGTGCTTAATAAAACTAAACTGTAACAGTTTAAATGCTTTTTATGGTATAGCTTTACTGGCATTTATACAGCTGACCAGATTTACAGAGGATCAAGTAAGTATAAAAGGTACAAAACTGGATTAAGAATGTCTTTGTGAATAGTATGCATAGGCCAAGGACAAGTGTGGAAAATAAGCCTCCCCCCCTTTTGCTTCCATAGATGGTGGTGCAAGGGGTTAATGGTGTGCTTCTGCTTCTAATGCTCCTGGAGTTCGGCATCTCGATATCCACTTCTGCATTTGGATGCAAAGCTACCTGCTGCATCAGTGACTCCGACAAGGTAATTACAGCAACATACTGCTTGTGTCCCTGTTACTATGGGGGTGGGACATGGACACGCTCAAGACCACATGGGCTGAGACTTTGTGGTCAGCTGGTGCAGGCATGCGTTATCATAGTTTTTTAATTATTGCAGCCGCTGTAGGAAAAAGTAGTTTGAGGGGTGCTGCTGGCCAAGTGGGGAATAGGGAAGAGAGGGACGGGGCAATGTTGGACCGAGGGGGGAATTACACACACACACACACACTACCAAAACTCCTTATGACAGACCTACAAACACTTACACACACACAGATGCATGAATTCCTAACATATCCCATGACAGACACACACATGTACTCACCTCCTCCTAACACACACACATATACATACACCTCCACCTACCAATGGAGAAGACACGTCATTGTGTGCCACACTTCAAGGGTACACTTTTCAAGTTACTATTCATACATTCAGCAGCTTCATAGCACTTTAAGTTACACCACTGAATAGATGTGTAAGCAGCGACCATGTCATCATTTCTAAGCATAAGTTAGGCCTGCAAGTTAGCAGTTAAAATGCCTTGACGTTATGTGGAGAGCAGCTGAATTTTGCCTATCTCCATATAACTTTACAGCTAGCCTCAAGTCAGCTCCCATCCCACCTTATTTATTTATTTTATTTATTTATTTGAACAGTTTTCTAAACCGCCCCTTCCAACGATCAGGGGTGGTTTACATAGAACAGTTAACATTAAGGTTACATAGAACAATAATTAAACTATATACAGAGAAAATTTAACATGCCATCTATACCTGGGATGAGTATAGTGGCGGTTGGGTAATATAACTATATACATAATTGAATTCACACAGTGTGTAATGAAAAGAGGTGACTGGGGGGGGGGGGGGGCAGGTCATCCTGGGAGTGAGTGCTAGGCAGTAGTTAGGTTGTTGGGTTGTATATTGCTGGATTGTATGATTTTATCATTGATGGAGAAGTTGTTATAGTGTTTGGAAAAATGATGTGTTTTCAGTTCTTTTCTGAAAGTTTGAAGATCCTTTATTGATCTGATTGGTTCTGGGAGAGAGCTCCAGAGTGTAGGGGCTGTATATGAAAAGGCTCTATTACTGGTTGCCTGTTTTGTGTTTTGGAATGAGGATGGGGTTGCTAGTAGGTTTAACTTACTTTTTCTCCTACTTCTATTTTCTGGTTGGATTTGTATTTTGGTTGTAAGAAAAGATGGGGAGATATTATTGATAAGTTTGAATGTGGTGACTAGGGATTTGTATATTATCCTACTGGCCACCAGGAGCCAGTGAAGGTTGTAGAGGATAGGGGAGATATGATCAGTAAGTCTTGCCTTAGATATGACTCTTGCAGTGACGTTCTGGGCTAGTTGGAGAGCGTGGAGGCTCTTTTTAGGCAATCCTTGTAGTATGCTATTACAGTAATCCAGATGGGGAGTGAGAAGGGCCTGTACTACTGTTCGGAAATCATGGGTCTCTAGGAGAGGTTTGAGATCCTGAATTGTCTTGAGTTTGTAAAATATGGTTCTTGCTGTTTGCTTGATTTGTGCTGTCATCGAGAGGGATTTGTCTATTGTAATGCCTAGGTATTTAACCTCATCTTTGACTGGTACATTTGTGTCGTGAAGTTTAAATGTTGTGGGGGGAATGAAGCTTTGATTTCTTGTTGTGAATAAGATCTCTTTTTTTTAATTTATGTGCAGATTGTTTTCCTTTAGCCAAGATTCAGCTTCAATTATGCAATTTGTGATATTATGGTATGTAGGTTTTTTTTATGTCTATGGAAGTGTAGACCATGATGTCGTCTGTGTAGATGTGGTAGTTTATATTGTATTTCCTGAAAATTGAGCATATAGATTGGCGGTATATGTTGAATAATATAGCGGAAAGTGCAGAACCTTGTGGAATTCCCTGTTCTTGAGGGAAGGTGGAAGAAAACTCCTGGTCTACTTTCACGAGCGGTTGGACAAGTAGGATTTAAACCAATTGAAGGTAGTACCGGTTATGCATATGTGTGCAAGTCTTGTTAGGAGGGTGTTGTGATCGACATTATCAAAAGCAGAGGATATATCCCTTCCAGATATATGTATACCTTCCGGTTAACGCATAACTTTTATGCATATAATCCATGGCCACAAGTTATATGTGTAAAATAATGCATGCAAATCACACAAATGTTTTTAAAAAATGACTTATGCAGTTGGCATCAGCACCAACTGCATGTCTTTGTGATTGTTTTTTGACTCAATTACGCCCTCTGCAGGTACAATTTCTTTAAAGATTTATATTATTTTGTTGCACATGGTACACAATTGGATGTACATTCATTTGAAAGAACATGGAAAATATCAATGTATTTTTAAGCCTGAAATAACAGGAAAATATCCTTCTTGTTGTTGTTGTTAAGTGCCGTCGAGTCGGAGTCGACTCATGGCGACCCTCTCGATAGCTATCCTAAATTGTGTTCGGTCTTGAGTAAGGCGGCTCATTGTTGACAGACTGGTACCCGTAGCTGCTGTTATTGTATCGATCCATCTCATTGCTGGCCTTCCTCTTTTGCGCTGACCTTCTATCTTGCCAAGCATGATGTCTTTCTCTAATGATCTCTCTCTTAGCATGATGTGTCCAAAGTATGAAAGTCAAAGTCTTGTCATCTGAGCTTCTAAAGAAAGCTTAGGTTTGATCTCCTCTAGTACCGACTGGTTTGTTCTTCGGGCAGTCCATGGTATACACAGTATTCGCCGCCAGCACCATAATTCAAAGGCATCAATTTTCTTCCTGTCTATCTTTTTCACTGTCCAGCTTTCACATCCATATGATGTTATTGAAAATACCATGGCTTGAACAAGTCAAATCTTTGTATGGAGAGAGACATCTCTGCTCTTGAGAATCTTATCTAGGTCTTTCATAGCCATTCTGCCAAGAGCAATGCGTCGTCTGATTTCTTGACTGCTTGTTGCTTCTTTATTGATAGTTGATCCAAGTAGGTTAAAGTTGTTCACAATTTCAATTTCTTCTCCTTCAACGATGAACCTGTTGATTATGCCAGTTGTCATGATCTTTGTCTTCTTTACATTAAGGTGCAGGCCCATTTTGAGACTATGTTCTTTGATTGTGAGAAGCAAATGTTTCCGATCATCTTCACTTTCAGCCAGTAATGTGGTATCATCAGCATAGCGAAGGTTGTTGATGAGTCTTCCACCAATCTTCACACCTCTGTTGTCTTATTTTATTTATTTATTTATTTATTTAACATTTCTTCTATACCGCGCTATTATAATCAGTGCGGTGTACATCGAACAAAACATACTAAATGCATACAGGTAACATTGAGTTTACAGTGAAACAGGATATTAAACATGGAGAAAACCGGGGAAACTATATACAAGCTAACTTTATACTATGTACACTTCTCTAACTCTTCTAGCTGATACATGTGTGTTCGTGGGAGGATAGTACACGTGTGATGGTTAGCGGTGGGACTTATGAGTAGGCTAACCATTACCTGTTTGTGTTAGGGCGGCTGGGAGGTAGTTTGTCATCATTCTTCATACAATCCTGCTTCTCTGATGATTTGTTCTGCATATAAATTAAACAGGTAGGGGGAAAGTATGCAGCCTTGTCTTACACCTTTGCTTATTTTAAACCATTCTGTTTCTCCTTGTTCCGTTCGAACTGCTGCTTCTTGATTAATGTACAGATTGTGCAAGAGTACGATCAGGTGTACACAATTGGATGTACATTCATTTGAAAGAACATGGAAAATATCAATGTATTTTTAAGCCTGAAATAACAGGAAAATATCCTTACTACTGACTATTTTGTAATCTAAAATGGAAAAAAAATTAAAAATTACTACCCCCCCACAAAAAAATATCCCATAAAGAACATAAAAAACTAAACAAAACAAAAGTGTTTGGCCTGCACCTCCATAATACACATCTTCTGTTCTAATTCTGCAGCAGTATGGAAAGGGTAGTTACTCACCTGTAACAGGTGTTCTCCAGGAGCAGCAGGAATCAGTCCTCACATATGGGTGTCATCGGCGCCGATGAAGCCCCAGCGGAGCATTTCCCCAGCTTTCTATGAAAGCCTTTGGGAATGCAGGCACGCATGCGCGGTTCCCTTCCCGCCTAAAGGTGCCATCTTACCTCAGTCAAATGACATAGCTAAGAACAGCACACAAAAATGAAAAAATAAACTATGTACAACTGCAACTCCAAGGGGAGGAGGGAGGGTTGTGAGGACTGATTCCTGCTGTTCCTGGAGAACACCTGTTACAGGTGAGTAACTACCCTTTCTCCAGGACCAAGCAGGAAGTCAGTCCTCACATATGGGTGACTCCCTAGCTCTGGGCTACCAGGAACCCAGGCTGAACAAGAGAACTCCCTCTAGTCCCAGCATCAAAGAAAGGCTTTTCAAGGACACAACCTCCACCGGTAGCCCAACAGAGGGCAGGAGGGCAGGAGTTGCCTAAACCTCAAAGAGATTCCGGAGTACTGCCTGGCCAAAAGCACTGTCCCTACGGGACTCCCTCTCCAGGCAGTAATGGGCTGCAAAAGTCTGGCTTGAAGACCAAGTTGCAGCCCTGCAGATGTCTACCAAGGGCACAGAGCGGAGATGAGCCACTGAGGCAGCCATTGCCCTGACACGATGGGCCGTGACCCTACACTGCAAAGGAAGGTCAGCCACCTTGTAAGCCCAGGTGATACAGTTAGCCACCCAGATGGACAAGGTACGCTTGGACACAGCTAACCCCAACTTATTGGGGTCAAAAGATACGAAAAGCTGAGTAGCCCTTCTATGCCCCTGCGTACGGTCAAGGTAGAAGGATAAGGCCCTCCTACAGTACAGGGTATGCAGGACAGCCTGGCTTGCATGAGGCCTATGGAAGAATGTTGGAAGAACCACCTCCTGATTGAGGTGGAAAGAGGAGACAACCTTAGGGAGGAACTTTGGATGAGTCCTGAGGACTACCCTGTTCCTGTAAATCCTGGTGTAAGGCCTGTCACAGACCAAGGCTTGAAGCTCACTTACTCGCCTAGCCGAGGTAAGGGCTATTAGGAAGAGTGTCTTCCAGGAGAGGAAGCGTAGTGGACAAGTAGCCATCGGCTCAAAAGGCGGGCGAGTCAGCTGCTGCAAGACCACATTCAGCTCCCACTCAGGGGCAGGAGGACGGATGGGAGGCTTGAGCAAAAGCAAGCCCCTGAGAAAGCGGGACACCAAGGTGTGACCAGAGAGAGACTGCCCCTCTACCAATGAGTGGTGAGCTGCTAGAGCTGAGAGGTGGACCCGAACAGAATTGGATTTAAGACCTTGATTTGACAAGTGCAGTAAGTACTGAAGGACTACTGGCACAGTACAGGAGAAAGGATCTTCTGTACGTAGCTGACACCACACAGAAAACCTCTTCCATTTGAGAGCATAGGTTTTCCTAGTGGACTGTTTCCTAGAGGCTAGAACAACCTCCTCAACTTCCTGAGGTAGGCCCCAGGGAGCCAAAACTACCCTTGCAGCCTCCAGGCCATCAAATTGAGAGACCTGAGATTGGGGTGTAGAAGGGAACCCTGGTCCTGTGTGAGAAGGTCGGGTTGCAACCCCAGAGGCAGTGGAGGATCCACCGCCAGTTGAAGCAGAAGAGGAAACCAAGGCTGTCTCGGCCACCTGGGAGCTACCAGCAGGACCGAGGCCTTGTCCTGGAGAATCTTGAATAGGGTTCGAGCCACCAAGGGCGTGGGAGGAAACGCATAGAGGAGGCCCTGAGACCAAGATATCAGAAAAGCATCCGCTGCTATCCGCAGAGGATGTGGTTGCCTGGAGCAGAACTTTGGCAGCTGCTTGTTCATGGGGCTGGCAAAGAGATCTATCAAAGGGAGACCCCATTTAAGGAAGATCTTCTGAACTACTAAAGGACTGAGCTGCCACTCGTGGGGCTGCAGTATCCTGCTTAATCTGTCTGCCAGGCAGTTGTCCTGGCCTGGAAGGTACACAGCCTGGAGGAGCATGTTGTGCTTGAGGGCAAAAGAACAAAGGTCCTGAGCCTCCCGACAAAGGATCCTGGACCCAGTTCCGCCCTGTTTGTTCACATAGATGCGTGGCGTTTCATTCCTAACCGGGAAAAGGAAAGATGATCACCGGTGAAATGTGGGCAGCAGAGTCGATTACAATAGAAATTCATTGAGGAAGGACAATGGCGATTGTTGTTGAGTGATCCCCTGATGAAAGTATATTTAATGAAACGCATGACCGGTACCCGTACAGGGCGTCGGGATTCCTCAACAGTCTTCAACTGTCCTTTGCGTGGGTGCATTCTGCTGATTCAGATAAGTACACAGTCTGATTTTTGATAAAGCACTTTCTCACCTATGTATGTTACCCACAGCTTTTTCTGAGGTCGTTGATGCAAATTGGCGAGCTGCTTTGAAAACGGACGCGAGTCCCGATAGCAGAGCCAGAATTAGTCTGAGACCTCATGAGTTAAACTTTATAGATTTTGGGATAAGAAGAAATGATTCATTTACTGTATTGATATATGAGCGATCTCATATGGAGCCTGGCATTGGGCGTGACATGTACTGTCGAAGCCATGTGGCCAAGCAGCCTCAGGCAGAGTCTGGTGGAGACCAGGGAGCTGCTGAGAAACTTACTTGCCAAGGCCATCAACCTGTGGGCTGTTTTCTGGCAAGAATGCCTTTGTCAGGAGAGAGTCCAACCTTGCCCCTATGAACTCCAAGTTCTGGGAAGGGAGCAAAGTGGACTTTGCGAAGTTTATGACAAACCCCAGGCGTTGTAGAAGAGCAATGGTCCTGAGGGTGGCTTGATTGGCCTCCTGACCTGTCTGACCCCTGATGAGCCAGTCGTCCAGATAGGGGAAGACAAAGATGCCCTGATTTCTCAGGTAGGCCGCCACCACTGCCAGGCACTTTGTGAAGACTCTGGGGGCGGAGGTGAGGCCAAAAGGCAGCACTCTGTACTGATAATGGTTTCCTCCCACGATGAACCTCAGGTACTTCCTGTGGTCTGGATGAATGAGGATGTGAGTGTACGCATCCTTTAGATCTAAGGAGCATAGCCAATCTCCCTGCTGGAGGTAGGGCAGAAGGGTTCCAAGAGTAAGCATCTTGAACTTTTCTTTCACCAGGAACTTGTTGAGGTTCCGGAGGTCCAGAATGGGACGAAGGCCACCGGTCCTTTTGGGCACCAGAAAATACCTGGAGTAGAATCCGTGACCTTGCAAGTGGGGAGGCACAGGCTCCACCGCCCTGTCCACCAACAGACCCTGAAGCTCCTGACGGAGAAGGTCTGTGTGCAGAGGAGGCCTTGGAGGCTCCCCTGGAAAGTATGGGGGTGGCAGTTGGTGGAAATGGAGGGCATATCCTTTGTGGATTATCTCCAGCACCCAACTGTCCCCGGTGATAAGGGGCCACTGGTGGGCAAAGAGGGCTAGGCGACCTCCTGTGCAGGGTTGGGAGAGCAGTGGAGGAGAGGCTATGCTCAAGGAGTCAAAACCCCCACCCTGCTGAGTGGTAGCAGGGGCCTGAGGCTTGGGGATCCTCTGCCTACGGGGCCCATTACCCTGGCCCTTGGCTTGCTGACCCTGGGAGGCAGCTTGGGCAGCCTGATATTGCGGGTACTGTTTGTAGGCAGTGCCCTTCCTCGGATAAAAGGGCTTTTTACCCGAGCCCTTCTTTTTATGAGAAGGGGCAGAGGTCTTCCTCGACAGCCTTGTCCGGGTGAGGTGCTCGGTCTCGAGCTGAGCGGCCTTCTCGGTCATAGGCTTGCCAAAAAGGTTTTCACCTCGGCAAGGGACATCGACCAACTTGTCCTGAACCCATGGCTCGAGGTCCGACGACTGCAGCCATGCCTGGCGTCGAGCCGCGATGCTGGCTGCCGCTACTCGGGCCGAAACCTCGAAGCCATCGTAGGCGGCGCGGGACATGAACTTCGAGCAGTCCCGAATCCCTGAGGACAAGGACTTAAATCTCTGCAAGGGTTCCCCGGAGAGACCAGCAGAGAATCTGGCCAAATTCTTTGCCAGATCCCGCAAGTACATGCCCATGTACAGCTGGTAAGACTGGACACGGCAAGCAAGCATCAAGCCCTGAAAACACTTTCTACTGACGCCATCTAGGTTTCGGGCCTCCCTGCCAGGAGGCATCGCGGAGTGCATCTTCTGACTCTTCAGACGATGCATGGCTGATTCCACAACCATGGAATGGTGTGGTAGCTGTGCCTTCTGAAAACCAGGGCTCTTACGGAGCCGATATATCGAATCAACTCGCTTGCTAAGAACCGGCGCCAAGGCCGGTGCCTCCCACATACGGAAGAGGAGCCGTTCCAGCATCGGAGGAACCGGGACAGTAAAGGCCTCCTTCGGAGGAGAGTCATAATGCAGTGCCTCGAGCTCTTCAGCTCAAAGCTCTTCCTCGGGATCCACCGTAATAGCCAAGGCAGTGGCCATATCCTGGATGAACTCCGAGAACAGGGTGTCCTCCGGGGGGGACCTACTCCGGGGCTCAGACTGCGGTGAGTCCGAAGGGATGCACCGAGTCTTAAAGGTGTCAGGAGACTCCTCGTCCTCCGTCTCCCAAGTCGACTCGTCCGAGGAAGAGTCGGGGTCCGACCCCGCGGGGCCCTGGAGCACCTGCCCCGACGCCGGAAGCACCGGCGTCGACGTTCTTGGTCCCGAATGGGAGGTCGAGGGGGACCGCGACCGAGGTCAACTCCGAGCTACGATGGACTCGAGTATCGGCTCGGTCTCCGGGGTCGACTTTGACGTCAATGTCCCGGTGGTCGGGGCAAATGCGCCAGACAGGCTGGCCATCAGTGCCTGCTGCTGCTCCATGAAGGCAGACATTCTGCTCTTCAAGGCTGTCATCCTGAGACTCAGCTCGGGAGACGCAGCAGCCACCGACTCGGGCCCCGGCGGCGCCGGGCCCGACGTCGGCTCCCTGGGAGGAGAGTCCACGAGGACTATGGGGCTTACGTGTCCAGCAGACTCCGGCTCCACACGAGGAACTTTTGCAGGCTTCTCCGGTTCCACAGGCCCGGGGTGACGGTTGGGGGTTTTAGACCTGGCCCTCGAGGAGACAGGGACCTCTTCTGACGATGCCCTCGCGAGCCATTTCTTCCTCTTGCGTTCCTGGTCGGGGGACCCCCTGTCCGAGGAGCTTCGACGGTGCTCGGGATCGGAATCCCGAGATGTTGAGGCCTTAGACGAGGTCCGGGCCCAGCCAGAGGCTGAGTCCAAGAAAAGCCTTTCCTTTTGTTGCTGGCGACTTCGTAGTGCCTTGGAAGACATTTTTCCACAGGCCCTGCACGACTTAGGATCGTGGTCGGGGCCCAAGCACCGAAGGCAGCAGTCGTGTGTGTCGGTGAGAGACATTAGTTTCTTACACCGATCACACTTCTTAAAACCACTGGAAGCCATCGGGGAAAAAAGAGTCCCCCGTGAGGTCAAAAGACCGGCCTTCCAGGGAAAAAGAAAAAAGGGCGCGAACGCCAGCCACGAAGGGCAAAAAACGAAAAAGAGGAATCGGGCTCGATACCGGTGTACCGAACCCATCGGGAGGGGAACCGGCGTCGAACCGGTAGAAAAAGAGCAAAAAAATTGCTGAAAAATCTAATTTTAACTGGGAAAACTGGACACACGTCTGGTGGGCTTCACAGAAAAAAAGAGACTGAGGTAAGATGGCACCATTAGGCGGGAAGGGAACCACGCATGCGTGCCTGCATTCCCAAAGGCTTTCATAGAAAGCTGGGGAAATGCTCCGCTGGGGCTTCATTGGCGCCGATGACACCCATATGTGAGGACTGACTTCCTGCTTGGTCCTGGAGAAAGATTTTAACATACCTGATAATATTCCCTTGAATCCTGCTAGACCAGTTCAGATGAGTGGGTTATGTCCCCCTGCCAGCAGGTGGAGGCACACTTGAGTAATTTTCAGTGATGTCATCACCTGGTATATCCTCTGATATGGCACTGAGAGAAGCCAGTATATTTCCCAAGCAGTAAGCAAAACAAAAAAAAAAATTAGGTAACATTACTAAACACACATATCCTTGTCACTAAGAATGTGATCAAGTACTTGACTTTCTTATTATGAAAAAGTGGAGCCAGTCACAAGGCTGACTAGATCTTCTGTGGCAGCTGGAACCCCCCAAACCTGCAGAAAGAATCTCCCAGGCAATAATATCACTAGCATGACCAAAAAGCAGTAGGTTTTCCAACCCACAAAAGGAGTCTTCCAGAGCAGGTCCTTGGCTGATCTAGCAGGATTCAAGGAAATGAGTTTATCATGTATGTTAAAATATCTCCTTCCTTATCATTCTGCTAGATCCATCCAGATGACTGGGATATACCAAAGCAGTCAGGACTCAGGGTGGGAGGAAGACATCCAACACGACAGACTACCCTGCCAGAGGAGTCAGCTGAATAATCTCCCCAAGCACCCTGAGGCCTCAGAACTGTGAAAAACTAAAGCCAGGAGATTTATAACTGTCCTCTGAGGACACGCCCAAGGACTCCATGCAAAATGGTAGTATGAACTATGACTCACTCCTGAGTGTGCTAACCAGGCAAGTTGCACACTGCACCCAAACGTCTCCAGGGGTGATTAGGCAATAGAGGACCTGACCTCTGCCAGCACCTCTCTCAAATTGCTATTAATGGCTCCCCTTCATTGGAGGAAAACTCCAGGTAGTAGGCATAGCCTTATAAAATCCCCAACCCTTGTCCTCCCAGATTGGTTATGATTGAGCTTCTTCTGGAGAGAAAGCCAACCTGCCACAGACTGTAGCCATCTGTGGAAGAATGCTAGAACTACCAACTAGCCACTACCACTGCCATGGAGCTGGAAGAAACTTTGAACCAGCCTCAATTAGCAGCCACCACCTCAGCGGTCCCCTGAGAGCCTGTCTCCAGAAAGAGACCTTCTCCATCAGGCTAGCAGCAGAGGGTGGAGCACTTATCAGAAGACTATGCTCAAAGGCATGCACACAACACTGCCTGACAGTCGAAGGTGGCTACCATCAAGACCTTCTGAATGAGTCCGAGCCTTCCAAATGGAAACTTTATACATGCTGCAACCCCTGGTCCTGGGATGGTCATATGCTTAGTCACCTCTAAAAACCCTCCTTTCACCCCAGAGGCCCATCAGGCTGGCCCAGTATGTTATGGAGGAGTGGCCTAGTGGTTGGGGGAAGTTGCTTCTTCCCAGAGGGCTGGGGGTTCAAAACCCACTGGAGAACAGCAATTTCAGGCCAGAAGGACTGGGGTTTCTAATCCACAGGTGCTCCTTGTGGTTTTGGGCAAGTCACTTAACCCTCTGTCGCCTCAGGTACAAAATGTAGATTGTGAGCCCTATACTGTACCTGAATGTATACTGCTTTGACCTGTTGAAAAGCAGTATATAAGCATTGCTAAATAAATAAATATTGGCTGAGGGAGCAACAGAAACAGGACCTTAACAACCCCCAGGAGCCCAGCTCTAGGTTTTCCCCTGCCTAAAGGCCATATGCTGCCACTAGTGACCTGGAGAAGGTGGTACATTGCAGAGCCAGGGGCCTGCCAGGGACAAATGGGATCAGTCTGCTAAACAGGGCTTGGGCAAGGAAAAATGGATCTTGTAGGGATCCCACCTGGCCTGTGAGAGAACCACCACTTCATCCTCCTCAGACTTACTTTGCAGTGGCCAGAATGGTACTTGAGACCTTCAGACAACCCCTGTAGGAGAAGGCCTGGCTCGCAGAGAAACAGAGGAGCACAAGGCGAAGCAGGGTCTGTGACCTCCCTAGCTACCCAAGAGAAGAGCGCTCAGGGGTTTCAAGTCTCCAGACCAGGGGTGGGGAACCCTGGTCCTGGAGAGCCGCAGACCAGTCAGGTTTTTGGGATATCCCTAATGAATATGCATGAATATATATGCATTAGAGATATCCTGCCAACCTGACTGGTTTGTGGCCCTCCAGGGCTGGATTTGGAGACCCCTGCCTTACACCTCTGTCATTTAAGATTGTGAGTGGGCAAGGTGCAGATGTCCTAGACATCGAAAGGGTATATAGAATGTGTCACATTCCTCCTCGATTCTCACCACCACCAAAACGTTGTCTAATAGACAATATTTTGGTGGTGGTGAGAAGTGAGGAGGAATGTGACACATTCTATCTAACCTTTTTGATGTCTTGGACATCTGCACCTTGCCCACTCACAATCTTAAATGACAGAGGTGTAAGGCAGGGGTCTCCAAATCCAGCCCTGGAGGGCCACAAACCAGTCAGGTTGGCAGGATATCTCTAATGCATATATATCTCATGCATATTCATTAGGGATATCCCGAAAACCTGACTGGTCTGCGGCTCTCCAGGACCAGGGTTCCCCACCCTTGCTCCAGACGATACACTCAGGCCCTAAATGCCCTCACAGGTGTATGAAAATCAGCTAGCCAACTGCATACAGCCTGAAGGCTGTTTCAGGAGCTACAGTGCAAGCTGGCCCTCAAGTGGGGCTCTTGGGCACTCAGTTACTGCTATTCTCCATGCTCCACTCACACAGTCCACCAAAGTGACTGCAGAACTCACCAGTGGGCAGTGTCAGGATGCCAGTCAAAAGGTGCCCTAGGCATTGGAGCCCAACTGTGGGCAAAAAAACTGCATCCATGGTAAAACAAACGCTAGGGGCCATGACTGCATTGGGCCGAGAAAAACAACCATGGCAACAAAAGAATAAAAAATGTGAAAAAAATTGCGCTGAAGAAAAGTGCGGTATTGCTGCAGCAAACGAGAGTCCTAAAAAGGAAATCCTAAGGCCTCTCAGGTCAGGCAAGAAAATCCTATTAGGGAGGTCTCGGATGGCTACACAGGTCTGGGGAGGCCTCAGATGGCTACACAGGTCTGGGGAGGCCTGGCTAACGACGGAGTTTATTTTTCTTTTAAATTGAAGCTGCTTTATTCAGATGCAGTTGAGAATCAATTGAGCTCCCACTGAAATCAATGGGAGAAAAGAAATTGAAAAAATATGCAAAAAAGGGGGACCATAAAATGCTTTCAGAGTTCCTTATGTCAATGACAGATTGCCAATAAAAAATGGGGGAGGAAGAAGGGTGGACAAGTGGACACAATTGAAAATACAGTAATGATACTATAATTTGCTCCATGTGAAAGATTGATGTGGAAAGGTAAGCTTTTAGAGAGCAACGGGAAACAATGAAACACTCACTGTGAATCAGACTGTAAAACTGTATGCTTCTAGGGACAGTACTATGGGCCAATAAGCTCTATAATACAACTGTATGCACACAAAATGGGGGGAAGCATAGTGAACAAACAGTCATGTGCTGGTAATAAAAAACACTACTATAAATAATATAAATAAAAAAGATTAAAAAGGATACTATCATAATAAAAACCACATCGGGCTAACCTCAAACCCCCGAATAAAAATGAAAGGATTAATAAAACAGAGGAACATAAAAATGACCAGGTTCCCAAAAAGGTACATAGGTTCCACAGTGCTTGTCCTGGAGTAAACAGTGAATTTCCTGGGTCTTCTTTATGGGTTATCAACCTTTCCTCCAGGAACTTGTCCAAATCTGTTTTAAATCCAACTATACTTGCTTTTACTACATCCTCTGGTAACAAATTCCAGATCTGATTACACCTTGAGTGAACAAATATTTTCTCTTATTACTCTTAAATGGGTTACATTGCAGTTTCATTGTGTGCTCTCTAGACTTTCTACTTTTTGATGGAGTAAACAGTTTATCTATGTTTACCTGTTCTACTCCATTCATGAATTTATTGACCGCTATCATTTCTCCGCTAAGCTGTCTCTTTTCTAAGTTGAAGAGCCCTAACCTTTTAAGGCTTTCATCATAGGGGTATCCTTCCATCCCCTTAACAATTTTGGTGGCTTTTCTCTGTACCTTTTCTATCCTTTTAAGATATGACACCAAGAATTGCATACAATATTAAGAGTGAATTCACACCATGGAACACAGAAGCATTGTTTTTGGTTTTATTCTCCATTCCTTTCCTTAACATTCCAAGCATTCTATTTGCTTGCTTAGTTGCCGCGGCACACTGGGCGGAGGGTTTCAATGTGTTATCCACGATGACCTAAATCTTTTTCCTGGATACTGGCTCCTAATGTGGAACCTTGCATTGTGTAATCATAGTTTGGCTTGTTCTTTACTAAGTGCATAGCTTTGCACTTGTCCACATTAAATTTCATCTGCCATTTGGACATTCACTCTTCCAGTTTATCAAGTTCCTCTTGCAATTTTTCCCAATTCTGTTGTGTTTTAACAACTTTTAATAAATTTGTGCCATCTGCAAATTTAATCACCTCACTCGTTATTTCCATTTCCAGGTCATTTATGAATATGTTACACAACAGTGGGCCCAGCAAAGATCCCTAGGGTACTTCACTATTCACCTTTCTCCATTGAGAAAATTAGCCATTTAGACCTACTCTCTGCTTTCTCTCTTTTAACCAGTTCCTGGTCCACAATGCTACACTGCCTCCAATCCCATGACTTTAATTTTGCCAAGAGTCTGTCATGAAGGACCTTGGCAAAGGTTTTCTGAAAATCCAGATGCACTATATCTACTGGCTCACTTTTGTCTACTTGTTTATTCACACTTAATCGCCAACTATAACAGTCATCCTAACCCTTCCCTCATGGGCACATGGCCATGGAGAAACTTCCTCGGTGTGAGAGGATTTTACATCACCTGGATCACTTCCTGCCACACCAAGGTGATGCTCTCCTTTCACGTGACCTCTGTGGCAACAGAGAGACTGCCAGACTGGAGGTGGGACTTCAGCACTACGCCCCTGTAGGTCTCATCTATATACCTCTCTGTCTTCCTTAGCTCCTCTAAGTCTGCTACTCTAGCCTCCAGAGATTGGACTCGTTCACTGAGAGCAAAGAGCGCCTTGCACCTAGTGCATATGTAAGACCCCTCACCAACTGGGAGAAAATCATACATGTGATATTCAATGCAAAAGACTGGATAGCCCCGATCTCGCTGGTGGACTGCTGTCTGCATCTTAGTTTTATTTTTATTTAAAGATACTTAAGTTCTTTACTCACTTAAAGTTGCTAGGGACAGTTGTATAAACACAAGTATAACTAATAAGTTTAAGGGACTTTGTTCATGACAGGATTCATTTCAGAACCTTAATTAATTAAGCTATATGTGATGAGGATAACCAGCTACACCTGAAAGTGAATTTGACTATCTCTGTCTCTGTAAGGACTGTAAGAGACTAAAAATCTAAGATTAAGCCTGGGGTGGGTGGGATTTGGAGTGACAGGAGGGAAAGAAACACTTAATAGAAACTGTTTAAACCCAAAGAGTTCCCTTTAACCCATGTCTGAAAAATTATCAGCAGGTAAATACTTACAATTGCAGAATCCTTCCCAGCAAGAGCATCTTTTCTCAGTAGTCCAGAGGAAACAGAAGGTCACCACAGATCATAGCAGATCATATCAGCTCAGACCAGATCATAGCATATCATACCAGAAGATAGCTGATCACAACAGATCATTTCAGATCATAACAGATCCAAAGGGTGGATCCTGGTCTGGCCTAGCAGGACTCAAGGAAAAAACATTATCCGGTTAAGTAATTCAGACAAGGACATACCACAGCTATGCTTCCAGTGGATGGGAAGAAGACATGGCAGCCATCAAAACTTCTGCAGCAAAGGCCATGCCCACTGGGTATGGAGATTCAAATGGTAATGCTTGATAAAGATGAAAAGCGATAACCATGCTGCCGCTCAACATATGTCTATGAGAGCACTCGAGCTGTACTCTGCCCAGGGGGAAGCTTGAGCCATTGTGTAATGCTCATGCAAACCCTACAGGACTAGTTGGTTCTGCAAAAGATAGGCCAAGGCTATCATCTCCTTTATCCAGCTGCCCAAGGTAGACTTCATGATTGCTTCACCCTTATGTGGGCCTTCAAACAGAACAAAAGTCCATCCAACTTTTGGAAAGAATTAGAGACCTCCAAGTGTCTAAGAAACACCCATGTAATGGCCACTAGATGAAAGCCCCTATCCTTCCCCTGGCTTTGTTCCTTTGGAAAAGATGATAAGCAGACCACCTGATTGACATGGAAAACCGACACCACTTTAGGCAAAAAGGAAGGAACAGGCTGTAAAAACACAGCTCTTCCAAAAAGAACAGATAGGTTCTTGGCACGGCCAGGCCTGCAACTCTGAGACATGGCACCGAGCAGATCACAACCAGTAAGGCAGCCTTAAGGGAAAAATCCTTGAGTGTAGCTCTCCATGAGGGCTAAAGCTTCTCAGACACCAAGGTCCAAAGAAGCAAACTGAGAACCCCCAAAGGAACCACCGAGAACAGGAAGGGTGTAAGTGCTGAACTCCATACAGGAAATGGGTCATGTCCTGGTGCAAGGTCAGGGAGCACCCCATCACTAGCCCTCTAAAAACAAGCCAAGGCCAACATCTGAACCCTCAGCGAACTGAGGGACAGGTCCTTCTGAAATCCCTCTTGGGGAAGGAAGGCAGAGCTGGCAAGTCCACATTGTTAGGGCTTATGCAGTACTCACAACAACAGTGTTCAAAAAGACACCTGACACATACACAGTCAAGACAGATAAAGCCACTTCTCACAGTCAGAGGCATGGAGATCAAAGCAGCAGAACAGCGCTTATATGCTAAATGTTGCTGTCCAAGAGCCAAATAATAAGTGAATATGGAGCCAGACCATCAAGCAGGATCGGCACCTGCCTCAAGGGCCCCCATGCAGACAGGAAATGCAGGTGGATGCCCTTCTGGAGATGCAGCAGATCTGCATACCACAGCCTCCTTAACCAAGCTGGTGCCATCATCACCACTGGACCCAGATGGCAGTCTGTATGACAAAGTACTCCGTTCATGAGATAGGCCATGGAGGAATGTGCCTGGCCAAAATTGAACTAGAGTGACCATGCCCTCGGAGCCCACCCCTTTGCAGCAGCTGAAGAATCTGTGCACCTTGCATTGGCCTGGGTTGCCATCAAAGCTATCTCCGGATGAACCCATCTGTCCAGGATCCTATGGAATGCCCAAGATCAGGGGAGTGATGAATGAGATAGTCTGCTTCTCAGAAGAATCCAAGTTATCAGTGTCCTTGTTTAATGTACATGTTTAAGTTACAATGAAAACAGCTTTGATTAAAAATGATAAAGTGGTATAAAAACCCTGTTAAATAAATAAATAAATATGCTACATTGAGAGAGCCAGAAGAAGCCACTCTGCCCAAGGGAGCAGGAGGGTCATTTTCTGGGGTGACCCCAGAACTCTTTGTGCCCCCTCACTGGTTGTCACAGGCTGCCACTATGCCACTGTCTGAGAAGATCTGCACTGCCTTGTCTTGGACTATGTTCTGGAGATGCAAGATATCCAAGCAAATGGCCCTTGTCTGCAACCGATCAATGGGCCAAGCTGCCTCCCACTTATTTCAGTGACATTGGGCAGTATTCCCTTAGCAATAAGCTCCCCAGCCGAACTGGCTGGTGTTCATTGTCTGCAGAAGTCACTAGATATCGTCCAGGGGAAGGTCTTTCAGCAGATGAGCAGGCAGGTCTTTCATGCAGTGAGGGACACAGATCAGATCACAGCCCAGTGCTGGTTATGTGTGCATGCAGCACCAGTATGAGGCAGGAACTGGTGGGAAAAAAGACTGTAATTACCAGTGGTTCTAATCATAAGAACATAAGAACATAAGATATGCCATACTGGGTCAGACCAACGTCCATCAAGCCCAGTATCCTGTTTCCAACAGTGGCCAATCTAGGTCATACGTACCTAGCAGTATCCACAAAAGACACAGGTTCAACAATGCTTGTATTGGGTCAAGCATTGATATCCTGGGTCCCTTTTTGATAATGCTTTATGGACCTTTCCTCCAGGAACTTGTCCAAACCTTTTTTAAACCCAGCTACACTAACAGCTCTTACTACATCCTCCGGAAACAAATTCCAGAGTTTGTTTACACGTTGAGTGAAAAAAATATTTTCTCTTATTTGTCTTAGTTTATCCTGTAGCTTCATTACGTGTCCCCTAGTCTTTCTATATTCTGATAGCGTAAACAATCGATCTACGTTTACCCGTTCCACTCCATTCATTAATTTATAGACCTCTATCATATCTCCCCTCAGCCGTCTCTTTTCCAGGTTGAAGAGCCCTAACCTTTGTAGCCTATCTTCATAGGAGTAGCCTTCCATCCCCTTTACCATTTTAGTGGTTCTTCTCTGTACCTTTTCTAATAACACTATGGGGTATGTTTACTAAACACTGCACAATTGCGCACCGCACAATAGCGCACAGCAATGACGCACTTAAGTGCTCTTAAGTGGCCCGCACACGTGCACGGCACACTAATGGGCCGCCGCACACGTGCGCGTCACACTAACGGGCCCCGCACAAGTACGGGGCCCGCAAATGTCCGATAGAGGAGTGGAATGGCTTACGGAGGGCGGAGGAAGGCCCCCGAGGGGCGGAGAGACGGGGTTAATGGGCGGGGAATGGGAGGGGAGAGGCTCCCCGCACATTATCGGGGCCGAATTTACTAGTAAAAACTACCGCGAGTGAAACACTTGCGGTAGAGGGCAGTTAGAGGGAAGAGAAACCATTTCCGTCAGCAATGTACTGCAAAACCGGGGAAACCTACAAAACGTGAGCAGTGTGATACATGTGCACAGAACAAAAGTGCAAATAAAAAGCGAACATTTCCACAACAAAAATTCTAAAAATGATAATTCAGCTGGGGAACAGTGCTAGAAATGGGCAAAAATAAAAAACACACCCAGGAAAGCTCCAAAATAGACGAATGATTTTTGGAAGGGTCTACGGAGCGGAGACCCCTTGAAAAAGCATTTTGTTTTTTTGGAACTTACCTGGGAGTTTTTTTATGTTTGCTCATTAATAGCACTGTTGCCCAGCTTTGTTATATTTTTGGCCCCTTTTTGTTCGTGGTCATTTGCGGGGTTTATTTGCACTTTTGTCTCCAGACAAGGTGAATGAGCCCACAGTAAAAATGTGCAGACCAGTGTTTCCGCCTCTTTTGGTCAGGTTTCCTATCTCCAGGGACTGCACTGTCAGTGTGGTGCAGTGGACAGAGCCAGTACCTCTAAGACCAGAGAGTCACAGGTTCAAATCCAAGCTGGGGCACTTGCTAACCCAGTCACCATATTTTACCCACCACTAAACCGCGATAGTAAAGACACTCCTTTATTGCAGAGAACATAAGCATGGTTCAATTACCCATATTTTACCTGACACCGCTCACACACCATAACAATGGGCATTACCTACAGCCAAGTCCCCCAAATGCAGTCCTTGAGTGCCACAACTCAATCAGGTCATATGGTTTCTCTAAGATAAGAAACATAGAAACATGATGACAGAAAAAGACCACAAGGCCCATCTAGTCTGTCCTTCCATAACAACAACATAGAAACATAGAAACATGATGACAGAAAAAGACCACAAGGTGACAGAAAAAGACCATGTTGGTGGAAGGGTACAGGTGGGGGAGGGGGCAGTGGCTGCTAGCCACAGAAGACAGTGGCCTAGCCATGTGCAGGCTGGCACCGTCCACTGCAACAGACAGGCCCTGTCGGATGTACAGTCATGGACTTCCCAGGGGATACAGCCAATCCATAGCAACACAGTGGTGCAGTGCACACAGACAGTGTGTGCAAGAACAGAAGGTCACAGGTTCAAAGCCCAGCTGGGGCTACTGCCAATCCTGTCCACATTTTTTTCTGACAACTAAACCGTGATAGTAAGGACAAACCTTTATTGCTGAGGGCATACGCATTGGACATACGCCTATCTTTTACCACATCGAGCACAGACACCATGAACAGGGGCATTACCCAGAGCAGAGTCTCCGATATGCAGCCCTAGAGGACCACACACCATTCAGGTTCTATGCTGCCTCTAATACAAATGCCGGTGCTGCATATGTATGCACCACCCCCATGGCATGTAGATGTAGCTCATACATAGTCATGAGGTACAGCAGAAAAACCCGAACAGTGTTAGGCACACCAGGACTGGAGTTGGGAACCTCTGCCGTAAAGCAGCAGCCAACATGGGCAGACACACCCACACCCACAGGCCCCATTGGCCAATGCCTCCTGGAGGGGCAGGACATTGGGCCCTGCGTGCATCTCCCAATACTAGCACCTGCATACCTTAGCAATGCCACCCTACACCTGGGTATACGGTACACAGCTCTCAAACGTTTGCTATGAGTCCTGGCAGATAGACATTACTACGTTAAGCACAGTTTGCTCTGTGAGCTCCATCATAACAATCTTTCTGATATCTGCGGTGTGTGCTTCAGGTCTGGCCTGTGACAGTGGTCACCACCCTGGGGAGTGACCCACAACAGTATTGCGTACCATATCCATACCTGTACTGTGCCCATGACTGGTGTGGTGGGCAAGGCTGATAAACTCCTCTATAGTAGCACAATGCTGGCATACGTGTGGGAGTGTGTGTCTGTCTCTACAGTGTGTGTTGGCTGCAAACACCTTCCACAGCCCACACTGCCAGTACAGTTGCCAGCATTGGCCTGCCAATGTGCATAATGAGCAGCAAGGTACCATGGGTATAGCTCAGACAGGGTGGGCTGGCCAGGATGCATCTGCATAGGGCATAGGGCACTGCCTGGGACATTGTCGTGCCTGGCCACCACCTACACAGACAGGGTGACCTCTGTCTGTCCTGCTGTGGGATCACTCTCACCCTGACTGTGCAGTGACCACAGCATTTCTAGGCACCCCCATAGTGCTGTATAGTCTTTCTCTCATGTGATATGAATAAATAAATAAATATGTATGGGTTTCCTTCTGGGGCCCAGTCACTGACTTATCTGCTGGTTTGCACTGCCATCCCAGTTCTGGGTACATGCATTTTCACCAGGACTAACTAGCTGACTGTTTTCAGCTGGTCTGTGTCTTGATGGAGGCCTTGCAGGGTGCAGCGACTGAAGGCTTGCTGCAGGAGAATATCAGATAGTGGTGGGGTGCAGCTTAGCATATTCAGGTGTAATGTCTGTCTGATATTGTGTTATGGATGTGTATAGAGCTGCTTTGACTGCCCTGTAGGGTGTCTGTTCCCCAGCAGGACTGGGGTTGATGGTCCACTCTACTGCCACCATTGCAGGGAGGTAGAATGTGGATCTGTTGATGGGAGACCCTGTTCTTTGACGGGGGGTTGGTACATGGGCCACCTAGGTGTCCATGAGGGGTTTCCCTGACTAAGACAGAAGAAGATATCCAAGGTGTTTCTTCAGAAACTACCTATCTCACAGATTAATACTGCTTTGAAGCTGTGGCATGGCCTCTTTCAGCCATGGAGGGTGTTGTGGACCTGGTCCTGAGCGCCTCTTCACACCCTCAGGGTGAGCACAGGACCCGCACAATGTGACGGTGTGTAGCTACTCTGTGCCAGTAAAACGCCTGGTCAGTACCCCCTACCAGGCCGAGGCGCTGTGTGGGTGCACACGGCCACTTCCCCCTACCAGGCCGGGGAGCTTTTGGGGTGCATTCCCCATCTTGTGTTCATCTGTGGACAGCTGATTTGCATGTGCAGTGCATCATGGGTACGGGTGGCCTAGCCCTATCCTGGTTACCACAGCAGACTGTCTGTGTGGTGACGTGCAGGCTCTCTGCAGCCAGCCAGGGGCATGCTGGCAGCTATAGAGCTGGAGCCCAATGGTTACGTCACTGCCTGTAGAGACAGAGGTAATGGGTTCAAACCCACAGTGGGGTTATTTGATAGGGTGGTCCAAAGTTTGTTTTTATTTAATGTACATATGTTGATGCCAGCACAAACACCCTCAGTGTACTGTACCCATAGGGTGCCTCTGAGGGTGCTTTATAGGGCGCCCTATAGGGCACCTTATGGTTGCTGTCCATATAAGGTGCACTATACATTATCCTGTGACGCAACATATATGGTGACCTATAGGGGACATTCTAGGGTGCCTTGGCGGACAGTGAACTTTAACATGTGCCTTATGGGCCGCCTTATGTTAACACGCTTTGAGAGTGCGTTTGCTAGTACTGATACATAAAATAAAACTAATATGCCTCCTACAGCACTCATCCCCATAATATGCAATGCCTCAGCCAGCCTTGTTCACTGGGCACTGTGAGGGATTGAACCCCTGACCCCTGCACCATTGGTCAGTGTCTTAACCATTGTGCTGTGGCTCTGTTCCTGTGTTTGAACATTGCCACACTGCCTTAGGCCTTAAAAAATTAGCAGCGCACTGCCTTCTGCCGCCCAAACCGCACAAACTTAACAGCGCAACGCCTAATGCCAACAATTTACAGTGCTACGCCTTATGACGCCCACACCTAACAGCGCATCGCCTAATGACGCCCAAAATTAACAGTGCGCCGCCTTATGCCGCACAAAATTAATATGCCTCCTACAGCACTTTTACCCATTAAAGTTAATGCCTCAGACAGCATTTTTTGTTGCGCACAATGGGGGATTGAACCCATGGCCCTAGCACCATTGGTCAGTGTCTTCACCGTTGTACTATGGCTCTGTTCTTTTCTGTGTCCAGCAGCGCGCCACTTAGCCTTCCCAAGCGCTAATGTGGACCCCGCACATTAGCACGCCGCGCACAAGTACGGTCGCTGGCTCCCTGTTTTTTTCTTTTTTCTGCCTGAACCGCCCACTCCTTATATGGCACAGGCACACTACCGCGGCCCCGCACAATTTCTGAGTTTAGTAAACATACCCCTATATCCTTTTTAAGATACTGCGACCAGAATTCACACAATATTCAAGGTGCGGTCTTACCATGGAACGATACAGAGGCATTGTAATATCCTTTGTTTTATTTTCCATTCCTTTCCTTATGATACCTAGCATTCTATTTGCTTTCTTGGCCGCCGCTGCACACTGGGCGGAGGGTTTTAACATGTTATCCACGATGACTCCTAAATCTTTTTCCTGGGTGGTGGTTCCCAATGTGGAACCTTGCATCGTGTAACCATAGTGTGGGTTGTTCTTTCCTAGGTGCATAACTTTGCACTTATCCACATTAAATTTCATCTGCCATTTGGATGCCCAGTCTTCCAACTTATCCAGATCCTCCTGCAGTTTTCCACAGTCCTCCTGGGTTTTAACAACTTTAAACAGTTTTGTGTTGTCTGCAAATTTGATAACCTCACTAGTTATTCCCTTTTCCAGGTCATTTATGAATATGTCAAAAAGTAGCGGACCCAGTACAGATCCCTGGGGTACTCCACTATTAACCTTTTTCCATTGGGAAAATTGGCCATTTAGCGCTACCCTCTGCTTTCTATCTTTTAACCAGTTCCCGATCCACAATAGTACACTGCCTCCTATCCCATGACTTTTTAGTTTTGCCAAAAGTCTCTGATGAGGGACCTTGTCAAAAAGGCTTTCTGAAAGTCCAGATACACTATATCAACCAACTCAGCTTTGTCTACCTGTTTATTCACACTTTCAAAAAAACATATCAGATTAGTAAAACAAGATCTTCCTTGTCTAAAGCCATGTTGGCTGTCTCCCATTAGGCCATGACTATCTACATGCTGTGTAATTTTGTTCTTTATGATGGTTTCTACCATTTTCCCCGGTACTGACGTCAGGCTCACCGGTCTGTAATTTCCCGGATCACCCCTGGAACCCTTTTTAAAAATGGGCATTACATTGGCGACCATCCAATCTTCAGGTATTACAGATGATTTTAATGAAAGTATACAGATTACTAATAGCAGGTCTGCAATCTCATATTTCAGTTCTTTCAACACCCTTGGATGTATACCATCTGGTCCAGGTAATTTGCTACTATTCAGTTTATCAAATAGTTGTAATACATCTCCCCGGTGTAGCGATATTTCTCTCAATTCCTCTGCAGTATCACCTTTAAATACCACTTCAGTCTTGGGTAACATCCCTACATCTTCCTCAGTAAAGACCAAAGCAAAGAATTCATTCAGTCTCTCTGCTATAGCCTTGTCTCCTCTTACTGCCCCTATTACCCCTCTATCATCTAATGGTCCAATTGACTCTCTCACAGGCCTTTTGCTATGAATGTACTTGAAAAAGTCTTTATTTCGTGTTTTTGATTCTGCAGCAAGTTCCTTCTCAAATTCTCGCTTTGCCTGCCTTATCAATGCTTTGCATTTAACTTGCCAGTGCTTGTGCTGTTTCCAGTTTTCGTCGTTTGCCTCTTTTTTCCATTTCCTGAAAGATGCTTTTTTGGCAGCAACAGCCTCTCTGACCTCATCTTTAAACCATGCTGGCAGTTTTTTGGACTTTCTTCCACTTTTCTTATTGCGTGGAATACAGCTGGTCTGGGCTTCCTGGATAGTATTTTTAAACCACACCCAAGCTTGATGTAAGTCTTTAACCTTTGCAACCGCTCCTTTTAGTTTTTTCTTAACTATATTCCTCATTTTATCATAGTTTCCCTTTCGAAAGTTAAAAGGTAGTACTGTGGATTTCTTTATTATCCCTCCTCCACTAATTAAATCAAACACGATCATGCTATGATCACTATTGTCAAGTGGTCCCAACACCCTTCTTTCTTGCACCAGATCTGGTGTTCCACTAAGGACTAGGTCCAGTATGGCTTCCCCTCTGGTCGGTTCATGAACCAGCTGCTCCAAGAAGCAGTCATTTATTTCATCTAGAAACTTTATCTCCCTAGCATGTCCTGCCGTGACACTGACCCAGTCGATACCAGGGTAATTGAAATCACCCATTATTACTACTCTGCTGTGACTTTTGTTAGCTTCCTTGATTTCTTTGAGCATTTCATCATCCATTTGTTCATTCTGGCCAGGCGGTCGATAGTACACCCCCACTGCCATCACCTCCCCTTCAAACATGGAATTTCAACCATAGAGATTCTACAGCAAATTTTGTTTCCTGCAAAACTTCAATCCTTTCTGACTCAATGCCCTCTCTAACATAAAGCGCAACCCCTCCACCAATTTGATCAGTTCTATCATTATGATATAGTTTGTATCAGGGCCGGCCCGTCCATTGAGCAAGAATGTTTTTTGCACAGGGCCCCGCGTTTCAGGGGGCCCCGCGCAAAGAACATTCTGCTTTTTTAAAAATTAAATTAAAAAAAAAAAGCTGGCTGCTGCCGCTGCTGCCACGGTGGCAGCGGCAGCAGCCAGCTTTTTTTTTTTTTTTTAAATTTTCCCTGAGCCGATGTGGGGGGGGGGGGGGGGTTAGGACTGGTAATGGGCTATGGAGGGGGTTAGGACTTGACTTGAGGTGGGCTGTGGGTTGATGGGGGGGGTTAGGACTGGTAATGGGCTATGGGGGGGCTAGAACTGGAAATGGGCTGATGGGGGAGTTAAAACTGGAGGTGGGCTGATGGGGTTAGGACTGGTAATGGGCTGTGGGCTGGTGGGGGGGTTAGGACTGGTAATGGGCTATGGGGGACTAGGACAGGAAATGGGCTGATGGGGAGGGGTTAGGACTTGAGGTGGGCTGTGGGTTGATGGGGGGGTTAGGACTGATAATGGGCTATGGGGGGGGGGCTAGAACTGGAAATGGGCTGATGGGGGAGTTAAGACTGGAGGTGGGCAGATGGGGTTAGGACTGTTAATGGGCTGTGGGCTGTTGGGGGGATTAGGACTCGTAAAGGGCTATGGGGGACTAGGACAGGAAATGGGCTGATGGGGAGGGGTTAGGACTTGAGGTGGGCTGTGGGTTGATGGGGGGGTTAGGACTGGTAATGGGCTATGGGAGGGCTAGGACTGGAAATGGGCTGATGGGGGGGTTAAGACTGGAGGTGGGCTGATGGGGTTAGGACTGGTAATGGGCTGTGGGCTGTTGGGGGGGTAAGGAAAGGTAATGGGCTCTGGGGGGCTAGGACAGGAAATTGGCTGATGGGGAGGGGTTAGGACTTGAGGTGGGCTGTTGGGGGGGTTAGGGCTGGTAATGGGCTATGGGGTTTAAGGCTGGTAATGGGCTGTGGGCTGATGGGGGGTTAGGACTGGTAATGGGCTATGGGGGGTTAGGACTGATAATGGGCTATGGGGCGCTAGGGCAGGAAATGGGCTGATGGGGAGGGGTTAGGACTTGAGGTGGGCTGATGGGGTTAAGACTGGTAATGGGCTGTGTGCTGTTGGGGGGGTTAGGACTGGTAATGGGCTATGGGGGGGTTAAGACTGGTAATGGGCTGTGGGCTGATGGGGGCTGTCTGGAAATGGGGTGATGGGGGGTTAGGACTGGTAATGGGCTATGGGGGGGGGTTAGGACTGATAATGGGCTATGGGGGGGCTAGGACAGGAAATGGGATGATGGGGAGGGGTTAGGACCTGAGGTGGGCTGATGGAGTTAGGACTGGTAATGGGCTGTGGGCTGTTTGGGGGGGGTTAGGACTGGCAATGGGCTATGGGGGGCTGACTGGAAATGGGCTGATGGGGTTAAGACTGGAAGTGGGCTGATGGGGGGTTAGGACTGGTAATGGGTTATAGGGGGGCTTAAACTGAAAATGGGGTGATGGGGGGTTAGGACTGGAAGTGGGATGATGGGGGGCTAGGACTGGTAATGGGTTGGGGGGTTGCTAGGACTGGAAATGGGCTGAGTGGAAGGGGAGGCTTGAACTGCAAATAGCTCATGGGGACGGGGACTTGGAATGGAAATGGGCTGAGTAGAAGGAGGGGCTTGAACTGCAAATAGCTCATGGGGAGGGGGCTTGGAATGGAAATGGGCTGTGAGGGAAGGGAGCTAGGACTGGAAATGGGCTGATGGAGCAGCTAGGATAGGACTGGAAATGGGCTGCTGGGGGGGAGCTAAGATTGGAAATGGGCTGTGGTGGGGGCTTGGATTGAAATGGACTCATGGAGGGGCTAGAACTGGAAGTAGGCTCATGGGGGGGCTTGGACTGGAATTGGGCTGAGTGGAGGGGAGCTAGGATTTGACATGGGCTCATGGTGAGGCTAGGAAATGACTAGAAATGGGCTGATGGGGGGCTAGGATTGGAAATGAGCTGATGAAGGGACTTGGACTGGAAATGGATGGGGGAGCTAGGACTGGAAATGGGCTGATGGGGTCTAGGACTGGAAATGGGCTGATACAGGGACTAGAAGGGAATGGATGCTGGGTGAGGCTGGAACTAGAAGGGAGCTGATGTTGGGGGAGGATTAGAATGGGATGGGGCTGGGAGAGTAAAATGGAGAGGGGAAAATATTTTGTGTGGGAGGGATGAAAAATCTACAATTGGCCGGGTATTGGGAGAGTAAGTGGGGATTGAGGATGGAGGAGTAAAATTTGAGTGGATGAAATAGGAATGAGGAAAGAGCAAAGGGAGAAAGATTAGTATGTTAAAGCAGATGTAGAGAGAGAGAATGGAAAAAAACTAGAAGAGAGAAGAAAGGACAAATGGACAGCAGACGATGGAGAGTTAGCAGAAAACATGAAGAAACCAGAAGAAAGTGGCTGGAGCAATTGCAACTGAAAAAAATGCACAAAAGGTAGAAAGATATCTCTTTATTTTGAATTTATTAACTGGAATATGAAAGCTCTGGGAAATGTGCATCATTAACATCTGCGCTTTGTTTGGTTCAAGAGGAAATTAATTTATAGTTTTATTTCTACAGGGTTGTTGTACATTCCAAGTTTGGCTTTTGGGGTTCCCAGTTTAATTATTGCCTTCCCGTTTCTAAATTGTGATTCCTTGTTTGGTGATGGTCTATGTTCTGCATGTGTAACTGAGCTGAGGTATTCTGTTTATGTAATTCCTATTTGACATTGCCACTTGTTCTCTTTCCCCAGTATTCTCTGAAATGTATTGGTTTAATATTTACAGTGTTGCCTTTTGATAGGTAGAGTATGGTGCTTTGTGAGTCCTGGTAATGCTGTCAGTATATGCCGGGTTTGCTATGGGTTCTAAATGGGCAGCGTTTGTAGTAGTTCCTAATGTGCCTGGCGGTTGGCACTGGATTATAGTAATGTAGACATCTTTTAGTCTTTCTTCATCCATACACTCATTAAGAGACGTTTACTAAAAGTTAGTGTATGGTAACACTATGCAAATATTTATGTAAATAAGGTCACTTATGCAAATGAGGCCCCACACCGAGTCTCCGCACCCCCCTTGGTCCGCCCCTGGTTTGTATCCAGGTATCACAGTGTCCCACTGGTTATCCTCCTTCTACCATATCTCTGAGATTGCAATCATATCTAACCTCTCATTTAGTGCTATATATTCTAACTCTCCCATCTTATTGTTTAGACTTCTAGCATTTGCATACAAGCATTTTAGAGACTGTATTTTATTAATATTAATCTGGCTATTGGTAGGCATGGGTAATTTGGAATCTTTACGCTCTGTCTGCACCATACTCAAGGGCATTTGGGCTACTTTACTCTTTTTTGGAACCTCACTGCTTTTGGTAGTATCCTTCAAGGATACCTTCTTCCGACCCATCCGCTCTTGGGCGACTGTCGGCTTTCCCCTATTTTCTAGTTTAAAAGCTTCTGTATCTCCTTTTTGAAGGTTAATGCCAGCAGTCTGGTTCCATCCTGGTTAAAGTGAATCCCATCCCTTTGGAAGAGCCCCTCCTTTCCCCAGAATGTTCCCCAGTTCCTAGCAAATCCAAAACCCTCATCCTTGCACCATTGTCTCATCCACGCATTGAGACTCTGGAGCTCTGCCTGCCTTTTGGGTCCTGCACATGGAATAGGAAGCATTTCGGAGAACGCTACCCTGGAAGTTCTGGATTTCAACTTCCTACTTAAAAGCTTAAATTTAGCCTCCAGAACGTCCCTACCACATTTTCCTATGTCATTGGTACCGACATGTACCACGACAGCAGACTCCTCCCCAGCACTATCTAAGATCCTATCTAGGCGATGCATGAGGTCTGCTACCTTTGCACCAGGCAGGCATGTTACCAGGCGATCCTCATGTCCACCTGCCACCCAGCTATCTACATGCCTAATGATTGAATCACCAACTATAACAGCTGTCCTAACCCTCCCCTCATGGGCACATAGCCCTGGAGAAACGTCCTCGGTGTGAGAGGGTTTTATATCACCTGGAGGACAGGTCCTAGTTACAGGATCACGTCCTGCCACACCAGGGTGATGCTCTCCTGTCACGTGACCTCTCTCCTCCATGGCAACAGGGATGCTGCCAGACTGGAGGTGGGACTTAAGGACTATATCCCTGTAGGTCTCATCCATGTCTTTCTTATGTCTTCCAGGTCTGCTACTCTAGCCTCTAGAGAACGGACTTGTTCCCTGAGAGCAAAGAGCTCCTTGCACTTAGTGCATACGTAAGACCTCTCACCAACTGGGAGAAAATCATACATGTGACACTCAATGCAAAAGACTGGAAAGCCCCCATCCCGCTGCTGGACTGCTGTCTGCATCTTAGTTTAAAGCTTGTATTTAGGTCTTTAAATTCTGTATTTACTAAGGGTTGGTGTAGATCTTATACTAATAAAAGTGTATCTAATACCTCTAATATACCTTGTTCACCTGAAGCTTAATTAATCTCAGGTCCTCAATGTATGACTGATTTGGATAAAGAGCTGCACCTGAGGGCAGCCCTTTCCTCTAAGACATGTAAGTACCTGTAAAGCTACAATTACCCCAGGGGCGGGTGGGTGTTGAGGAGGGAGAGAGGGAAATAAGACCTATTAAAAGAGGGCTGTTACAAGGTACCCTGTCCTATACCCTCAGCAGGGGGGGCGGGGAGGGGGTTAGTCCCTCAGGTAGGCTAGAGCAGGAAAAAAAGTTTAAAACACAGCAAGTTCTGGGGACAGAGGAGGGAGAGATATTTAATTTAAATTAACAGTTAACCTGGCTACCACACAAAGGCTAGTTAGTTGAGAGAGGCAAGGTAAGTTATACAGCTGAGAAAGCTGAAGTGCAAAACTAAAGGGAACAGGGAGGTGAAGTAGCACACCAATAAGACAACAATAAATAATTAAATAGACAGCTAGAACTCACAGCAAAGTCGTCACAGGAGTTAAATATCCACCTCCCTAGCAGAGCACTGTGAGGGCACTGCTGTTCCCAGAGCAGAGAGAGGCAAATCCCTGATCTAACAATTGCCCACTAAACGGCTGAAGTTGGAGGCTGCCACAGACAATATTGAAGAAGCATAGAAGAAAAATTTGGCAGAATAACAGGAACTTACATCTGGTACTCATCCCCGGAGAGCCCAAGCAGTAACATTGCTGGGCTCAATGCTACTTTCCTACTGCCATGGCCTGCAGTCGCATACCTAGTGAATACAAACATAAGAAATGCCATACTGAGTCAGACCAAAGGTTCATTGAGCCGAGTATCCTGTTTCCAACAGTGGCCAGTCCAGGTCACAAGTTCTTGTCAGGTTCCCAAAAGGCAAATAGATTCCATGCTGCTTATCCCAGGGGTAAGCAGTGGATTTCCGCAGTCCAATTTAATAATGGTTTATAGATTTTGACTACAGGCACATGCACATTTGTACCCTGTGTACTTACTGTATAGGTTTTTTTCCCTATAGAGAACTATCTTTAACCTCTGAACCTCACATTTGTCCAGTTTGCCAACTTTTTATTTCAAGACAGTATTAGACTTAGCAAGAGAATTTACCATGTTCTCAACTGTTTTCATTTACCATGTTCTCAACTTTTTCCATTTACTCTGAATCATGCTCTTAGGATCAAGAGCATCACCTACTAAATCCCTGTATAGTCTTCCAAACAGAAACAAATGTGATATTTTGACCATTTAACTCTCATAGCAAAGCCTCAAGGGCACAGAAGCCTTAGAAGATGCAAAAAAAGAAAATAGAAAGAGACAGAAGCGTGAAGGAGAGATAAAGGGACTAAGAGATGAAGAAAATTAAAGGAATTAGAAAGATGAAGAAGAAGCAAGGGGAAGACTAAGTGATCATGACAGTAATGATAATGAACATAGCTTTTCAATACTGATTTTGAGGGACTAAATATTAGATGGTTGCAGTGACAGTGTGGTAGTGGGGCTGGAAATAATAAATATATTTATGCCAATGTTAACCGTGATGATACTGGTTATAGTTCCAATGGAGAGGGAATGTGTGATGGTTATGATGGATGTCAAGGTCAACATTGATTTTGATGAAGATGACAATGGTGTGGTTGGGGTGATAGTTTTGAATGTGGAAATGGTAATGCTGATAAAATTGATGTTGATACTGATACTGGAAATAACGTTGATATCAGTTATGCTAGTGGGAGGTTAAGAAGAAATTAGACCTTACCTGCTAATTGTCTTTCCTTGAGATCTCTCCGGGCCAGTCCAGGCACATGAGGGTTGTCAACCTTCTCCAGCAGCTGAGGACTGAATTCTGAAGTTTTACTGGCATGCTATCTGGCTCCCCCTGCTGGCAGGACCTCAGTCTATTCGTAACCAAGCAGACCCCGAGGAGAAAGAAGAAAACAACATCCCCCCTGAAGAACGAAACTATCTGAACAACCTCAAACCATGGAACAAAGAATTAGGAACCTACCAACCAGCCCACAGCTCTACCCGTCCATTCTGCTTATAGCTTTTTTTTTTTTTTAACTGCAGCGACCATGGGAAGCCGATGAAGCCCCATAGACCATGTGGACCAAAAAAAACTCCATGAGCAGAAATCGACCAGAGCCCTTCGGCCTCTCCTGCTCAACAACCCTATGCACTGACGCTTTGTAAGCCACCGGATGCAGGGACCTCATTGAAAGCCGAGCCCAACCGCGGACCCCCGGAAACAAAACAAACTTGGGTGGGTCCTGGACTGGCCCGGAGAGATCTCAAGGAAAGACAATTAGCAGGTAAGGTCTAATTTCTTCTTCCTTTTCGTCTCTCCGGGCCAGTCCAGGCACATAAGGGCAGTACCAAAGCAGTACCTAACCTTGGGAGGGACTCGCCAGGCCCGCTATGATGGCCACCACTCCAACCTTCGCATCCGCTCGTGCCTGCACATCCAATCCGTAATGTTTTGTGAAAGTGTGAAGAGAAGACCAAGTAGCCGCCCGGCAAATATCTGCCAGCGGAATTAAGGTAAACTTGGCCCAGGACATCGCCTGGCTGCGAGTAGAATGAGCACGGAGCCCCTCCGGAGGCATCTTTCCGCTTGCGTAATACGCCGCTACTATGGCATGCTTTACCCATCTAGCAATAGACGCTTTGGAGGCAGCTTCCCCCTTCCGCGGCCCACCAAACAGCACAAACAACCTGTCTGTTTTCCGAAAAGGCTTCGTCCTTTTAAGATATCGTCTAAGCACTCTACCCAAATCTAACTTCTCCAGAATCCTATCAATGGGAAGTTCCCCTTGTGTCCGAAAAGTTGGAAGCGAGATAGCCTGATTCACATGAAACTTCGATACCACCTTAGGGAGAAAAGAGGGCACCGTCTGCAACGTCACCTTCTCTTCCGAAAATTGAAGATATGGCTCTCTACACGAAAGCGCCTGGAGGTCTGAAATTCTCCTAGCGGAACACAATGCTACCAAGAAAGTGACTTTCCACGAAAGCTCCTTGAGTGATACTCTCCTAGCTGCTCAAATGGAGGCTTAGCCAAAGCCTCGAGTACTAGATTCAGATCCCAGGCTGGGACTACAGCCCGCACTGGTGGACGAATGTTTCATACGGCCCGCAAGAACAGGAGAACGTCCGGATGAATAGACAGCTTAATTCCCTTGATGTTACCCCGAAAGCACGATAGAGCCGCCAAATGAACCTTGATGGTGCTGAGGGCTAAGCCCTTATCCAGCCCGTCCTGCAAAAACGATAAAACCTCTGGAACCAAAGTGTTGCCCGGACGTAGACCCCGGTGCTCACACCAACGCTAAAAGAGATGCCAGATGCGAATATACGCTAGGGAAGAAGACCGTCTCCTGGCGCGTAACAGCGTAGCTACCACCGAAGCTGAATAATCTCTACGCTCTAACCTTTGCCGCTCAAGAGCCAAGCTGTAAGCGAGAAGCGATCCACGTCCGGCATGAGTAGAGGGCCCTGATGTAACAGGTTCGCTCGAGCCGGTAGTTTCCAAGGATTGTCTATCGAGAGACGCACTAAATCTGCATACCAAGCCCTCCTGGGCCAGTCCAGGACCACAAGAATGACTCGTCTGTTGTGATGCTCTATCCATCGAACGACTCTCCCTATCATTGGCCATGGAGGGAAGACATATAGTAGTCCCTTGGCCGGCCACAGCTGTGACAGGCCATCGAGCCCTTCCGACATGCGTTCCCTGCGCCTGCTGAAAAAACGATTTGCTTTGGCATTGTTGAAGGTGGCCGTCAGATCCATCACTGGCTGACCACACCTGCGGGTCAGGTCGTGGAACACCGCCGCGTTCAACTCCCATTCTCCTGGATCGACGACATGGCGGCTGAGATAATCGGCCTGAATATTGTCTCTTCCTGCCACATATGCCGCTGAGAGGGCTACGAGATGAACCTCCGCTCAGTGCATCAATTGCTGACTCTCTTCCAACAAGAGAGCACTCCTCGTACACCCTTGCCGATTTATAAAGGAGACTGTCACCGCATTGTCCGAGAACACTCGGACTGCTTTGCCGCACACGAGATGCAAAAACTCGGCCAGAGCCAAGCGGACCGCTCTGAGCGCCAAGAAATTGATGGAACAATCCTGCACTTCTGGCAGCCAACAGCCCTGGGCTATGGACCCCTGACAATGCGCCCCCCAGCCCAGGAGACTGGCATCCATAGTAAGGAGCACCCACTCCGGTTGCAGCAAAGGAACTCCCACCCGCAGATGAGCGGGATCCAACCACCACTGCAGACTGTCGCTGACATCCTGTGGAGTGGGCAATTTCCGATCTAGAGGATGCTCCTGAGGCGACCATCTGGACAGCAACGCCTGTTGCAACGGACGCATATGTGCCCTTGCCCAGGGCACCAGATCCAAGGCTGCTGCCATGGAACCCAGGAGCTGCAAATACTGCCAGGCTGGCGGAGCTTTTAGACGCAAAAATGCTGCCACTTGAGTCAAAATCTTTTGCACCTGGCACTCCGGAAGAAAAAACGCGCCTATCGCCGTGTCGAACACCGCCCCCAAATAAAGGAGCCGCTGAACCGGCTGCAGCTGACTCTTGGCCTGGTTTATAACCCAGCCAAGCCTTTCTGGTAGAGATACCACTCGCGCCATTGCACTCCGCGAATCCGACAGGGAAGGATCATGAATCAGCCAGTCGTCGAGGTAGGGGTGCACCAGGATCCCTTCGAGTCTCAACTCCGCCGCCACCACTACCATCACCTTTGTGAAGGTCCGCGGCGCCGTCGCCAAGCCAAATAGCAAGGCTTGGAACTGAAAATGACCCATGGGTACCGCAAAGCGTAGGAACATCTGATGCTCTGGCCTGATTGGAATGTGAAGATACCTCCATAGATCTTATGGAGGCCTAAGCACCTCCGACGGCCGTACTGACTGTATCACCGAGCGAAGTGTCTCCATGCGGAAGTGCGGAACTCTCAAACAGCGATTCACGTTTTTGAGATCCAAAATTGGCCAAAAAGATCCTTCCTTTTTGGGTACCACGAAGTAAATCGAGTACCGACCGGACCCTAACTGGTCGTGCGGTACCAGCACCACCGCGTGAAGACGCAACAACCGCTGAAGAGTTTCCGCTACCGCCTTTTCCTTTTCCGACGAGCCACATGGAGACACCACGAAAGCATCCGCCAACGGACGAGCAAACTCGAGAGCGTAGCCGTCCCGAATAATTTCCAATACCCATTGGTCTATCGTTATGGTGGTCCAGACAGAAAGGAAACCTTGTAGGCGTCCCCCCACTAGGGGTTCTGCCTGGACCAACCGTCCTTCATTGTGGTTTTTCACCAGAGACTTGCTGGGCTCCGAAATAACCTCTGCCAAACCCGCGCACCCCTCGAAAGGACTGACTCCAGGTTCCCGAGCGTCCTCTCTGATAAGGGGCAAACCGGGATCCTCTGAACCTACGGAATTCACGAGAAGGACCTCTGGCCAAACTGTTGGGTTTCAGATTCTTGGGCCGCCTTTAGAGTCCCCAAGATCCTTCACAATCTTCTCTAAGGCAGCCCCAAAAAGCAGCGTACCCTTGTACGGAAGCTTACTGAGTTGGGCCTTGGAGGACACGTCCGCCGCCCAATTCCTTAACCATAGAAATCTCCGGGCCGCAATTATCGTAGCCATGGACTTTGCTGAAATTCTTACCAGATCATAGAAAGTGTCTGCTAAGTAAGCTGCTGCGGACTCTAGCTTTGCTCCTTCGTCCTCCTCACCGCGGGGGCGAATGCCGCTTTGGATCCAATTAATGGAGGCTCTGGAGACATAAGCCCCACAGATAGCCGCCCTTAGCGACAGCGCACAAGTCTCAAAAGTTTGCTTCAGGAGAGATTCCAATTTCCTATCCTGCAAATCCTTTAGGGCTGCACTGCCCTCCACCGGAATAGTGGTTTTCTTAGTGACCGCCGAGACTAAGGCGTCTACTTTAGGTAGTTTGAGCAAATCCTGCTCCTCCTGTGGCAACGGATACATGCGGCCTATAGCCCGCGCGCCCCGTAGGGTAGCCTCTGGACATTCCCATTCCGACTCCACCATCTGTTTCATGACTCTATGCACCAGAAAACACTTCTGATCTGTTTTAAAACCTTGGAGCAGAGGATCCTCCAAAGGCTCGTCCTGCGTCTCTGGTAGAGTAATATTCAAGGCTGCCAAAGTCTGAGCAATCCTCTTTCCTAAACACCTGAAACAGATTAGGGTCCTCATTGGCTCCCAACTCAGCCTCATCGAGATCCGTGGCCCAGTCCATACCTGACTCTGACAGGATTTCCCCTTCTTCCATTCCCTGGAGCCCCGAGATGTGTTGCCCGATGCCATCGGACCCCATTCCCGCTCCCAGGTCAGATTTGGAAGACTCTTCCCCTGGATCTAGGGGTGAGGGGTCCTGTCCTGACTTGTGCACAGGCAGGGGAGGAAGGCTTTTGTCTTGATCCTGCTGCCACTTCAAACAGTAAGCCTGATGCAAAGCCAAAATAAAGTCAGCTGAAAACCCTGACTGTAAGCCCCCCTGCGCCAAGGGCAACAAATGTGAAGGAGCTTCCTCCACTTGTACAGGCTTTTTCGACTTAGATTTTCGTTTCGCGGGTTTTTCCTGAGCAGCACTCAAAACCAGAGCTGTACCTGTCATGGCCGCCGTTCCCGCCATTTCTGAGGTATTCTGCAGAGCCCCTAACAAAACGCCCGATTCCTGCTTAGAGTCCATGCCGCAGACACTCACGCGGTCCCCAAATGACTGCCGGATGACACCCCCGACTCAACCTCGGGACCGCAAAAAACGCTAAGTTCCTCTGACCAGGCCGCGGAGCAGCCTCCGGCACGCCGTCTAACCCGTGCTCCACGTACCTGTCTCCGCGGCTGTATGCACTTCAAGTCACTCTCACCCGCTGCTAGCGGGAGGGTAAACTTTGCTCCGGAGGCGGCCCGATGGTCTCTGGGGCTCCCAGCACCTTTCACCACTACTCCCCGGGCGTCTGAGCTCTGGACTGAGGCAGGCTCTACCTCCCTTGCTCCGTGCATTACAAAGGCTGTCAGCTGCAAGAAAAACACTCTTTGCCCACAGTGCCGAGCCCTGCTAGGGTCCTACTAATAAAAACCGTGTTCCTCTGGCAATTACCAAGAAAACTTGAAAAGCCTACAAAAAAAGAAAAGAAAAGCAGCTTTCCAACAAAATTTTCCTTCGCTTTACCGGGAGCCAGCCAACTTCATGCCCTTCCAGCTGCTGAGGATTGAAAGACTGAGGTCCTGCCAGCAGGGGGAGCCAGATAGCATGCCAGTAAAACTTCAGAATTCATTCCTCAGCTGCTGGAGAAGGTTGACAACCCTCATGTGCCTGGACTGGCCCAGAGAGACGAAAAGGAATGGATACTATCATGGAAACTATGAAGATAGTGGTGATGAGAATGGTAGAATAGTAATAAAAACAGAATGAAAGAGATTAGAGCAGTAAACCTGACCATAATGTTCTCTTTTTTTTAGCAATCAGTTCTCATCCTGCCAAACGAACCCAGACCAGAGATGAACATCAGCACTGTGGCTAACGAATATAAAATATAATGGACCAGTATAGAGCAGAAACGTGTGCCAGTACCAATGGATAATGAAACCAGTCCATACAGACCTGAAACAAACCTTCCAGCTATGGCAAGACCAATGTATAACGAAACTGATTCATACAGACCTCATGTCAACCCTCCCTCTGTGGCACCACTGATACCCAAATACTGAGCCAAACAGCTTCCCCTGAGAGACGGGATGACTAGGGGGAGGGATGAGACAGAAAATCCAATACTTAAGTAGAATCTGTTTACTGCTACTAAATATTTCTATGTAAGAAAAGAATCAATAAAATTAGCACTTACTGATTTTTATCCACGGAAACTAAAGGCTTTCTAGTTGTTGTCTGCGCTCTGCTGCTACAAGATAACATGCAACCTTTATGCAAATGCCGTCATGATGCCATTATCATTTGTTCAGTTATATAAAGTCTTAGCTGGATCAAAACCTTTGAAAACTGACGAGGCTGCTAGACTGCTAAATGTAGCTGGCCAAAATCTATGCGGACAAGAAAGTTAGGCGGCTAATACGGCAAGTCCCTGAACTTGGCTGCAAGAGCCAGCTTAAATCTGACCTACCAACCTCCCTCCTGATAAAGAAGTGTCTCCAGAAGTCAGCGCTCCTCTCCCTCCCACATTTAGAAAAAGCAACAGGTGCCCTGAATCACAATCACTTTAAAATAATGTCACAGGTTCCTCCCCTCACCTCCCGATGCTCTCTCTCTTTGATCTGTGCACTAGTTTTGACAGAGTTGAACACCACCTACTCCCTAATACTCTGTCCTCGCTTAGCTTTCAGATGCTAGTCTGTCCTGGTTCTATCCTGCTTCTTCCACTGCTGAGAGGCTGATATGGCCTCTGGTGGATCCTCCTCCACTGCTATCCTGTTATTGTAGCAGCGAAGTGCATGCAATAAATAATACCAGGAGTCAGTTGCAGGGTTCAAGCCAATTTATTGTGCACAGGCCCAGACAGGAGCGTGTCCAAAAGAGACTGAGCAATGAAGTACAGGAGCAAATTCCTTATATACAATTTTTACAGTTTGATACAGGCAAACTTTCTATTGGCCCCAACCCCCCTTGCACCTGTCCAATCGGGGACCCTCTCTGGGCCTAGCTCCCTGTTCCCCCTTCTCAGGCTATTCTAACAAAGGCATAGTCTTAGGCATTGATACATTTCTACTTCAAGGCCATTTCTAGCTCAGGGAATGCAGGAACATGTCTATCATCAGCATAAAGGAATTATACAAACTCTTCAAAAGCAGTTTAAAGCAGTTAAAGGCAGATTCTCAAACTCTGGTTCTTTTCAGCACTAATCTCAGGTGGGGGTTGGGGTCTAGGCCTAGTTTACAGGCCATAGCCTACCACATTATCAGTCATGTTCCTCAGGACTTTCTTCTCTGTATTTGTTCACTTGGGGCTCTGATCTCCTATACTAATGTTCAGCATAGGGTTGCCAACTTTTTCACTGAGAAAAATCTGACACCTTTGGCTCGCCATGCTCCACCCATTCTCCTCCCCTAGGCCCACCCCTGCCCCACCCCCAGCCCCACCCACAAAAATTACCGAGGATACGTGTAGGCTAACTTCCTTGGTCAGATAATAATTAAACTGTGAACCCCAAAATCCAAACATGAAATGTACAACACTGGAGAAATAAAACTATAAAGTAATTTCCTCTTGCACTAAACAAAAACGCAAAGATGTTAGCAATACACACTTCCCAGACCAGACATATTCCAGTTAATAAATTCAAAATAAAAAGTATTTTTCTACCTTTTGTTTGGGCATTTTATTTTTCAGTTGCAATTGCTCCAGTCACGTTCTTCTGGTTTCTTCGTGTCTTCTGCGAGCTATCCATTTGTCCTTTCTTCTCTTTTAGATGTTTTCCATTCTCTCTCTATTTCTGCTTTAACATACTGATTGTTTCCCTTTTGCTCTTTCCCCCAATTCTTTCCTTATTCCTTTATCATCCATTTAAATTTCACCCTTCCATTCTCAAGCCCCTCTTACTCTCCCAATACCCGACCCATCATAGACTTTTCTTCCACACAAAATATTTTTTCCCCTCTCCATTCTCATTCCCCATCCATTCTAGTCCTCCCCCAAAATCAGTTCCCTTCTAGTTCTAGACCCATCCAGCATCCACTCCCTTCTAGTCCCATTCTCCCATGCCCCACATCAGCCCATTTCCAGTCCTATTCCAGCTCTTCATCAGCCCATTTCCAGTGCTAGCCCTCACATCACAGGCCATTTCCAGTCCTAGCCCCCCCCCCCCAATCACAGCCCATTTCCAGTCCTATTCCAGCTCTTCATCAGCCCATTTCCAGTGCTAGCCCTCACATCACAGGCATTTCCAGTCCTAGCCCCCCCCCAATCACAGCCCATCTCCAGTCCAAGTCCCCCATCACAGCCTATTTCCAGTCCTAGGCCCCCCACCATCACAGCCCATTTGCAGTCCTAGCCCCCCCCCCCCCACCATCACAGCCCATTTGCAGTCCTAGCCCCCCTAATCACAGCCTATTTCCAGTCCAAGTTCCCCCTCCCTCCACCATAGCCCATTTCCAGTCCAAGTTCCCCCCCCATAGCCCTTTTCCAGTCAAGACCCCCCCCATCACAACCCATTTCCAGTCCATGTCCCCCCCATAGTCCTTTTACAGTCCAGGTTCCCCCCCATCACAGCCCATTTCCAGTCCAAGTCCCCCCCCCCCCCATAGTCCTTTTCCGGTCCAGGTCCCCCCATCAACAACCCATTTCCAGTCCAAGTCCCCCCATCACAGCCTATTTCCAGTCCTAGGCCCCCCACCATCACAGCCCATTTGCAGTCCTAGCCCTCCCCCCCACCATCACAGCCCATTTGCAGTCCTAGCCCCCCTAATCACAGCCTATTTCCAGTCCAGGTTTCCCCTCCCTCCACCATAGCCCATTTCCAGTCCAAGTTCCCCCCCCCCCCCCATAGCCCTTTTCCATTCATGGCCCCCCCCCCCCATCACAACCCATTTCCAGTCCAAGTCCCCCCCCTATAGCCCTTTTCCAGTACAGGTCCCCCCCCCCCCCATCACAGCCCATTTGTAGTCCCCCCTCCCGTGCAGCTGCTGCTCCTGCTTCTTACTGAGCAGCAGCTGCAATAAAGTTAATTTAAAAGTAAGGAAACCTGTGAGAAACCCTCAGCTCCTATGAAACTCCTTCTGCAGGGTCCCTGGCTGAAAAGGAAGTGACATCAGAGGGGCGGGCACTGCAGAAGGAGTTTCATAGGAGCTGAGGGTTTCTCACAGGTTTCCTTACTTTTAAATTAACTTTATTGCAGCGACTGCAAGGGGGGGCCAGGACTGTGATCGCAATCGTGATCGCAAGCGCAAAGCCGGTTTTCTGCTCTGGCCGCTCCCGATCTCGCAGCCAGAGCAAAAAAACGGCTTTTCAATGGCCGGTTTCGGTTCTCTGCCGGCAGCCGGCCCGACCACAGGAAAACCGGCTGGTTGGCAACCCTAGTTCAGCACCATCTTCGTGCTAATGACTCCCAGATCTACAGTGCTACACCAGAAATTCCAATAGTATGCAGACTGAAATCTAAGTCAGCTTTTCTGGCATCGCCACCTGGATGTACCGTCACCACCTTAAGCTTGTATTGGTTGCTGGAAAATGTTGTGTTTTAAGATCTAAAAAGAGGGAAGGATGGTTAGATTAATTCTGTGTGTGTGATTTGAAATCTTCTGAAAGGAGAAAGATTGTGAGTTAGATTAATTCTATGTTTCTAGAGTGCTAACATATTTGCTGAGTGAAACTGAAGAAGAGAGTTTGCAAAGCATGCTGTCCTCTGTGAGAAGCTTAGATGGAGCAATTCATCAATGCTATTGGATTTCCACTCTCCCTCCCTATCTCTCACGCACATTCTTTAATTTATTCACCCTCACCTAATAAAGACGACAGCAGAAAAATGTTTCACAAGAGTTAATTAGGGATTTACATGATGTGGGTGCTTAATTGTCTCCTTTCTTGTGGGACAGGCTACAAAGAACAAGTGAAAGTCTGCCTACAGGACATACTGTAGAGGATGAGATTTCTTTGGCTTCTTCTGCAGGTGATACAATGGATAACGGAAAAGCCGCCAATACTGACACTGGAAAACATAAGAACTGTCATACTGGATCAGACCCAATGTCACCAAGCTCAGTGTCCTTTTTCCAACTGTAGCCAATCCAGATCTCAAGTACCTGGTGTAGCCAGTTCTATGCTACATTCACAGGGATAGACAATCATTTTCTCTTGAACTTTATGGACTTTTCTTCCAGGAATTTGTCCATACCTTTTTTAAACACAGCTGCACTACCTGCTTTTACCACATCTTCTAGCATTGGGCTCCAAAGATGAATTATATGTTGAGAGAAAAAATATTTTCTCATATCAGTTTTAAATCTACTACTTTGTAGCATCATGGTGTGTCCCCTAGTCCCTGTATTTTTTTTAACAATATAGACCTCTATCATATCTCCCCTCAGCTATCTCTTCTCCAAGCTGAAGATCCCTAACCTCTTTAGCCTTTCCTCATGGGAGAGTTGTTTTTCCCCCCTTAATCATTTTGGTTGCTCTTCTCTGTACCTTTTCTAATGCTGCTATTTCTTTTCATGGAGCAAGACACAGAACCCATTAAGATAGGAAGATAATGCTGATTATGAATACGGGTATCCAGGTTAAAAATGCAGGGCCCGAAATTCAGTGCTAGGAGCCAGTCCTGAACTTTAAACCTGGATATTCCATGCTGGGGCCATATCCGGACTCCGGCATTGTATCCGGGTTGCCCAGATTGCCATGAAGCTAACCAGGCAGCAATATTCAGCCGCTGCTCGGTTAGAGGCCCATTCCTTCCTGGGATGTCTATCCCGTCCGGACATCAAAAATCTGGATGGGACGGACCTGCACCTGATTCTGATCCCATGGGGAATAGACGTCCCCGTGGGATCAGAATCAGGAGCAACCGGCCTGGATGGGCAGGGTGCCCTGATTCTGGACCCCTGTATGTCCAGGCCACTCCCCACACAACCTGCCTGGAATTCCTGCATGGAGCCTGGTGCCGTGGCGCCCAATACCATGGCACTGGGATGCCATGCAGGAATCCCAAATGCCAGCACTCAGCTTCCCTGCCTATTTACCCACCATCAACCCCTGATCAGGCCTGCCATGCCCAGGATCAGGTGGTAGGGAACCCCTGCTACCCCATCCCTGCCGTTAGCAGTCCATGGATGGCGATCCCCTACCCCCGAGGGGACTTATTCCACCTCCGAGGTGGAATAAGTCCCCCATCTAGGTCGGCGGATCTGGACGGACAGAGCCACGACTGGAATCAGTCCTGTAGTCTGGATCAGGACCCCGCCTCTGGCCCGCTCCCATCCAGAGCTCCCCGCACAGAACCCATGTTTGTGCGGTGAGCTGCGAATGGGGTATTCGGGACCGGACGTTTAGCAGGGATGGACGTCTAAACAGGACATCCATCCATGCTAAACGCGAGTCAAGATGACCCCCTTAGCTTCTGTGGTGAAAGTTACACCAGGGTTTCCTGTGCAGTGGCATCTACGGATATTCAGTGGCCCTAACCGGCTTAGAGCCACTGAATATGCCACTGAGCAGACCACCATGTAAATGCCTTTGAATACCCCCCCCCCCCACACATATCTTAATTTGTGGGAACCCTAACTACTAGACTCCAAAGAGCAATGATTAACACTATTGCCATCTCAAGCAAACATCGGGCCAATGCAGAAGACTAGTGCAGTCTTTAAGCACCAAAAATGGCACATTTAAACACACTTCGTCATGCTGTGAGGGCTTGTGTGCATCAGTGATGGTGAGGGCTAAGTTATCAGTAGTTTAACTACCGGCAGGGTCTCCCAAGATGGACAGGTCTAAGCTGAGGTGCCAGACCCAAGACAAACTACCCACCTGTGCAGCAGCAGAATGGGACAATATTGGCGGCGGAAAATCACATTTCTGTGACAATGGCAACAACACTAAACTTAAACCGTGTGGAAGAAAAGCCTGGCAATCTACTTCTGTATCTTGCCATGAAAACCCAATGGATACTCACAACAAAAAAAATTGGACTAGAGTGCTGGAAAATGAGACCCCCAGTTCGGAAGTCACTCAACTAGCTACTGGGGAGGAACTGAAGACTTTTCAGAGTAAAGTCAGCATTTATGATAGAAACATAGAAACATGATGACACAAAAAGACCACATGGCCTATCTAGTCTGTCCTTCCATATCAACCACTACAACAGTCCCCTTTTTTCTTTTAGAGACCCTCTGTGTTTGTCCCATGCTTCTTTGAATTCAGATACTGTCCTCATCTCTACCACCTCCACTGGGAGACTATTCCACAGATTCACCACTGGTTTTGGTGCGACCATCGTCTGAGCAGAGCCCGCTGCAACGGCCTCATGTGAGCCCTCGCCCACGGCACCACCTCCAACGTTGCTGCCATTGTCCTCAGCAACTGTAGATAATGCCATGCCGTAGGCCGCCGTCTGCCGAGAAACCGCCAGACTAAGGCTCGCAGCTCGATCGCCCGTTGACGTGGCAGAAAAATCCGACCCGCCTCCGTATCGAAATGGGCCCCCAGATATTCTAGATGCTGCGACGGAGTCAACTGGCTCTTGGACACATTGACTACCCAACCAAGATTCTGCAGAAAGTCCACTACTCTCCAAATCCTTAACTATCTTTTCCAAGTCTTCTCCAAATAGCAGGCGCCCTCTGAAAGGAAGCTTACTGAGCCTGGCTTTAGACGACCCAGCCGCCGCCCAATTGCGCAGCCAGAGGTACCGACGGGCCGCTATCACCGACGCCATGCTCTTAGATGGGCCCCGAATGAGGTCGTAATGTATATCAGCCAGATAAGCGGACCCATACTCCAATCTAGCTGATTCCCCAACGGAATTTTCTCCACGTTCTCCTTGAATGCTCGTGCCACCCATGCCCCACAAATCGCCGCGTGTATGGAAAGCAACACTTGCTTTAACAAAGTATCCAACTTCCGGATCTTTCCTCTAAGGTGTACATATTAAGATCTTTAAGTCTGCCCTCATATGCTTTATACGGAAGACCACTAACCATTTTAGTAGCCACCCTCTGTACTGACTCCAGCCTGTTTATATCCTTTTGAAGGTGCTTTCTCCAGAATTGCACACAATACTCCAAATGAGGTCGCATCAAACACTTATACAGACGCACTATCACTTCCTTTCTTCTGCTGGCCAATTTCTCTCCCTATGCACCCAAGCATCCTTTTAGCTTTTGCTGTCGCTTTTTCTACCTGTTTAGCTACTTTAAGATCAGACACAATTACGCCTAGGTCCTGCTCTTCTTTAGTGGACAAAAGTACTTCACCCCCTATACTACTCGTATATTGCTCCCTTGGATTGCTGCAGCCCAACTAGAGTGGAGTGGAGGAGTGGCCTAGTGGTTGGGGGCAAGGTACTTCAGGCCAAAAGGTTGGGGGTTCAAATCTCACTAGAGGACAGCAATCTTGGGCCAGAAGGACTGGGGTTTCTAGTCCCACAGGTGTTCTTTGTGGTCTTGGGCAAGCCACTTAACTCTCAATTGCCCATGTTTCTTGTAAGTATTAGTGTATGTGTCTCATATCCCCTTGTGTTAAATGTATCCCCCAATTGTGTTGTGACCACTTTGATTGAAGGATAAGGTGGTATACAAAACTGTCTAAATAAATAAATGCATGACCTTGCATTTTTTAACATTAGATCTCAGCTGCCAAATTCTAGACCATTATTCAAACTTAGCTAGATCCCTCCTCATGCTATCTATACCTTCCTGGGTGTCTACTCTATTGCAGATTTTGGTATCAGCCTCAAAAGAGGCAAACCTTACCTGACAGCCCTTCCGCTATATCACTAACAAAGATGTTAAAAAGAATTGGACCAAGGACAGATCCCTAGGACACACCACTGGTAACTTCCTTCTCCTCAGAGTGAGCTCCATTTACCTGTACCCTTTGTTGCCTCCCACTCAACCACTTTTTAACCTAAGCAGTAATTTTGGGGTCCATCCCTAGGGTGCTCAGTTTGTTTATACGTTGCCTGTGAGGAACGGTGTCAAAGACTTTACTGAAATCTAAATACACCACATCTAGGGCTCTCCCTCGATCCAAATCCCTGGTCACCCAGTCAAAGAAATCAATCAGATTTGTTTGACAAGACCTGCCTGGACTCCAGAAACCTCACTATTTTCTCTTTCAGCAGTGTTTCCAATAATTTACTCACCACCAAAGTTAAACTAACCGGCCTATAGTTTTCAACCACATCCTTGCTTCCACTTTTGTATAAAGGCACCACATGAGCCTCTCTCCTGTCCTTTGGCACCACTCCTGACTCCAACGAGGCATTGAAAAGGTCAGTCAGTAGAGCTGCTAGAACGTCCCCAAGTTCCCTCAGTATTCTAGGATGTATCCCATCTGATCCCATCGCTTTGTCTAATATAAGCTTAGCTAGTTTCTCACGAACACATTCTTCTGAAAATTGTTCAAGATGTCCCTTACTTCTATTCCTCTTTGTGGGTGTTTTCTGAGGTCCTGCTCCTAGTTCTTCATCTGTGAACACAGAACAGAAATATTTGCTAAGCAATTCCGCTTTATCCTCATCAGCTTCTAGATATTCCTCCCCTTCACCCTTGACAATTCCACTTTTGCCCTTCCTATTCTCACTAACATATCTGAAAAATGTCTTATCCCTCCATTTTATTGCGTTTGCTATTTCCTCCTCTTTTTGAATCTTTGCTTTCCTGACTACTTTGCTAGCTTCTCTAAGTTTTTCCAAATATAGATGCCTGTCTTCCTCTCTCTGTGATCTCTTGTGTTTCATGAAGGCCTCCCTCTTTTTCTTCACATTTTCAGTTGCTACTTTCAAAAACAATAGTGGTCTCCTTTTCCTTTTACCTTTATTTACCATGTTAACAAAAAGGTTGGTTGCCCTTAAAATATCTCTTTCAGTTTTGTCAACTCTTTTTCTACATCCCCAGTTGTTCCCATCCCACTAATGACTCCCCGAGGTATTGGCCCATCTTGGCAAAGTTAGTTTTCCTAAAGTCTAAGACCCTCCCTTTTGAATGGATTTTAACAGCCCTGAATGACACCATTTGGTGATCACTGATGTGAGATGATCTCCCACTATAATATGAGGAAGCACTTTCACCATTGGTAAGTGAAAGAAAGCTTTAGTGTACCGGGTTGAATAAACAGTCAGGCATAAGCCCTAAGAAAGAGTTAATATCATTTGTAGCTCTCTCTCTGTAATACCATTCCTTGAAAAACTCTGTAGAAGAAATTGGGTAAAAGGTTGAGATAACATAAACATTAGCCTATGTTATTAGAAAGATAAGTAAAAGGCAAGTTGTTTACCTAGCTCTCAGTCTCGCTGTCTCTGGTCAGAGATATTAAATTGTCAGTGTTAGGATTAATTATAATTAAGGCCTACATAGTCATGTCTGAGAATATATGTATGTCTTTTCATGATTGTTCATGATGTGCATGCCTATAGAAAAGTATATTATGAATATACGTAACACTAGACATAAAATAGAATATGTATATTATGAATATACGTGATGTGAGACGTAGAATAATAAAGTGAAATTATGCTGTGTAATGGAATCTTTACCTATAAATAAAGAGGCCTAAAGCTTTGATTTCAGAGTAAACATAGGCAACTGCCTAGCTTGCTCTCCCAAAGCGCTTTGGTCCTGTGTTTATAATACAAGTGTGTTGTGTATTATTTACTGCTTTACCAATTAACCTTCTCATTGTTATTGTGTGCGGATTTCTATGACCCAAGAGCCCTGCCTCGTTGTGGGTGAGGGGAGGTGCAGAGTACATCCTTCAGTAAGCACCAAGTCCAGTATAGCCCCTTCACTTGTGGGTTCTGTTACTAGTTGCCTGAATAGTTCTCCCTGTAGAGAGTCCAGGATCTCCTTACTTCTACATGATACTGCAGCAGGAATGTGCCAATCAACTTCTTATATTTAAATCCCCTATCAGTAGCACTTCCCCTTTCCTGGCAATGCTGCGTATGTCTTCAATCAACTCTCTGTCCACCTCTTCCTCCTTTGAGGGAAGTCTGTATATCAGACCAATACAAATAGATTTCTCTTTTTCTCTTTCTAGTTTAACCCACAGTGCCTCCTCTCTCCCTTTTAAGCTCTGTAGTTCCAAAGCTTTAATATTATTTTTTATATATAGTGACACTCCTTCTCCCCTTCATCCTACCCTGTCCTTTCTGAATAAAATATAGCCTGGTATAGGTACATCCCAGTCATGATTTTCTGTGAACCATGTTTCATGTTTCTTGAAGAACTACAAAAGGGGACTGCTATTTCTGGAGAGAGACCTGCAATTGTAAGTATTTACTTCTGGGAATTTTTCTAAATCTTGGGAAAAAAAAGAATTCTTTAGATTAAAACTGATTAATCTGTGAACCCAGTGTATTTGTTAAATCAGTCAGGGCCTAGTTGCAGCAAACAGTTTTCAGTTTAAATTTAAAACATAGCAGAGAGCTTTCTGGTTAAATTTGGAACCCAGCAAAGAACGTCCAGTTTAAATTTAATACTCAGTCAGGCTCTAGTAGCAGCAAGGTCCTTTCAGTTTAAATTTAAAACCACAGAAGAGAGCTGTCTGGTTAAATTTAGAACCCAGCAGAGAGCTTCCATTTTAAATATAATAGTCAGGTCCTTAGTCAAAGAGCGAGCAGAGTCTGCACCAGATCAACCAGAACGCCAGGTAAAAATAAAATGTGTTCATGGCACGGCTACATTGTATCCTGTTTATAACCTAACTGTAAGAGGTTTGGGAACAACTAAAAAAATGTTGGTAGCTGTGGTACCTAGGCTACCACAAGACTTAGTCTTAGGCCGAGACTGGCCTTACTTTGGAAAAGCGTTAAAAGAAGGATTACGTCCTCATGAAGTTTTTGTCTCCACGCATTCCCAGGCAGAAACTTCAGAGAAGCCTTCTTGTTCCCATGACACAGACTTGGGGAACCTCCCTTCACATGATGACTTAATAGGGGAGCCCTCAACGAAAGTACAGTACAGGGAAGCCATAGACCCACGGACCCAAGAAGTGCGGAACCAACAAGTAGTTCCAAATACCTTCAAGTCTGTAGGGCTGAGGTCGGCTAATGATCTCCCAAGAGGCCATCATAAGACCGTACATAAGGAGGCTGGTTCTAAAAGCTATAGCAGCACTTTTTACTCTGGAAGAGGTAAAATGCTGCCCAGAAAAGAGATACTTCCTAAGGAAACTGGAGGAAAAGTGATTGGAGAAGCTCTCAAGAAGCTTGAAGCTGATGACTTTCCATCTCTTGATCCAGAATATAAAGGAAGGCTGAACCGCAACCAATCCCTGAAGGAAGATATAGAGGAATATCCTCGGAATCCTAGGTCTAGATCTACAAGAATCTGGCGCACTAGGGGATGGATCAGAGAAGATTTATCACTGTCCAGACCCCATGCAGTGAATACTCCTCATTCACTACCAGTAAGAATTCGGACCAGGCCAAGTTTGTATAAAAGGCCGGTGTCTAAAACCCTTATATCACCTATGAAGTATAATGGGTTGAACTCTTCCTATCATGTTGGAAAACTTAGTCAGCTTGGTTTAACAAAGCTGACAAGAAGTCATACCAATGAGAAGAATGAATTCTTGGACGCAACGAAACAAGTTGAAGTGGAAGCTTGACATGAACAGGTGTTGGATAGACCACGATTCTTAGAAAGGTTAAGAGGAAGCCGTCTAAAACAGTCTTCCAACCCACCTGACTTGTGTACGTCAGTCAGGAAAGGATCTCAATACAAGATATGGCACCCACGTTGCCATAACAAGGAGATTAGAGACAAAGAGCAGCCTTGTAAGGCAGTTGAAGAAGCTACAATTACAAGCTGTAGTGAGAGTGAATACTCAGCTTGTAATATTTTAACTCGGGGGATATGTCATGAGGCTGGAGCTAGAGAAGAAACAGCATTGAAAAAAACTCCTGATTTTCATGGAACTCAGAAAAGGCAGAGAGCGCAGTTCCAGCGCAGCTCAGCCAGAGGGCGCATGAACAATTACACAGTACCTGAAGCAACGTGCTCAAGCACTGAGCACATTAATGATAAGTGCTTTCACCTGTCCTCAAACTCACAACGTGCAAACCAGAAATCCCTTTTATAAGGGAAACCGGATGATCAGAGACAGAGTAACAGGGAGAGGAGTAACAGGGAGAAAGACAACAGAGGAGGTAACCGAAAGGGTAACCGGAGAAGAACGGACACAGACGGAGGCAAGACCCAGTCCTGGGGAAGTGCCAAGGGCAAGGTCAGAAGGTCCGGCAGCACAAGCACTGAGAGAGACCTGGAACAGGAAAGCTTCCAGCTGCAGCCAACTCAAGGAGACAGAATCCAAAAGAGGTATACTCCAAGGAATACAGTCCAGAGAAGCAGCTTGCCTGATGAAAGAAGTTCTCCTAGCCCAAGTTAAGTCTCCTATGCTAAACCATAAAGGCACAAGGAAAGGAGATTCCTTTTGCATTGATCCTCTTACCCAGAAACACAGAGAGTGGAAATCCATGTCTGGTTTTCCTAGCAACTCTGATTGTAGAGCAGTGCACAAGATAGCTTGTCAGCATGAAAAGCTACGTCGTAAGCTGAATCCTGGGTGTGGCACTAAACAGAAGCTAAGGTATGAAAAGCCTTTCATTCTAAAGGAAACTTTAAGTGAAGAAAACCTTATGCAAGTAGATAAACCTCTGTATATTAGAAGAAGTAAAACTAACTATTTAAAACCACTTCCTAAAAGTGTGTTAAGGAAGTTGTATGAGAAAACAAAGAACCTCTGTGAGGAGTTAACAGACACTGAAGACATTCATAGTATTGAAGAGGGTAGTGATCCAGAATCAATGGACTTTGATTATGAATCCAGTGTTCCCATGTCTCAGAGTGAACCAATGGAATGTAGTTTGCTTGCCATGCTAATTGCATAGAGAAGAGCTCAGTCTGCATATGGTGAAGCTGATAACCATTTTGTTTCCTGATATTGTTTGCTATTGTTTTGAAAGAAGCCTTAACCCAGATAAACAGTTAATTGTGAAGCCTACAACCTTTAACTGTTTATGCAATGGTGGAACCTTTTTGTTAGAGGAAAGCATTACCTCCATTTTCTGTTGGTGTCTTATTGAACCTAAAGCGTTGACCAGGGAAATAAAGCCTTATTTACCCTACACTTGGCGTAGATTACTCTTTATAAGAAGTTCTATACTACAAGGACTACAATACTTTTGGTCCTTCAGCTCAACCACTCCTTAATTTAAATTAAATGTCACCGGACGCCCTTATTTTACTACGCCAGTAGGGGCACCTGGCGACAATACATTAAGGACCTGAGATTAATTAAACTTCAGGTGAACAAAGTACACATTAAACGTATTAGGTATAGTTTTATTAGTATAAGTATCCCAGCAACCCTTAGTAAGTAAAGAGCTTAAATATCTAAACACAACCTTAAAATGAAGATGCAGGCTGCAGTCCAACAGTGAAATGGGGGCTTTCCAGTCTTTTGCATTCAGTGTCACATGTATGATTCTCTCCCAGTTGGTGAGGGGTCTTACGTGTGCAATAGATGCAAGGAGCTCTTTGCTCTCAGGGAACGACTTTGATCTCTGGAGGCTAGAGTAGCAGACTTGGAGGAGCTAAGGAAGACAGAGAGGCATATAGATGAGACCTACAGGGACGTAGTGCTGAAGTCCAACCTCCAGTCTGGCAGTCTCTCTATTGCCACAGAGGTCGCGTGAAAGGAGAGTATCACCTTGGTGTGGCAGGAAGTGATCCAGCTGATGTAAAAAGACTAGGGGACATGCAATGAAGCTACAGGGTAACCTATTCAAGACTAATAAGAGAAATATTTTTTCTCTCAACGTGTAATCAAACTCTGGAGTTTGTTACTGGAGGATGTAGTAAAGGCTGTTAGTGTAGCTGGGTTTAAAAAAAGTTTGGACAAGTTCCTGGAGAAAAGATCCATAAACCATTATTAAAAGGGACCCAGAATATCACTGCCTGACCCAGTACAAGCATTGTGGAACCTGTGTCTTTTGGGGAGACTGCTAGGTACGTATGACCTAGAGTGGCCACTGTTGAAAACAGGATACTGGGCTTGATGGACCTTAGTCTTACCCAGTATGGCATATCTTATGTTCTTATGTTCTTAACTGCCATTAAATCCAAGTACGCCTCTCCCATTAAAGCTTCAACTTCTAGGATCTTATTTCCCATGCTATGGGATTTAGACACGCCATGTTAGTGCCACTGAATATGCCACTGCGCAGACCACCGTGAAGCCTTTGAATATCCCCCCCCCCCAACATACACACACATATCTTAATGTGTGGGAACTGTAGGGTATAGTAGTAGCACAAAAATAAGTTAGACTCTCTGTTGTTGTCTAGGGGAGATAGCTACTAATATACAGCCCAAAGTTCGGTGAGTTATTCTGGCAATGAGCCACGAAAGAATTCTGGTCTGCAGATATATATTAGACTTTATTATAGGCAACCAAATAGAAAAATATACATACACATATAGAGCTAATTAGAAACATGAGGTAAAAAATTTGTTATAGTGCAGATGTACACTTGGACAACGTAATATATCACAGATTAGTAACCAGACGTCACTGATTCGCTCTGCACTGAGGAAAAGCAAGAAATATATTGCTAACCCCTTTTGCCCATCCAGGAGAGGAGAGATAAGCCAGTACCTTAGCTCCGTCGGTACTCAGAAGCAGCTTCGTTCAAGGAGGTAGCTGTTAGCTACTGCAGGCTCCAGCCACGTCACAGGCGAACCGCAGTAAGTCCGAACCAGAGGTATCTGTGAAAGTCTTATCTCAGACCTGTGGAGGACAGCCTAGCCCACACGTAGGGGCCGTCTGGCGGAAGGCTCAGGGCGCAGGAATCAGGTACGCAGTGCACAGCAGCAGGACCGGTGCAGAAGTCTGTATGTCCAGGTGGGAAAAAGCCCCAACTCTCTCTTACTCTCCAACTCCTTACCACTAAAGTTTCCAGCGCAGAATGCATTATTCTGTGTGAGAATCCTCCGTCATAGGTCCGATGATTGGTTGGCACCAAGCAGTCTGAGGTTTTCTCAGCGAATCAGGAGGTAGATGATGGTGAGCTTCTTGCAAACAAAGGAGCCATGGTAAAAAGTCAGGCAGAAGCAACAGTATGTAACTTCTGGGCATGCACAAGTGTCCAAGGCCAGCCACGGACAATAGCCTCTGTATGCATGCACACTTAGAAACGCTGTGCAAGCAGTTGCTTGGAGGACAGGTTTGTAGCTGAACACAGCAAAAGTGTGGTGAAGAATCCATCTTGTCTGTGCAGTGTGGTTCATTTTGGTTCAGGCCTGAGTTGCTGAGCAGGCCGGAGATTTGCATGTAGAATTGCAGGGGTACCAGCCCTACATCTCCCCCCCCTTGTAAGATGGAGGATGCTACAAGGGAGTACACTCCATCGTACAAAGCCTAACTAGCAGTACTACCGTGCAGGTCAGAACCAAATGACAAATGATTGACCAATGCAGGAGAAGTGGATAATACTTCAAGCACAATATGCATGAAAGCAATACTGCATGTGGAATAATACAGTGAATACACTCAAGCAATAAAAGAAGTCAAAATAAAATGACATTGATACAGTCAAGTCAATTCAATCAAAATAATGCATGGTAACTTCAAACTCAAGAGTATATATATATAGTATCCAAACCAAAAATGCATATCAGTAATGCAATATAATGAGTTAGTGCAACACTAAGGTGAACACTCAAAAGTAATGAGAAGCCATGTGTAACTGTGTTAGTAAAATGAACACATGCTATCTATGAAAAAAAAAACTCAATTAAGAGTAATGAATAACTTTCAAAGAAAATGGTGACACTTATTCAAAAGTGTGACGTTCCAGCAAATCCTGCAGACGCATGGCAGGCAGCAGAGGTGCAGGATGCATAGAGCGATGAAGAGCACGAATCTGTCTCTGTTGATACAAAGAGATAAGAAACTGGAGCACCAACAGAAAGAAAAGACCAGGCACAATGACATGTGACATAAAATCAATCTGTAAAATGTCCACATCTCGTGAATCAAAGTTATAATCAGCAATGGCAAGGTCGGCCTGGTCAATGGACAGTTCAACTGTGTGAGAGTCCGTATAGTCCAAAAGATAGGTCAAGGCTGCAGTGAAGTCAATATCATGACCTCGAAACACATCCAAAATCTGGAGCTCTGTCGAAACAGGGTCAGCATCAAGATAAAACAAGGAAACTCCACCAACATTAACAATGGAGTTCTTGGGAACATCAATCAAGCAAACATTGCAGGGTAGAGGAACTCTATTATGAATGTCATGTTTATTCATGGTGACCAGGAGTTCACTCAAAGGGGTACTAACCAGCCAAACATTGTTGACAACAGCAACTTTCGTCTCTGAAAAGTCATCGTACTTGGTCATGGTAACTTTACATTGTTCTTTCACATTTTCAGCAGACAACCCACAAAGAGCCGTAGAAGTTTCCTTCAGGAAAGGTTTACCAGGACATAACCAATGAATGTCTTTAGAGCGTTGGCACATGCCAAGATTAGGCACCACATATATTAGTGATGTGTGCAACAGACGATTCAAAATGCTTCTGTAAAACATGTCGGGGATCTAGAGACACAAAAACTTTCTGTGTGACAGTCTGGGACTGAGTAATCAGGAAACCAGGCGCATCCTGTAGCACGACACCAGAAAGAGGGCCAGGTTCAATCAATCTGGCAACCTTGGATCCCGCTAACAGCAAAATCAGGAACAGGACCTTCAAAGTCCGGGACTCCATCTGTAAAAGAAAATAAACAGGCTATGCTGCCTCAAGGTTAGAATCACTCACAACATCAAGAGGTTCTTCAGGAAGGAGCTTACTGGGATGACACGGTCTAAGCTGATTAATGTGGACCCATTTAAGGGAGCCTTCCCTCTCAGTACTGGACGTCATTCGAATTTGATAAGCAACAGGGGAGGCTTTATCCACAATAGGAAATGGACCGTACCAGCTAGGTAGAAATTTACAGTCTTTGACCTTATTCTTACCAAAATTGTAGTAGAATACCTTATCGCCAATCTGGTATTCTTTAGAGGTAGTCCTCAAATCATAGTAGGCCTTCCTACCCCTAGCAGCAGTGTCCAAATTCTTTTGGGCAAAGGCAAAGGCCCTTTGCAAGTGTTGTCTTAAATGGGCAACATATTCATGAGCAGTCGTAGCAGCAGCGAGATTCACATCATTAGTCCTGTAAAGAAGATGAAGGGGTAAAACCATGTCCCTACCTGTCATCATCTCAAAAGGGGACACACCAGTAGCACGATGACGCGTGGCTCTGATAGCCATCAGGACCAAGGGCAGTTTGATGTCCCAGTCCTTCCCAGAGGAAGAAACATACTTTTTCAAGATACTGATGATAGTTTTGTTTGCTCTCTCCACTTGTCCAGAGGATTGTGGACAATAAGCAATGTGGACTTTGGCCTTCACACCTAGTACCTTCCACAGATGCTTAATGACTTGTCCCGTGAAGTGGGAACCCTGGTCGGATTCCACTCGCATGGGGAGGCCCCACCTGCTGAAAACATGGTTTAACAACAAGGTGGCCGTGGTCTCGGCGGTACAGTTGGGTGCTGGGATGCACTCGACCCACTTAGTAAATAAGCAGGTAACTGTCAACATATATTTGTTGCCTCGAGAGGATCGGGGCACGGGGCCGATCCAATCAATCTGGAGATCAGACCAAGGCATGGTCAGACCTCTGTTTCTCAAAGGTGCTCTATGAGAAGGAGCTGCAGGTTGAAATCTGCAACAGGTCAGACAACCTTTAGTATACAATTGTACATCTTGGTACATGTGGGGCCAGTAGGCCACTTGCTTCAACGTTTCATAGGTTATTCGGTCACCTCTATGACCGGCACAAGGTTCATCATGAGCGTGCTGTAACATAACTCCTCGGAAGGCCCGAGGTACCACCCATTGCACAATACCATGCTTACTCGTCCGTATCAACAGATCTTTCTGGAGATGGAACATGTCCTTGGAGATGTAGAGGATCCTCAGTTCCTCATCGTCCTGACAATCTTCCAGAGTTAATGGGTGTTCCTGGGGGTTCTGCAGAAAAAGGTAGAAACGTCCAAGAGTAGGATCTTGTTTCTGGGCTTGCACGAGGTTGAGATCTGTGCTCTCGCCACACCATTGAACCACAGGGGGCATGGTGGATAATTGAGCTTGTCGCCGGGTAACCGCCGTCACCATTTGAAGCCCATTGGTCTCGGGAGCCTCCAACTGCCAGAGGTCTCCAGAGACAGCACCCTCCTTGGCAAGCTGATCAGCTAGATCATTTCCAATCTTGTCAGGATTATCAACACGGGAGTGACCTTTCACTTTCTTCCAGTAGATGGTCATGTCATTTTCATGAGCTACCTTGTCCAAGGCCAGAATCAATCCGGCATGTTTGACAGGTTTCCCTTTGGAATTCAGCATATGGTTAGATTTCCAAATGGGTAAGTGGGAAACAAAATTCTGTCGGACGTAGTCTGAATCAGTACAGATGGTTAGGGTGTGAACCCCTCCCTGAGCAGCGGACTGGAGAGCTGCCAGGGCTGCAGCTAGCTCTGCATACTGATTAGTCTTGGTACCCAGACGGTACTTGAAGAGTTCACAAGGGTGGTTCTGGTTCCAAACTACACCTATACCTGCTACCAGTTCATGGTCAGGCTCTCGACGGTAAGCACAACCGTCCACATACACCTTGGGGTAGCCTTTACAGAGGTTCTCAGCATAAGGACGATGACGAGAAGGCTCAGGCGTACATGACTCCATTTCGGTGTCTAAATTACCCACTAAAGGTTCTCTGGCAGTGCAATCGTGCAATTCAGCCAGGCCCTGTGCGGCGGCATCCTTGCGGTTTTGAGCATACCTGACCTCCAGGGGCCAGCCCTGAAGTGCTAAGGTCCAGGAGACAATGCGACTGTTTGACACTTGTCCCGATTTAATCCGATCACTGCCTAGGAACTTGATGGGTTGGTGATGAGTCTCAACCACCAACCTCTCACCTTGGATATAACTGCGGAAATATTGGAGGGCCCAGACTGTGGACAACAAGGATTTCTCACAGTCAGAGTATTTCTTCTCCACTTCCGTTAAAGCTTTGCTGGCATAGGCAATAACTTTCCTATCTGTGTCATGCATCTGGTACAGAACAGCACTCATAGAGTGATCGGTGAAACCTAGTTCCATGAAGAATTCTCTGCCACTCTCTGGATAGGCAAGACAGGGAGCTCGACTCAAAGCTGCCTTCAGCTCTTCTAGAGCTGCCTCTTGGTCGGGATTCCATACCCAAGGTTCATCTCTTTTGATGAGTTTGACCAGAGGTCGGGAAATCTCCGCATATTGATCCACAAATTGGCATGAATAATTGCAAATGCCCAAGAATGAGCGCAGCTCACTCACGTTGGTCGGACGTTTGAGTTGTTGCAAGGCCGCAATTCTCTTCCTTTGAGGCCGCAGTCCCTCAGCAGAAACTTCGTAACCCAAATAATTGAGGGATTTCCGGCACCATTGGCCCTTTGACAAGGACAGCTTTGCTCCCGCAGCTTTCAGTTGCTGGAAAACATGCTCTATTTCTTGCAAATGGTCAGTGAAACTGGCGCTCTTCACCAGAATGTCGTCTACATAGACGAGGGTGCCTCTAGTCTCAGCATCAGGCAAAGCCTTATGCAGGAAAATATTGAAGTCTGCTGGGGCATTCAAATAACCAAACGGTGTCCGATTCCAAGTATATTGTCGCCTACCGAAGGTAAAAGCCAGCTTATGCTGATCTTCTGGATGGACAGGTATAGTCCAAAATCCTGAGGCCAGATCCAGGCTGGTAAAGTACCTTGCACCCTTGATGGTGGCTAAGTTCTGTTCCAGATGTGCCATAGGCCATCTGGATAGAGGTACCTTTTTATTAAGCTGGCGATAGTCCAAAGCTAAGCGCCAGCTAGAATCCTTCTTGATGACAGGCCACAGTGGGGCATTGTAAGTACTGTTGCATTGACATATAATTCCCTTTTGTTCCAGGGAATTAATGATTTCCTGAACGGATTCATAGGAGGCCAATGGGATTTTATACTGCCTCACAAAGACAGGTTTACTGTTGGGATCCGTAGGAATACGGGTGACATGTAGGTCTGTGAGACCACAGTCATAGGTGTCAGTGGCAAACAGGTCCTTGTGACGGTACAGCAGTTCTTTTAATTGGGCCGTTTCTGACTCATCAGTGCAGGCATCTGCTTCAGCAAGTTTTCCCGCAACCATGTCGTCAAATCCCAGAACAGGTTTATTTGAGGGTATTTCAACCTTCTCCTCAATCTCATCTTGGAGAGAGGAGACCTGGATGGCTTGGACAGCATGGGGCTCCCCCCCCTGGTGGGTGAGGGAACTAACAGCCTCATCGAGTTTACTTGACAAAATCAGATGGTCAGACTCGAGGTCCACCTGTGAGGTCACATAACTGGCCAGACAAACTGTAAGGTGAGGAGGCCTCGGGGTGAGGATCGTACACACACAGGGGTCCCCCCCCTTCACAGATGTTCCAGGAAACAGGGGCTTCCCCGATAATCTGGAGACTCAATTCCACACTTGGGAACGATTCTCCCACTAGGAATCCCAGGGGTTCGCCTTTCACAAGGTGAATGCGATCTGGATTTGGATTGGTGAGCAATAAGTGTAAGGAGGGAGCTGTGGCCTCCATGCAGGGTATGGGACCCATGGCAAGGCCCAGCTCCTCAAAACGGGAATTTGGACTGAAGAAGACCAAGTTGTCTGAGACCACTTGTCCTCGGGTCACCTGTATCGGCAGGGGACAATCCTGTACCCTCCCAGGTATGTGGGTGTCTTCTGCACAGACCACTTCACAGACTTGAGGGATAGTCTGACCAGCCCGTAGGGATGGGCGGGCACCAGAGAAATCCACCGGATCTCCTTCCATCCTACTCCAGAGGATGTTGTTCACAAAATCCACATACGTTCCCAGTCGAACAAGGCAATCTGAGCCTAAGGAGAGGGGCACCTCAAGTCCTCTGATGATGGAGAAGGTGTGCCGAAAACCTTTGACCCCAACTTGTAAGGGGAGATTGCAGTAGCCCATTAATGTCTTGAGCCTTTCCCCAGGCACTTGGAACGAAGTCTTCGCTCCCATTACCCAATCAAGGGTAAGCTGTTGTTTGAGCCGATAGAAAAGAGTCTCACTGATGAGGGAGTGGTCACAGTGGGGTAATAGGTAGGCCCTTTCCTTTTGGGACATGCCCACCTGCACATATATAAAGGGACCTTTCTCAGCCGAGAATATGTCCGTCAGTCTCCTAGGGTGATCTAGGCAGGGATGGGATGGAGGAGGGGTTTGCACCTCACAACCTTCCACAGGTTCCTTCAGGAATATCTGCAGGCAGTCAGTATCAAGGACAATGTTAGCTACTGAACCCACTGCAATAGAAACCACGTCGCTGATGCCTTGATCCTCATCTCCAGCCCTTTCATACTGGAGCTGAAGGATTTGGGGATCAGCTGACCTCTGGAAATTAATCCTGATGGACTTGTTTGTGCGTTCCACCGAACAAGGACCACTGACTCTGCTGTCATGTTTTACCCTAGCATAAGGTATGGGATGTGTGACCTGTGTCCAGATCACTTCCTGGACGTAGTCCAGAATGGGGCGTAACCGTTTCAGGAGCTCATTGCCAATCAAGAATTCTTCCCCAGGGCACTTGGTAATGACTACAGGATGCTTCACCTGTAATTTTCCAATTTGGAGGTTAAGCCAGACCTGCCCCATAGACTCTATGGGCTGATTCCCATAAGCTGCGAGTGACAAATCACTGGGTGTGACGTGTAGGGTCCTCTGACTCCCCAAGGAAGCAGTGAGTCTATCAAAGAGACTCGAGGTAATCAGGGTAGCCTCAGAGGCTGAATCTATCAGGCCCTCACAGAGAAAAGCCTGATGAATTGTAACAGGAACAGTATACCTCTGTCCTTTTGGCTTGAGTTTACCCAGAAAGTACTTGTGCTTCCTGATGGTGTCAAAGGCTGGACCCTCGCTGTCCATGGCAGGACTGTCACTCTGTGTCCATGGGGTGGCATCTCCAGCTGGCTGCACCTGTGCAATAGTGACCTGTGGGACAGAAACAAAGTCGGTTAGTCATTCAGTCGCATTAGAAGGGGAAGAGGAGTCAACCAGTTCCTCCTCTGGCTTCTGAGGCTTTGCTCGTGGCTTAGGAGGCACACTACTAGCAGGAGCCGCCTGTGAGGAGCTGAATGCAATGGTAGCCTTCATCATATCTGTCAGCTCGCTTATTCTCTTCTCCAGCTCCAGGTATTTGTCAAAACCGGGCTTTCTCTTCCAGTTCCGGTTCTGTGGAGTGAAACGCTGATTCCCAGAGCGCTGCTTAGACCCAGATGACTGGTTATTTTGGGGTGGCCTGGGAGGATTCTGTGGAACAGAAGGAGAAGAGTTATTTTCTAACGAAAGAGTGGATTTTACAGCACTAACACACTGTTTTGGCTCTCTGGCTTTGCTTGGAGCCCGGACTGTGCTGCCAGTATTGGTTGCTCTCATGTTGGGAACAGCTTCCCAAATCCACTCAGCATGTTCTATCACACGTGACAGGGGTTCGTGACGCTTGTCAGACATATAAGGTTTAATAGATGGAAGGAGCAACTGACAGAAAAGATTACGAAACTCCTGATGATGTTCTATCGTTTCCCAAGAAGGGTCACTCTGGAAGAAAGTCTGCCTAAGTCTGTAAGCAAACTCTCGGGGCATTTCATTTACCCTATGAGTCATACTAAATGCTGCCTGCTTTGCAGCAATATCATCAGGGTATGACCCATAATGTTTCTTTAGGGCCTGTTCAAAAATGACAATGTCCTTCTTTTCATCGTCTGCCATGGCCCGAATAAATTGCTGACAAGGCACATCAAAAGACCATGGAAGATACAAAACCATGTCCTCCCCCCTGGTAATGTTCAGTGCCCGAAAGGCATCTTTGACTGCAGCTAAATGTTCATTTATGGTGGCGTGACCAGTTTTCTCAAAAGGAGTGACCATGCTCCGCAAGGTCTTGATGATTTGCAATTGTGCGACAGAAGCACCTTCATTTGTGTGTTTTCCATGCAGGACACGGGAGCATAAGGGATTTTGCATCCCTTCAGCTCCCTCTGGTGGTCGCTGCTGGTACAGTTTGCCATCACCAGGGAGACTTCTCACCCCCTCCTCCACCGCTCCCTGTATGGGGAGGGGTCGAGAGTAGGGTGTTTCACTCCGCCCTGTTTCTCTCCTGTACTCATGCGCTGATGGGAGAGAACTGACTCTGTTCTGGAAAAGCTGCCGTTTTACACTGGGCAGGGTTTCCAGTGGCAAACTGCCGTCATCTACCCTCTGGTACTTCGAGAAGCCTAGAGGGCTGAAATTATCCCTGTACTCTGTCTCATTACCCTGAGCGGTGGACACACACGCCAATTCAAAACAGTCAGCTCTTAACTGCTGGATTTCTAGGTTAACTCTCTGCATTTCCTGCCCACATTCCTGACGTGCAACAACTAGCTGCCTTTGCAGATCGGCTGTACGCCGTCTCTCTGCACTGAGAGCAGGCTCTGTGGCTTCGAGCTCAGCCATCAAAGCACTCTCTCGTTGCTCAAAAAGAGCCGCGTCTGCTTTTAATTTCTTTGTCTGAGCAGCCATCTCAGACCTACAAACTGCTAGAAACTGCAACTCCTTTTGATCCTGTTCACCCGCCTCTTAAGAGCGGAAACCTGAGCCACTAGCTCTTGGCATCGCAGACACCACAGGCTAGTAGTGCCTGGTGAAAAGAGGCTACCGCTAGCTCGTCTGGTCGCCTCAGCCTGAAGTTCGTCAACTTGATGACGTAACTCAGCACTCTGCTTTTCACACTGGTTAGCTGTCTCCTTAGCACACTGTATCTGACTGTGAGCAGTCCTTAAATCAGACTCTAGCGATTCAGATTTAGTTTGCAGGTGACATAATGCCTTCTGCAGTTTGTCAGTAAAAATATGCAAGACACAGGCATGCTCGGCTACCATATCCACCGGTAATTTAGCCTTATGAGCAAGAAGCCGGTCTAGGAACTCACTGAAAAAGCTATCAGCCCTAACAAGCTCTTGCGTATCTGTTGTAAGGCACTCAGAAATTCTTTCAATGTGGTCGGCAGTGGTATCTTTCGACCAACATAGGGAAGCTAATTTCTGGAATGCCAAATCAACCTTATCTGCGTGAGCCATCGTAAATCAATAGCTGAGACTGTCTGTAAAAACAAACACAGGGCACCGCTAGAAGTACTCTAATGCAGAGAGCCTGTAATGGGGGTTGCAAAGCCGTCTCACAGACAATGCTCTCTGGCCACAAAAACCTCAGCATAAACAGCTGCGTTGACCACAATAGGACAATGCAGAAATATTACACAAATTCGGAGAGACGTGGCACATTCAGAAATACTCATCCCTTGGAAGAGACCCCATATGTAGGGTATAGTAGTAGCACAAAAATAAGTTAGACTCTCTGTTGTTGTCTAGGGGAGATAGCTACTAATATACAGCCCAAAGTTCGGTGAGTTATTCTGGCAATGAGCCACGAAAGAATTCTGGTCTGCAGATATATATTAGACTTTATTATAGGCAACCAAATAGAAAAATATACATACACATATAGAGCTAATTAGAAACATGAGGTAAAAATTTGTTATAGTGCAGATGTACACTTGGACAACGTAATATATCACAGATTAGTAACCAGACGTCACTGATTCGCTCTGCACTGAGGAAAAGCAAGAAATATATTGCTAACCCCTTTTGCCCATCCAGGAGAGGAGAGATAAGCCAGTACCTTAGCTCCATCGGTACTCAGAAGCAGCTTCGTTCAAGGAGGTAGCTGTTAGCTACTGCAGGCTCCAGCCACGTCACAGGCGAGCCGCAGTAAGTCCGAACCGGAGGTATCTGTGAAAGTCTTATCTCAGACCTGTGGAGGACGGCCTAGCCCACACGTCTGGCGGAAGGCTCAGGGCGCAGGAATCAGGTACGCAGTGCACAGCAGCAGGACCGGTGCAGAAGTCTGTATGTCCAGGTGGGAAAAAGCCCCAACTCTCTCTTACTCTCCAACTCCTTACCACTAAAGTTTCCAGCGCAGAATGCATTATTCTGTGTGAGAATCCTCCGTCATAGGTCCGATGATTGGTTGGCACCAGGCAGTCTGAGGTTTTCTCAGCGAATCAGGAGGTAGATGATGGTGAGCTTCTTGCAAACAAAGGAGCCATGGTAAAAAGTCAGGCAGAAGCAACAGTATGTAACTTCTGGGCATGCACAAGTGTCCAAGGCCAGCCACGGACAATAGCCTCTGTATGCATGCACACTTAGAAACGCTGTGCAAGCAGTTGCTTGGAGGACAGGTTTGTAGCTGAACACAGCAAAAGTGTGGTGAAGAATCCATCTTGTCTGTGCAGTGTGGTTCATTTTGGTTCAGGCCTGAGTTGCTGAGCAGGCCAGAGATTTGCATGTAGAATTGCAGGGGTACCAGCCCTACAGAACCCTTACTACCAGACTCCAAAATGCAATGATTAACACTATTGCTATCACAAGCAAACATCAAGCCGATGCAGAAAAATAGTGCAGCCTTTAAGCACTGAAAATGGCACATTTAAGCACATGTTGTCATGCTATGAGGGCTTGTGTGCATCAGTGATGCTGTGGGCTAAGCTTTCGATAGTTTAACTACTAGCAGGGTTTCCCCAGATGGACAGGTCTCAGCTGAGGTGCCAGACCAAAACAAATCATCCATCTGGGCAGCAGCAGAATGGGACAGTGTTGGTGATGGAGGATCACATTTCTGTGACAATGGCAACAATACTAAACTTAAACTGCGCAGAAGAAAGGCCTGGCAATGTACTTCCATATCTTACCATCAAACCCAATGAATAGTCACAACAAAACAAATTGCACTATAGTGCTGGAAGATGAGACCCCCGGGTCGGAAAGCACTCAACTAGCTACTGGGGAGGTGATGAAGACTTTTCACAGTTAAGTCAGCATTTATGATGTGGTTGGATCAAAGCCCTCGGGATGTCTGACTGCTGATGTAGCTGCACATGAAATGAGAGTCAGAAGCTGCAAAGATGTCTTACATATTGAGACATGGAATGTACAAAGCATGAAACAAGGGAAAATGGAGATGGTCAAGAATGAAATGGAATGTGTACAACTCGATCTGATGATTGTCAGCAAACTGAAATGGACTGGCATCGGGCACTTTGCATCTGATGATCACATGGTCTACTATGCTGAAAGAGAAAGAAGAAATGGTGCTGCATTTATAATTAAGAAGAAACCTGCAAGAACTGTAATGAAATACAATACAGTCAGTGAATGCTTAATTTCTATTCGTCTACAAGAAATACCTATCGACACAACTGTAATTCAAGTATATGCCCTAAAAACAGCTGCAGAAGAAGATATAATTGATGAGATTTATGAACAAGTATAAGCTGAAATTGACAGAACATGCAAATAGGATATCCTGATAGTCATAGGTTATTGGAACACAAAAGTTGACAACAAAGAAGAAGGCAAAATGGTTGGAAAATATGGACGGCAACAGAAATGAAGCTGGAGAAAGACTGATAGAATTCTGCAAGAGCAACGATCTATTCATCTCAAACACCTTCTTCCAGCAACACAAGCGGCGACTGTACACACGGACTTCACCCAAAGGACTGTACAAAAATCAAATTGACCACATCTCTGGAAGTCAATGATGGAAAAGCTCTATAACATCAACAAAGACAAAACCTGCAGCTGACTGTGGTACAGATCATCAACTACTAGTATGCAAATCCAAGCTAAAGTTGAAAAAGAGCAAGCCACCCATGAATCTAGCAAAATATGACTTTGAGAGTATACCACTGGAATTTAAAGACTGCCTGCAAAATAGATTTGCTGCTTTAGATACCAATGACAGAGATCCAGAAGAGTTATGAGATGACATCAAGAAGGTTGTGTTTTAAGAAAGTGAGAAATCTCTGCAAAAGGTAAAAAAGCAAAAATGGCCAAAATGGATGATGGAAGAAACTCTGAAAATTTCCCAGAAATGCAGAGAAGCTAAAGCCAGAGGAGAGAGAGGCAATCTCAGAACTCAACAGAGATATCCAACGTGCAGCAAAACCAGACAAGGAGAAGGACAACAATGACACACGCAAGGAAATAGAAGCAGAAACTATTAGAGGTAAAACAAGATCGGCTTTCCTAAAGCTGTGAGAGTTAAAGAAAAAATTCCAGCCCTGAATTAGAATGTTATAAGATGCTCAAAGATCCATGTTGAATGATGTGGAGAAAATCAAGAAAAGGTGGAAAGAATATACAGAGTTTATATGATAAAGATCAAGAGGACCGCCATTTCAACCTGTACCTTATGATCCCGAACCATTGGTGATGAAGGAAGAAGATGAAGCAGGATCGAAAACCTTATAAAAAAATAAAGCACCAGGCATTGACGGCATTCCCATAAGTATTACAGCAATCTGATGCAGCTGTTACCATACTTACAAGGCTCTGCCAGGAAATTTGGAAGACAACATCATGGACAACTGACTGGAAAAGATCTGTGCTTATACCAATACTAAATAAAGTGATCCAAATAACTGTGGAAATTATCGCACAATCACTCTGACCCCACAAGCCAACAAGATTCTACTCAAGATTAATCAGCAGAGACTATAACCATACCTGGAAGGAGAACTACATGAAGTGTAAGCAGGATTCAAGAAAGGCGAGGAATGAGAGAGAATAGAAAAAGGATATCTATATGTGTTTTATTGACTACAGGAAGGCTTTTGACTGTGTAAACCATGAGAAACTCTGGGGCCACATTAAGAAGCATGGGTATACAAGAACACCTGATCATTCTCTTGCACAACCTTTACATTGATCAATAAGCAACAGTTCAAATGGAACAAGGAGAAACAGAATGGTTTAAAATCAGCAAAGGTGTACAACAAGGCTGCATATCTTCCCCCTACCTCTTTAATTTATATGCAGAACAAATCATCAGAGAAGGAGGATTGTATGAAAACAACAGAGGTGTGAAGATTGGTGGAAGACTCATCAACAACCTTCGCTATGCTGATGATACCACATTACTGGCTAAAAGTGAAGACAATCTGAAACATTTGCTTCTCAAGATGAAGGAACATAGAAACATAGAAACATGATGACAGAAAAAGACCACAAGGCCCATCTAGTCTGTCCTTCCATAACAACAACTACAACAGCCCACTTTCTACCTTTAGAGATCCTCTGTGTTGGTCCCATGCTTTTTTGAATTCAGTTACTGTCCTCATCTCTACCACCTCCACTGGGAGACTATTCCACGGATCCACTACTCTTTCCGTAAAGAAATATTTCCGCATATCACTCCGGAATCTATCTCCCTTCACCCTCATCCCATGTCCCCTCGTAGCAGAACTTGCTTTCAATTGAAAGAGGCTCTCTCCCTGAACATTTATGCCACGGAGGTATTTAAACATCTCAATCATATCACCTCTATCCCGCCTTTCCTCTAAGGTGTACATATTAAGATCCTTAAGTCTGTCCTCATATGCTTTATAATGAAGCCCATTAATCATTTTAGTAGCAACCCTCTGCACCGACTCCATCCTGTTCACATCCTTTTGAAGGTGCGGTCTCCAGAATTGCACACCATACTCCAAATGAGGTCGCACCAAAGACTTATACAGAGGTATTATCACCTCCTTTTTTCTGCTAGCCATTCCTCTCCGTATGCACCCAAGCATCCTTCTAGCTTTTGCCGTCGCCTTTTCTACCTGTTTAGCTACTTTAAGATCATCAGACACAACCACGCCTAGGTCCCGCTCTTCTTTAGTGGACAAAAGTACTTCACCTCCTATACTGTATTGCTCCCTTGGATTGCTGCAGCCCAAATGCATGACCTTACATTTTTTAACATTAAATCCCAGCTGCCAAATTCTAGACCATTCTTCAAGCTTAGCTAGATCCCTCCTCATGTTATCTACACCTTCCTGGGTGTCTACTCTATTACAGATTTTGGTATCATCCGCAAAGAGGCAAACCTTACCCAACAGCCCTTCCGCTATATCACTAACAAAGATGTTAAAAAGAATCGGACCAAGGACAGATCCCTGGGGCACACCACTGGTAACATCCTTCTCCTCAGAGTGAGCTCCATTTACTTGTACTCTTTGTCGCCTCCCACCCAACCAATTTCTAACCCAAGCAGTAACTTTAGGGTCCATCCCTAGGGTGCTCAGTTTGTTTATAAGTCGCCTGTGAGGAACAGTGTCAAAGGCTTTACTGAAATCTAAATACACCACATCTAGAGCTCTCCCTCGGTCCAACTCCCTGGTCACCCAGTCAAAGAAATCGATCAGATTTGTCTGACAAGACCTGCCTCTGGTGAATCCATGCTGCCTCGGATCCTGTAATCCGCCGGACTCCAGAAACCTCACTATTTTCTCTTTCAGCAGCGTTTCCAATAATTTACTCACCACTGAAGTTAAACTAACCGGCCTGTAGTTTTCAACCACATCCTTACTTCCGCTTTTGTGTAAAGGCACCACATGAGCCTCTCTCCAGTCCTTTGGCACCACTCCCGACTCCAACGAGGCATTGAAAAGGTCAGTCAGTGGAGGTGCTAGAACGTCCCCAAGTTCCCTCAGTATTCTAGGGTGTATCCCATCCGGTCCCATCGCTTTGTCTACTTTAAGTTGAGCTAGTTTCTCACGAACACAGTCTTCTGAAAATTGTTCAAGATGTCCCTCGCTTCTGTTCTTATTTGTGGGTGTTTTCTGAGGTCCTGCTCCTGGTTCTTCATCTGTGAACACAGAACAAAAATATTTGTTAAGCAATTCCGCTTTATCCTTATCAGCTTCTACATATTCCCCCCCTGCACCCTTGAGTCTGACAATACCACTTTTGCCCTTCCTCTTCTCACTAATATATCTGAAAAATGTCTTATCCCCCCATTTTATTGCATTGGCTATTTCCTCCTCCTTTTGAATCTTTGCCTTCTTGACTACTTTGCTAGCTTCTCTAAGTTTTTCCATAGTCTTAAAAAGGGCCTGCACCTTAATGTAAAGAAGGCAAGATCTTGACAACTAGCAAAATCAATAAGTTCATCATTGATGGAGAAGAATTTGAAATAGTGGACAACTTTAACCTACTTGGATCAACTATCAATAAAGAAGCAACAAACAGTCAAGAAATCCTTTGACCCGGTGAAAAGCGAGATATAAATACAGCTAAATAAATAAAAATAAATAAATAAGAAATCAGACAACGCATTGCTCTTGGCAAAATGGCTATAAAGGACCTGGACAAGATTCTCAAGAGCAGAGATGTCTCTCTCCATACAAAGATTTGACTCGTTCAAGCCATGTCATTTTCAATAATATCATATGGATGTGAAAGCTGGACAGTGAAAAAGATAAACAGGAAGAAAATTGATGCCTGTGATTTATGGTGCTGGTGATGAGTACTGTGTATATCATGGACTGCCCGAAGAACAAACTAAGTTGTACTAGAGGAGATCAAACCTAAGCTTTCTTTAGAAGCTGAGATGACTTCAACTTTCATATTTTGGACACATAATGCGAAGAGAGAGATCATTAGAGAAAGACATCATGCTTAGCAAGGTAGAAGGTCAATATAAAAGAGGAAGGCCAGCAATAAGATGAATCGATACAATAACAGCAGCTATGGGTGCCAGTCTGTCAACAATAACCCACCTGACTAAATATCTAAACACAACCTTAAAACGAAGATGCAGACAGCAGTCCAGCAGCGAGATGGGGGCTTTCCAGTCTCTTGCATTGAGTGTCACATGTATGATTTTCTCCCAGTTGGTGAGGGGTCTTATGTGTGCACAATGTGCAAGGAGCTCTTTGCTCTCAGGGAACGAGTCTGATCTCTGGAGGAAAGAGTAGCAGACTTGGAAGACATAAGGAAGACTGAGAGGTACATAGACAAGACCTACAGGGATATAGTCCTGAAGTCCCACCTCCAGTCTATCCCTGTTGCCATGGAGGAGAGAGGTTACGTGACAGGAGAGCATCATCCTGGTGTGGCAGGAAGTGATCCTATAGCTAGGACCTGTCCTCCAGGTGATGTAAAACCCTCTCACACCGAGGAAGTTTCTCCAGGGCCATGTGCCCTTGAGGGAAGCGTTAGGACAGCCTTTATAGTTGGTGATTCGATCAATAGGCATGTAGATAGCTGGGTGGCTGGTGGACATGAGGATCGCCTCGTAACATGCCTGCCTGGTGAGAAGGTAGCGGACCTCAAATGCCACCTAGACAAGGTCTTAGATAATGCTGGGGAGGAGTCTGCTGTCTTGAAACATGTCAGTACCAATGACACAGGAAAATATGGTAGGGAGGTTCTGGAGGCTAAATTTAGGCTTTTAGGTAGGAAGTTGAAATCCAGAACTTCCAGGGTAGTGTTCTCCAAAATGCTTCCCGTTCCACACGCAGGACCCAAAAGGCAGGCAGAGCTCCAGAGTCTCAAAGCGTGGATGAGACGATGGTGCAAGGATGAGGGGTTTGGATTTGTTAGGAACTGGAGACCTTTCTGGGGAAAGGAGGGGCTCTTCCAAAGGGATGGGCTTCACCTTAACCGGGATGGAACCAGGCTGCTGGCATTAACCTTTGAAAAGGAAATAGAGCAGCTTTTTAACTAGATAAAAGAGCCAACAGTCGCCCAAGAGCGCATGGTTCGGAACAATGTATCCTTGAAGAATACTACCAAAAAAATGAAGTTAGAGCACATCAGCAGAGAGGTTCCAATAAAGACAAAGGTAGCCCAAATGCCCTTGAGTACAGAGCAGACAGAGCTTAAATATTCCAAATTACCCCTGCCTACTGATAACCAGATTAATATGAATAAAATACAGTCTCTCAAATGCATGTATGCAAATGCAAGAAGTCTAAAAAAATAAGATGGGAGAGTTAGAATATATAGTACTAAATGAGAACTTAGATATGATTGGTATCTCAGAGACATGGTGGAAGGAGGACAACCAGTGGAACACTGTGATATCTGGGTACAAACTATATCATAATGATAGAGCTGATCAAATTGGTAGAGGGGTTGCACTCTATGTTAGAGAGGGCATTGAGTCAGAAAGGATTAAAGTTTAGCAGGAAACAAAATTCTCTGTAGAATCTCTATGGATTGAAATTCCATGTAAAAAGGGGAAGGCGATGGCAATTGGGGTGTACTATCGACCCCCTGGCCAGAATGAACAAATGGATGATGAAATGCTCAAAGAAATCAGGGAAGCTAACAAATGTTACATAATGATAATAATAATGGGTGATTTCAAATACCCCGGTATCGACTGGGTCAGTGCCAAGGCAGGACATGCTAGGGAGATAAAGTTTCTAGATGAAATAAATGACTGCTTCTTGGAGCAGCTGGTTCATGAACTGACCAGAGGGGAAGCCATTTTGGACTTAGTCCTTAGTGGAACACCAGATCTGATGCAAGAGATAAGGGTGTTGGGGCCACCTGGCAATAGTGATCATAACATGATCACGTTTGATTTATTTAATGGAGGAGGTATGGTAAGGAAATCCACAGTATGACCTTTTAACTTTCAAAAGGGAGACTATGATAAAATGACGAAAATAGTTAAGAAAAATCTAAAAGGAGCAGTTGCAAATGTTAAAGACTTACATCAAGTTTGGGTGTTGTTTAAAAATAATATCTTGGAAGTCCAGACCAGCTGTATTCCACGCTTTAAGAAAAGTGGAAGGAAGTCAAAAAAACTGCCAGCATAGTTTAAAGGTGAGGTCAGAGAGGCTGCTGTTGCCAAAAAAGCGTCTTTCGGGAAATGGAAAAAAGTGCCAAATGACGAAAAACGGGAAACAGCACAAGCACTTGAAAGTTAAATGCAAGGCATTGAAAAGGCAGGCAAAGGGAGAATTTGAGAAGAAGCTTGCTGCGGAAGCAAAAACACATAATAAAGACTTTTTCAAGTGCATTTGTAGCAAAAAAACTGTCAGAGAGTCAGTTGGATCATTAGATGATAGAGGGGTAAAAGAGACAGTAAGAGACTGAACAAATTCTATGCTTCGGTCTTTACTAAGGAAGATGTAGGGATGTTACCCATGACTGAAGTGGTAATTAAAGGTGATACTGCGGAAGAACTGAAAGAAATATTGATACACCGGGAAGATGTATTACAACTATACACCGGGAAGATGTATTACAACTATAAAATCATTGAAAAAACGGTGCAACAACAGCTCCAGGACCACATCAATGCACATGCTCCACTGGACTTACATCAGCATGGCTTCCGCCCCAACCACGGAGTCGAAACACTACTACTATACCTATTCAACGACATATTCCAAACCATAGACAACCACAAACAAGGTACACTAATGATCTTCCTGGACATCTCAGCTGCGTTCGATACAGTTGACCACAGAATCCTCCTAACCAGACTACAAAACATCGGGATAGAGGGCACCATATTAAAATGGTTCAACTCATACCTAACAGACAGACATTTCCAAGTCAAGATCGGATCTAACATCTCAAGACCCGCAAAGATCAAGCAAGGGGTGCCACAAGGATCCGCACTATCCTCCCTGCTATTCAACATATATATACAACCAATCTGCAACATCATAAAAGCACACAAAATAAACTACACAATCTACGCAGACGACATCATGATATACACCCCAATCAACCTCGACAGCCCCGACTACTCCAAAATAACAGACTGTCTCAACAACATGGCCAAATGGCTCCAGCACAACAACCTAGCCATAAACCTCAGCAAGACAGAAGCACTCTTCATCACACGAAACAACACCTTCAGCCCCCCTCCCTTCATCAAAACCAACACAGCAATACCTCTGAAGAACGAAGTGAAATACCTCGGAATAACACTCGACAAAGAGCTGAACCTACAATCACACATAAGAAGAACCACCAAGAATGCATACTACAAGATGAGAGTAATCAGACACCTCAAACCTCTACTCACACAAGACCACTTTCGCACAGTCTGCCAAGCGCTTATAACTCCCATCCTCGACTTCTGCAACCCGATCTATAGCGGCATGCCAAAACACTCACTCAAGCCACTTCAGATGGCTCAAAACACAGCAGCCAGAATAATCACCGGCTCTCCAATGCAAGCTCACATCACACCCATACTGAAAGACCTCCACTGGCTCCCAATCAGCCACCGCATCAAATACAAAATGATCTTAAACATTTTCAGAATCAAACACAAAAACTCCGCACTCAGCCTACAACCCCTCATACTCCCCAACGCAAGCACCAGACCTAGAAGAAAGACCACAGCTGATACACTCAACACCCCAAACAAATACACAAGAGCATGCAAATCCACCACACAAAGAGCCCTATCTCTGGCGGCTCCAACAATATGGAACACACTCCCAGATGAGCTACGGTCAACTGAAGATCCAAAGGACTTCCGAAAACACCTAAAGACAGTGCTCTTCACTGAATACTATGGCCCAAGCGAGTAACCAGACCATACAAACTCAGACCAACCACAGATCAGAACCACAGACTCGATTGAAGATCAACCACAGCAAGCTGCAGAAACAGCAAACCCTTTGTATATAACTGTAAAAAGCACATGTTGTAAATAGATCACGCTAATCAACACACTTGCACCCACGCACCCTCACTGTACATAAACTAACTCACACACACTCCACTACCACTGATTGTTTGATGTGTACACCGCCTTGATTGAAGGATAAGGCAGGATAGAAATACCCTTTAAATAAAATAAATAAAATAAACTATTTGATAAACTGAAGAGTAGCAAATCACCTGGACTGGATGGTATACATCCAAGGGTGTTGAAAGAACTGAAATATGAGATTGCAGACCTGCTATTAGTAATCTGTAAACTATCATTAAAATCATCAGTAATAGCTGAAGATTGGAGGATCACCAATGTAACGCCAATTTTTAAAAAGGGTTCCAGGGGTGATCCGGGAAACTACAGATCGGTGAGCCTGACGTCAGTACTGGGAAAAATGGTAGAAACCATCATAAAGAACAAAATTACTCAGCATGTAGATAGTCATGGCCTGAAGAGCATCTGGGGTTTATAGCTCAACTAACAGAACTTACCCTCTTTCAAATTTGTTTTGAATTTGAAGGAGTTTTATACCATCAGGTATCCGGAGTGGCTATGGGGGCAACCTGCGCTCCATCAGTTGCCAATCTGTACATGCAGGCTTATGAAAATCATTGGCTTAAAATTTCCCCATATAAATCACATTTGCTACTCTGGAAAAGATTTATAGATGATGTTTTTATTATATGGAGAGTATCTTCGGAATGTTTAAAGGAGTTTTGGCATTGGTTGAATGGGGCAAACCCACATATTCAATTCACCTACACATACCATGAGCAAAAAATAGTGTTTCTGGATGTGACAGTACAGAAGAGTTTCCAAGGGTGGGTGACCACCACTTATAAAAAACCTACAGATAGAAACACTCTACTTCATTACAATAGCAGACATCCTAAGCAACTACGTGATAGTTTGCCATTGTCACAATTCATAAGGTACCGTAGAAATTGTTCCAATCTGAGTGATTATAAACATCAGGCAAAACGCCTTACATACGATTTTAAACAGCGAGGGTATCCTTCACGAGTGATCTCTGAAGCTTATAAACGTGCAAGGTTTAACAACAGAGATTTGCTATTACGTTCTGTCAAACCACCAAAGAATGTTGCAGAGACCACTGTCAATTTTATCACGAAATTTTCACCTTTTAGTGATCAAATAAAACGGATCATCAAACGGCATCAGAATGTTCTGTCTGTTCTCCCTGGTCTACATGATAAAACAATTCGATGGGTCTGGACAAGGCACTCTAATCTTAAAGAACAACTGAGTCCCGCGAAATTAAGAACTGTAACACCACCAGAAGAGGTTTTAGTGACGGGGCATAGACCATGTGGTCGATGTAATGTGTGCCACATTTCTGAAGATTTCACGCATTTTTCTTATCATGGTCATACTTACAAATTGAGATATAATACAACGTGCGAGTCGGATCATGTAGTCTACGGCATCCGTTGTCCCTGCGGTCTTATATACATCGGGAAAACAACACGTCCGCTGCGAATTCGTATAAACGAACATAAGAGTCGTTTGAAATGCAAAAGGGTAGAAGCTCCTATAGTATTACATTGCCTTCAACATGACCACGTTTTTGAAGATCTTAGGTTCTTTGGAGTAGACTGGGTGGCAACAGGAAGGTCGGGTAACTCCAGAGAAAAGTCTGTAGTAATTCAGGAACAACAGTGGATTTATCGCCTTCAAACTGTAGATCCAGGGGGTTTAAACAACATGGTGGAATGGGGAGCTTGCATTTGAGTCATTGGTGTGTTCCTGGGTACTCCTATGTGGAGTCCCTTTGAGTAGTGGGGATCTTTTTGATGACATCATTCAATGACGCAATTAGAACAGAGTTTAAAGGGCCTGAATTAGAGGCACTTCGCATGCGCGGCGTCTTGGAGAGAGAGAGAAGAATCTCCATTGTTGAAAAACTTCTAAAATTCAACATTCATTGGTATGAAAAATTCTAGCGGCTTGCATATGAAGAAGGGCTGATGGATGGGAAAATGTATTAATTTTGCATTACTTCTGAGTACATGTTTTCATTTTCAGAGATTGTTTCATTTTCAGAGATTGTTTTTTGGCGAACCCACCCCCTGAGGAAGAATTGAAACGCACATTGGGAACCAAGCAGGTGGCGTTGGGGCCGTTCGTTTTCTCTTTAAGATAAGCATAATCTCTTCAATTTTTGTAAATAATATAAGGAAAGTCCTAACAAGAACCCTTAAAAAAAACTGGTCATTGATGCAATATATCGGCAGACGTCTTTCAGAATTATTTCTGTACAAAACCGTTGCCGCTACAGTCTGAGACCAGGGGTTCCTTTGCATGCTGATTATTAATTTTAAGTATATGAAAAAAATGTCAAAAAAAAGGTTTTCACAATAATTTTAAGAAAAGCAAACAGTATTTGAGAAGTGGACTTTATCCTTTGTATAAGTTGATGGTATTCACTAATTCTTCTTGGGGAACCAAAACCCTTACAAGATACGACCTACTACATGGCCTAATGGGAGACAGCCAACATGGCTTTAGACAAGGAAGATCTTGTCTTACTAATCTGTTATGTTTTATTGAAGGTGTGAATAAACAGGTAGACAAAGGTGAGTCAGTTAATATAGTGTATCGGGACTTTCAGAAAGCCTTTGACAAGGTCCCTCATCAAAGACTTTTGGCAAAACTAAAAAGTTATGGGATAGGAGGCAGTGCACTTTTGTGGATCTGGAACTGGTTAAAAGATAGAAAGCATAGGGTAGGGTTAAATGGCCAATTTTCCCAATGGAAAAAGGTAAATAGTGGAGTACCCCAGGGATCTGTGCTGGGTCTACTGATTTTTGACATATTAATAATTGACCTGGAAAAGGGAATAACGAGCGAGGTTATCAAATTTGCAGATGTCACAAAACTATTTAAAGTTGTTAAAACCCAAGAGGATTGTGGAAAATTGCAAGAGGATCATGATAAATTGGAGGACTGGACATCCAATTGGCAGATGAAATTTATGTGGAGAAGTGCAAAGTTATGCACCTAGGGAAGAACAACATGGTTACACGATGCAAGATTCCACATTGGGAACCACTTCCCAGTAAAAAGATTTAGGCGTTATAGTGGATAACATGTTAAAATCCTCCGCCCAGTGTGCAGCAGTGGCCAAGAGAGCAAATAGAATGCTAGGTATCGTAAAGAAAGGAATGGAAAATAAAACAAAGGATATTATAATGCCTCTGTATTGTTCCATGGTGCGACTGCACCTTGAATATTGTGTGCAATTCTGGTTGCCGTATCTTAAAAAGGATATAGCATTATTAGAAAAGGTACAGAGAAGAGCCACTAAAATGGTAAAGGGGATGGAAGGCTACTCCTATGAAGAGAGGCTACAAAGGTTATGGCTCTTGTGAGTGGAGGAGTGGCCTAGTGGTTGGGGCAAGGTACTTCAGGCCGGAAGGTCGGGGGTTCAAATCCCACTAGAGGACAGCAACCTTGGGCCGGAAGGACTGGGGTTTCTAGTCCCACAGGTGCTCCTTGTGGTCTTGGGCAAGCCACTTAACCCTCCATTGCCCATGTTCCCTGTAAGTATTAGTGTATGTGTCTAATATCCCCGTGTGTTAAATGTATCCCCCAATTGTGTTGTGACCGCTTTGATTGAAGGATAAGGCGGTATACAAAACTGTCTAAATAAATAAATAAATAAATAGTTCAGGAAGAAGCTATAATAGAGGTGAATTGGCTCTGAACAAGCAACCTGTCTTTGCTGGTAGAAATAATAAAACAGAAAGTTTCCATAAAAGACTACCAGTCCCAGAATGCACCAGGTTTCAAACAGCCACTAGAAGAGCTGAAGTGTGGAAATGAATGTTTAGCTATAAAGTGGTCAGTGGAGGCATTAAGGTTTTACCTTACAGGGAGGAAGTTCCAATTGGTCACAGACCATGCCCCACTTAAGTGGTTGCAACAAATGAAGAACCACAATGCCAGGTTGACATGCTGGTACATGGCCTTACAGGCATTTGATTTTCAACTAGAACATCGTGCTGGGAAGTTACACAAAAATGCGGATGCCCTTTCCCGTATTACGGACTGTAAAGAGGAAGTTTCACCAGTTGCACCAGTCCGTAATAACTTAAGCAGGGGGGTATGTGATAAGGAAGCTTATCATAGTTCAGGAAGAAGCTATAACAGAGGTGAATTGGCTCTGAACAAGCAACCTGTCTTTGCTGGTAGAAATAATAAAACAGAATGTTTCCATAAAAGACTACCAGTCCCAGAATGCACCAGGTTTCAAACAGCCACTAGAAGAGCTGAAGTGGGGAAACGTGTGTTCAGTCAGGAGAACTATGAGGTAATCCCCAATCCCTCATCTCCAAGGGCAGGGCTTGATTCAGCACAGCTGAGCTGTGCTAGGGTGGAGTATCCCTCTAAACAGGTTAAAAGTAAAGCCTATTCTACACAGAATCAGCAGTGGCATGAGCAGAAGCAGGAGCAGAGGCAGCAGAGGAACCCAGAGCTCCAGGACAGAGAGAGCAAGAGGCAGCGTGGAAGAAAGAAAAGGAAAGCACCTTGGAGGTCTAAAGGAGTCCATAGCAGTACGTGTGCTGGGAGTCATTCCAGAGGCAAGCATACTCCATTGGACTGGAGGAAACCAGAGGAGTGGGGTTACAGAGCCAGGAATCCCCGGACGGCACCTGTGAGGGAGACGGCTGCATTTGGAAGGGACCCTAAGACCAGTGCAAGAAGGTATGTGAAGAGAGACCCAGTGTCCAGGGATCTTGATTGGAAGGCTGGACATACATACTGGACTACATACTGGCCAGGAGTTCGGGAGAGGAACCCTAACAGCAATGGAAGCTCAGGTATGAACACTGATCTATGCCCTAGCTCTTCACTTGGAAGACAGCAGGGAAACCAGTATTGCCCTGAGAGTGCTCCATTAAGAAATTCCCCTGAGCCAGTCCATGATATTGATTCTATGATAGTTGAAGAGGAAGGAGATATTATAAATGAACAGTGTGACTACATGGATTGCTCTCTGTCTAGGCTGCTGTGGTAATATACTTTCACAAATGCAACAACCATCAAAAAGAAATATATCTTGTTCTTTTATCTACCCAGAAAAGTTTACAAGAAAGCCTTTGGGTAGGATTTGAGCCACGTATAGAAAGTAAACCAGCCAAGAGGTTTGCAGCTGGTTAATTGTTAGCAATTAAGCCTTGCATAATTGCACGTGGGCTCTAAAAGGACACTTCTGGGTGTGTGTGAAAATACAAGAAGTTATCCTTGAAAAAGAATAGTTTGATCATTTTTTGGGTTTTGGTTTTGTTTTTGGAGCACTGCTAAAAGGTATTAGCAGGAGCCCACAGAAAGACCTTTCTGTTCCCATCAAGGTCTTTATTGTTTGATTGACTGCTTAAGAAGTCCAGTTGTTGTTCCTGATTTGTTTTTCCAAAGTATAATACTGAAAGCAAGTATCCTTTGGTGCTACCAAGTATATCTGTGTGGGAGAAATAACCCCATAAATAAAATATATTTTCTTTGCTTAACACTCGAGCAAGCACAACTCATTTATTTGTGAACGGCTGATTCTGGTATGAATGGACTACATTTCCCACAATCCTTTGCAAGTCATACTAATATTTGCCTTTGCCAAGACTGTGGACATTCTCACCCAGCGCCCCCGTTTACACTCTTCAACCTGGAAAAGAGACGGCTGAGGGGAGATATGATAGAGGTCTATAAATTAATGAATGGAGTGGAACAGATAAACCTAGATCGATTGTTTACTTCATCAGAATATAAAAAGACTAGGGGACATGCAATGAAGCTACAGGGTAACTTATTTAAGACTAATAAGAGAAAATATTTTTTCACTCAATCAAACTCTGAAATTTGTTACTGGAGGATGTAGTAAAAGCTGTTAGTATAGCTGGGTTTAAAAAAGGTTTAGACAAGTTCCTGGAGGAAAGGTCCATAAACCATTATTAAAATGGACCCAGGATATCACTGCTTGACCCAATACAAGCATTGAGGAACCTGTGTCTTTTGGGGAGACTGCTAGGTACTTATGACCTAGATTGGCCACTGTTGGAAACAAGATACTGGGCTTGATGGACCTGGTCTGACCCAATATGGCATATCTTATGTTCTTATGACAGAAGACAGAGCACAATTTAGGACAACTATCCAGAGGGTCGCCGAGTCGACACCGACTCGATGGCACTTAACAACAACAACAACAAGCACACTTTAAGCACATTTAAGCTAATGTCAAATGCAGAAAAGAGACAGATGCGCACGTAAATGGCGATGAAAAAACTAGCGCCCAACTGACACCAAGAGTATTTAAATTGCTGCACATAATAATATAGTATGCAAATGACTGCTGAGCCCGATGCAGAAACAGATGTAGAGGATTTCACAACTAGCTTTAGCATCAATCTCTCTACGCCTGGATCTGAGGTGCTTTAAATCGCTAGCACGTACCTCTGACAATATTTTGATGCCATCGGGGGCGATCCCGGCTTCAAGGAAAGCCCCCACTGCCATCAAATTGTTGTCGGGGGCTAGTGTCCCAACAGAAAGTCACTCCCTGGTCGTCTAGCGGCCTGATCCCACTACCACCCACCCCAATTTTAAAAAACTGACCTGGTGGTCTAACGGCTCAGAACCCCTGACCTCCCCTTAAAAAATGAACCTGGTGCTCTAACGGAACCAGAACCCCCTCCTGGTATATTTCAAAGCGGGAGTGCCACCTACACTATCCTGCTCTCGGTCCACCATCTTGGAAAATGATGGCCCCGCGTGGTGCATCCTGTCAGTCTGACTTCGCCTGGCGCATCACAGGAAGCACTGTGCAGGGCCAGGCCCTGCCATTTTCCAACATGGCGGACTGAGGGTGAGAGCACGTAGGCAGTGCTCCCACTTTGAAAGATACTGGGAGGGGTTCTGGGGTCACTAGACCACTAGGTTAGTTTTTCTTAAGCTGGGTGTGGGTTCTGGGGCTGCTAGACCACCAGGGAGTGACTTTCTGTTGGGGCACCAGCCCATGACAGTATTTTGATGGCATCGGGGGCTTTTCCTAATGCTGCAATTACCCCCGATGCCATCAAAATCCTGTCGGGGCTGATATGCAAATTAGCCATGCAGTGCCCATTTCTCTGGGAGAGCATGCCAAACCAGTGCCATTTTCTTGTGCTCATATGTTTGGCTTGCTCTCCCAGTTTAGCGCTTCCGTTTTGCGCATGGTTTAACGTGTGGCTCATTTGCATATAAGCCCCATTCTTCATAGCCACACAGAAGTCGCGTGCTATTAGTTCACTGCAAACAGGCATAAAAAGATGATAGCGCGTGACTTCAGTGCCGGCATTCTGCATCATTCTCTATGGATGTGATAGGAGGGAGGAGTACGGGTTTGTATAGCACAGTTACTTACCTGTAACAGGTAATCTCTGGGAACAGCAGGAATAAGTCTTCACATATGGGTATCGTCGGTACCGACGGAGCCTGTGCGGGAACGCTCCCCAGCGTCCAAAAAAGGAAAGCTTTTGGGAGCATCCCACAGCGCCTGCGCGCTGCCTTCCCGCCTTTCCTAACCGCCTCTCTCCAGTTCGAGTTTTAAAGCTGAGACAAAGAGAGAGAGAGGAAAGGAAAGATAGATAGAGAGATACAACTCCTAGGGGAGGTGGGTGGGTTGTGAAGACTTATTCCTGCTGTTCCCAGAGATCACCTGTTAAAGGTAAGTAACTGTGCTATCTCCAGGAACAAGCAGGAATGAGTCTTCACATATGGGGACTCCCCAGCTAGAGATGCCTGGGAGATCCCCAGGTTGTGAGTCCCTGAGAAGGGCTCTACCTCCTCCCATGGATCTCAGGCATCCAACCAGGGATGGGGGGTAGGAGTTGATTAGGTATGGAACAGGTGTTTGAGAACAGCCTGACCAAACAAGGCATCCCGGCGGGAGTCCTTGTCCAAGCAGTAATGGGCTGTAAAGGTATGAACCGAGGCCCAGGTGGCCGCTCGACAGATCTGGTCGATGGACACAGAATTTAGATGAGCCATAGAGGCTGCCATGGCCCTCACATTGTGAGCTGTGACATGGCCCTCCAGAGAAAGGTTCTTACTCTGGTAGGCGAAAGAAATACACTGAGCAATCCAATTGGACAGTGTTCTCTTAGAGACTGGAAGTCCTAAATGAGAGGGATCAAAAGCAACAAAGAGTTGAGAGGACTTTCTATGTTGCTGTGTCCTTTGTAAGTAAAAAGCAAGAGCTCTCTTACAATCCAGGGTATGAAGATTCCTCTCTGCACTTGATGCATGAGGTCCTGGAAAAAAGACAGGTAAGTACACCTCCTGGTTCAGATGAAAAGGTGAGACCACTTTAGGCATAAAGTGTGGATTGGTCCTGAGGACTACCTTGTCATGATGGAACCTTGTATAAGGAGGATTAGCCACCAAAGCTTGCAACTCACTGATGCGGCGTGCTGAGGTGACTGCAATGAGAAAAATAACCTTCCAGGAAAGAAATTTCAAGGAGGTAGTGGCTAAGGGTTCAAAGGGTGGCTTCATAAGCTGGCCAAGAACCAGATTCAAGTCCCATGCCACTGGAGGTAGTCTAATGGGAGGTTTAGTTAAAAGAAGGCCTCTCATGAATCTTGCAATAAGAGGATGAGAGGAAATAGGCTGTCCATTAAGAGGCTTGAGGGATGCTGCAATAGCACTCAAATGGACCCTTACTGAATTTGTTTTGAGGCCTGCATGAGATAGATGCAGGAGATACTCTAGTAAGGAATTCAAAGGTATTGCAAGAGGGTTAAGACCCTTCTCAGTACACCAAATGGTAAACCTTTTCCATTTAAAAGCATAGGAACGTCTAGTAGAAGGCTTTCTGGAAGCATGAAGGATATCCTTCACCTGCTGAGAAAGATGCCAATCTTGAAGGTCTAGGCCTTCAGCAACCAAGCCCTGAGATGGAGAGACTGGGGGTTTGGGTGCCACAACGTTCCCCCCTCCTGAGACAGGAGGTCTGGAGCAGATCCCAAGTCCAGGGAGGGAGCTTGAGAGAGATGCAGAAGTAGAGGGTACCACACTTGGCATGGCCAACGTGGAGCTATGAGGATCATAGACCCTTGATCTCTCTGAAGCTTGAACAGAGTCTTGGGAATTAGGGGAATGGGTGGAAAGGCGTACAGGAAGTCTTGACCCCAGTGAAGGAGGAAGGCATCCCTGGCCTGAACTCCCTGACACGGAATTCTGGAACAGAACCGGGGAAGTTTGGCATTCCATGGACTTGCAAAGAGGTCTATGTCCGGGGTTCCCCAAATTTGAAAGATTCTGATTATCTGGTCCATATGGAGGGACCACTCGTGTGGAAGCAGGACTCGACTGAGTCTGTCTGCCCAAGAGTTTTGAACTCCTGGAAGATATACTGTCAGAAGATGAATTTGATGCTCTCTGGCGAAGGCCCACACTCTCAAAGCTTTGTTGCAAAGCGACAGAGAGCCAGTCCCGCCCTGCTTGTTCACGTAGAACATGGCTACTTGGTTGTCTGTGTGGATGAGGACTGTCTTGTAGCTGAGTAGGGTGTGGAAGACTCTGAGAGCTAGAAAGATTGCTCTGAGCTCCAAGAGGTTGATATGTAGAGAGGTCTCCTGTGGAGACCAGATGCCCTGGGTGGAGAGGTCTTGTAGATGAGCTCCCCAACCTTTTGGAGAGGCATCTGTTGTAAGGGTTGCTTGGGGTAACAACTGTTGGAAGGGGGACCCCAGCAACAGATTTTGAGTGGACTTCCACCACTGGAGAGACCAAAAGAGGCGCCTGGAGGTTGCTATTTTGTCTGACAGGCCCCCTGATGCCTGAGTCCACTGGGTGGACAAAGTCCATTGAGCTGCCCTCATGTGAAGGCGAGCATAGGGGACCACATGCACAGTGGATGCCATGTGGCCTAACAGTTGTAACATCTCTCGAGCAGTTAAATGGGATTTTAACTGAATCTGGGAGGCTAACTGCACCAAGCGTAGGCAACGGGCCTGGGGAAGATAGGCCCTTGCAGTGGTGGTATCCAGCAAGGCCCCTATGAACTCTAGAGACAGAGAAGGGGTGAGCTGGAACTTTGGGATGTTTATTACAAGTCCCAGATACTGCAGAACACGCCTTGTGCAGGCTAGGGAAGTCTGCGCCTCTGACTGGGATGGAGCTTGGATGAACCAGTCGTCCAGATATGGGAATACAAATATTCCTAGAGTGCGTAGAAATGCAGCTACTACTGCCATGCATTTTGTGAACACTCTTGGTGCAGAGACCAGACCGAAAGGAAGCATCCTGTATTGGTAGTGCTTTCCTTGATAAAGGAACCGAAGGAACCTCCTGTGTGTTGGATGGATGAGTACATGGGTGTACGCATCCTTGAGATCTAGAGAACAAAGCCAATCCTGACTCTGAAGGTATAGAAGGAGAGTACCTAGAGAAATCATCTTGAATTTCTCCTTGCATAGGAACTTGTTCAATTCTCTGAGATCTAATATGGGTCTGTAGCCCCCTGTTTTCTTTGGAATTAGAAAATAGGGGGAGTAGAACCCTGAGCCCTGTTGAAGAAGTGGTACTTCTTCTATTGCCTTTTGGGCAAGAAGGGTAGTAATCTCCTGACCCAGAAGGTCGAGGAGAGATACTGGAGAATTGAACTGTCTCACCATGGTGTGAGGAGGAAGGTTTGAGAAATGAAGCTTGTACCCCTCCCTTATGATGGAGAGGGTCCATTGCTCTGCTGTGATTTGCTCCCATCTGGGAGCAAAGAGAGCTTACCTTCCTGGAATGGTGAGATGCTCTGGTTCTTCTAGAGCCAGAAAGGCTAAGTTCTCTAGTTGCAAGTCAAAGGCCCTGAGGAGGCTGAGGCTGTTGGGCCACAGTAGTCCTTGCAGCCTTGGGCTTGGCCAGTTTAGGTTGTTGACGCTTTGCAGCAAAACGACCTGCAGAAGATGTCTGTTGACTATAAGCAGGATGATATCTTCCCTTCTTGGGAAAAAATGTCTTTTTGAACAACCTCTTCTTAACAGGATTAGAGGTAGACTTTGAAAGCCTATCTAAAGCAGAATTCTCTGCATCCATCTGGGTGGCCTTTGCTTGCCAATCCTTGCCAAAAAGGTTTTCACCTGTACAAGGAAGATTTCCTAATCCATCTTGGACCCAGGGTTCCAGATCAGAAGCTTGTAACCAAGCAATTCTGCGTGCACCTATGGCAATAGCCGAGGCTCTGCTGGCACCCTCAAAAGAGTCAAAGGCTGCACGGTTGGAAAATTTGGAAATATCCTGGGCATGCTTAAGCCAGGTGAGAAACTCTTCCCTTTTATCTTCTGAAGGAAAAGGGAGGAAAGTTTGCAGATGATCTGTAACTTCTTTTAGAAACATCCCCATATAGAGACTATAGGAGTTGATTCTGGCAACAAGCATATTGGCCTGGAAGATTTTCCTGCCAAAAGCATCTAAGGTTCTGCATTCTCTTCCTAGAGGAGCAGATGAATGCCTCTTTGCACTCTTTAACTTTTTCAGGGCAGACTCCACCACAATAGAGTGGTGAGGAAGCTGAGTCTTATGAAACCCAGGACAAGGAGGGACACGGTACACGAGAATGAGATGAGATGGTGAGAGGAGTCTCCCATATGCCCAACATGTGATCATAAAGGATCTCATGAATTGGTAAAGTGGCTGCCTCTTTAGGAGCCTTGGGATATTGCAAAATATCTAACTTTTTGGCTCTAGGCTCTGACTCAGGGGCCACTGAGATGGAGAGGCCCTTGGCCACTTCTCTGATGAAGTCTTGAAAAGACAAGTCCTCTGGAGGAGACATTCTTCTTTTTGGAGAAGAAGGCTCTTGAGGAAGGAGTACCGATGCTGCGAAAGAGGCCTCCAATGCATCAGAGTCTTCAGAGGAATCGAAATATCGCCTGTCTGGATGCTCCTGTAGAGCCTGATACGCATACCGAGTGGTATCGAATATCGGGAGTGATCGGTGACAGTTCGGTACCGATGGGCATCATCGGACAGGGTACCACTGCAGTCGACACCGAAGCCGATGTCGATGCAATCGGTACCGGCACTGGAACCGATATCGGTGCCGGTGCCGGAACCGGTACTGACATCGAAGCTTGTTGCGGTACCGGAGGTGCTGCAGCTTGTATGAATGCCATAATGGCACGCTGCATGGTCAGAATATTCTGATCCATCGACGCCATCAATGTCTGGATGTCTGGATGTCGGTACCGGCGGGTTCCACCGGTACCCCAGAACATTGTAACAGGTGATCAGTCGAGGCCGTGCCATCGATGTCAACCTCTGACCCCATAGGAGGAGCTTTGTAAGCCGGAGCTTCCCGCCGGGGTACTTTTGCCGGTGCAGGATCCTCGAGGGCAAGCCCGGAGGCATCTCAATGCTTGGAGGGAGATCTACCCTTCGAGGACCGGCTGGATTTATGTTTGGTTACCTGAGATCCATAGGAGGAAGAAGCAGCCCTGGAAGACGTCGATGCCACCGAAGCTGCATCAGAGGGAAACAGGGTATTGAGCTTGGCTGCTCGGTTCTGTAAACCTCTTTTAGACATCATGGAGCAGGACGGACAATCCGTGATGGAATGGTCAGGACCAAACATTTAAGACACCAGTCATGGGTGTCGGTGACAGAAATGGTACCGCTGCACTTCGTGCATTTTTTAAACCCGGAGGCGGGCTTTTCCATGAGGAAAATTTTCCCTTAGGCCTAAGGCCCAAAGAGACAAAAATGACACTGAAGTGAAAACGGTAATAGTTTTGTTTTTTTTTTAAAGAAAAAGAAAGAAAAGACCGGCGGTACCGGTCCGACGTCGAAGAAGGCAGACGCGCGACCAAAGAAATAAAATAAAATAAAGAACTTCTTCAGCGGTGACAGGAACACGACCTGCTGGCTCCGCGGAAAAGAAGAACTGGAAAGAGGCAGTTAGGAAAGGCGGGAAGGCAGCGCGCAGGCACTGTGGGATGCTGCCAAAAGCCTTCCTTTTTTGGACGCTGGGGAGCGTTCCTGCGCAGGCTCCGTCGGTACCGATGATACCCATATGTGAAGACTCATTCCTGCTTGTTCCTGGAGATTGTGATTAATGTGTTGCTGGATATTGGGGAGATTGCCAATAGAATATTCTCCTCAACTTTCATGTTTGCTGTTATGCTAGGAAGACTGGGGAAGAAAAACAAACTGGATATTTGGAAGCAATCTATGCGTGTAGTAAGGGACCTGTGTTATTGGTTCTGAACCACTGAAAGAATACACTTACAGTCTGTAAATTTTTGCCACAGCCCATGTCCTTGGCTCTCTCTCTGATGAAAACAGTCTGGATTCTCCCTCTTCTTGTAGGAAGCAGTTAGGCCAGGCTCTGAAGCTGGGCAAAACTTAATGCACTGTTCCCTTTCAGCGTTTGGGTCTCCTTGGGTCAGATTCCTAGGATGTTGTAGCTGTCTTCTACTCAGCGCTGGCGCTACCATTAGGCAAACTAGGCAGTCACCTAGAGTGCTGGCCCTCTGGGGCACCCATTGCTGCCGCTGTCACCACTCTCTGGTGCCGCAGGGCTCTTTGCCTCTGCCCCTCTCTGAGTCTCAAGAGTGGCAGAAGCAAACACCCTCGTGGCACTGAAGCTTTAAGGTAAGCACCACAGCGCTGTTTGTGGCTACTGCCGCCACTGTCAGTTCCAGGGGGGGGGGGGTGTAGCGGTGGCAATGGGTGCCATGGGGGGTGCAAGGGATGAGATTCATGTAGGACGCCTCATCTCCTTGCTCCGGCCCTGCCTCTACTCCACTTTCCTCAGATATATTTCTGCTTTCTTCTTCCTTCCTGGGTCCACTGAAAAGTCCCCTGTGGTGCTTCAGCTTCAGTAGCTCAGTCATCCCTTTCCAGCCGTTTTTGGAGTCTGGCCAGGGTTGCACAAGCTCTTCCTCTACCAGCTGCCTAGCTCGGAGGCCAGGAGCAACACTCTGCAGTGCAATGACTGTAAACTAAAGACTGGGATTTGAATTTGAGTTTGATGTTTATGCAAAATGCAATGTGTGCCTTCGAGTCAGTCCATACCCCCTCCAATTTTATCATGACTCCTTCCTTAATTCATCGTCTACCAAGGACTCTACTAGCATTATGTCACTGGGAGAGTGAAGAACATTTCCTCCTGTTCTAAAAACAGGATGGAGTAGAGGGCTCAAAAAGGGCTAAAAGAGACATGAGAGGTCTCTGTGTGAGCTGATAAAGCAGGACCTTAGGGGTCGCTACATAATGGAGTCTGCATATAGCACAACTTTGAGCCTCTTAAGAAACTTTAAATAATCAGACTCCTAAAACTGGACCCACCACAGCAAATATCCAATCACGCATGCTATATTTCGACAACATCTTCACTGGAGATGCGGACAAGAATCCATGAGAAGCAGATTGTAAGATAGGATTAGCAACATACTGTACAGTAAGGGGAGATGCCAACATGTAAATACTGTGAAGAAGTGCCATGAAAAGCTTTATACAATAAACCAATGTTTTAAATGTTCTACCTACAGCTATTGCTAGCTAATGCTAGGCCTCAAGCCAAGGAGGTCTACATTCATACTTAGAACATCCTACATTTTGGACTAATTGCATTGATTGTTCCTCAGATCTCCCAGTGAACCATCTTATTCCACTTCAATTTATCCAGAGTTCAGCTGTACTCCTTAATCTTTTGCCATTGTTACTACACCTATCAAACCCATTCTTTCAGGCAGGGCTAGTGCAAGGACTGGAGGTACCCTAGGCGGGCCCTTCATTCTGCCGCACCCCCCCCCCCCTCCCTGACCCTATTGCCACCAATGCCATCCCCTCTCTGGGACCTGCTGTGGTAGCACTGGCATGGTAACCATAACACAGCCCTTCCTTGAATTTTAATTCAGCTTATGAGACTGCTGGCTGGAAGTTCATGTCTTATTAATGAGGCGATTCATTTTTGCAGCACTTGCAATATATTGTGGGTATAAGCAAGGGAAGGACTCGCCCACTTGGTGTTGATGTCAGCCCTGTCCTCCCCTCTCCACCCACCCCTACCCCCCCACACTCTGGCTGAACCAGAATTGGTAAAAATGGGCCAGAATGTCAACAGTTAGAGAACTAGAGAGACATGTGCTCATGATCTCCAAGGCCACCCGGTCTTCTCCTGTTCCATATGCCCCCACACCTTGCTGAACTAGCTGCATACATCTCTTAGGTCTACCATACCTCTTTCTTCCTGCCATTGCCCAGAGGTAGTGTAGGGATAGAGAAGCAGGAAGGAAGACAGCAGAGATGCAGCAAGAGAAAGGTGAAGGACAGAAGAAGGTCTAGGACACCGACTCCTATAGAGATCCTCAGTGGCGTTCCCCCCTTCCAGAAGGAAGTGAGATTGGATAGCAAAGAGGAGTTACCTAAGATTGGGGGGGGGGGGGGGGGGGTTAAATTTAGCTCACAGCTTTTTGCACCAGCCCCTTGCAAGAATCACATCTCAGCAGGAAGAGAAGTGAGGAATATCTTCTACCTACATGCACGACAGGCCAGCACCGCCACCTGTCTCTTCAGCAAATGCCACACAAAGGCCTCTAAAAGCTCCTCTTGCCCATCACAAATATATTAAAACAAGCTCCAGGAACAAATAATCACATCTTCGCCCCAACCAAAAAAGGGCATCTAAACTCTAACTAAACCAGATATGTGTAACACATGCATTCAAAGAGGACACTGTTCCCCTCCAAAGCCCAGCCCTCTCAAAGTCTCCATCATAAATAGTAAATGAGACACTTCGTACTGACAACAAAAAAACCCAACTGGACCTCATCACCTCCAGGCATAGAGACAGAGTTGCCGCTGCCAAAGACCCTGAAATAAACACAGTGGCCACTCCAGACCGTCTAACAGGCAGTCTCAAAAGGCCATCCACTGTTATTTTGGTGGCCAAATTAAGACTACAGGGAAGTGTTAAGTGCCAACCTCATATCACTTAGAAGCTCCATAAGAAAATGTAGTAGTCCAGAAATGCCTGCTATGTCTAGAGGATTCCAGGCCAACACCCCAGACCTTATCAGCTGCCCTGAGCCATAACCAGCTTGAGGACTTTGCTAAGACTTCCACAATGGATCCCAGCCTTATGGAATCAATTGCCTGTATCAACCAAGAAACCGGTGAGAGCAGGACTGCACAGGACCCTCAAATTGTGACATCATCAAACCAGTGATTCTCTATCTCCATCTACTGGTGGGGAGGCAGAAAGCCCACATCTTGACTGGACTGGAGGGACAATGAGGAAAGTGTAATTACTATATTACTGTGAATTAATGTTATTGTGCTGCAGCTCTTGGAACTGCTTTTCCTAGAAAAACACATAAAGGCACTTCTTTTTTTTTTTTTGGGGGGGGGGGGGGGGCTTCATTTCTCTTCCATATCCTACTGAGGTAGAAATCCAGGCAGGGCTGGGAGCTGGAAGGGTTAAGTGAAAAGGATACACCCCTCTTGGTGAAGTTATACCCTGGTACACGCTTGTCCCGCCCCTATTCCTTTGTCCTGCTGCTCTCTCTGCTTGCTAGAGATAACTACTCTCCCTCTGCTTCGCTAGAGATAAGAGTACAGTAGACTTTCTCCAATCAGGACTATACTGTGATAAAGTGACCAGTCATGAAGAAATGCTGTAATAACCTGATAAGAAGTCTATATAATCTTTCTGAGCCCTATAGGGAGGGCCCAGAATTTGCAAAAACTATTTTCTCTGGGTCTGTGCACATTAAAACTGTTGTTTCTTTTAAGACTCCTTGGGTGTTTCTTTCTTCACTCGTTTATCTGCTACATTTGGTTCCCTGACCTGGCTGAGACAGCGAGATAAGAAAGAAAAGGTTATCTTGCTACCTTTAGGTTCAATCGGTTTGAGCCGCGCTGGTGGTGAACGTAGCGGGGAATACAAGGCGCCACCAGACCAGTTGTTCTGGGAAGTATTCCTTCCTGATTCGCCTCTGCTGCTGGTTTTATCCAAAGGACACCTAAGAACCCGCTCTGGGGCCTAGGAAACAACCCATTAAAATCCGGAGGACATCTGAGTGGGGTAAGTGATAACGGGGGGGGGAGGGGGGGGTGTCTGTTTATGTCTGCAGTTCAGGAAATATCGGTCCTTCCTACCGGGAAGAAGGAGAGATTGATCACCTCTCGAAGGAATTGCCCTAGTACCCTGAGCTGAGCTGAGCTGAGCTAGGGGAAACCGCCGTTCCTACTGTTTAAACTGTTTTCTACGAACTGTTGGTCTGTGCTTGATTTATGTGTTTGGCACAAGCCGAGCCTTGTGCAGTGAGCATAGACTCCTGATTAGTGCAGTTCCCCCTGAGCAGAGCTGAGCTGCGGGCAACCACCGTTCCTACTGTTTAAACGGTTTTCTACGAATTGTTGGTCTGTGCTTGATTTATGTGTTTGGCACAAGCAGAGGCTGATTAGTGCAGTTCCTGGCCAGGCGACTGCGCCCAGGTCTGAAAAAGTGGCGACAGCACCATTTTGTTAGGCTGTGGTAAAGGCACCATCTTGTTAGTTACCCTTTTTGAAACTAGTGCAGATGGATTCCTGGCTGTCTGCATTCTTTTCCATCTGTGTTTTCAAAGCCTGGCAGATATGGGAGGATCAGAGATGAAATGTAGCCCTTTAGACTAGAGTGTATGGTAAAGCACTTCAGGACGGGATTCTCTGCAGATTATGGTGTTCGTATGACTCCCGCCCTGTTAATGAAATATTGTCAGCAGGAGTGGCCCAACTTTAACGTGGCTTGGCCTCCTGACGGAACCTTTGATTATGACTTGGTTAGCCGAGTGCACCAAGTTGTGGTAGCTAAACATCCTGATCAATTCCCTTATATTGATTCCTGGCTAGATGTTTGTCGTCAGAGACCTAAATGGCTCAGGAGATGTCATGAGGAAAACTGCCGCATACTTTTGTCTCGTAGCCCACAGGAAATGCAGCCTATAAAAAAATCACAACTGCCCGTTTTCACACAGGAACCAGAGCCTGAAGAGTTTCCTCCTCTCCCTCCTCCCAGGCAGATTTCTGTGGCTTCAGCTAGATCAGCGGTCTCAGCAGGGAATTCCATTAGCCCTCCTCCACCCCTCTCCACAGCTGCTTGATTTTCTGACAGTCAGCAGAGCAGTGAGGGAAGCATACCAATGCCAGTTTCAGATACAGACCTGCCCAGCACTTCCGAAAGTTCCCTGAGTCCCAGATCTGAAGAGGGTCAGTTCCACGTTCATACACCCTCCCTGCCCGTATTAGAGCACTACGACTCCAGGAGAGATCACCGCACAATACGGGCTAGTAAACAGACTCCAGAGGTTAGTCTCCACCTACCCCTACAAGAGGCTTGTGGACCAGCTGCCTTTAATGCCCAGGGAGAACTTGTGGAAGGCCCCCCCACTTTTGTGTATGTACCTTTTTCTACAACCGACTTGTTGAACTGGAAAATTCATTATCCGTCCTATACTGATAAACCTCAAGCAATGATAGATTTGTTTTCATCTATTATTCAGACCCATTGTCCAACTTGGGCAGACTACCGTCAGCTCCTTTTAACCTTAGTCAGTACTGAACAGAGATACCGGGTGACTCGGTCAGCCAAGAAATGGTTAGAAGAGAACCCTCCAGGTGAACAGGATCCCCAGCAAGCAGCGCTGAGAGACTTTCCTGACCTAGAACCCCACTAGGCTGCAAACAGTGATACAGGACGCCTTGCCCTGGATCGTTATCATTGGGCTCTCCTGGAAGGCCTCAAAAAAGGGGCCAGAAAGTGATGAATGTGGGGAAAATATCTGAGGTCCTGCAAACCCCTGATGAGAGCCCGGGCCAGTTTTATGAAAGACTCTGTGAATTTTTCCGTGCTTATACTCCATTTGATCCTGAAGCACTTGAAAACCAGCGGATGGTGAATACAGCGTTTGTGGGACAATCACAGGGGGACATTCGAAGAAAACTTCAGAAGCTTGAAGGTTTTGCTGGAATGAATATAACCCAGCTGATGGAAGTTGCTATGAAAGTATTTGTGAACAGAGATCAGGAGATGAAGCGTGAGTGTGAACGAAAGATGAAAAAGAAAGCGGAAATGTTAGCAGCAGCGCTAGTTGAGAAAGGACAAGGAAAGTCGATGTGGGAACTGAGGGGCCGAGGCCGGGGCAGAGGAACCCAGCGCGAATTGATGGAGCGAAGACCATTGGAACGAGATCAATGTGCCTATTGTAGAGAAATGGGCCACTGGAAAAATGATTGTCCCAACAAAGGCGGCTGAAATGATGCCTGAAGAGGAAACCGTGGTCGAGCAGCATTCCGAGGGTGAGTTGAAGGAGGAAGATATACTCGGAGACCAGCTGAGGACGCCAGCGAGGAGCAGGATTCATTGGATTGACCGCTATGGAACAGAACCAGGATGATCATGAATAGGACAGACCGGGCTCGCAGATTCTTCTCGGTCCCCATGAGCCCATGGTCACAATCAAAATTGGGGACCAACAAATACCATTTATGGTTGATACTGGGGCAGAGCATTCCGTTGTGTCCCAACCGCTAGCAAGTCCTTCCGAAAAAACTGTCACAGTGGTGGGGGCAACCGGAAACCGGGTAGTCCGGCCCTTTCTCCATACCCGAGTCTGCGAAGTAGGCGGACAGCAAATCGCCCATCAATTTCTGTACATGCCTGAGTGTCCGGTACCACTTCTGGGCCGGGATCTCCTATCAAAGCTACATGCCCGGATCTCCTTTACCCCCACAGGAGAGGCTAAAATGGTTTTGGGGCCTCCAGTATCAGGATTATTTTCTCTATAGATTCCGAGGGAAGAAGAGTGGTGGCTGTACTCCCAAGCTGATCGGCAACAACCCCTCCCATCAGAACTGCACAACTACCCTGGGGTATGGGCAGAAGGTAATCCTCCCGGCCTTGCCCGAAATATCCTGCCTATTATAGTGGAAGTAAAGCCAAACGCCTGTCCCATCCGTGTTAAGCAATACTCCCTGCCCCGAAGAGCTCTTGAGGGCATTCATAAACATCTCCAGCGATTACTCGAATTTGGACTCCTGAAACCATGCCAATCACCTTTGCTGCCTGTTCAAAAACCAGGTACTAATGATTACCGACCTGTACAGGACCTACGGAAGGTCAGTGAAGCTGTTGTTACCATCCATCCTGTTGTGCCAAACCCTTACAATTTACTGAGTTTGATTCCTGCACAAGCAACCTGCTTCACTGTTCTAGACTTAAAGGATGCCTTTTTCTGCTTGAGATTGGCCATTCCTAGCCAGCCACTGTTTGCATTTGAATGGGAAGACCCTATTACTGGCAGTAAGGGTCAGTTGACATGGACACGGTTACCCCAAGGATTCAAAAACTCCCCCACGCTGTTTGGGGATACACTTAGTCAAGATTTGCGTCAGTCCAAGTCTTGCCCTTCTCAACGCGTGTTGCTACAATATGTGGATGATTTACTCATTGCGGCTGTTTCCCGGGAAGAATGTCTAGCCGCTACTTCAGAACTTCTACACCTACTTTGGATGTCTGGCTATCGGGTGTCCCGAAGTAAGGCCCAATTGTGCCAGACTGAAGTCAGATACTTGGGATTCCATGTTGCCCAAGGCCTTCGAAGATTGGGCTCCGAGTGGAGGGAGGCTGTTTGTTCTATTCCTGAGCCACAAAATCGCAGGCAGTTAAGAGGCTTCTTAGGGGCTGCCAGTTTTTGTCGAATCTGGATACCCAACTATGCAGTGTTGGCAAAGCCCCTGTATGCAGCTACAACAGGGGGGAACGAGATCCTTTTGACTGGGGCCCGGACCAAAAGGAGGCCTTTCAGAATATGAAGAAGGCTCTGCTATCAGCCCCTAGTCTAGGACTGCCCGATGTGGAAAAACCATTCCATCTGTACATCCATGAAGACAGGGGGATGGCAGTTGGTGTCCTCACTCAGAGCCTAGGTTCTTGGCAACGACCGGTGGCTTATCTGTCCAAACAGCTGGATCCAGTGGCAAGAGGGTGGCCTTCTTGTCTCCACGCAGTAGCAGCAACAGCTCTCTTGGCAACGGAAGCTGATAAATTGTCCCTTGGGCAAGAACTGTATGTTAAAGTGGCGCATGCAGTACTGACACTGATGGAGTACAAAGGCAATTATTGGTTTACCAATGAGCGGATGACAAAATACCAGAGCATGCTGTGTGTGAATCCTCGGGTTCACTTGGAGATAGTGAAAACACTCAATCCTGCGACTACTCCCTGTAGCACCTGGGCTACCTGAATATGATTGTATCCAGGTTATGGATGAAGTGTACTCCAGCCGTCCGGATTTGAAGGATGTACCGCTAGCCTCTCCTGATGTTCAATACCTTACCGATGGCAGCAGTTTCATGGAAGATGTACAGCGGAAGGCCGGATATGCTGTGGTCACTCCTGGGGTTGTTGTGGAGGCTGAGCCCTTACCCTTAGGGACCTCTGCCCAGAAAGCTGAAGTCATTGCCCTTACTCAAGCCCTCCAGTTAGCTGCAGGTCTAAAGGCAAACATTTTCACTGATTCTAAGTATGCATTCACTACACTCCATGCCCATGGGCCCTCTATAGAGAGAAGGGACTCATAAATTCAAGCGGGAAATCTATAAAGTATGGGAGGGAGATTTTGGAGTTACTAGAGGCTGTGTGGGCACCAGAAGCGGTGGCTGTTGTTCACTGCAAGGCACACCAACGAGGAGACACTCTGGTCATCCAGGGTAACCGCAGGGCAGATAAGGAGGCCAAGTTAGCAGCCCAGCAAGGAACAGTCCCAGTAAGTGTTCAAGCCCCCCTGTTTTCAATTCCTATGTCAGAGTGGGACCCACGTTATACCAGGAAAGAGATGGATTTCTTCACTCATGAAGGGGCTACTCTCACTACTGCTGGGTGGTTGCGGTTACTGGGAGATCCACTCCAATATGTTATCCCCAAGAGTCTAGCACCTGCTTTTGTCCGACGATTTCATGAGACCACCCACTTAGGCAAGACCTCCATGCACACCATTCTTCAGTCTTATTTCTATGTCCCACATCTATCTACCTTAACGGCAGCTGCAGCACATCGCTGTCTCCAATGTGCTAGGAATAACCCCTGCCAAGGGCCTCTACCCCCAGCTTCCATACAGGCGGTTGGTGCTGCCCCTATGGAGAATATTGTAGTTGATTTCACTGAGCTACCCCGAGTAAGGGGTTATCGATATCTGCTGGTGATCGTATGTACATTTTCAGGATGGGTTGAGGCCTACTCTTGTAGAACAGAGACAGCCCGAGAGGTTACCAGGGCCCTGCTGAAAGAGATCATGCCCAGGTTTGGCCTACCTCTTACTATAGGGTCAGATAATGGCCCTGCATTTGTTGCTAAGTGCCTTCAAGACCTTTCTAAGGCCCTCCAAATTACCTTGAAACTTCACACTGCTTACCGCCCACAGAGTTCGGGAAAGGTGGAAAGGATGAACCGAACTCTGAAGCTCCAGTTGTCTAAACTCTGTCAGGAAGCTCATCTTAAATGGGATCAGGCTTTGCCGATAGCCCTTCTCCGGGTCCGGCCCTCCCCAACTCGGACCTTGGGAATATCCCCTTATGAAGTACTGTATGGTCGACCACCACCCATTGTTCAGGGCCTTAGGGGAGACCTAGAGCAGATAGGTAATGAACTTACGAGACAACACCTACTGGCATTGGGATCTGTTTTTCAGTCTTTGAACAGGTGGATACAAGAGCGACTGCCTATCTCTTTGTCAGAACCGCTCCATCCCCACCAGCTGGGAGATCGTGTGTGGATTAAGGAATGGAAACGTGAACCACTGTGCCATACCTGGAGAGGTCCTTACACAGTTCTTCTAGCCACACCGACTGCAGTCAAGGTCGCAGAGGTTACCCCGTGGATTCATCATACTCGTCTTAAGAAAGCTGATTCTGACTTGGATGATAAGTGGACAGTGCATGAACATTCTCAGGATCCCTTACGCCTCTCACTGTGGAGAACCAGGGAATCGGCAGACGACGGAGCCCTGCGCTAGCCGCATACCGGAAGCTGACTAGTCTATGCATGGCAGAAGCTTGAGGAGTCGTCTTCAGATACTGTTAGTGGGTCATAAGCTCCATGGTCGGTATGCACCCGCTCATGCTGTCTTTTGTTCTGGCATTTATGTGAGGCCTTCCCTTATGGGCCTCAGGGACTATAAATGTAGTGACACTACTTGCCGGGACTGCTTTGAATACTTCAGACTTGTGTACGCAGCTCATCGCAGCCTGGAGTTTTTTTATCAACATGCCTTATTGCTGTACCCACTACTTTGTGTGAAATGCAAGCATATACTGTAATATATAATCTGAACTGCAAACAGCCAAAGCTAACCTTTTCTACATTTTTCTACTTCATTGGTGTTACTCATCCTACCTCAGCCTATTTTAACAAGGCCCCTTTCTCCTTGCAGGTTGTCTCCACACTTAAAGCTACAGATTGCTTTATTTTTGTAAATGTCACTAAAGGGGTTTTTAATGTGTCTAACACCGTATTATCATGCAAGTCTATTACTAAGGTATCTTATACTTACTCAGAAATGTATCTTCCCTTAGGATGGTTTTTGTTATGTGGTAAAACTGCTTATATTTATGTTCCCATAAACGCTACTGGAGGTCCTTGCACTTTTGGCAGATTTACTACTGCTGCTTTCTCTCATACCCCTAGTAAGGGTAGTACTCACTCACGCTATCCTCGATCAAAACCTATGCCTCCTACCTGTAACTCTAATATGGAACCTTATAGTGATCAGACAGCTCTAGGACTGGCAATATCCATTGTAGGAGCACTTGTTAGCTTTGCACAACGCTATGGAAGTAAGCCGTATTGCTTGTTCCTTGGCCAAATCCATTAATCTCACCTCAACCATCCTAGCCACTATGAATCATGAGATGTCCGGTCTGTGGACGGCAATTCTGCAGAATAGGATGACCATTGATTTTCTGCTCCTACAGTTAAATCATGGCTGTGAGGAATTTGAGGGTATGTGTTGTTTTAATCTCACTGATGAGAGTATTTCCATTGAACGCTCTATTCAAGACCTACGTGATCTAGCTAATCATATCACCGCCCCTTCTATAGGTGCTGGGTGGTTTGCGGAATGGTTCAATTGGTTAGGTGGACTAAAAACCCTAGTGGTAGGGGTTCTCCTTAATCTCCTGCTATGTATTATCCTGCCATGCTGTATCCCTATCCTTATCCGATTTATTACCTCCACCATTGAGACCATGGTGGAGCGGAAAACTGCTGCCCACGTGATGGCAGTATGCAAATACAAATCCCTTCCACAGTCAGATCAACTGTTATGAGGAAAACTGACCTCCTTCACTACAAGGTAAATGTTCCCCTTAAAAAGGGGGGAATGAGGTAGAAATCCAGGCAGGGCTGGGAGCTGGAAGGGTTAAGTGAAAAGGATACACCCCTCTTGATGAAGTCATACCCTGGTACTGAAGGGATAATTAGTCTAAGTGTGGATTTCATGGCTCTTCTATAGGTTTGCTTTGTATGGTTGCACCCTTACCTGCCTGAAAATATACACAGTAACATATGATTGGCACAAGAAGACACGCATGTGGGCTAGTGAAGCAGAGTATTTTGCGGCCTTATATGGGAGAGCCTGGGGAACTAGACACTTTGGACGGGAACGTGCAAAGTGTATAGGCCCAGAGAAATACAGGAGAAATACAGGCCAACCAAATACAGGCCAACCAGGAAGTATACTCTGAGCCCTGAAGATAACAGACAGTGCCAGGAGATGGAAAGGCATGAACACTGCACAGGCGGGGGGGGGGGGGGGGGGGCCCGCTGTGACCAGCTGATAAGCGGACCCTGAGCAGACTTTGAAATACAGACCCTGTTGAAATACCAACTGTTGTTTGGTGATAAACAATGGGAGGGTCCTGAGGGAAGAGCATTCGCAGAAGTTCTTCTGACCTTCTGAACCTGCAGGGTTTTTTTGCAAGTTTTTTTTTTCATTTTCAAATGATGTCAGTAATTCAAGCAGAATTCACTGGAACTTTGGGACAGAGAATGTGACAGAGAACATATATAAGAGAGTGCCTATGTAGCAGCGAAGTGCATGCAATGATTAAAACCAGGAGTCAGTTGCAGGATCCAAGCCAATTTATTGTGCACAGGCTCAGACAGAATCGTGTCCAAAAGAGACTGAGCAATGGAGTACAGGAGAAAATTCCTTATATACAATTTTTACAGTTTGATACAGGCAAACTTTCTATTGGTCCCAACGCCCCCTTGCACCTGTCCAATCGGGGACCCTTTCTGGGCCTAGCTCCCTGTTCCCTCTTCTCAGGCTATTCTAACAAAGGCATAGTCTTAGATATAGATACATTTCTACTTCAAGGCCATTTCTAGCTCAGAGAATGCAAGAACATTTCTATCATCAGCATAAAGGAATTATACAAACTTTTCAAAAGCAGTTTAAAGCAGTTTCTCAAACTCTGGTTCTTCTCAGCACTAATTCCAGGTGGGGGTTGGGATCTAGGCCTAGTTTACAGGCCATAGCCTACCACATTCCCCCCTTTGATTATTCTCACCCCACCTAAAAAGGGGTGAGGAAAAAATCACATAGCATATGCTCCTCAAACTGATGCTTCCTCCTGAGGCAAGGCCTGGTACTGCGACATACCTAGTACTCTGGCCGCTGTCTTACGTTCAACCGTACTGTCAATGATTGAGGTAAACATACGCAAGCAAAGGGGCAGAAAACAGGGAAGGAGTAAACACATAGCTATCATTAGTAAAACTGCAAACACAATAGTCTTTAAACCTAAACAGGAGTGTGGTATCCCCAGGACCCATCATTCGCCCATGTGGCTGGTCCATAACATGTGATACAAGGAGGTATATCAGTGGTCATTCTAAGGGGCCCCAGGGTTACCGCTAGTATAATGCAAAAGCAGAAATACATCATGGTTACAGTAGTTTAATGAACTTGTTTAAATGTTGCGACTTCTTCACTTAAATTCTCTTATTTCCACAGCTTCCACCGTACGTAGACCTGCCAGCTTCCGGTTGGTGACAGGAGTAGGGTTGTAGAGTCCTCAAGCTTCTGCCGTACATGGACCTGCTAGCTTCCGGTAAGTGGCAGGAGTAGGGCTGTTGACTCTTACAGCGGTGGTTGTCGATGCAGCATGAGTCGCAATGGCGATTCTGGATTGTTTGTTGAAGTCTAGTGACAAAGTTCAGTAGATTCCGCTGGCTTTACCCGACTGTGGTGAATCCAAGGTTCTAGTTCTGCAACCTTAACTGCTGTAGGGGTTGATAGTATGACATAGGGTCCTCTCCAATGAGGTGATAACGGTTCCTTCCTCCACTCCTTGATCCACACCGTGCTTCCAGGCTTGAAGGGATGCAGTGGTTCAGTCAGATTGATGGGTAGTTGGTCTTGTACCCAGGCATGGAGATCCTGCAAGACAGAACCTAGAGCCAACAGCTCTTGTCTAGTGATTTCAGACCCAAACTGGTTCATATCCCCCTTTATTCCCTGGACAATGGGCAGAGGTTGCCCATACAAAATCTCGAATGGGGAAACTCTTAATGACTTTTTGCGCAAATTACACATCTGCGGGCTACTGAGGCTGTCAGGAGTCCTAATAATGAGATACAAAAATGAGGCTTGAGAGCTTTCTCCATCGCTGTTTTTCCATAATGTGTGGTTTGGTAAAAAGCATGGACAAAGGCTGGACCTAATGATTCAAGGATTACAGTTGGACCCGGAGGCAAACCACCTACCGGCGGCGGCAGCACTATCCATCCGGTCTCTGATAACACTCCCCCTTCCTCTTGACAATAATAGTCTAACTCTTTGGAAGTGTATTGAGGAGCCCATGGACTGAGAGGTACTGGAAATAATGCTGCCTGGACTGGGGTATTGGGGGCAGGAGCTTGTCCAGTTATGGCCACTTCTCGAGCAGAAGCGTCAGCAAACCTATTTCCCCATGAAACCTCTCCTTTCCCTGCCTGATGACCTCGGCAATGCATAACTGCAACTTGTTTGGGGGCCCATACACCATCTAGCAATGTTAATATCTCAGGGCCGTACTTGATGGACTTGCCTCCCGAGGTTATTAACCCTCATTCTTTGTACAGGGCTCCATGCGCGTGCAATGTTGTAAAGGCATACTTAGAATCTGTGTACACATTTAAACCGAGCCCTGTCCCTATTATCAGTGCCCTGGTGAGGGCTATCAGCTCAGCTTTCTGTGCTGAAGTCCCCGGGGCCAAAGCTGAGGATTCTATTACCATGTCCAGGGTCACTACTGCATAACCAGCACATCGTCGTCCATTGATGACAAGGCTACTTCCATCCACGAAGAAAGTCCGTTCAGGGTCGTCTAATGGGACATCAGTTCAATCAGGGCGACTTGAGAATACAGGGTCCATAACTTCCAAGCAATCATGATCAGGTGGGCCTGGACCAATTGGCAATAGCGTAGCAGGGTTCAAAGCTTGACTGACGATCAACTGCAATCGGGGGTTTTCGCATAACATGCTCTGGTACTTTAGCATCCGTGAATTCGTGAACCAGTAATTTCCTTTGGGTTCCATGAGGGTTAGAACAGAATGCGGTACCGTAATTTGGAGATTCTGACCCAGAGTGAGCTTGTCGGCCTCACCCGCCAAGAGGGCTGTAGCTGCAATGGCTCTCAGGCAAGGTGGCCATCCTTTTGCAACGGTATCCAGTTGTTTTGATAGGTAAGCCACAGGTCGCTGCGAAGATCCGAGGGATTGAGTCAATACTCTCAAAGCATTTCCACTTGACTCATGGACATAGAGGCAAAATGGTTTCTGTACATCTGGCAGACCCAGGGCTGGTGAGGACATCAATGCTGCTTTCAACAATCGGAATGCTGTATCCTGTTCTGGGCCCCATTCTAGGGGAGATCGCTCCATTCCTTTGGTGGCCTGATACAATGGCTTTGCCAACAGCGCAAAATTGGGTATCCATATTCGACAATAGCCTGCAGCTCCCAGGAAGGCTCTCACCTGTTTTCTGGTGGTGGGGATAGGGATGCGGCACACTGCTTCATTTCGCTCTGGTCCCAATCTCCGGATCCCTCTGGACAGATGGAATCCCAGATATTTTACCTCAGTTTGGCACAACTGCGCCTTGGCTCTTGAGACCTTGTATCCGGCTTTGTTCAGGAGGTGCAAGAGATCACCGGTGGCATGCATGCATTCGTTTTTGGAGTTGGTGGCCACTAGCAGGTCATCCACATACTGAAGAAGAACGCTCTTCCCTGGAGTCACAGGATAACTTGAAAGATCCTGATTGAGGGCAGCACTGAAGAGAGTAGGCGAGTTCTTGAATCCTTGGGGTAATCGAGTCCAGGTGAGTTGGCCTCGCCTTCCTGTGGTAGGGTCTTCCCATTCAAACGTGAACAGGAGTTGACTGGTTGGTGCTAAACGTATGCAGAAAAAGGCATCCTTCAAATCCAAGATGGTGAAGTGAGTAGCCTCAGCGGGGATCAGTCCCAGGAGAGTATAAGGGATTGGTACTACTGGAAGTATAGTTTCGACTGCATTATTTACTCGTCTCAAGTCCTGCACTGGGCGGTAGTCACCTGTCCCAGGCTTCTTGATTGGGAGGAGGGGGTATTCCAGGGCGATTGGCACTCTCTGAGAAGTCCATACCTCAGTAATTTCATTAAATGACAGTGAATTCCTTCAATCGCCGGTCGTGGGAGAGGACATTGTTTCACGTGCACTGGTTCCACTCCTGGTTTGAGGGTGACAAGCACTGGGGCTATATTCTTTGCTAGGCCTGGAGGATTATCCTCCGCCCATACCTCGGGCGGAGCTGAGATTCTGATGGGTATACGGGGGCTGGCTGCCTTGGTCGGAGAAGCACTATAGAACCGTCACTCTTCTTCCCGGGGGACAGTCAGCACCATCAGGCCAGCAGATTCTGAGTTCACAGTCATTTCCATCTTTCCCCCTTCAACAAAGGATATCTGCGCCTGGAGCTTAGCAAGCATATCTCAGCCCAAAAGGGGAATTGGGCATTCGGGCATGTATAGGAACTGGTGCGTTATCTTCCGTCCCCCTAGTTCACAAGTGCGGTTCTGCAAAAAAGGCTTTGTGGCCCTAGCTCCAGTAGCTCCGACAATGGTGATGGATCGAGAAGACAGAGGGGCCACTGGTTTTGCTACTACTGAATGTTCGGCCCCCGTATCCACCATAAAGTCCATATATTGGTCCCCAATTTTTAAACTGACCATAGGCTCCTGGGGACCCAGAGGAAACTTGGAGCCCTGTCTGGCCTAGTCTTCCCCAGTGTTATAGCCCTCTTCCACTGCCACTCCCTCTATGGCTGCTTCTTCTCGTTGGAACTGTGTGCGCCGCACTCCTCCATAATTCTGGAATCGTCCCCCTGCTCTCCAAGTGCTCCCTCCTCCCCTTCGGGAGGTGGAGTCAAAGTTCGGGCATTCATTTTTCTAATGTCCTTCTTCTCTACAGGGTGCACATTTTTATTTATTTATTTATTTATTTAGACAGTTTTGTATACCGCCTTATCCTTCAATCAACATTGATTCACGCCCACCGGGGGCTGGCCATTTCCTCAGCCCCTCCCATGGCCTTGAGTCCTTCTGTTAGAGGAACTTCCTCCTCGTCGCTCAACTAAAGCTGCAGCAAGGAAATCAGCTTTCTTCTTCATTTTACGTTCACTCTCCCTCTGAGGCTCATTGTCACGATTCACAAACACTTTCTGAGCAACTTCCATTAACTGGGCCGCATTCATGCCCGCAAATCCTTCTAACTTCTGCAGTTTCCGTTTTATGTCTCCCTGGGACTGACTCACAAAGGCTGCATTCACCATGCGCAAATTTTCCTGGGCTGCTGGATCATATGGGGTATATAGTCTATAGGCTTCAGATAAGCGTTCATTTGGCTCACAGTTGTACTTTGGAAAGCATAAGGTAGTCGGGATTGTTGGGGTTCTGTTCCTTGATATGGGGTGTCGGCAGTGAGTGACCCTGAACTGGCAAATGAATCCCTGCTTGTGGCGTCATCGGTGGACTGTGGCCTCCCCCCCCCCCCCCCCCCGGAGCACTCTGAACGGAGCCGGGGCTTCCGGTCGGGAGGGAGTGCGCGTCCTTCAGCTGCGGAGGCAGTTGGGGGGCTACTTGGGGTAAAACTGCAGGGATGGGTCCCTCTGGGACAGGCTCTGCCTGAGATTAGACAGGCAGTTTCTTTTCCCCAGGCTTCCGGGCCCCCCCGTGTGGTTGCTACAAATATCCTGCACTGTTCCTCCTAACAACGCTTCATCCAGGAGGGCTCTTTCTCACAATTCTTAACCAGGAATCTATATAGGGGAACTGGTCAGGGTGATCTTTTCATACAATCTGGTGAACTAAGGATATGATACTAACATCAAAGGTACCACCATGGGCCACACGGTGACCAGCACCGGCCACTCCCTATCACAAAGTATTTCTAATCGGGACGGAGACATTTTTATTCCATAGTCTCTGGTAAATCCCTTGCTAAAATTCTTGATCATACATTTCAATGGAGTTTGCATGAACTCCGACCCTCCCATAATGACGTACACAACAACAGACAGTAGGGGCGGGTGGACGGGCTGCAGGTAAGGGGTCCGTACAGCCCTAGGAACAAATAGGTAGACAAACACCAAACGCTTCCTCCTTTTCGCGACCTGGGCGCGGTCACCCGGCCAGGAACTGCGCTAATCAGGAGTCCGCACTCGCTTGGTCTGTGTTTCAAGACCTCTCATTCACACACACACAAACAGACATGCCAGCAAAATCCAACATTTCCAGCATGACAGAACTATGTGGCAGTGTTCCTCTGGGTGCACTCTATAAAGACGGGGGGGGGGGGGGTCATTCCCGTTCACATAAAACTTCCCATCGACCTGGGGTCATTATAATTACATAATCACCAGAGAAACCCCTCTTAAAGTTCTTAAGGAAACACTGCAGAAGGCTCAGTATAGATACACCCCCGCCCATGCTGTTCAAAAATGCTGTTCAAAACCTTTGTCTCTCACTCATTCAGGTTTCTCTCTATCAAATCCCACAGACATCACTCTCTCACTCTCCAGCAACTGTAAAATTAACACTTTCCTCCTCCCTTGGTCCGTACTCGGACCTCTAAGCCGTTCAGGTTTTTTCCCATAAATCAGAGAATAAACAAATAAATAAATAAAAATAATAATAATATAACAGGAACAGTTGATGTAGAAATACAGGCAGGGCTGAGATATATCCAGCAAACTAAATATAACAGATACAGGTGAAGTAACAATACAGGCAGGGCAGAGATATAACTAAAACAGTTGAGGAGATCCGAAGGGGTTAATAGGAACTAAAACATTCATTTCTGCAGGCTATGTGAAAGACACATCCCTTCTCCCTCTGCTTGCTAGAGATACCGTGTGCTGTGCTTAGACTCGATTCCTTAAAGTGACTCCTGAGTTGTTTTTTTTCCCTTTTCTCAGTACTGTTCCTTAATTAATAACCTTACATTATACCAGAAGTGAAACCCGCGGCTAGACAACAGACAGAGGGTGTGGGTGATCGGACTGCCAGTAAGGGGTCCGGGCATCCCTAGAAACAGAGGGAGACACAAACAGACATGCTAGCAACGTTTTCCCAAATTCCTAGGCCTACCTTACTAATCAACAGCAGCCGGTCTCGCGCATACTCATGCAAGACGTACTCGGAATGCTGATTAACCAAGGGCAGTAGTTTCGGCCTCGCGCATACTCATGCAAGGCTTACTCAAAGGTGCCCTGAGAGGTGATCAGGCTCTCGGTACCTTATTCCCATACCAATTCAGTCTCGCGCATACTCATGCAAGACGTACCCAAAACTAACTGACTGAGGAGCAAAGAAATTTCTACTCACCAGATCCGGTACCCGATACAAAACCAGTTCTTGGGTTGAACCCCGGACTCCCCTCGGGTTCGGAGGTGTTGGCCGGCCGGATCCAGTAATCCGCCAAGGCAAGGAGGAATCCTCTCCGATGCAAGAAGACCGGTGGCGCCTGAGGCTTCCCCTGCGGTCGGCCAGACACGGTTCCAGCCGGACCAAACCTTGAGGCGGTAAAACATGGTATATTCACTTGAATACCATCCACTACTCGCACATTCCCGGCCAATGCACCAAGAATATGTAGCAGCGAAGTGCATGCAATGAATAAAACCAGGAGTCAGTTGCAGGATCCAAGCCAATTTATTGTGCACAGGCTCAGACAGAATCGTGTCCAAAAGAGACTGAGCAATGAAGTACAGGAAAAAATTCCTTATATACAATTTTTACAGTTTGATACAGGCAAACTTTCTATTGGTCCCAACGCCCCTTGCACCTGTCCAATCGGTGACCCTCTCTGGGCCTAGCTCCCTGTCCCCCCTTCTCAGGCTATTCTAACAAAGGCATAGTCTTAGATATAGATACATTTCTACTTCAAGGCCATTTCTAGCTCAGCGAATGCAAGAACATTTCTATCATCAGCATAAAGGAATTATACACTTTTCAAAAGCAGTTTAAAGCAGTTTCTCAAACTCTGGTTCTTCTCAGCACTAATTCCAGGTGGGGGTTGGGATCTAGGCCTAGTTTACAGGCCATAGTCTACCACACCTATAGAGCTTCAGCGGGCAGCCTTCTTTCCCCACTGTGTTGAGGCAAAGAACGTTGCCTGCACCTGGGTCCCTCAGACAGACACTTGTGTATCTGTGCTTGCAGTTTTTGCTTGTATTGAACAAAAGAATTTTGCTGACAAGTGACTGCGATCTAAGTTCTTTTATTTTCCTTTTGTACGGCTCCCATGTACCCAGGCAATCTTGGTGAAAATTAGAGATCTTTTGTAGGTGGACCCGGCCTACAGTACCTGCTTGTCCCGCCCCTATTCCTTTGTCCTGCTGCTCTCTCTGCTTGCTAGAGATAACTACTCTCCCTCTGCTTCGCTAGAGATAAGAGTACAGTAGACTTTCTCCAATCGGGACTATACTGTGATAAAGTGACCAATCATGAAGAAATGCTGTAATAACCTGATAAGAAGTCTATATAATCTTTCTGAGCCCTATAGGGAGGGCCCAGAATTTGCAAAAACTATTTTCTCTGGGTCTGTGCACATTAAAACTGTTGTTTCTTTTAAGACTCCTTGGGTGTTTCTTTCTTCACTCATTTATCTGCTACACTACCACACACAGAATGGTTAAATTAGACTTACCTGCTAATTGTTGTTCCTTGCGGAACTCTAGTCCAGTCCCGGAACAATAGAGTTGTCAACCTCCTCCAGCAGCCTTGGAGACTGAAATACATCAGCGCTTTGCTGGCACCAATATAAGTAGGCAAGGACCGCCCCCTCTCACCAGTACCTATTGACAAAGCACACTGAGCATAACAACAAATAAGTAGATTTAACCAGAATACATTCAACAAGAATGGGAAATAATCGGTAACAGATATACATATCTACAAATATATATATATATACGGTTTAGTTTATTTTTTTATTTTTTTTATTATTATCGGCAGTTTCCGAATATGAATATCGTGTTACTACACAGAAACGCCCCACACTACCACCTCCGAAGAGGATGGGCAGCCAAGAGCGCTACGCAAGAGGGTCCTCCAATGGCTTCATCCCGCGCCCCCCAGAAGTTAGGCAATGCAGAGTACCCGCGGGATTTGAAACAGTCAGGCTAGCGACCCTTCAAAAACAGAGGGAGGGATCCGGGACTGGACTAGAGTTCCGCAAGGAACAACAATTAGCAGGTAAGTCTAATTTAACCTTCCTTAGCATCCCTCTAGTCCAGCCCCGGAACCATAGAGGATGTAACAGAGCAGTGAACATCAACAGGAGGGACAAGCAAGCCCAGCCTGAAGCACCGCTGACCCAAAACGCCCATCCTCCGCCGATAAAACATCCAAGCGGTAATGCTTAGCAAAGGAATATAAGGACGACCAAGTCGCCGCCCTACAAATGTCGCCTACCGGAACCAAACTGAACTCTGCCCAAGATGCCGCCTGCGCCCGAGTGGAATGAGCCTGAAGTCCCTGCGGAACCAACTTGCCCTTCAAGATGTAGGCCGACGCAATCGCCTCCTTCAACCAGCGCGAAATAGACGACTTCGCCGCCGCTTCTCCTTTACGCGGTCCCCCGAACGCCACAAAAAGCCAATCCGACCGCCGAAAGAACGCTGTCTGAGAGAGATACCTCTTCAGAACCCTGCGAGCGTCCAACAGATGCAACTTTCCCCCAGATCTGGCCCCGTGCCGATCCGAGAACACCGGAAGAGAGACCACTTGGTTAACATGAAAGGCGGACACCACCTTGGGTAAGAACGCCAGAACGGTACGGAGAACCACCTTGTGGTTGGCAAACGAGAGATAGGGCTCTCTACAAGACAAGGCCTGCAGCTCCGAGATCCTCCTAGCTGAACAAATAGCCACCAGGAAAACAGTCTTCAACGTGAGATCCTTCAGTGAAGCAGTGGACAACGGTTCAAACGGAGGAGCAAGCAATGCCTATAACACCAAATTCAAGTCCCACGGTGGAACAGCACAGCGCCGCGGCGGTCGCATGAGCAACACCGCCCTCAAAAACCGCCTGACATCCGTATGAGCCCCGAGATACTGCCCCTGCACCTTTCCACGGTAACAGGAAATGGCAGCCAATTGCACGCTGCACGCGCAACGAACTAGCCGCCAAACCCTTGTCTACGCCATCCTGCAAGAAAGAGAGGATTTGCGACACCGACGCCCCTATCGGACGCACGGTACGCTCTGTACACCAAGCCTCAAAGATGCGCCAGACTCGAATGTACGCAAGAGACGTGGAACGTCTACGCGCCTTCAGTAAGGTTGAAACGACCGCCGCCGAATATCCCTTAGCAGTCATCCGAGCCCTCTCAAGAGCCATGCCGTAAGCGAGAACCGAGCCACCTGAGGCATGCGCAACGGACCTTGACACAAGAGATCGCTCCTCTGAGGCAGTCTCCACGGGTGATCCGCTAACAGCCGCACCAAATCTGCGTACGACGGCCGTCTGGGCCAATCGGGCACCACCAGCACCACGAGGCCCCGATGACGCTCTATGCGTTGCACCACCCGGCCTATCAGAGCCCAAGGTGGGAAGACATAGAGAAGCTCCCCTTCCGGCCAGGGCTACACCAGCGCTTCGAGCCCCTCCGACATCCGTTCTCGCCGCCTGCTGAAAAAGCGCTCCACCTGAGCCGACTCGAAGGTCGCCATGAGATCCATTAGGGGAATACCCCAGCGCTGCACTAGAAGCGCAAAGACTTCGGGGTGCAGGACCCACTCCACCCGTCGGCGACTCAGAAAATCCGCCGCAACATTCTCTACGCCTGCTACATGCTGTGCCGATAGACACTGCAGATTCAATTCGGCCCAAGCGAGCAACTGACCGGCCTCCAGCTCGAGCCCCACGCTGCCGGTGCCGCCCTGCCGATTTATGTAGGCGACTGTAGCCGCATTGTCCGAGAGAACCCGAACTGCCTGCCGCGCAAGAGTCCCCCGAAACGCTTGCAGAGCCAGAAACACTGCTCACATCTCCAACCGATTGATGGACCATTCCCTTTCCTCCAACGACCACTGGCTCTGGGCAAACGCGCCCCCGCAACACGCCCCCCACCCCAGAAGACTGGCATCCGTGGTCAACAGCTTCCAGGATGGAGGTTCCAAGGGCATACCCGCGGCTAGATTCTCCGGCTGCAACCACCAGCGAAGATCCCGGCGTACCTCCGGGGGACAGATCAGCCGTCAAGACAACGCATCGCGCTGATGAGACCAACGACGGAGAAGCGCGCTCTGCAGCTTTCGCATATGCGCTCTGGCCCAGGGCACCACCTCGATCGTTGCCGCCATCGTGCCGAGCAACTGGAGATACTGCCATGCCGTGGGCGCCGCCTGCAAGAGAAAACACCGCACCAGCCTCCGCAACACCTGCGCACACTGATCCGGCAAGAACACTGCCGCTTGTCGCGTCTCGAATCGCACCCACAAGTACTCCAAAGACTGCGAGGGAGTCAACCTGCTCTTCGCAAAGTTGACCACCCAGCCTAGACTCTGTAGCAACTGCACCACCCGGGTGGTGGCCTCCGCACTTTCCGCCTGAGACTTCGCCCGAATCAACCAATCGTCTAAATAAGGATGCACAAGCACCCCCTCCTTGCGAAGAGCCGCCGCCACGACTACCATGATCTTGGTGAAAGTGCGGGGCGCCGTCGCCAGGCCGAAGGGCAACGCCTGAAACTGAAAATGCCCCATGGGAACTGCAAACCGCAGATAGCGCTGGTGCTCTCGCCGAACCAGGATATGCAGGTAAGCCTCCGTGAGGTCGAGCGAAGTCAGAAACTCCCCCTGTCTGACAGCCGCGATGACGGATCGAAGTGTCTCCATGCGAAAGTGAGTTACCCGGAGACACCGATTGAGCTTCTTTAAATCGAGGATAGGACGAAAGGATCCCTCCTTCTTCGGTACCACGAAATAGATGGAGTACCGACCGGAACCGCACTGGTCCCCCAGCACGGGAATTATGGCCCTGAGCTGCAACAATCTCTGCAACGTGTCGACGATGGCTCGCCGCTTGAGCAGAGCTCCGCAAGGCGACAGAACAAAGGAATCTAACACGGGACAATGGAGTTCTAGAGCATAACCCTCTCGAATTACCTCCAGAACCCACTGATCTGACGTAAGTTGAACCCAGGCAGGGTAAAATTCCCGCAACCGCCCCCTCACTGGAACTACGTCCACCTGAGCCCGCCTCATCTCATTGGAGCTTCTTAACGGAGGAGGAGGAGAAGGCGGAGAAACCTCTGCCGGCCCCTCTGAAGCCACAAAACCCCTGGCTTCTAGCCGGAAACCTTCTGCGCTGAGGCTGCCCAAACCGAGACGCCCTAAAACGGCGAAACTCCCGAGGAGCTCCTCGAGACCCCGCAGCAGCCCGGACCTGCTTCGGTTTATCCTCCAGAAGACGTCCCCCTTTAGACTCACCGAGATCCTTGACCAACTTTTCCAAATCCTCCCCAAATAACAACTTCCCTCGAAAGGGAAGCTTACTGAGACGAGCCTTGGAGGAACTGTCGGCCGCCCAATTGCGCAACCACAAATATCGCCTCGCCGCTACCACCGAGGCCATAGACTTAGCTCCACTACGGATGAGATCATAATGAATGTCCGAAAATAGGCAGCCCCAGACTCCAAACGTGCCGCATCCTCCACCTGCGCTGTCCCCACATCTCCCTGCAATCGTTGGGACCAGCGCAAGCAACCTCTCGCGACCCAAGCCCCAGCCACGGCGGCCTGCATCGAGAGGGCACACACATCAAAAACCTGCTTCAAGAGCGTATCCAATTTCCTATCCTGCACATCCTTCAACGCTGCAGCGCCCTCAACCGGGATCGTAGTCTTTTTAGTTACCGCCGATACCGCCGCATCAACTTTAGGAGACCGAAAGAGCTCCCTATCCTGATTGGACAATGGATAAAGGCGCGACAAGGCACGGGATCCCCTCAGCGCCGATTCCGGCGAGTCCCACTCCTCCTGAATCATCCCTCTAAAGACCCTATGCAAGGGAAAGACCCGCTGGGACGTACGTACCGCCTGGAGCAGTGGATCCTCCAGAGCATCATCGGGCGCCGTCGCCTCCGCAGGCATATTCAACGTTTTGAGAGTCTCGGCAATCAAGGCCGGAAGCTCTTCCCTACGAAACACCCTGACGAGTTGACTGTGTTGCTCCGTGTCAGGTAACTCTCCCTCCTCTAACTCCTCACCCGAGGTGTTATCCAGGTCCACGTCCTCCGCCCCTAGGTCCTCCCCCAGACGAGACGCTGGACCCTCATCTGCTGTCCCCTTGGCCACCTTCGCAGCAGGAGCGCCATCTTCAGGCTGAATCAGGGACCCCGGACGCTTTTTCCCCTCCGAACCACGAGCCGGAGAGACCAACCCAGGTTGCAGGAGCGCAAAAGCCTGCTGCATGAGAGAGAAGAAATCTGGCGGAATCCCCGGAGCTAAGGCCACCGAATTCTGACCCTGCGAACCTGAGGACCCCTCCCCAGGGGAAGACTCCGGCCCCTGAAAATCTAGAGATGGAGGTAATACCGCCACTGCCCCTAGTGGAAGTACCTCACCGGCGACGGCCGGAGACTGAGCTGTACCCTCCATAACGTTGGACTCCAGAGTACAGGCCTCACACACACTGGACCCTGCCAATAAACCCTGCTTAGCTCCACAAACCACACAGCGTGGCTTTGCAGGCATACTCAGAGAAAAGCCTCTACTGCCACCCCCTCCGCGGAGCAGCAGTACAGCACAGAAAAAGAGCCTGTCAGGCAGGCTCTACAAACCCCCGTTTTTATTATAAAGTTTTTTTGTTTTGTTTTTTTAAATTTTCCACACACTAGAATCACAGACCTCCCCCAAGTCGAACCCAGATGGTCTGCAGCCAAAACGAGGGTTAGAAAGCTCAAAAGAAGCAAAAATAAATCAAAAAATCAAAATGGGATTTTTTTCAAAATGGCCGCCGCTGCCGATTCCCGCCGAAAACACCACGCAGAAGACCACCCCGATATGGACACAAACCTAAACCTAGCCCCCCTACCTGCTAAATCTCAATGAGCCCCAAAAAATCAGAGAAAGGAATATCTCTCACTCACCACTGTGAAGATCGGGTGAAGAACAGAGGAAGAGATGCAGCAGCCTCGCTGGAGCTCAGCCTGACTGTGGCTTCAGCTCCAACACCGGCAACACTTTCCACAGCTGCCCTGCAAACTCCGGGCCACTGCTGCCAGCCTGCAACCTGCTCCTCACCCTTTAACGCGGGTTCGGGAGCAGGGAGGCACAGAAACTCCTTTGTGCTGTATTAACCCCACTGTTGCTCGTCTAAGCAATGGGGCTGTGAAAGGAAAAGAAGGGAGAGTGAGAGAGAGAGAAGAGGGAAGGGGAGGGGGGGGCAGATGGAGCCAGAGGAAGAAATCTCCTGCAACAGCACAGCTCCTGTAATCAAAACACAGAAGGGCAAAGTAATTAAAGTAAATCTAAATTTAAAGGTAAATGTATTCTATTTAGCTCTGCCTATTTCTCTAACTGAGCCCAGAACCAGGCTCAGGATCTCCTTCAGCTGCTTGGAGACTGAAAGTACTGGTGAGAGGGGGCGGTCCTTGCCTACTTATACTGGTGCCAGCAAAGCACTGATGTATTTCAGTCTCCAAGGCTGCTGGAGGAGGTTGACAACTCTATGGTTCCGGGACTGGACTAGAGGGACGCTAAGGAACTTAATTTATATGTGTGGAATGTTTCTTTTTCTACTATGTTAGACAAAGGAAGCCCCTTTTGTCAATCAGATACAGCTACACATTGCCTTCATCATTTTCTTATCAAGATCAGGCTCATCTTTCATAGACCCTACCCTAGCAGGGTCACCATTCCATAATATAGCAGAGGCACGTAGTCACGGGGGGGGGGGGGGGGGGGGCTTACCAGCCCCCCTTTCTTGTCACATGGTACAGGCAGCCTTCCCAAGTGTAGTTCCTAATCCGCAGATGTCACATGAACTTCCCTCAGCTGACCTCCTTCCTTCCTGTGACTGCAGCAGCATTCCAGGGGCTCCGCCCCCACAGCTTTCCCATTGGCTGGATCCTACCCACAATCTGTGACTAGAGCAACATTCCAGTGTTCCGCCCCCACAGCTTCCCATTGGCTGGATCCTACCCACAGTCCGTGCTGCTAGTTACATTGGAAGCAGGCAGGGCAGGCTCATTCACACAGGGGGAGGTTAGAGGTTTTGAACTCTGAAAAACGTCCTGACATTTTTCCTTCTAACTTCCAGACATTAATGTAACAATCGGCAGAATCATGACAACAGTCAGACAATTGTCAGTCCTAATCTTCCAAGTGCTGAGCATGTGTGACATCACCCCCTAACGTCTGGACTGTAGGTATGTTCCGAGCTTGTCAGATCCTTAATCTAGACCTGACCATGGCAACAGAAACTAGCTGAGGGTATAAATAGCAGCCAATGAGCAGCACATTCCAGTCAGTAGCTTTCACAGCACAAATAGCAGCAAAGAAAATGAAACATATATGTAAATAATTTAAAATTCAGTACATCCAGCTCTAGGGAATTATGTGTAACACAGTATGTGGGTGTGGTGTGGTGAACATATATTGTTGTGTGTGCATCTTTATTTGTGTTCTATGTCTGCTGTGTGCATGTTCTGTCTGTGGTGGGGTAGCTGAGGGTGGTAGGGCATTTATAAAGGATATAAGTTGGGGGGGGGGGGGGGTTGGCCACAGTTGTAGAAGTAGTATTGGGGGTGGGGATAATTTGCAGCATAGGGAGGAGTTGCTGGAGGTGAGTTTGCAAGGAGGAAGGAGGGGGTTTTTGAGAGTGGGTCAGTTCAAAAGGTGGGTGAAGCAGATGCAGGGTGGTAGGGCAGATTGCAGAGCATTTGGTGAGGTGGTTAGCCGAGTACAATGAGCATTCTTTTGCGGTTGGGGAATCTTACAGGGTGGTGGGGAAGTTTTAAGGGGTGGGACAGTTTATGGAGTGGTAGGCCAGTTCTGAGGGAGTGTTTTTTAGAGGTAGGGGCAGTGTGCCCGATGGTGGGGCACTTGTAAAGGAGGGTAGGTTTTGGGGTAGATTGTGCAATTGTGAGGCAGTAGAGCAGATGCAAGGGGCAATTGGTGAGTTGGTGAAAGAGGTGTAGGAGGATAGTTTTAAGAGTGGGGCATTTAGTGAGGTAGTGGACCAGTTATAAGGAGCATTTTTTAGGAATGGGACAGTTTGTGGGGTGCCAAAGCAGTTGTGAGGAGGTATTTGTCTTTTAGAGGTGAGGGAATGTGCAAGTTGGTGGGCAGTCATGGTGTGGTAATCTTTGGAGATGGGGCACTTGGGGGATAGCTTTTGGGAGTGGGGCAGTTGTGGGAGGTATTTTTTAGGGATGTGTTATTTATTTATTTATATAACAGGTATTTTTTAGACTTCTTTATCATTTCAGTCAAAACAGTTTACATTGTAACTTAAACTTGGTAATGTATATTAAACAGGAAAATTGATAACTTGGATTTTTCTGAAGCAGTGGAGGGTTAAGTGACTTGTCCAAGGCCACAAGGAGTGCTAGTAGGGATCAAATGCTGGTTTCTTGGTGCCTAAGGCAGTGCTCTAACCATTAGGCTACTCCTCTACTCCAGGCCGTCAGCTGGTTAAGGCAGTTGTGACAGAGCAGGGGTTTTATTTTTTTTTTTTTGGGGGGTGGGGGGGGGGGGCGCAGTTTGCAAGTTGGTGCAGCAGTTGTGGGAACTTGTGTTTTGGAGTGGGGACAGTTATCAAGTGGTAGGAAAGTTGTGGGGTTGTGTATTTTGTGGTTTGGGCCAGTTGCAGGATGGTGAATCAGTTGTGAGGGGTATTTTCATGGTGGCAGCCTCTGGCGAGTTGGTAACATAGTATATGACAGCAGATAAAAAACAGCATGGTCCATCTAGTCTGCCCAGCAAGATGGTAAGAGTAGGTGTATTCACCGCTTAGTGCAGGTCACCCTTCCCCATGCCTTTGTTTAGCGGTGTACCCACCACTCCATGCAGGTCACCTTGGTAGGGTAGCTGCAAGAGTATTTCATCGGGGTGGGAGCAGTGTGTGGGCTGGTGAAGTAATGGGGGGGGGGGTGGCATTTTTTGGTGGTGAGGATTTTAGATGTTGGGAGAAGAGAGAACAAGCAGAGAGAGTTTAAATGGAGCAATTTCACAATTTCTGTATTTCAGTATATCTAAGTGTCTATGCTACAGAAGCTGGGACTCCTTCTCCCATCCAAATACATTAGGCTAGTTATAGGGGACCCTTATTTCTCTGGAATCCCTGGTCCAATTTGACCCATTTTCAAACGTAATGTGTTTTTTTTACCAGTTTCATCCCATTGTTACATTTTTGGAGAGTTATCTTGCCCACAGAAGGACAGACATTGTCAACCCCTTTTATTTAATTGTTTCAAACTACCGTTAGGTCGGAAAGAATAAAAATGCTGTACATCAGTTTAAGATCATATTTTAAATAAAGAAAAGAATAATATGTATTCCAAAAGGTTGCGGTAAGGCAGAGGTTCAAACCGCAGAGTCTCCAGGTGGTGCTTCGTGGTGAATCAAATAGCATCAACTGACTAAAGAATAATTGCACACAGGAGAAAGAGGAAGATGTGTTCAAAACCTCAGGTCTTGCAAATTTATGCTAATCCACTCACAACTCAGCACTCCCTGTGAGTTAACTTCTTTTCCAGCATATTCCTTTGGGATATATATTCTCCATTCCATAATCCTGTCTGTTAAATCTAAAGAAGGAAATTCTCTGGTTTTGAAAGCTTATTGGGGTTATTTTAAAAGGATCCTCCTAAACCCTCCTCCCCCCCCCCCTTGCTTTCTGCCCAGATTTTGGCTATTTCCATGACAAATTCCACAAGTTTAGTCCTGAATTTTCCACAGGGTCATCTCCACCCCTGCCTTCCCTCTTTTCAATCCTAAATCCTTCCCTCAACTTCTGTCACTCTTCCTTCCTTTTCTAAAATCACAGAGGAGGAAACAAGAAATCTATTCTTCTCCTCCAAACTCGCTACCTGCTCCTCTGGTCCCATTCCCACCTGTCTACTAAGCTGTATCTCTTCTGCTGCCATATCCTTAATCTATCGCTTTCCACTGTAACTGTGCTGTGATTACAGCTCGCCTCAAAAAACCTTCACAAGACCATACCTGTCCTTCCAGTTATTGGCCTATCTCCCTCCTCCCCTTTGCTTCAAAACTACTTCAATGAGCAGTTCACCATTTCTGTCTTGACTTTTTCCTCTCAAGCCTTTCTGGATTCACTACGATCTAGCTTTCATGCTCTACATTCTACAGAAACAGCTCTTGTCAAAGTCTCCAGTCACTTGTTCCTCACCATATCCAAGGGCCTTTACTCAATCCTCATCCTTCTTGACCTTTCTGCTGCTTTTGATACTGTTGATCATCACCTTCTCTTCTGCTGAGAGACTGATCTTCCGCCAGCCTCGTCATGCTCACGTTACCCCTCTTCTCAAGTCACTTCATTGGCTCCCTATCCGTTTCCATATCCAGTTCAAACTTCTCCTGTTGACCTGACGTGCATTCACTCTGCAGCTCCTCACCACCTTTCTCTCCCTACACCCCACTTCGGGAACTCCGCTCTTCTGGCAAATCACTTCTATCTGTGCCCTTCTCTTCTATTGCTAACTCCAAACTTGGCTCCTTTCACCTTGCTGCTCTTTATGCCTGGAACAAACTATCTGAGGCTATACATCAGGTGCCTTCTGGGGCCCTTTTCACATCCAGGCTGAAAACTCACCTCTTAGCTGCTGCTTTCGGATCTTGATTCACCTGGTCTTCTTTGTGTTCTCTTACCATTCCCCCTAGATGTATCCCATGTTACTGCTACTGTTTTGTCTGTCTTGACTAGATTGTAAGTTCTGATGAGCAGGAACCATCTTTTACATGTGTCTGTACAGCGTTATGTATATCTTGTAGCGCTATACAAATGCTCAGTAGTAGTAGTAGTAGATATCCTGTCTTCGTTTGGCTTTAGGGGCCTGTTCTGCCCTAGTTTTCTTCTTATCTCTCCATCACACTTCTAGTGTATGTTCTGATGAATCATTCTCTTCTGCCATCCTGCTTTCAGTTGGTGTACCTCAGGGCTGTCTTGGGACCTCTCCTTTTCTCAGTCCCTTGGTGCACTTATCTCCTCCTATGGTTTTCGGTACCATCTTTATACTGACAAGCCCCAGAACTACCTCTCTGCGCCTGAAATCTCTCCAGGAATTGAGGTCCATATCTTTGCCTGCTTATCCAACAGTGCTGCCTGGATGTCTCATGCTGTCTGGAATTGAACATGGCCAAAACTGGGCTCCTTATCTTTTCCCCTAAACTACCTCCTTCCTTTCTCGCTTCTCTGTTTCTGTGGATAACAATCCTCCCTGCTTCCTCAGTTCACAAACTTGAGGTCATCTTTGACTCTACTCTCTGTTTATATGCACACATCCAACAGATAGCTAAACCCTGTCACTTCTGTCTCTATGAAGGAAAACAGGTCGAAGGTATCAGCTTCCGCATACAATACTCAGTCCAAACACATATGGTGCACTCAGTACCCTAATTGGTTTCAGTACAGTTACTCAGCACTGTGCTTCGAATCTGATCCCTGACTAAGGCTGGTAGTTGAAACTTGGCTGAGTCGGGTTTTACAATAAAATAATTCTCTCAGCCCATGGTCTAACTCTGCTCCTGGTCCTTGGACGTCTTTCTCTGTAACATAACCAAAATGTGTCCCTTCCTTTCTGAACACACTACTAAGACCCTTATCCATTCTTTACTCACCTCCTGCCTTGACTATTGCAACTTGCTCCGTGCTGATCTTCCTCTGAATCATCTCTCTTCCCTTCAATCTATTCAAAACTCAGCTGCATGGTTTATTTTCCATCAGTGTCACTATGCTCATGTAACCCCTCTTTTTAAGTCACATCACTGGCTCCCTATCCATTTCTGCATCCAGTTTAAACTCATCCTACTGGACCTATAAGTGCATTCATTCTGCTGCCCTTCACTACCTTTCCTTTCTTATCTCTCCCTACACCCCTTCTCGGGAACTCCGCTCTTCTGACAGGTTCCTTTTATCTGTGCCCTTCTCTGCCACTGCCAACTCAACACGTCATTCATTCCACCTTTCTGCTCCTGATGCCAGGAACAAACTATCTGAGTCAGTACATCAAGCTCCTTCTCTAACCCTATTTAAATCCAGGCTAAAAACCCACCTCTTTGAGGCTGCTTTTGGATCCTGATGCTCCTCACTCTCTCATGTTCACTACTTATGTGTATCTTACCATACTCTAGTCCCCAGTCTTGTGATGTTCAGCTTGATTAGATTGTAAGCTCTGATAAACAGGGACTGTTTCTTACATCTACATGTACAGTACTGCATACGCCTTGTAGCGTTATACAAATGATAAGTAGTAATAGTAAATACTGGCATTTGCACCTGTGGATAGCACACATGTGCAAATAGTAATGTTAGAAAGTTGCTAGTTTCACATGGAGAACTACACCATGGGGCATATTTCCTAAAGGTTAGCGTGGAGTTTAGCATGCACTAAACGTGCTGCCTTAACAGTTACTGCATGCCAAAATCGTGGCCATGCTGAAAATCTGGTGCAAACTGCTTAGTGTGGGTTAGGGCAGAGAGTATGCAGTTCAGGAGCTGTGTGTGCACACTGCAGTTAGCTCAGGGGTCTTTAAAGCAAGCTAACAGGAAATGCTACACCATCTCAATTAGTGGCATTAAGTGGACCTGTGTTAAATGCGGCAAACGGCTTAGCGCAGGGGTGGCACAGAACCGTGCTAAATACATGGAGAGATGCCAGGCTTGTCTGATGTGTTAGCACATGCCCAACACCATCCCCATGCTACATTTTTGGGCTTAGCACACAGTACAGTGCCGCTTTTTAGTAAACATGCCCCTATCTTTAGACTGCAAGAAGGCATGGAGAGAGAATGGTTTGGGGGAGCCAAAAAAATTTGATTATTCCCCATTTTACAAGGGAAAAACTCAAGGATGTTAAAAATTCTAGATGTTGGCATTTATAGCTGCTCTGAAGCATATATAAGTGCCTACTTGAAGGGGCAGGTATAAAGTCCAAGATACCTCAAATCACCCCACCTCTCAATATCATTATCCTTTCCCAATTCTCGCCCCTTCTATACACACACACACGCACACATATATCAGTAACTCTTTCTGAACCCTCACTAACATCTAGGACTACCCCAACCAACCACCTGCCCAACATCAATAAACCCCCAACTAAAAACACCTAATACATGTTTTCCCTCATCCCCTTCCATCACCCCTGGCTCCCTTACCAGGGGGTCCTTGGTGCCTAGTGGGTTTCAGGAGTTCTTACTCCTTTGGAGTCCTGGATTCGAAATGCCACCCAATTTGAAACTGATGCAAAAGGACTCAATAGAGGCATTGGCTTTCTCACCCGTTATTACATATAGGACCTTTGAACTGTAAAGTGTCACTGTCTCATCACCTCTGTCTATCTCCTGCCTTTTCATTGAACTGTAGTGACATATGCAGATAATTTAAGACCTCAGTGTGTTTGTACTACTAAAATGCAATGTAACTGCACTGTTTCTTCATTGACCTGATGAAGAGAAGACAAGTCTCAGAAGCATGTCAAAGATATCTTTTTTATTGGACTATCAATGTATCTCCTACAATTTATTTGTTGACCCTTATTTCCACATATCCAAGTGGGGGGGAGGGGCAGTTCGGGACAGTCCTTGGGGGGGGGGGGGGGTAGGGGTTGCACTTCAAAATCCAGGCTACAATGTCACTCGATCTCTAACCAATAGTTGGCTTAGGAGGGCATAGCCAGGATGACCCTAAAATGCTAGGAAAAGAAAAGCATGGCATAAGGTGGAATGCCAGAAATTCCTTATGAAGATCACTTATAGTAAGTTCCACCTCAGGAATGATTGCAGTAACTAGGTCTCCAGTTAATGGTCTTTCATTTATAGCCACCACTTGAATGGGTACTGGCAAGGTCTCAGTGAAAATCCCTAACAGTCTGGTAATTGTTATGCCTATGAAGTTGCCTGCAGACTCTGAATCCAAAAAGACCAAAGTGGAGGCAGACTGGACAAGCCATTGGACAGTGAGTATAAGAAAGACCCTACATATATCTGTGGATTCAGCCAGATTCTTACCACTTAGATAGGTCTCCCTAAACCTATCTAGGTGCCCGAGTTCCGTCTTTCTTGGGCAATTTCAGATAAAATGTCTCTTTCCAGCACAATACAGACAGCTTAGTAGCCCCATTTTGCTTTGGTTCTTTAAGTGCAGTGACAAAAGAAGCCTTGACAGGGGGAGATGAAGCTGTAGGAATTATCAAAGGAAGCTTATGAGGTCTTCTACTCACACTGTTTGCAATCTCTCTGAATAATGAGCTGAACAACCTGTTGAAAGTAGCAGATTGATGAATTAAGTGGGATAATTCCTTCCTGACTACTTCTGTCAGTCCTACTTTATATCGTTTTATCAACGCTCATGAATCCCATTTTATTTGAGAGCTCCAACACCTGAATTCTCTGGCAAGCTGCTCTATGGAACTTTTCCTCGATGGAAAGTATATAGAATGGTCTTACTAGAGGCCCTCCTGTCTGGATCATCATACACTATTACTATGGCCAGAAAAAATAAAATCAACGATAGCAACTTTGTGAAATAAAATCCCAGATGTTTTATTTAATTATTTAGCGGCATTTCTACACCACTGTATCTACAAGTCACAACAGTGTACAGGGAAGAAGAACGTTAATAACTTTACATGGAACATAGTAACATTGAACATGTTTGAAAACAAGTTACACTATTTTAACAGTAGGGAAGGGAACAAATAATAGAAAACAGCAAACATGTGATACCCAGCTAAGAGCAAGAAGTGGAGGAGGGGTAATTGTACATGGAGTGGGCAGAACATATGACAGTTGGGGTATCAGACTATATGACAGGTCCATAGTGCTCCAGGAAAAGGTGAGTTTTTAGTTTGCGCCAAAACTCTTTAATGTCACTTAAAGATTGTGGGCCCAGTACTGGAGAAGGCGGCGATGCAGGCCCTACTCAGCCAAATATACCCAGTCTGCAAAAGAGTAGGAATCATCAGTCAAGTTGCACCCATACAAGCAAGCTCTGGAAATGCAATTCAAAAAATAAATGACGGCAGGCGCATAGCATGCCAAAGACGGCCAAGCGAAGGGAGCCAATTTTGGAGTACACATGGCACTACCCACTTAAGAGCCCCGGGAGCAAGTGGCCAACAGAATCCTCAGGCAGATGAACAGGGACAGTACATGGGGACAAAACTGTGTAGCGACACTCTGGAGTACAAGTGTAGTGGCGACAACACCTTCAGGTAGGCCTGGCTGGCCAGCCCTATGGCTGGGTTGATAGATAGCAGAATTATGGCGCCGAGGAGGATGGTGAACTTTAACTCAGTTGAGGCTGAGGCCCTTGCACTATCTGTACTGAAGTACGAGGGAGTGCTTTACTCAAGGGGGGGGGCCAGAGACCGAACCTGAGGCTGTTCATAGCCATGTGGAGGTGGATACAGCTCCACCTGTGCAGGTAAGGAGACGTAAAGGGGCAGGGAGCACAGGGAGGAAGGGCTGAGCACCAGGCCATCGTAGACACACATACAAATGCACACGGGTGTCAACATATGCAGACAGTGATGTGGGGACCAGGCACAGGACTGAGCCACAACCAATGTGAGATGAACAGGAGCCAGTGAGGTGCCATACCACACAAAGTAAAACCCTGCCAGCTCCAGTGGGCCACAGTAGCCATGCCCAGACACAGGATGTGTGGAAGCTTCAGCGCCCCCTGTTGGCACATGGCAGATACAGCGGAGCCATGGGCTAGCACATGGGGAGCTGTGTGGGGGGGCAGGGGTGCCCAAAGGGTAAGGTGCCGGCCGAGGCAACTGGCCCTAGCAGACAGACCCCCACATCAGTTGTGACACCGGCACTGGAGGTGAAGGAAGCCAGTGACAGCATGCACAGATGTAGCGGCTATGTGATAAAGCCACTAGATAAAGCTCTGCTGTCCACCCCAGTAGAGCACTGACCCTCATCATGTACCTTGGTGCCACGGCCAAACAGTGAGCAGCATATCGGAGCACGGGAAGGGGGCAGGATTAAGAATGTGCAAGCTAAGGACTAGAGGGGGGACAGAGGTGGATATGGGCTGAGATACTGATGGAAGCATTGGCGCAGGGCACATGGCACGGGTCCGGAGGTGATGTTGGGTGGGAGACCAGTACCTGCAGCTGGTGGTGTACCAGTACATGCACCCCTCATAGGATACACATGGAAAAGCCACATCCGCCCAAATGGGCAGGCCTAGGCACCAGTGGGATACAGAAATGTGCAATAGGTGTGCTCGGAATGTACAGCTGACCACATATGTACCCCCATCTGAGTGGATGGTGTCATTGAGGGCATTTTGGTTTCCCGGACCATGGGATGTTGTTCCAAGGGTTGCAGAGCAGAGATGGTGTCCATCTGTCCAAGAAAGGTTGACATGTCTTCAGTAGCAGACTGGCTAATTTACTGAAGAAGGCTTTAAACTAGATTCATTTGGGATGAAATTCATTTGAGCGTAGCTCTGTCTGACTTTCCAATGCCAGTCTATCTCCCTCAAAAATCTAGTGCACTAGGTGGAGTAAAGGGAAATAGCTGAGTTGATACATTCTCCATCTTTTGAACAACAAAAAAGGGATGTGCACGAATCCATTCTGGGAATTCTAGCATATCTCTTTACAAAAACACTGGCAGAAGAATCAGAGATAGAGTGATAGCCTCCAAACTCACCCAAGCGGATGCTCCCTCAGGGTTATTCCAATACTTTATTGTCTGTAAGCACCTGCATTAGTGGCACTATAAGACAAGCAGAAGTCCACCTGCCCCTTGCACTGTAGGTCTTAAGAGGGTATCATTAGCTACTTTGGGCCACTTTCCTTGCTATGAGGGTTGTCCAGAAAGTAATGCCCCACATTATTTTTCTCGGAGAGTTTTCATTCAGAATGTATAAAAATCACTCTCAGTATAAATTAATGTGTCCTTAAAGCATATTATTTTTCTACATAATCTCCATCAACATCTACGGCCTTAACGCCAGCGAGAAACGAGGGCATTAATTCCTCCTCTGTACCAGCTCGTGTCCTGTTCATGCAGTCATTTTTTTACAGCACAAATCACGCTCACGTCATCTTCAAACCTTGTTCCACGCAGGCCATTCTTTAGTGGTCCAAACAGATGAAAATCTGATGGTGCCAGATCAGGACTGTAGGGTGGGTGGGGGAGCATTGTCCAACCAAATTTGGCGATTGCCTCTTGGGTTTGGAGGCTTGTGTGAGGGCGAGCATTATCGTGTTGAAGCAACATGTCTCCTGGATTACTGTTAGGCCGCACTTGCAAGTAACGCCGTTTCAGTTTTTGAAGGGTTTTGATGTACCACCTGTCTGAATTGATTGTTTCACCTCTCTCAAGCACATCCACCAGAATTATGCCATCAATGTCCCAAAAGACGGTGATCATCACTTTTCCAGCGGAAGGAGTGGTCTTGAACTTCTTTTTTCTTGGTGAGTGAGCGTGATGCCATTCCATGGACTGCCTTTTAGTCTCTGTTTCATAGTGGTGAGCCCAGATTTCGTCACCTGTGATGATCTGGGACAAAAAGGCCTCCCCCTCAGCTTCAAAACGCTCCAACAAATCAGAGCAGATGTCTTTCCTTTGGCATTTGTGTTCGGTTGTGAGACTTCGCGGAACCCATCTTGCACACACTTTTGAATATCCCAAAGAGTCAATAATTGCCATTGCACTACCTCTACTGACGGAAAGCTGTACGGACAATTCCCGACTCATGATGCGCCGATCTGCACGAATAATGTCATCAGCACGCTGCAACTTGTCTGGACTGGTGGCTGAGGCAGGACACCCAGACCGCGGCCGATCTTCCAGTTCCGTTTTACTACTTCCTGAAGCCTTTACTCTCTTCATCTATCGTCCAACGGTCCTCCTATCCACCGCAGAACTTCCAAACACAGCACACAACCGTTTGTGAATGTTTCTCACACTTTCTTTCTCCTCCACCAAGAATTCAATTACAGCTCGTTGTTTGTATTGTGTGTCACTTACAGACGCCATATGAAGGATCACTACCGCCTCACTATTTGTCAGACGACTGTAAAATTATACACATGTGTCCTTTGAAGTTCCAAGTTACTACCCTTTCAATTTCACACCTCTATCTTCATTCTGGACTGGGAAAAAACATGTGGGGCATTACTTTCTGAGCAACCCTCATATATCAAATGAGTGCAGTACTGTCATATCTCCTGGAAAAAACGCCGAGGTATACAAATCGGTCATGGAGTAAACAAAAATAGTGACTTGGGAAAGATGAAGTCTTTATCGCATTAACATGACCTAGGCAAGAGATGGCTGCATCCTGCATATGTGATAATTCATCCTTAGGTTTTTGCAATAAAACTATATAGTTAAAGCGATACAGCTGAGATATATCAGAAGAAATAATCACCCCCAATATCTAAATTTCTGCACCACCTGAAGCTCAAAGAGACATTCCAGGCATCCTACTTGTCCATCCCTAGAAATCAGAGGTAGCAGTGCTGATTTTTGAATGGTTATAGCCCGATAGCCCACTAAACTCTCCAATACCCCGCATAAGGTGATCTTATGGAGTCAATCAAGTATAGAAGGGTGCCATCAGCATATAGAGAAATCACATGAGTCTCACTCCCTATATAGATACCCTCCTCCTTCCAGTGCTAGAGAAAATAACAGTGGGAACATAGGGCAGCCATTCATAACACTGAAGCCATACGCTCCTTATAGATGGATTCAACCCACTGACAAAAATCTGTGCTAAAGGTAAACCCTCGGAGTGCATGAAAAAGTTAGGGCTACTCTATTTTGTCAAAGGCCTTTTCCACGCCCAGTGACAGCATAGTAGATTGACCCACCTTACCATGCACTGTGTGGATAGGAAGCCTTCTCACTTTATGTGCCCCAAATCTTTTATCATTGATCAGTATTTACCAAGTAAGAGATAACTCCCTCAATATGATGACTGAAAATCTTGATTAAAATGCCTTTTTGTCAACAGCAGCTTTGGCCGTTTGCTCAAAGCTGAGCCAAAAATCGTGCACAGTCCTCTTTTCTCAAATGTCTCTTAATGCTGACAAAAAAGCAATGTGTGCCTTTGAGTCAGTCCTGACTCCTGGGTTTTCTTGGCAGTGTCACTGGAAGTAGATTGCCAGGCCTTTCTTCCAAGGCAATGGAGAGTTAAGTGACTTGCCCAAGGCCACAAGGAGTGCTAGTGGGAATTGAACGCTGGTTGTTTGGTTACCAAGCCAGTGTTCTAACCACTAGACTACTCCTCCACTTCCATTCTTGACATTTCAGCCTAATTAATTCCGTGTAAAGGGATGTATCCTTAGCAGCCCTCTCTTTTTTCAATGCAGAGGCAATAGATGTAATATGACCTCTTAGAACCGCCTTAGCAGTGACCCACAGGAACTGCGGGTCAATATTAGGCACATCACTGAACTGGACAAAAATGTCCCATTCCTTCTATAAGCGATCTAGAAAGAGAGAATTTTTCAACAGCAACCGATCCATCTTCCACCTCCACAGGTACGTATCTGTATCCAGATCATTCAGTTGCAAGGAGACCATGCCGTGATCCAACAGGAACCAAAAATCTATCTGAGAGTGGGAATTGTATTGAGTGGAATAACAAGTATAATCCCTCTCCCCTGGGTGAAGTCAGTTCCAGACATCCACCAGGCCCAGCTGTTGGGCACTGTCAGAAACAAGAAGCACTTCTATTGACATTTTGCAAAGTATGGTGCCTGCTTCGGAAGCTAGCAGAACCATGGGAGCAAATGGAAATGCTGCTGCAGCTGATGTTATTGCTAACCAAGAGGCAGGATTGGGCACTTTTAAAGCGTGGGCATCGATCCTGCCTCACTGTCTGGCTCACTGGAACCTGCGCCGAATTCTGCATGGGGGGGGGGGGGAATTCTGTGCAAATTATGCATTGTGCAGTTGCACAGAATTCCCCCAGGAGTAAAGCGTAGTTACTCCCTGTAGAAGGTGTTCTCAGTGGACTTAGTTCCTGCTTGTCCATGGAGAAAGCCTAGCTGTAACAGGTGAACAGCAGGAATTTAGTCTTCACATATGGGTGACGTTGGCACCGACAGAGTCCTCATGGGAATGCTCCCCAGCATCCTATAGGAAAGCCTTTGGGAGTACTCCACTGCACCTGCTTGACTGCCTTCCCACTCTTCTGACTCCCTCTCCTCAGTTGGGTTTGTAGTTGAGAAGGAATAGTAGAAATAACCCTACAACTCCATGGGAGGAGTGTGGGTTGTGAAGACTAAATTCCTACTGTTCCCGAAGATCACCTGTTACAGGTGAGTAACTATGTTATCTCCAGGAACAAGCAGGAATGTAGTCTTCACATATGGGACTCCCTAGCCCCCAGATCTTCAGGAGACTTGGAAACCAGGTCAGAAAGGTTGGACTGGGTTCAGTTGGACATAGACATCCCCGCCTTGGAGGTCTAGTATAAACAGTGTGGGCAGAGGGAGAAGTTGTAGCTATGTTCCAAAGAAATGTTGGAGGACCACCTGGCTGAAGGCCGCATTCCGGCAGGAGTCCTTGTTCAAGAAGTAGTGGATGGCAAAAGTGTGGATGGAGGACCAGGGTGCTGCTCGGCATATTTCGTCAGTGGCTACTGAGTGTAGGTTGGCTACAGAAGCTGCCATGGCTCGGACATTGTGAGCAGTTATGTGGCTTGTGAGGGATAGTCCTGCTTTATCATAAGCAAAAGTGATGCAGTCTGCTATCCATCTGGAAAGCGTATGCTTTGTTACAGTTAGCCCCAAGTGAGTGGGGTCAAAGGAAATGAACAATTGTGAGGACTTGCAGAGATCCTGAGTCCTCTGCAGATAGAAAGCTAGGGCTTGTTTGGAATCCAGGGTGTGCAGGGTTGATTCTGCATGGGAAGAGTGTGCTCTTGGGAAGAAGACCGGAAGTATCACCGATTGATTGATGTGGAAGGGAGATAACACTCTTGGCAGAAAGTGAGGATGTGTCTGTAGGACGACTTTGTCATAATAGAATCTGGTGTATGGTGTATGGGCCACCAAGGCTTGTAGTTCACTGATGCACCTGGCTAAAGTCAGAGCAACTAGGAATATGACCTTCCAAGACAAGTACCACAGGTGAGTAGCAGCTAGGGATTCAAATGGGAGTCTGAAAGCTGAGCCAAGACCACAATGAGATCACATGCCACTGGAGGTGGTCAAATGGGTAGCTTAGAGAGAAGGCCATTCATGAAATGTGCCACTAGGTGGTGCACCGAGATGTATTGACCATCAATTGGTTTGTGAAAAGCCGCAATGGCACTGAGATGAACTCTAGCGTATCAAAAGTGACTTCATGGCTCTGGAGCAGATGATGAAGTAGATAGGAGTGCAGGTGGTGTTCTCTTCAGTCCTTCCTATTGAGGATAAAGGTCAAGGCAGAGAAGCTCACATATTGGAGATAAATGCATGGCTGCATAGATGGTGTCATCGAGAGCATTTTGGTTTCCTGGACCATGGGATGCTGTTGCAAGGGTTGCAGAGCAGAGATGGCATCCATCTGTCCAAGAAGGGTTGACTAGCTAACCTACTGAAGAGGGCTTTAAACTAGATTCATTGGGAATGAGTGAAGTAAGCCCCCAGGTAAGTGAAAGCCCCCAGGTAAGTGAAACATTAAATACCTTTATAGAAATGGGTAAATGGGGCAACATATGTAAAGCAGTGTGTATACATGCCCGTAGCATGGGAAATAAGATCCCAGATATTGAGGCTTTAATGGGAGTGGCTGACTTGGATTTAGTGGCAGTTACAGAGACATGATTCATGGACAACCATGACTGGGATGTAACTATACCAGGCTATTTTTATTTTATTTATTTATTTAAAAGAATTTATACTTTATTCAGAAAGGAAAGGGTAGGAAGAAGGAGAGGACTAGTAGCACTATATGTAAAAAATAATATTAAAGCTTTGGAACTCCAGCTTTAAAAGGGAGAGAGGAGGCACTGTGCGTTAAACTAGAGAGAGGGAAAGAGAAATCTATTTGCATTGGCGTGATATACAGACCTCCCTCACAGGAAGAAGAGGTGGACAGAGAGTTAATTGAAGACATACGCAGCATTGCCAGGAAAAGGAAGTGCTACTGATAGGGGATTTAAATATCAGATGTTCCTGCTGCAGTATCATCTAGAAGTAAGGAGATCCTGGATTCTCTACAGGGAGAACTATTCAGGCAATTGGTAACAGAACCCACAAGTGAAGGGGCCATACTGGACTTGGTGCTTACCAATGGTGAAAGTGCAAGGGATGTTACCAAGTTTATCTTGGACCCATTGCTCCAGGTCTGAGGCCTGAAACTATGCTAGCCTTTGATGCGGCACATCGTTGATTCACATCGGATGCCTGAGTGCGGCATCATCGTTGATGATGTGGTAGCTGTGTCTTTCGAAAGCCAGTACTCAATACATTGTATCGAGGCATCTGCTGATGGGCAAGACTGTAAGCGGGGTCTCCCACATGCGAAGCATCAAGTTATGTAGGATTTTATGTACTGGTAATATCAATGCCTCCTTTGGAGTCATGGGGCACTACAGGATTTCCAGTTCCTCCACCCTGTGCTCCGGTTCCGTCGCAGCTGATATCGAGAGCCCCTGCCACCATGTCCCGAATAAATTTATTTATTTATTTAACTGTATTTATATCCCGCTTTTCACCGGGTCAAAGCGGTGGGACATATAACCAGGGGAGGGGAATCAAATGTGGGGGGGGGGGCCCATCACCGGGGGTTCAACATTGATGATTTTTGGGGTGCACCTAGAGACTGACAAGATAGCATAGTTACTGGTTTGGAGATCTTGGAGAGAAATGGGGGGGGGGGGTTCCTATTCAGAGATGTTCTTGGAATAGGATGGTTTTTAGCTGCTTTTTGAATGCAATATGTGAATGCTTCTTGCAATATGTCCTCTGGGAGTGATTTTCAATGGGTGGTGGAGCTTGGAAGTGACGGCTCCAATACTGATGCCATAACCAGAAGCTCCTCAGAGTCGAGAGAGTCTGAATCGGAAGCCTCAGAATCTGAGCTCGGTGAGTGTTGTCAGTGCCGATGACCGTATGAATGGTGCTGCCGGTACCAATCATGTTTGATGCTCTCCCCTTGCTACCTGGGCAGCAGTGCCAAACCTGGAATTGACCGAGTTGATGGGGCTCCGAACACCGAATCCTCAAGTGAAACGGAGGCATAGGGGACGTGTATATCAGGTGGTAGCACCTGTGGAGATACTGATGCTGGAACCAATACTGCCTCCACTGTTGGTACCGATGTCAAAATTGATGAAAACAATCCTGGATTCATCGGTGCCTGTGGTAACGAGGCTGCAAGGAGAGCTGCTAAAGTCTTCTCGATGGATAGCATGCGCTGATACAATGAGATTGCCGGTGTCTTATCCAGAGACAGAATGGGGCTTGTAGCCACTCTAACAGAGCATGGCACCAGGGGCTCTGCTGAGGTCGAAGCCTTGAGGTCTCCCAGTTCCCCACCGAGACTTTGGAGGACAAGACCTCCCACTGAGGGCATTCGGTTTGGTGGCCAGCTTCAGAGGATGTCTTTGGGGAGTCTCTGTATTTTGAACGCGATCTCTCCCTCGATCCTCATGATGTCTTTTTGGATTTCTTAGATGAAGAGTCTGGGTCATGGTCAGGACGGAGGCACTTAAGGCACATAAGGCATCACTCATGTGAATAGTGGAGTGCCGCTTTTTGACATATTCATAAATGACCTGGAAAAGGGAATAACGAGTGAGGTTATCAAATTTGCAGATGACACAAAACTATTTAAAGTTGTTAAAACCCAAGAGGATTGTGGAAAGTTGCAAGAGGATCTTGATAAATCGGAAGACTGGACATCCAAATGGCAGATGAAATTTAATGTGGACAAATGCAAAGTTATGCACCTAGGAAAGAACAACCCAAACTATGGTTACACGATGCAAGGTTCCACATTGGGAACCTCCACCCAGGAAAAATATTTAGGCATCATCGTGGATAACATGTTAAAATCCTCTGCCCAGTGTGCAGTGGCAGCCAAGAGAGCAAATAGAATGCTAGATATCATAAGGAAAGGAATGGAAAATAAAAAAAGGATATTATAATGCCTCTGTATCGTTCCATGGTGCAACCGCACCTTGAATATTGTGTGCAATTCTGGTCGCCATGTCTTAAAAAAGATATAACGTTATTAGAAAAGGTACAGAGAAAAGCCACCAAAATGGTAAAGGGGATGGAAGGCTACCCCTATGAGGAAAGGCTTAAAAGGTTAGGGCTCTTCAACCTGGAAAAGAGACAGCTGAGAGGAGATATGATAGAGGTCTATAAATTAATGAACGGAGTGGATTGTTTACATCATGAGAATATAAAAAGACTAGGGGACATGCAATGAAGCTACAGGGTAACCTATTTAAGACTAATAAGAGAAAATATTTTTTCACTCAACGTGTAATCAAACTCTGGAATTTGTTACCGGAGGATGTAGTAAAAGCTGTTAGTGTAGCTGGGTTAAAAAAGGTTTGGACAAGTTCCTGAAGGAAAGGTCCATAAACCGTTATTAAAAGGGACCCAGGATATCACTGCTTGACCCAATACAAGCATTGAGGAACCTGTGTCTTTTGGGGAGACTGCTAAGTACTTATGACCTAGATTGACCACTGTTGGATACAGGATACTTGGCTTGATGGACCTTCGTCTGACCCAGTATGGCATATCTTATGTTCTTATGTGTGTCTGTGACCAAAATTGTGCAGGAAGACTTAGTGCGTTTCTTGAAAACACTAGGATGTTTCTCCATGGCAGAGAGAATAGGCCTAAGGCCTATGCGGGGCTCAAGGCCCTCGAAGGAAAAAAAGAAAAATGAAAAAATATACGAGGTAAAAGGAAATTACAATGAAGTACTGGAATCGTGGGCGATGCCAGTGAAAAAATGGGAAGGCAGAAGTGCTATACTGAGAAACGTTTTTGCAGTGACAGGAAAATCAAATTACTGATTTTGCTGGCTCTGCACAAAAAGAAGAAATGAGGAGAGAAGAGTCAGAAGAGCAGGATGGTAGTCACGCAGCCACAATGGAGTACTCTCAAAGGCTTTCCTATAGGATGCTGGGGAGCGTTTCTGCATGGGCTCCGTCAGTGCCGACATCACCCATATGCGAAGATTACATTCCTGCTTATTCCTGGAGATTATAGGTTAGATAAAAGGAGAAACAAAAAATGGGAAATAAGGTAATACTTTGTATTGGACTCTTTTATTCAATCTCCCTTTTAGCGCTCTGACCATAAAATCACTGATGCTATGTTCTGGTCCCGGGAAGTGCTCTCCAGTCACCAAGCTGATAGAAGTGACACCTAGGTCTGCTCTCTGCTGGGTGATCTCCTTGCCTTTAACATTTGGCTAATCTCTCCATTGCAGCATCCCTTTTCACATATTCTGCATTAGATAATATATACCACATTAGAGGAAGGGCATGAGTGGGATCCCCTTATGTTGAATGTTTTGCTCATGTGGGGTCCTGTGATATATGTTGGCATAATTTGCAGCTTGGTATACTGCAGGGATTTGGGCCATTCTCTTCTTTTTGGGCTTCTACTGGGAGCCTGCTTCTCCCTACTTTTTGCCTCAGATTTGGTTTTTGGCAGAAGGAAAACACTGGTGGAACAGGGAATATATCTCTTAGTAAATAATCTTCCTGAAGTAGTGGTTGTAAATCTTCTATGATTTTTCACAGTTTTCCAGCTCTGGATCGTATGTTACTACCAGGAGGACTCTCTTTGAGGTATTCTTGTCTCTGTATTGCAGTGAGTTCTCTCTCGTTGTTCTGAGTGAAGAAGAAATTCTCTTGGAGATGAGTTTGGAGTGGTAGCCTTTTTGTTTGAAGGATTTGGCCAGAATTTGGAGGTGTTTACCCCTGTCTTTAGGGTCAGAGCATATGCAGTGTCGGCGCTCCCCCTTATGGCCTGGCAGTTGCCTAGGGGTAAGAGGGCGCCCCGATCGTCCTTTGTATTAGAATTAACCCATTCGCATGTAGTTGTGTCTGGATAGATTAGAGCCAAGATCAAAGGTCACAGGAAATTTTTTTTTATTTAGGAAATAAGGTTCTACTTGACCAAATCAAATTCTTTGGTAAGGAATTTGAATATTACAAACAAAAATAATCAGGATGCTTCTCCATTCATAAACATAAGCCTTATCACACAGTCCTTGGCTGGCCTTGCTTCTGCGGCTTAGTTTAAACACATATTCACCAAAGGTAATCCTTTACAAACAGCAATCTGTTCTCCGGTCCCCAGGAGGCAGTACAGTACTTCACTGTTACTTTCACAGCTTTGCATAGCACTAATTCCCTGGTCCACCAACAGGCTTTAAAACTCAGTACATTTCTCTCCAAGATACTTTCAAACTTTTAGCTCACTCATGGCTCCATTAATCTTGCAGCTTTATCAGACCAGCCTTCATTAATTTGCCTGGCTAAAAGTTATGGGTTTTAGTAAAGAACATTCTCATTCAGAACTTCTGGGTTTTTCTCCAATTACTTTAAAAACCCTTTCAGCTTCTTATTCCTCTCTGGCACAAAGGGAACATTCAAACTCCATATCAGAAACCTCACTTTCATTATAAGTGTCTCCCAGTTCCATCTCCTCTCCACTGGACTCTCTCAGAGACTTGTTCTCCACAGCGTCTGCCTGAGGAGCCTTCACATGCTGCAAACCTTTTATCAGCTGCTCCCAATTAGACTTCTCACTACGGGAGGTTGTGGGGGAAGGGCAGGAAAAGGCTTACCTATTCAAAAGCTTTTTAAGGGCTTGTAAAGGGCTCACCTTGCCAGCAGTGTGGTGTCCCCTTGTAGGCTCAGCTAGAGACGTACCCTTGCTTTCAGGTTCTCTCAGGAATACTCTACTCCTCTGCTTCCCAACAGTAGCTTGGTTAAAACCAACCTTTCCAGGCTTCACGTCAGCTGCAGGTTTCCTGTCAGCTGAGCTGTGCTCCAGGCTGGAACTGTCCCTGTACTGTCTGCAGGAGGTATTTCCTCTAAACCATCCAGTAAGGTCTCTGCCCCTCAGCTCTGTCCTCAGAGGCTCCTTACACTGAGAATGGCCAGTCCACCAGCATTTAGAAAATATCTCTTCCTCAGAAGAGTCTTCCCCTGGGCTTTGCTCTGACCTTCTCTCCTCTCTGTTCCTGTCTCTGTTCAGCTTCCTCCGTCCCACCGACGCTGCAACAACTCCTGAAGTTGAATCTGAATCTCTGTCTGTGTCTGCTCCTTCTCTGTCTCTCCTTGAATGTGGAGCTGCGTTTCTCCCTCCATCTCTCCTTGAATGTGGAGCTGTGCCGGGGTCTCCGTTTTTTTGGTGAGTGAAACTTCCCTGCTTAAATGTTTGGGGCTGTCGTATGGCTCTTGACTCTGCCCCCAAACCTCTCCCATCACCTCCCTCGGTTTCCATGGGAACTGGGTGTGTCTTTGGCTCTACACTCCTGTGCAGGGAATCTTTGGCTTTGTTTAGAGTGTTAACCCTTGCTGTGCCCGCAGTTCTTTTGGGTTCAGGAAAAAAGGACTGTTTTTCCTCTCTTTTTCTCCACTCTAAACCTGCTTCTCCACCACAGCAGTGATATCATCTTTCTTGGCTGTGTAGAACAGACTTTTTTGTATGTGAAGAGTGGAATTGTCCAATATATATCAGAGTGGTTTACAAGTGTAAAGGTCCGAGTTTAAGAAAGGAAGTCCATCCTATCTATGAGACAGTGAACAGGAGAAAACAGAAGAATAGATGGAGTAAATAAGAACGTGGGCCGCAGTGCATATGCCGTTATAGATGAAACTTTACAGCTGAGAAAGCCAATGTCTCCGTCGAGTCCTTTTGTTTTGATCGTTCTAACTTTAAACGTTTTCCAGAAGTTTCCTTTCAGTATCTAATTTCCAAGCTCATTAAGGAAGTGATCTTCCTTTGGGATATGTTCACCTTCGGAGTAGTTATTCTATTTTTCTCTGGAATATTGTATGGTATGTCTATGAAGACATATATGCCTGTAATTTTCGGCTTGATTCTCTGATGTCGCACCCTTCTTCACATTTCTTGCACGGGATCATGTACACTCCACTCCCAGAGAAGCAGGAATGTGAGCCTTTTATTCTGAATGTATTTCTCTCCTGTGTCGCTGCAGGATCTTGTGATGTGCTTTGGCACAACTTGCTTCATGGTGTCTTGCAGGGTTTTGCTTGGATTTATTCTTCTGGGTTTTGTTTCAGGTTAGTGGCTGCTGTAAGTTTAGAGCTGGGGAGCAGGGAATATTTCTTGCAATAATCCATCCTTTAGAAGTAGGTTTTCTAGTTCTGGATTGCATGTTACTGAAAGTGGTACACGCTCCATGGTTCTCCTTTCCTTGTTTCTTATGGTAACCACTAAGGAATGTCTCCTCCAGTTCTGTGGTGCAATTCTGGTCTAACACACGCCGCAGCACCCTCGCAATGTTCTCTGCGCCGGGTCCTCCACTGGCATCCTGCCAGTGGGGGGAGGGGCGGAGCATTGATCGCTCTGCCCCCCCCCCCACCCCGGGCAGGAATGTTGGCGGTGGACCCAGTGCAGCTTAGCGGGAACATTGACGGCAACCATGCTCCTCCTTTCACCAGTTCACTAATGGAATTATACAGCTAGAAAATGGATTGTACTTGGTTGTGCCATTGCCGGTATCAGGATACACCAAAAAGATACCATGAAACCCTCTATTACTTTTTTATTTGTCAGACATAAATTGTGAAGGAAAGGCACTTCAAACCTTCCCCAAAACACAATACATGTCCCTTTTATTCAATCAATAATTCTAAAATGCGGACTTGTAAATCAGAAAACTTGCTTCCATAAACAAATGTCACTTATCTGGTACCACGCGCGACATGCATGTTTCGGGGGGGAACCCCCTGTATCAAGCGCTCCCAACTCAATTCTAATGTAACAAAGTCCTTTTTGCAACCGACAAAAAACGCCGAACACTTGGCTGTTGAAAACGAGGATGCCATCTCAGGATTGGCTAACTATAAGCCGCCCATCACCCTAAACACCAATCACAAGAAGGGAATCCCCACACATCAGGGAACGCCCTACCGTAAAAGGTTATGTGTCACCAGCTCCCAGCCAATCTATGTTGCGATTCAGTCCAGTGGGGGAGACAGCCCGTAAAAGGAAAATCCAACGTTATTCAAGCCTGCGTAATTTAAACAAACGATCCCCCCCCTCTAGGATCCTCCGGAGGATCCTAGAGGGGGGGGGGGAAAAAGAGAGAGAGAGAGAGAGAGAGGGGGGATCGTTTGTTTAAATTATGCACGTCGCGCGTGGTACCAGATAAGTGACATTTGTTTATGGAAGCAAGTTTTCTGATTTACAAATCCGCATTTTAGAATTATTGATTGAATAAAAGGGACATGTATTGTGTTTTGGGGAAGGTTTGAAGTGCCTTTCCTTCACAATTTATGTCCGACAAATAAAAAAGTAATAGAGGGTTTCACGGTATCTTTTTGGTGTATCTTTATAACAAGTTTGATTACCGTTTGGGGGTTTTGGGATTTTGATTGCCGGTATCAGGACACTGGTACGCAAGTGAGAGGGAGCTTGCTTCATTACAATCAAATTTCCCTGGTACTGTAAACACGGCTCCTGTCTCTGGATGATGTCACCATCATTCCTGATTGCTTTTCCTTGTTGTTCATGGAGAACAGTCATTACAGGTAAGTAACCTTACTCTATGGCTTTGTTACAAGGAAAGTGCCAAGCAGTAGTTGCTTGATATTCTTTACCTTGTTCAGAAAGTACTATTGTGGTTGCTCTGTACGGGATTTTACAGTTGACAGTGGACATTTTTCGGTAGTTTTGTATTTTCCTGTGATGGACTCCTGTTAATCTTCTTGTCATCATTTGAGAGTTGCCCATCCCGCTCCTCTATAAATATCTCTGGGCCCATAATCACTGCAGAGCCTCCTTTGTCTGCTGGGTTGATGATATTGTGTTGTGTGTTCTGCGGATTTCTCAGTGCAGACCTTTCTTGTAGGAATGGGTTGTGTAAGATTTCCTTAAGTTTCTTGGAGAACTCCATTTTTCCCCCTTGTTGAAAGCTTCATATAACTGTCACTATTTTTTTTTTTTATTGATTTCAAAAATGCATTTACATAATACATACAAAGTCAATCCAGAACAAAACTACTAAGTCAGATGTAGAACCATCAAATAAGAAAACATATCTCTTAATATAGCCCACATTATGAAACTTGGCTGAGTATTAAAAACACTCCATACTTAAGAAAATAAGACACAAGGCCCATAGAAAGGAGGCGAAACTATTCATGGACACCCTGTGCTTCAACCGGTGCCTTCCGCTTCTCAATCAAGAAACTTTCCAAATGAGTAACTTCAGTGAAAACATAGGAGATATCCTTCCAAGTAATTATGCATTTACACGGAAAACGAAGAAAAAAGGAAGCATCTCCTAAAGACAATACTTGAGGCTTTAAGGCCAGAAACAGCCTACGCCTAAGCTGGGTACTTCGTGATACGTCAGGAAAAACAGTAACTGTCACTATTTGGAGGGCTACAGCAGATCTTTCTTCTTTTGACTGTAATCCACACTGTTGGAAGTTTCCTTATTTTGGGGCAGATGCAGAAAGCCTTATCTGGTAATTTTCTGTTATTATGTTTGCTTTCCAATGCAGACAACAAGCTAGTGCAGGAAAATTTGCCTGAAAATCCATTGCTCTAAACAGCAGCACGGTGGCATAAAAATGCATGCAAAGAGCTGCGTAATTATATGCACCTGATATATAAAATTGCGCTACAACTTAACATAGTATTTTACATTACCTTTCACCCTGGATCTTTAGGCTAGCTTCAGGCAGGCAGAAAGATCCAGTCGGGAGCAGAAGAGTCATCTAAGGTGAATTTTAACATTTTACTTAAGATGATCGTAGCATTGGGGAAAACCCCTTGAACCCATTGGCAAAGAGCCCTGGTTCCATCGGCAAGGTGTAATGGGTCCTGGGACACCCTCCAGACACTAATCCACCCCCCCCCCCACGAAAGGTGCAAAATATCATTGGCCCCAGATCTCCCCTCCCCTTTTAAAAAATCATTGATAGTTTGTGGGCCCCAAAGCCTCCCCCGCCCACAGCCTTTCCAAAATGTCATGCACTGCTTGGAGTCAGGTGCCACCGTTTTGAAGCATCACTCCTGCCTCCTCCTTTACAACTAAAGGTACTGCAGGGTGGGAGTGGGAAGGGTAGGGGGATGGTTTTGGAGGCCCATGGAGAGACCAGTGACATTTTAGAGAGACTGGAGGAGGCTTCAGGGCCCCCGGACCGCCAGTGATTTTGTAAAAGGGGAGGAGGGGCCAAGGACCACAAGCCACACATGACTTTCAGTTTCTGTCGGAGACATCGGTGTCTGGGGGGGGCACTACACTGCCCCCTCCAACACTGTACCAGTAGCATTATGAGCATTCACAGATACCTCGATCATCTAAGGTGAAATGTCAAACTTTACCTCAGATGACCCACCCGAACAGCAGGCCAAAGTTGTGCAATATTTGGAGGCTACTAATTCAGACCCTCTAAATACATATCTTTGGCTTCCTCTTCTGGTTTAGAGCTGACATTTTGCATACAGTTAATTTGCAAGCTGTTTGCTTACAGTATTGCTAGGCAAAAAGCACTAAATTTGCACTGTGAAACCTGATGCTAGAGTTTTAACCTCTGGGCTCTAGTGCACGTTTTCTGCATCAGCCCCTTTCTGTGGAAATGAACGTTTAGAGGCAGGTTTCTGAAACATTTCTCTATATCAGAGTAAAGTAGAAAGGGCAGGACACTCGCTCTCTTGGCAGTAATGAAACCTCAGGCTGTGGTAGTAGATGTTTATAGAGATTTATTTTCCGCAGTTCCTTTCCCCTACTGTCGGTGGCTGTGAAGGTTGGTTTGTGAGAGTTCTGGTAATTCTCATATCCTTGTGGTAGTTGCATGTCCTGCTTCTGAGTGGATCCAGAGTACCAGGCAGTTTATTCTGGTGCTTAGTCTGTTTTTCCCATCAGATGTTATATTGTTGTTCTGAGATGAGATACGGGTACCGTGCGGGTTATGGATGATTCTGTTTTCTGTGTGTTTCTCTGATGGTCCTGTCGTGTTCCTTAGCTTGGGATTCTCATGGTTTTCCCCTGCTGCTCTCAGCAATTGGTGCTTAGTTCCTGTCGGTTTCTAATGACTCCTCTTTGAGTTTTTAGGAATATCATTTTCTGGTACAGTTTCTGACTAGCGTATTTACAGAGCTCTTCTGTATAGTCAGAGTTGTTATGTTGCTGTTAAAGTATTGACAATTCTAAGTCCTGTGGGAACACTATTCTTTATTCTTGAGTTGTAAAGGAAACTAGAGGCAGCTGTTTAGCCTGGTTTCCTTCTCCATGAACGTTACTTTCTTCATGTTACTGTATGCAGGATCTTCCTGAGCAAACACTTGTGGTTATCATGTTCGTCAGGGTCAGCCCCAGAGTTGGCTGAAGGTGTTTCCGCTCTAGGCAAACCTTAAGCCTTACTCCCTCTTTGGCTGTCAAAATCTTTTGTTCAGCTTTCAATGCTCTGCACTCTGACGCCCCCTAGTAATTGCTGCCCTAGGCTCCTGGCTAGTTTGCCTAATGGTTGGTCCGGCCCTGATCTTAGTCCACTTCGATATGGTCAACCAATAGATTTTCTCTACATCTTATGAGTGAGGATGCACTTTTCTTGCAGATGAGTTTGGGGCCATAGCCCCTTTGTTTGAAGGATACTCTTAAGGCTTTATTTGTTTGTTCTTATTCTTCAGGCAGCAGCATGTAGCCAATCTGCAAAGGGTGGAAACTGCAGCTCTGAAAGACGTCACATCTCTGGATTTACTGTAAACAGATGTTTATAGGTCATTAATGTTGACTAAGACTGTAGAAATCAATGTTTAGCAGTTATGGACAAAGGGGGGCTGTAGAAGCATTCCCACATCCATAGAGCAGCAATGGCTTGTGTAGATTGAAATGTATGTCTCAATGCCCATTTAGAACATGCTTTTTGCAGACGTGGGAGTGCTCACAATGCCTACCCTGACAAAGGGAGTGGTGAGGGTGGGAAGGGGGAGCAGTTTCAGCAGAGTCTACCCTGCGGTTGTAGATTCCAGATTTTATATAAAGAATCCATATCAGGATTATAAAATGTAGACATTGGCATTTCTACCTGCCCCCAAATATGAATAAGTGCCTACCAATGTTGGGCCTCACCCCCACTGTAGAACCAACTCGAAGAACCCCTCCCCTGACTGCCTCTAGAGACTATAGGCAACACCCCACCGACAAAGACTGGAGACCTTCCCTCCCTTCCCCTCCAAAGTATCCCTCTAATCTCTCCTCCCTCCCTCCCCGAGGGAGACTTGCAATTACCCCTCTCCCCCCAAAAACAAAAACACCGTCTTGACCCCTTCCTTAAGGACTCCCTCCCTGACAGAATAGGAACCCGCCAATCGGCATCTCTAGGATTACTGGGATTACTGATGGCCATTGGAAACTGGAGCAAGGCCCATTCGCTTTCAAAAATGGCGCCAATGACCTCTAGCATTAAGCCCACTATTTGTAGTGTTCAATTAAAAGACCATCAGTTACATACCAAGCATTTGTGGTTTTTTGCCAGTTGCTCCTTTGTGTGTCTCTTGCACTGTGGTTTGGTGCCATTTGATGGAAGAGAAGCCCTTGATATTGGCAGATACAGCAGTCGGTGCTGACTCTGAAGAAGGCCTAGGTTTGAGATGACTCTGGCAGCTTCTGTGCTTGTCTTCAGCCATCTTCGGTTAGGCCTCGATTACTTGGTGAATGCTGTTAGCAGGATCAGCAGTCAGACAGACGCCCAGGACCGCGACGGGGACGCTCCTGCTCTGGTCCCGGGATGGGGAAAGGGCCCCTGCCTGGAGGTGAGGGGGTTAGGGATTGGAAAAAGGGGGAAGGGAGGGTTATATATTTGGGAGGGAAGAGGAAAGAGGGGGGAGGGCATGACATCGAGGGAGGAAGTGGAGAAGATTCTTTGGCCTGTAAGACAATAAATGTAAATGTATCTTAGAATCCCCCCTTGGCCGTTTGATGTCTTCTCAGCAGGACAGTAAGAGAGTCAACAGGTGCCGGAGGAGGCGAATCAGCAGCCGAATGTGAGCACAGCTCTTCCTCCCGGCTCTCTACCTCGACTGTGGGATTTTACGGGGACTGAGAACTCTTCTGGAGTCTGACACATAAGAAATGTGCACAAATAGGTTCCCCCTGTGGAGTCCCTGACATCCTTGAGATAGAATGGTGGTTGTTTCCCCAGTCCCTGAGCCCCCGAACTTCCCCCGTGACTCTCCCCTATGCAGCAGTGAGGGCAGAACAACCATTGCAGTGCCGGGTTTTCTTACATTAACCAGGAAAAAGGAGTAAAGAGAAGGAAGAGAAAAAGAAATGGGGAGAGCAAACAAAAGGGAGGCCGGAGAGGAAGAGGAGAGGTAGACAGCAAGGGGAAAAGACAAGGAGAGGAGAGGCAGCAGAATTTGAGGAGAGGCCAGGGAGATGCCAACGACATCACTCTGCTGCCCCCTTCGGTGCCAGTGGTTTGACCCAGATTTAGTGTTGAGACTGGAAGGGGAGTGGGAGAAGGGTCAGAGTGGAAGAGACTTTTTACATCTATACGAGAGTAAACTTACCAATTAGTTTCTGCCCAAACAGCAGAATAAATAGCGAAACCTATAAGGAAAAGGAGACATGTGATGGTTAGTTTAGCCCTGCTCTGTTATATAATCGCAGGATGCTCAGAGGAGAGGGAGAGGGCAGAGAAAACCTGCCCTTATTCTGCTGGATCCCAAATTAGATAGATTTTTATGGCATATAACTAGAAGGCCAGTCTTCAAAATGATTTACGCAGAATAACTCCTGCTCTGCTGTCCCACCATTTGCCTCTACCATATTGCCCCTCACCCTCTTCAGTGCTCCCAGTCACCTGTCTCACTCCCGCTTCTGTTCAGTCCTGGAAGGTGGAGAATAAGTCCTGCTTTGCTGGCCCAAACCTTCCTTGTGCTGTTGGAATCTACTTTTGAATGAGGCCTCAAGCTTCGGTTCTTGCTTTGAGTGTGGGGAAATGTTACAGGATTTACTATTCCATGGTCATGCTAAGCGTGCTCCTAAAATTCAGCTGGTATAGGGCCTGCAGGGAAATCTTTAGTTCCTGCTCTTCATTTCTTTTACCCTGCCCTGGAAATTGTCCCAGAGAACTAAACAATAATCCAAACTGCTGAGTCAGTTCTGTGCTGTTACATGACCATGGGACAGATGTACAGAGCAATTTCCCTGTAGACCATCTGGCCCCTGTCATTTCCCTCCCTGCTTACAAGAATTAGACAGTGCTGGCAGTATAAAAACGTATAACGTTATTTACCAGCGTGACTTGTATCGTCTCTGTCTGCAATGAAAAGAAAAGAATAGTATTAGAGAAAGACTGACAAATTATGATGACACACAGGATAAGAGAAGTGGACAGTATATTAGGAAGGTAATTTTCGGACGTCCTTCCCTCGTGTGTGTGGCTAGCACACATGCATTAATGAGCTCATAGGAAACACTGACTAGCCTAAAACTGCGTGCTTTGGCAGGAAGATGCAGAATTTGCTGTTGGGTCAGCCAAGGGCAGGGCCGGCCAAAAGGTTTTTGCCACCTCCACCTTTAGCTGTACTGCCCCCTTACCCCGACACGCTAAGCCATGCTACCGACCTCAAGGTTGCTGATTCCGGTGGCGGGGTCTGTAGAGGGGGTACAGATCGGCTTGGGGACAGTGCAGTCAATCTGCTTCAGCACACATGGCCTGACACTTCTGACCCCCCTCCGACATAACTCTAGGGCTTTAGAAGCGGCAGGCTATGCGTGCTGAATCACATGGCCTGTCACCCACAGAGTTCTCATTCACCTGCTACCTTCAAGGCGTGTTCTCCGGTACGTGTGCTAGTATTTTAGAAAGGCCGGCAGGCACCTTCTTGTCATTTTAAATAGCGCCTACGTAGATGCTTCTGTAGGTGTTAACTCATGGCATTGTGTGCTAAAATTACCCTCCACATATAGGATATAGAAATCCTTTAGAATGACGGTACAGGATACAGCACATAGAGTAATAGATAGAGAGAAAGAGGTGGAAAGGGGGCAGAGGGGAAGTAGGGAGGGAAGGATACAGGGTGCAGCCTGGAAGGGGGATAAACAGGGAGAAGCTGAATGAGCTGAGAGACAGTGACAGTGAGGGATGATGTTGCAGAAGATGGTTGCGGGGACATGATGGGAAGATTGATAGGGCTGAGGTATGGGACAGGAGGCGGAGAAAGCATGCTGTGGATGACTTACAGTACATATGGGGAAATTCTCTGCCAAAATAAAACTTTTGTATCTTTAGTACTCTCTTGTTAGTTCATTGCAGATTAAATTATTATGCATATTGCAATAACATAAAACCATTTTAAAACACTCTACAATTGTTTTTTTATTTTGGCTCAGAATTGCCCTAGGAATATAGACTTTGGCACTTACGAACTGTCTTCTTCTCCTGGGGGTTCCTCCAAGGAAGGGGAAGGTGGGGAAACGACGGGATCGGTGGAGGAGGAGAGGGAAGGAACAGTGGTAAGGCAGGGTGAGGGTGTTTTGGGTGAGGAAGGGGAGGGAGAGGGCACACTGAGGCGGGATGGGACCCTGGAGGGACCCCAGGAAGAAGGGACGGAGTGGTTGGGGAAGTAGGAAAACACTGGGGAAGAGGAGCGAGACAGGGAGGGGGAGGGGCAAGAGGCGGGCCTAACAAAATGGGTAATAATAAAGGGAGATTGGGAAAGGGAGGGGGTGGGAGAAAGTGGAGGGGAGGCAGGAGTTTGGGGAGGGGAAGCAGAAGAGGAGGAAGGGGAAGGAGGAACCCTAAAAAGAACTTCATCGACACTGGAAAAAGAGAAATAAAGGAGCTGTTAGATGTAGCAGTGATAACAAAAAAGCTCAAATTACAAAATTAGATATTTTCCGTCTCTCTGTCCTCTCACCCAGGTCAATGGCCCCACCTTCACTGTCCACTGCCCTTCCTCCCACCCAGAGCCCTGTCTCACTGCCTACAAACCTTCCTTTCAGCCAAGACAGTGACCCCTCCCTCACCGCCCCCCACTTCCTCTCACCCAGAGCACTCCATCTTTGCCCACCACATTTTTCTTACTCAAGACAGCAACCCCTCCCTCCCAATGCAGTGGTCACTCCCTCATTGCCCCCCCTAAACTGCCCCCCTTCTTGCACCTAAGGCAGTGACCCCTCCCCCCTTCCTCTCACCCAGAGCACCCCCTCATCGCCCACCCCCTTCCCTCTCATCTAGGACAGTGGCTCCTCACTCACTGCCCCCCCCCCCTATTTCTAATGAGTACAAAAAAATTGATTGCTTACCATTGTTCCATGTAATGATCTGTAAAGAAAACCATGAGAGGGGGTGAGCAAATGAATTCACTCTATCTTTTATGGCTGCAAGGAATAAATTAACAGCATTCAAGGACTGAGCAAAACATATGCATACAATTGCAAGAAAACTCAGCAATCATGGGGGCAAATTTCAAAGGGAATTTCCGTGAATAAACAAAAGGTTGTCTTTAGAAAATACCCCTTTGAGATACCGATACCGCAAATGCAGAAAAGAGGCAGATGTCCGCTTAAACAGCAAAGAAAAAACTAGCGCATAATTAACGCCAAGCATATTTAAATGTATGAAATTTTAGGCAAAAGAGCTGCAAATAATAAAATGGTATGCTAAAAGGGGCTGCGCCCGCTGCAGAGAAACGCTTAGAGGATTTTGCAACCAGCCTTAGTGCCAATATCTGTATGCCTGGTCTGCAGTGCCCCCCGGCAGTATTTTGACGGCATCGGGTGCTTTTTCCAATGCCTGGATCATCTGAGGAGACATGTCAAAGATGATCCAGGCATCAGGGAAAGCCTCCAATGCTATTTAAAGACTGTCGGGGGCTGGTGCCCCCAACAGAAAGCAAATCCCTGGTGACCAAGCAGACTCCATCCCCCCACCTCTGTCCCAACTAAAAATAAACCTGGTGGCCCAGAGGCCCAGAGCAACCCATTCCCCACCCAACTAAAAATAAATCTGCAGGTCCAGCTGCCCAGAACCACCCACCCCCCACCCAACTAAAGATAACACTGTTGGCCCCACGGTCCTGAATCCCCCCCCCCTCCTGAAACCTTTACAAATGAGGGGGAACCTAGCCACATGCTCCCTCTCTTGCCCCGCCATCTTGAAAAATGGTGGTACCTGGCCCCACGCAGTGCATCCTGGGATGCTCCAAGAAAGGTCAGACTGCCATAAAAGGTAGAATATACAAACAATGCTCGACTGTTTCTGCATCGGCCCCTAAGTCTGTACCTGAGGCATCGGAGCGTTAAGTGATTTGTCCAAGGTCACAAGGCGTGATAGTGGGTTTTGAGCCCTGACTTCCCAGTGTTCAGCCTGCTGCTCTAGTCACTAGGCCACTGGTTTCAGATGAAGCTTGTGAGCAATTTGACTTAGAGGAAGGCAGCATAACATAACAAAACCCAGTTGTAAAAGAGAAGCAATGCTCTTTCCCTGACGCTCTCCTTCATGCCACTGTTTGTTCTGCTCTGTCCCTCTTCTGGGGATTTGGGCCGTTCGAGCCCCTCCTGGTGCTACCCCTCAGCTTATTCCTGCAGTACCGACACTGTTACGGAAAGTAGACGTTATAAAGTTTCTCTGGGTGGTGGGTCCGAGCTCCTTATTCTTTGCCCCTCAGCGCTGTTGTAATAAAATTGCATTCAGCCTCACGGCAATCAGTGTGCTTGTTTCTCTGCCACTCTCTGGTTCACGACCTCACTGCGCTGATGCCGCTCCTCTCATTGCCTTGCTGTGCAGTCGGTGTCCTCTTCTGATTACACCGTGCTCCAGAGGGCTTATGAGACTCCTAATGCTGGTGTTGAAGCGTGATTATCTTGGTGACGGTGAGATGAGCGATAACCTTGCCTTGCTCTGCTCTCAGCATCATTGGTTGTAGATGCATGCCGCTCTTCATCCTGCCTCACTCTCTCTTTTCTGTTGTGGCTCTTCTTCTGTCTCTTTCAGAAGTGGCCTTCAGTACTTTTCCTGTATTGGTCCAGCAGTGTTTTCAGCCCTTCGGTCTCCGTTTCTCGGCCTCTTGTCCAGATGTGTCTTGGCTGGTGGCTCTGGTAGTTGAATGACACCCTGCTGCCAGAGACATCCTTGAGGCTCTGCTGCACTTTTGCAGAAAAGTCATCAGAGCAGCCTGGGATAATGTGATGCCCCTCCCGGTAAATAAAGGATACCTTTCCGGTGTTTACTTTAAACTGGGACATAGGTACTAAAACTCAGCTGTCTAGATGAAGTCTATTGAGACTTGAGCACCTTAACCTATGCAACTAATGCAGAAAATTAGGGTTATCCAGCTGACATCTCTCCTGCATATTTAGGTATTTATTCATTTTTATATGTCACTCTTTCATGGAGTCAGAGCGGTTTACATCTTCTATCAATAATGCTTTCAACTTGACAAATGTACTGTAAATAGTAAGTGGATTGTTATAATGTTCTCTGTAATTATCAACACCTTTACATTAATTGTAAACCGCTTTGGCTTCCAGATAAATAAACCAATAATTTGAGTAGTGGTGTTGCGTATAACATTAACAGGTACCTAGGATACAACTAAAGATTTAGCTTAATTTTTTCTACAGCACAGGTATTAATTGAACTTGCTCTAGAGAGGACGCAGTCAGAGGGTGCCTGCTCCTTCTCTAGTTCTGTTCATAAAAAAATTCCTTGTTTAAACTCCTGCGGGCTCCAGCCAGGCCGAGGAACCTAACACCCAAATCCCTCGCTAAGTAGTCGTCTGGCAATGGCCACGAAATGCGCCATGACGAGACTTCGCCTTGCGTTTGCCTGCCTTAGGAAGAGGAGTTGCTGAAACGGAAGGCCCTCCTAAGATGGCCGCCGTTCCCGCGCTTTCTCCTGATGGCTGCAGCGTTAAAAACTGATGCTGCGAATTCCCTTTGCTCTCCTGCATACCGCGGACCGAGCGAACAGCCCCCGGAGCAGTTGCGAGAGACCGTTTAGACACTTGAACCGCCCGAGCCCGAGAGACGAGTAGCCCCGACGCTCCGAGAGAGAGGAGAAGAACCCGCGAACAAGCGCTGAGTAAAAACTTCACAAGCAATACCTGAATTATATGCTGGTTAGGCTGAAGTGCTCCCAACTCCACAAGGAACCGCTGCCAGCGATCCGGTAAGTGAACAGACTCCGAGGAGAGAGACAGTAGCTGGGGCTCCCAGAACCGCTCCTCCCGAGCACCCCTAGCAGAGAAGAGGAGACAGGCTCTGTCCCATTCTCTGAGCTGTTTACCCGGACAACTGACACTGACGCTGCCACAGAAAAACAGTCAGTATAATCAATAGCAAAGTGCCTAGATACCCTGCTAGGGTAAAGCACTGATTCTTCAGTGTGAACTCTTCCAGAAAATAAAAAAGAGAAATAATGCTAACAGGTTACAGGTGGGGAGCTAAATCTCCACACATCCATCTCAGCTGCTGAGGACAATAAGACTGTCTTCTGTTACCAGGGGAGAGATGGTTAACCTAGCAACAAGAATCAGTATTCCGTCCTCAGCTGCTAGAGGAGGGAGATTTGACTACCCATCTGTTCTGGACTGGCCCAGAGAGACGAATAGGAAAGTACTTACATTTTCGTTCAGAAAATACCATTACATCTTGCTGGGAAAAGAAAAACAAACAATATTGATTCTGTCCTTTAAGGGTCAAAAACTTGCTTTTTAAAGTCCTAAGTAGCGAGAACTCTAATTATTTCAAAACTTCAAGATCTTGGACAGCGACTCACCCAATATTCCAAATCATTTTGGAGCTCTAAAATTTTTGCTTCCAATTCTTGCTGTTTTCTATGAGGAAAAAAAAAACCATTGAAGGGATAATTAGGAAGTCTGGCATAAGCCCAGAGGGTGAGTGGTCTTCTAACAGAGCACTGAGGCAGGAGAAGCCGTGCATTTATATGCTACTGTGGTAGCCAGGTAGCCTACACCTATAGCCAGGTAGCCAAGAACTATAGACTAGGCCATAAGCCTGAAAATGACAGGCCTCAGAATTCAGTAGTGCTGAGACATAAAATTATAAGACAGAATTAAATGCTGTTTTAGAATGAAATACTGCTATTGCAAAGTTTGCACAAAGTGAATACAATGCCTGTATGTTAAATCGTTACTTCAGAATTGTTACTTACATGTTTTAGGAGCTGGATATGACCTTGATGAAGGAAAGTAACCAGGTTTGAACCAAGCCATTGTTCAGCTAGCTAGAGAAAGCAGAGCAAAGGGCATAGACCCTGATTGGTCAAATTCAGGGAAATGTCAAACCAATAGAAAGTTTGTAGAAATTAGCATAAGACCAATAGAATGTTTTCATGTATCAAAATGTTTAAGTGGTATAAAAAGTTATGTCTTTATGGAGAGCTCAGCTCAGTTCCTTGAAAGCTTTGACTGACTGGGCCTGTGCACAAATAAACTGGTTTGGACCCTGTAAATTGACTCCTGGACTTGTTCATTGACTGCAGTTTGCTGCTACATTTCTTGGTGCGTTGTCGGGAAATGCGAGTGGTAAATGGTATTCAAATGAGTAAATCCACATAATTCGCCTTGAGGTTTGGTCCGGTTGGAACCATGTCTGTCCGACTGCAGGGGAACTTCTCAGGCGCCGCTGATCACTTTGAATCGGAGAGGGTTTTGCCTGCCTCGGCAGGCCATTGGGTCCAGCTGGCCAACATCTCCGACCCGGGGGAGTCCAGGGTCCAACTCAGAAGCTGGTGTGGTATCGGGGACCGGATCCGGTGAGTAACTGTTTTTGTATTATTAAGTCAGACAGTACTGGAACCTGGAACCATATGGTAATAATGGGAAAAATGGTAAAAGGACACTGATCATGTCCAGAGCGGTCCGAGTACTCTTGTAGGGCTATTAAGAGCACAAGAGGAAACCACTGACTCTTTCTGGTAATAAAATCATGATTAACGGTAATGGTAAAATGTTTTGGTAAGCCTAGATAGTCAGGTCGCGAAACGGAGGAAGTGTTTGGTGTTTTGTCCGTCCTTACTGTGTGTCTGATTTCTGTTATCTGTTAAAACCGCGCGTTTCCCTTCTGGTATGATGTAAGATTATTCTGTTAGGTAATTTGTTTACCGATTAAGAAATAGTATTAAGCAGAAAAGAAGACAGAAGGAAATAAACTCAGTTGTCACTTTTTCAGTAAAAAAACTGTCTCTCATGTATTCCTGCAGCACAGCATGAAATGAAACAAGCCAGGGGAATGAGAAGGCGTGTCTGGAGAATGGAATGTATAGTAGCTATTAACCCTGTGAGGGCTTGTTTTTAGCGTTCTGAAGCTGAGCTGATCTGTGATTATTTTAGAAAAATTGTACCTGTTTTATTCAATGTGTTTAATAGTGATGTTCCTTCTGCTATGGTCATGTATTAAATATCCTGTAATAGGAATGTTTAGTCAGAATTTTGAATCCTGATAGTTTTGGGCTTAAGCCTAAGAAAGGGTTAAGTTCTTATTAACCCCTTTCCAGCATTAGTTGTTCTCGTTAATATTTCAAGCCCTGCTTTGTGGTCACGGACCAAGTGAGGATGATTTTGTAAAGCTAGTATTACATGTTACGGCATATAACTTTAAAATAAATACTTTATTCCGATCAGATAGGCAGATCTTATGGTCCAGACAGAAATGATAGAGAAATTAAGAAAACTGTTTTTGTTTTCCCTTTTGTCCTATAAAGTAGAGGTTAAGAGCCATCACGACTTGAAAGTGATTTAAATCTTGAGTAAATAAGGAAGTTTATCGTGCTTGAATTCTAGTTCCTGATATACTACGGCAAGCACCTCATGGAAGACATGCTTATTGTTAATAAAAATAAAATAAGGGAAAAAAGTGTATATGTTCGGTTCTTTCTATTGGAATTGTTGTTATCACATGATGCAAAATAATAGTTTTATATTTTAAGGACTTTATCTAGATTGTTCCTGTTTAGAATGAACACACACATCTATTATGCTTATTACAATCAATCTACGCTCATGTTGTCTGCCTACCCTTTGTTTATAGTAATAATATGTTTTTTTCCTAATAAGTGTGCACCCAGAGGAACATTATTGTATAGTTCTGATTCGTAGTCCATAGGAAAATGGAGCCTGAATAGCCGCCCCTCTGTCTGTTGTTAACTACGTCACCATGGGGGGAGGAAGGGGGGTCAGAGGGATTTAGCAAGGGCTCTGCTGGAGACTACAGATTTAAAATAAATAAATAAATCTCCCACCCTATTAGAAATGCTCTGTGGAAGGGGGGTGGCCAGTGTTAGTTACTTCATGTTTCCCGTGTTTATCAGATTGTACAGAGAATATTCCCTGATCAGTTCCCCTACATAGGATTCTTGGTTAAATGTTTGAAAAAAAAAATCCTGCCCATTTATTATCTTTATAGGCCAGTTCCCTCAGCTCTGCCATCATCCCGGGCAGAGCCTGGAGCAAGGGGGGGGGGAGGGGGGGTACCTCCCTGCAAATATCACAAGCCACCTCCGCAGCAGGAGAAGAGAAGCCCCGGCACAAGGAGGGATTTATTTGCTAATTCAGCCTGATTGCCGTATGCCTTCAAATGTATAACTACCAGTAAGAGAGAGGGTCACGTAATCCTAATCCCATTGCACTAGGTCCAGGAGAATTTGCGTTTTTGTCAGTCAGTCCCAGAAAGATATAAAAACAGAAATTGCAGAAACTGGATGGATTTGTGGGCATGATAGTTAATGAATGTAACGGAGAAAGTGAATGATACTTTAATTGAATAATGTGGAGGAGGTTTTCCTAACCAAAGGACCGGAGGACGTGGAAGAGGCCGCGGAAGTGAAAGGCCTAAATTGGGTGTGAATCAGCCCATTGCAGAGAAGAAGGATATTAGAAAAGTGATGCCCGTATCTTAACTCCACCCCAAGAGGGGAGGAGGGAGTACTTGATTTAAAAAAATAATAATGGCAGCCAAAGAGGGCTATAGCATGAATGAAGACTAGGCCAGACCGGACTCCAAGTTTCCCTGGGTCCCCAGGAGTCAGTCTGAAAATAGGGGACCAATATATGGACTTTATGGGGAATACAGGAGCAGAATACTAAAGCCAGTAGCCCCTTTGTTTTCTTGATGCATCACCATTGTCAGAGCTACTGAAGCTAAGGCCACAAAGCCTATCCTGCAGAACCACATGTGTGAACTAGGGGGACAGAAAATAACGCACCAGTTCTTGTATATGCCTGAGTGTCCAAATTCCACTTTTGGGCCGAGAAATGCTTGTTCAGCTCCTGGCCCAAATATCTTTTGCAGATGGGGGAGAAATGCAAATGACTGTAAACCCAAAGCCTGCTGGGTTAATGGTGCTTACTGTTCCTAGAGAAGAAGAGTAGCGGTTCTATAGTGCATCTCCAATCAAGCCAGTTAGTTCCTGTATACCCACCAACCTCATAGCCCCACCTGAAGTATGGGCAGAAGATAATCCACCTGGCCTAGTGAAGAACATAGCCCCTGTCATTGTCACCCTCAAGCTAGGAGTGGAACCAGTGCATGTGACCAGCCATTGAAGGAATTTACCACCATCTGATGAAATTGCTGAAGTATGGACTACTCAAGGAATGTCAGTCACCTCAGAACACCCCCTCTTCTCCCAGTAAAAAAGCCTGGGACAGGGTATTATCACCCAGTACAGGACCTAAGGCGAGTGAATGATGCAGTTGAAACTATACACCCTATAGTACCAAATCCTTATATTCTCTTGGGACTGATCCCTTCTGAGGCTGCTTACTTTACCGTTTAGGACCTGAAAGATGCCTTTTTTCTGTGCGCCTAGCCCCCACCAGTCAACTTTTGTTTGTTTTTGAATGGCAAGACCCCACAACAGGAAGGCGGGGCCAACTCATCTGGACTAGATTACTTTAAGGATTCAAGAATTCACCTACTCTCTTCAGTACTATTTTAAATCAAGATCTTTCCAGCTACTATGTGAACCCAGGAGAAAGGGTTCTTCTCCAGTATGTGGACAACTTGCTTATAGCCACCGACTCAGAAAATGAATGTCCTCAAGCCACCAGTGAACTCTTGCACCTTTTAATGAGGCTGGATACAAAGTCTCAAGAGCCAAGGCATAATTATGTCAAACAAGTTAAATACCTAGGATTCCAGTTGTCCAGCAGAATTAGACGCCTGAGACCAGAACGCAAAGAAGCTGTATGCAGTATTCCTGCTCCAACCACCAGGAGGCAAGTGAGAGCCTTCTTGGGTGCCACAGAGTACTGTTGTATATGGATCCTCAATTTTGCGCTGCTAGTAAAACCATTGTATCAAGCCATCAAAGGATTGGAACAATCTCCATTAGAATGGGGACCTGAACAAGAAACAACATACAAGACTCTGAAGACAGCCCTGATGACATCACCAACCCTTGGACTACCAGATGTACAGAAGCCATTTCGTCTATATGTTCATGAGTCACAAGGAAATGCCTTAGGAGTGTTGACTCAGCCACTTGGATCTTGGCAGCGACCTGTAGCGTATCTATCTAAGCAATTGGATATTGTTGCAAAAGGATGGCCACCTTGCCTGAGAGCCATCGCAGCTACAGCACTTCTAGTAACTGAAGCAGACAAGCTCACTCTGGGACAAAATCTCTGTGTAATAGTGCCACATTCTGTTCAAACCCTCATGGACCACAAAGGAAATTACTGGTTCACCAACTCATGAATACTAAAGTACCAGAGCATGTTGTGTGAAAATCCTTGATTGAAATTGATGGTCAGTCAAGCCTTGAATCCAGCTACACTATTACCAATTGGAACTGACCCTCCTGATCATGACTGCATAGAAGTCATGGATACTGTATTCTCAAGTCGACCAGACCTGACAGATGTACCTTTTGAAGATTCAGAACAAACTTTCTTCGTGGATGGAAGCAGTCTTGTAGTCAATGGACATCGTTGTGCTGGATATATGCAGTAGTAACCCTGGATCTTGTAATTGAATCATCAGCCCTAGCCTTAGGAACATCAGCACAGAAAGCAGACTTGATAGCACTCACAAGAGCACTAATACTGGGAAAAGGACTCTCTATAAATGTATACACAGATTCTAAGTATGCATTCACAACATTGCATGCTCATGGAGCCTTATACAGGGAAAGGGGATTAATAACTTCAGGAGGAAAATCTATCAAATATGGCCCAGAAATATTGACATTGTTAGATGCTGTATGGGCCCCCAAGCAAGTTGCAGTTATGCACTGTCGAGGACATCAAGCAGGAAAAGGAGAAATTGCACAAGGGAACAGATTTGCAGATGCCTCTGCTCGTAAAGCAGCCATTACTGGACAGACTCTAACTCAGAATACTACAATTCAAGCAGTTCTATTTCCTGTACCTCTTAATTCATGGGATTCATGTAGATATACTACAAAAGAATTGGACTATTATTGTGAACAAGAAGGGGGAGTACTCAGAAATGGATGGATAGAACTCCCACCACAGGAGGGGAGTCAACCTCCTGGACAAATAGTGATTCCTGAAGCATTAAGTTTAGCCTTTGTTCAAGCATTTCATCAAGCAACACATTATGGAAAAACTGCAATGACAAAAGCTTTGAAACCTCATTTTTATATTTCTTTGTTGGGACCTTTGACAGCTTCAGTAGCTCGTCAATGTAAAACATGTGCCAAGAACAATGCCAAGCAAGGTCCTAATCTGCCAATAAGAATTCAATCAACAGGAGTTACTCCCATGAGTAATTTTCAAGTGGACTTTACTGAAATGCCAAAAGCAAATGGATACCGTTACTTGCTTGTTCTAGTGTGTACCTACTCTGGGTGGGTAGAAGCTTTTTCCACCAGAACTGAGAAAGCCAGAGAGTTCACTAAAGTCTTACTTCGTGAAATTGTTCCAAGATTTGGAATACCATTAGTCATAAGGTCAGACAATGGGCCCTCATTTATATCCCAAGTAACTCAACAGTTAGCTAAAGCTCTACAGATACAATGGAAGTTACACACAGCATACAGACCTCAGAGTTCAGGGAAAGTAGAGCGTATGAATAGAACTCTGAAATCTCAATTGTACAAATTTTGTCAGGAAATACATTTAAAATGGCCACAGGTACTTCCAATAGCTCTTTTAAGAATACGCTCAGCACCTACTAAGTCATTAGGACTTTCTCCCTATGAGATTTTGTATGATAGACCTTCACTTATTGTCAAAGGGATCAAAAAAAGATATGAAGCAGATAGTATCTGAAATTATTAGACAAAAACTATTGGTTTTAAGTTCTGTTTTGCAGAGTCTTCCTATGTGGATACGAGATCAGCTACCCATCAACTTGACTGAACCGCTGCATCCTCTCATGCCTGGAGTCTCGGTGTGAATCAAAGAGTGGAGAAAGACACCGTTGACACCGCATTGGAAGGGACCTTATGTTGTCATCTTGTTAACCCTAACAGCAGTTAGAGTTGCAGACCTCGAACCCTGGATTCATCACAGCAGAGTGAAATCAGCAGCAGCTCCAGAGCCAGACCAGTAAACATCAGAACATGATCCAGAAGTTCCATTGCAGCTAACTTTGCAAAGACAAGCAAATTGAAAAAAAAATTTCAGGAAATTTTGAAAAGAGACTGTGCTAATATAGAACTCCTGAATCTCAAGAGGCTATTTGTTTATTTTGAAGAGATTATCATCAACAGAAAGAGACTGTACTATGGACTATATTATTTGAAAATATTTGTGCCATTCTGATCAATAGTGCAAACTAAAAGAACTGTATTTATTGAAATACATTGGAATCTACAGCTCTACACACCTACCAATAAAAATTGGTAAGGTCATGTACAGCGGAAGCTTGAGGATCTACAATCAACACTACACCTGTTGCATGCTACTGAGAGCAAAACAGGTCAACGAAAAATAAAGAAGAAGAAGACTTCGTGGTCAAGAATTATCAACAGTTGCACTAGTTTTTCAAAGACTTGCATTAATTCTTAAGAGACTTTTCATCATGATTCTCTACTGTTTCATCTTGATAGCAGCCTTGAGATGCTTTGAACTGACTTTTGCCTTGCCACCCTGTGCTGCATGCATAACTACTACTTGTACTGGAGAAGGGATTACACAGACTTTGCTTTATCATACCTACTATACATGTACAGGTATAGTAAGTCAATGTATATATAATGGCATAGAACTGAACATTTGCACAAAAGGAAAGAGCAGAACTTGTTTTCACCCACAACAGAATCCATCCTACTATGTGCTGATAATACGATGGAATGATGAAGATGGAACTCTTAAATGCTACTCAACAACTTGAAGACCCTACAAACCTGCAGCTCTATACTTTGATGCTTGTGATGCCATAAACAGAAACTATAATCAGAAATGTGGGACTTGGGAGAGAAATTATTATGTTGGTAATTGCAGCACTAGTAGTAATAATATGTTTAATACTTCCATGCATTTTACCCCTCTGCCTATGTAATATATCTACAATCATTGAGAATATTGTAGAAAGAAAGACAACAGCTAAGCTCCTAGCTATGAGATGGTATCGGCCTATACCACATAACATGGCAATAACTCAAGTATAAGTGATTTGTTTCTCACCCATCTTAACATTCTGGGTGAGAATAATCAAAGGGGGGAATGTGGTAGCCAGGTAGCCTACACCTATAGCCAGGTAGCCAAGAACTATAGACTAGGCCATAAGCCTGAAAATGACAGGCCTCAGAATTCAGTAGTGCTGAGACATAAAATTATAAGACAGAATTAAATGCTGTTTTAGAATGAAATACTGCTATTGCAAAGTTTGCACAAAGTGAATACAATGCCTGTATGTTAAATCGTTACTTCAGAATTGTTACTTACATGTTTTAGGAGCTGGATATGACCTTGATGAAGGAAAGTAACCAGGTTTGAACCAAGCCATTGTTCAGCTAGCTAGAGAAAGCAGAGCAAAGGGCATAGACCAGGGGTCTCAAACACGCGGCCCACGGGCTGCATGCGGCCCGCGAGAGAACGTTGTGCGGCCCGCGACGGAGGGAAACAGAAAAACCCCAAAAACCCTGGCTTCTGCTGCTGCCCTTGCCGCCGTGGCAGCGGCAGAATCAACTGTCAAATTTAAAAAGAAAACTGGCTTCTGATGCTCAAGCAGCAAAATCAGCTGTCCTGCGGCCCCTTCCCCTCTGCCCGGAGATCCCTGAGTGTGCTCCATCAGCGGCGTGCTTTTCAAGCTGCGAAGAGAGTATTCCCCTCTCACGCGGCTTGAAAAGTGAATAGGCTTAAGCTGCGTGAGAGGGAAATACTCTCTTCGCGGCTTAAAAAGCCCGCCGCTGATGAAGCAGACTCAGGGCTCTCCGCGCAGAGGGGAAGGGGCCGCGGGACAGCTGATTTTCTGCTGCAGCAGCAGAAGCCAGTTTTTTTTTTAAAATTTACCTGGGCTGATGGGAGGGAGGGAGGGGGGGTGTAGGACTGGAAATGGGCTGATGGGGGTTAGGAAGGACTGGAGGTGGGCTGATGGGGGGAGTTAGGGCTGGTAATGAGCTATGGAGGGGCTGACTGAAATGGGGTAATGGGGGTTAGGGCTGGAAGTGGGCTATTGGCAGGGGGGTTATGACTGGTAATGGGCTATGGTGGGGGCTAGGACTGGAAATGGGCAGATGGGGGTTAGGAAGGACTGGAGGTGGGCTGATGGGGGAGTTAGGACTGGTAATGAGCTATGGAGGGGCTGACTGAAATGGGGTAATGGGGGTTAGGGCTGGAAGTGGGCTATTGGCAGGGGGGGTTATGACTGGTAATGGGCTATGGTGGGGGTTAGGACTGGAAATAGGCAGATGGGGGTTAGGACTGGAGGTGGGCTGATTGGAGGGTTAGGACTGGAAATGGCCTATGAGGGGAGGTAAGACTGAAAATGGGGTGATGGGGGATAAGACTGCAAGTGGGCTATGGGGGGGACTAGGACTGGTAATGGGCTATGGGGGGGTAAGACTGAAAATGGGGTGATGGGGGATAAGACTGGAAGTGCGCTATGGGGAGGTTAGGACTGGTAATGGGCTATGGGGAGGATAGGACTGGTAATGGGCTGGGGGGGGTTGCTAGGACTGGAAATGGGCTGAGTGGAAGGGGGGCTTGGACTGAAATGGCTGATGGGGAGGGGGGCTTGGAATGGAAATGGGCTGTGAGGGGAGGGAGCTAGGATTGGAAATGGGCTGATGGGGGGCTAGGATTGGAAATGGGCTGATGGTGAGGCTAGGATAGGACTGGAAATGGACTGATGCAGGGACTAGAAAGGAGCAGATGCTGGGTGGGGCTGGAACTAGAAGGGAGCTGATGTTGGGGGAGGATTAGAATGGGATGGAGCTGGGAAAGTGAAATGGAGAGGGGAAAAATATTTTGTCTGGGAGAGAAGACAAATCTACAATTGGCCAGGTATTGGGAGAGTAAGTGGGGATTGAGGATGGAGGGGTAAAATTTGTGAGGATGAAATAGGAATGAGGAAAGAGAAAAAGGAGAAAGATTAGTATGTTAAAGCAGATGTAGAGAGAGAATGGAAAAAAATTAGAAGAGAGAAGAAAGGACAAATGAACAGCAGACGATGGAGAGTTAGCAGAAGACATGAAGAAACCATAAAAAAGTGGCTGGAGCAATTGCAACTGAAAAAAATGCACACAAGGTAGAAAAATATCTCTTTATTTTGAATTTATTAACTGGAATATGTCAGCTCTGGGAAATGTGCATCATTAATGTTTGCGCTTTGTTTAGTACAAGAGGAAATTAATTTATAGTTTTATTTCTACAGTGTTGTTGTACATTCCAAGTTTGGCTTTTGGGGTTCCCAGTTTAATTATTGTCTTCCTGTTTCTAAATCTTTTAGTCTTTCTTTATCCATACTCATTAAGAGGCATGTTTACTAAAAGTTAGTGTATGGTAACATTATGCAAATACTTATGCAAATGAGGCCCCTTATGCAAATGAGGCCCCGCGTCTTATGCGGCCCCCGGGTTACTTTACAAGTCCTCATTTGGCCCTCAAAGCAATTTGAGTTTGAGACCCCTGGCATAGACCCTGATTGGTCAAATTCAGGGAAATGTCAAACCAATAGAAAGTTTGTAGAAATTAGCATAAGACCAATAGAATGTTTTCATGTATCAAAATGTTTAAGTGGTATAAAAAGTTATGTCTTTATGGAGAGCTCAGCTCAGTTCCTTGAAAGCTTTGACTGACTGGGCTTGTGCACAAATAAACTGGTTTGGACCCTGTAAATTGACTCCTGGACTTGTTCATTGACTGCAGTTTGCTGCTACACTACTAGAAACGGGTGTGTACTTTATAAGAGGTGGGAATAAGGGCCAATCCCCTCCCCCATGTTTCATCTCTGGAAATGATGATGCTTATGAGGCAAATTTGCTAAAGTGCACTGCCAGAGTAGCAGGTCAACAATAGGGGTGTCCTACACGGAGCGGCGGGTTCACCCCTAAAGAAAGACATGGGGAGGGGTGGCCTGCACAGAGTGGCAGGTGCACCTACTCCTGCCATCTTACTGGCAGACTAGATGGACCTTACTGGTCTTTTTCTGTCATCATCTACTATGTTACTATGTGGTTGACGGGTGGTTACACTGCTGAGTTAAAAAACACCGTCGGGCACAAGCGCATAAACCCCCTGCTAGCCTGGTAGCTGGCGTCAGGGCAGGGACTGGGCAGGAGGTGGCACAGCCCAGCTAATCAGGCTTTCAGAGCATTGTCAAAATATACGTTGCACCCACAATCCGTTTGCCAAGTTAAAGCATGTCTTGTCCATGCAACCTACAGAAGGACAGATGTACACACCCCGTACAGTTAGCTGGAAGCCCCACACTGGTACCGCGGCCAAAACACACATTACTGCTGCGGGGCTCAGTGAACAGCCCATATTGTATTACTGTAGAACACCTGCTTTCATGAGTGTATACCCCAGGGCAACTTTATAAGAGCTACTGAGCAGGTAAAATACTGTAACATATGCTCAGGCTGCTTATAAAATTACTCCAAGAAAGCATAAACCCCACCCCCACCCCCACTCAACCCGGCAAACACTTTCAGCCCCACAGTCTAGGCCATGGGAATGTTTTCAGGTAACAGGTATGCCTGAGCCGCCAGTAAGGGCTTGGAGCCCTTGTTAAAATCTAGTCCATGGCTGAGGCCATCAGACAGGGATCTAAGGCCCAATCCCCACACTTGTATCTCTTCCCCCACTGTGTGCATCATGAACACAGCAGCTCAGGTCCCGATGTTTGGAACAAAATATGGGAATAAGTTCATTAGATAATGATAAAAAAACTATTTACCTCAGCATTTTTTGTTCAAAAGCTGTAAAAGAAATAAATACGTATTTATTTCTATCATTGAAATGTAGTTGATATTGAAAGAAATCTGGTAGTATACTAAGCAGTTTCATTCTCTAGTTACTTAAATTCACTCTACGTATCCTTCCTCCCCATCCCTGACACATCTATTCTTCCAGACGTTCACGTCATCTGCCCTCAGCGGCACTTTCCCTTCTAACCCTCCCCGCGGTGCCACAAGTAATGAGACTGAAAGAATCGGGCCTAGCACTGATCTTCATGGCTTCATTTGACCACTTTCCCTTCATCACAGTACATACCACACACCTCCACACTCTTACTTCTGTAGCCTAGCCAACTCCTCATCTATTTTTAAAAAAAGCAAAATAAATATTCCATCAGTAACATTTACCTTCAATCCGAATTTCTTCAAAATTTAGCTGCAAAGCAATAATTGTACAGTTAATTGTATTATCACTTGAATCTGAGACCCCTCCCCTCATCCACTTTTCCCTCCCTCCCGGCTTCCTAGATCCCTCCATTTGTGTCTCTCAGCTCCTTCAGTTCCTCTATTTCCCCATCATCCTTTTCTTACCACCCTCTAAGCTCCTCCAGTCCATTCCTGACGCCCCCTACAGCCTTCTATCATCACTCCACACCTCCCTTTCTCTATCTTTGCTCCCCCCTCTCACCTCCCCCATCTTCCTTCTCTCTTCAGCCGAGACTCTCCTCCCAGTCCCTTTCATCCTTTCCCTTCGTAAACTGGTTCAGACAAATAAATCTAGCCATCAACCGACCTAGAGAACTATTTTCAATTGTAAAAACACTAACTAAAACAAAGAATTCCGAACCAAAGCTACCAACAATAAACATTCAAACCTTAGCATCTCACTTTGCCGAAAAACTAAAATCTAAACCCAATACCCTAACACCAATACTGACTACAAACACTGAAATCAATAACAATTGGACAACTTTCCACACTGTGGATCGTAAACAGCTCATAAAAATCATAACAATGATCAATACTACAACCTCCCCACTCGATCCCTGCCCTGTGTCCTGGATTAAATGTACAAAGGAAGAACTTGCTGAAAACATCCAATACATGGTGAACCTGTCCCTTTCGCAGGGCATCATGCCTGATGCTCTAAAGCTCACAACGCTTCGCCCAATAATAAAAAACAATAAACTTGACTCAAAAGACCCCAATGCATACAGACCGATAGCTAGCATTCCTTTTATAGCTAAAATTATAGAAAAGTCAATTCAACTACAATTACAAGAACATATTGATGAACATAAACCCCTCGATTCACACCAATTCGGTTTTCGCCCTTATCACGGAGTGGAAACCCTCCTGATCACACTGATAGACCACCTCATCAAAGGCACAGATGTCAACAATCAAGGCTTCCTACTACTCTTTATTGACATCTCAGCCGCCTTTGACAACATCAACCACCCCACCTTGATCAACAGACTAGAAAACTTAGGAATAGGTGGAACTGTTCTCAAATGGTTTAAGTCCTACATCACACATAGACTAATACGTGTCCAAATAGATCAAGAAGCATCAGAAACCTTCCCCCAAGGACAAGGTATACCTCAGGGATCAGCCCTTTCTGCCCTTCTATTCAACTTATACCTGCAACCCATCACAAACATATTTAGAAAACACAAGATTAATCACTTTATATATGCTGACGATATCATGCTCATCACCCCCATAACCACAAAAAACCTCACTTACGGCAACCTAGCTGAGTGCATGGCTGAGACCACCTCTTGGATGGAAACTAATTATCTTAGCATTAACCTTAAAAAAACGGAAGCAATGTTCGTTACAAGAACACCTGTGACTGAGGACACGTTCCCAACAACAATCTCAATCAACAATACATCTATACCCGTTAAAAAAGAAGTAAAATACTTGGGTGTAATAATAGACCAGACCCTCACCATGATACCACACATAAAGCAGACAGTAAGAACCATATTCCTTAAACTCAAAACCATACAACATCTAAGGCCCCTCTTGGATACACATGACTTTAGATCGGTTGTCAATACACTCATCACACCCCATTTGATTACTGCAACAGTCTCCTGATTGGCCTACCACAAAAAAACACATACCTATTACAAAGAGCCCAGAACATCTGCGCAAAGGTAACTACTAAAGCTCACCTAACAGACCATGTGACCCCTATACTCCTAGAACTACATTGGCTCCCTATAAACAGCCGTATCAAATACAAAATTCTCCTAACAACATTCAAGCTCCTAAATGACCTCGCCCCATCACATCTAACAACATTACTTCAGACCCCATCTGAATCGAGAGCTCGCAGACAAAATGCAGTCCACTCACTCCACATACCAAAATCATTCAAGAAGACTAAAAAATCCACAAGTGACAGAGCCTTCTCGTTCACTGCCCCCATGCTCTGGAATGATCTCCCACTAGACCTCCGCACCATAAAGGACCTTGCCCAATTTCGGAAGGAACTCAAAACATATCTATTCTCTGAACATTTCCAAATATCCTACCCCCCTAGCTCTGTCCTCAGACACACCAACTCAGAACCCCCCTACACCACAACTAGATAACCTTACATAGTCCCCTCACACACACACAAAATTCTTGTTAAAATGGAAATAAATTCCACCACACACTCACACATGATGCACGATTATCTTGTAAACCACTGTATAGAATCACTTGTAAATAACCTATGTAAATAGTTTGGACAGTTTATGACACCTGTCACCTCTGTAAAAAGTTAGAAAGTTTCTCTGTTTCAATGTAATGTATACAGTAGTACACATAATTTGTTAAGCTATTCCATGTAAAAAGTTAGAAAGTTTCCTGTTCCATGTAAAGTATACAATTAGTATACATAACTTGTTCCATGTAAACCGCCCTTGATCACTGGAAGGGGCGGTATAGAAGAAATAAGTAAATAAATAAATAAATAAATTTGGACTTTGTATCAGTTTGGGAAAGAGGAATATTGTCTCCACAGTATCATAAACGGTAATCTAATAATTCTATCCCAACATTTTCAAGATAGTTCAATATTCTTTAGTCTATTTCTTTGGAGGCTCCTTAGTTGACATGGCTGTTAGTTCTGTTGCTTCCTCTCCTTTGGAAAAGATTAATTTTTTTATTAATGCTTTTTAGGATGCTGGATATCTCAGCGAGGGGAGAATGGAGAGCAAGATGAAGAACAGTGAGGATGGGGAGGAGGAAGGGCCCTGAGCCAATCTAGGGGTGCATGGATGAAGGGTCGCCAAGACTGCAGCCGCTGTGTATGGTCCCCCCCCCCCTCCTGTCTATAGCAGAGCCACTCTCTCTCCTCTCTCCTCTTGGATACACACATTTAGGTTCTGAAGTTTTATCTCATTTCACTTCTGTGACAGTCAAGGACCATTTTGAATGCCTTTCTCTGCCCGGATTCTAGACAGTATTTAATTATTTATTCATTTATCTATCCAGATTTGTATACCACTTTCTCCTTCAATCAAAGTGGTTGTTTACATAGGTTGGGATTACATTACACAGGTTGGGACAACATTAAATAGGGGTGACTGGACGTACACATAGACTAAGATGGGTGGGATCATTGTACATTTAGGCTTGTGAAAGGAGTCTTCAGTATGTTTGGTTGTAACATTCTATGAATAGATAGGTCTTAAGGGATTTACGGAAGTCTTTGAGGTCATTTGTTGCCCGCAGTCCATCCAGTAGGGAATTCCAGAGGGCTGGTGCCGAGAGGGATATGGCTGTGTTGGAGGTCACTTGTTTTGTTTTATGGTAGCCAGTGAGTACACGGAGTCTATTGCTGCTGTTGGTTCTTCTGGGTCTGTGGATTCTGTCCCTGGATATCAAACTGTGGAGTACATCTGCCGTGCATAGATGTATGATATTGAATATGTCTACGGTTGCTTTGTATCTTGCTCGTGCAGAGATTGGCAGCTAGTGCAGTTGCCGGAGTACAGGTGTAATGTGCTTGTGCTTGGCTGTGCCGGTTATGATTCGGGCTGCAGTGTTCTGTACCAGCTGGAGTGGATGGGTAGCCTGCTTAGATAGTCCTTGATATAAGGAGTTTCCATAGTCGAGTACTGGGGTGATGACTTCCTCGCATATAGTGCGGAAATGATCCTGGCTGAGGATCGGCTTGAGTCTCCGGATGAGCTTCATTCATTGGTATGCCTTTGCAGCGGTTTTGCTTATATGTGATTGAAGATTTAAATTACTGTCCAGGGTGACACCTAAGTATTTCACCTCGTCTTTTATTGGTATTGTTCGGTTGAGGATGCAGATCGCTGGAGGTGGGTTAAATTTGTGGTTCCTGGTTATGATCATTGCTTCTGTATTGTCAAAGTTTACCTTCAGGTTGTTCTCAGTGAGCCAGTTGTTCATATCTTCGAGGCAGCGAGTCATGGGAACCATATCCGGGCTTAGAGTGTCCATTGGGGCACACACCATAATGTCGTCAGCATAGATGTGATATTGCAACATATGGCGTTTGATAATGTCACAGTTCGGTTGGATGTAGATGTTGAATAGAATGGATGAGAGTGCTGATCCTTGTGGTACTCCTTGGTTGATAGGGAAATGTGATGATTTTCCCTGGGCACATTTAACCTGTTGCGTTCTGTTGCTTAGATAGGATGTGAACCATTTTATTGTAATAGCGTTATTAGAAAAGGTTCAGAGAAGAGCCACCAAAATGGTAGAGGGGATGAAAGGATACTCCTGTGAAGAAAGGCTAAAAAGGTTAGGGCTCTTTAACCTGGAAAAGAGACGGCTGAGGGGAGATATGATAGAAGTCTATAAATTAATGAACGGAGTGGAACGGGTAAACGTAGATCAATTGTTTACGTTATCAGAATATAGAAAGACAAGGGGACATGCAATGAAGCTACAGGGTAAACTATTTAAGACTAATAAAAGAAAATATTTTTTTCACTCAACGTGTAATCAAACTCTGGAATTTGTTACCGGAGGATGTGGTAAAGGCTGTTAGTGTTGCTGGGTTTAAAAAAGGTTTGGACAAGTTCCTGGAGGAAAGGTCCATAAATCATTATTAAGAAGGGACCGAAGATATCAATGCTTGACCCAGTACAAGCACTGTGGAACCTGTGTCTTTTGGGGAAACTGCTAGGTACATATGACCTAGATTGACCACTGTTGGAAACAGGATACTGGGCCTGATGGACCTTGGTCTGACCCAGTATGGCATATCTTATGTTCTTATTGTTGCAAAGCCCGATCTCCTGTAGCCTGTTTAACATTATTGTCTGGGAAAGTGTGTCGAATGCGGTATCTCTCTCCTTTCCCAGATGTGACTTCTAGAACTGAACATCGTATTCTGCGTGAGACCTCAACAACAGCCTCTACAGAAGCATTATTGCTTCTTTATTTCTCTCCTTTATGATGCTTTCTAGGCAGCCTAGCATCCTTCTGGCTCTAGTCACCAACTTGTCAAAATGTTTTCCGACCTTGAGATCATCAGGGCTTTTTTTGAGAGGGCATTTAGTGGTACTGAGTACCAGCACCTTTTTCATTATCCAATAAAACTGACCTATGCATACGAGTATCAATCAGCAGTTTAATTCCTAGGATAAATGCTCCCCTCTTGCTTTCCTTAGAAAACGATTCATTGGTAATATAAGAGCTCCTTTCAGTTTAGCTCACTGTTCTTCCACTTCAGTCTTGTAGAACAAGTCCAGTCTCTAAGAATCTATTAAATAGACTTCAAATGACTCAGTGGGATGTCTCTGAGCTCTTAATATGCTTCATGGCTTTGTCCACGGTCAGGTTGCAAGTTCATCATACATACTGTTCTCTGAGAGCGGCGGGGTATCTCCTCCATCCCCAGATGTACTTTTACCAGCCATCTTTGGTCCTCTCCAGAGTCATCTCATTTGAACACAGAACAGAAACATTTCTGCCTTTTCCCTGTTGACCTTCAAACGCTGCTCCTTGGTATCTTTCAGTCACAGTTCGACCTCTGGGCTTCCTCATTTTTCAGTAGTCGTTTTTAAATTTCATTTGTGCAGTAACACCTATGTGCTTTAGAGTAATTCAGTATCAGGTTCGATAATCTTAGTACTTTTCATTTTTTAGCTACCACTTCAAGTTTAATTTTGCTCAAAATTGGTAATATTGTAGCTGTTTTCAATTTAGCAAAACACCTCATTATTATTTAAATTGTATAAGGCAGCTTGCTTTAAGTCTGGAAAGTGCATTATTCCAGGGAAACATAATGCCAACTCAAAGCACAAGGCTCCTGGCTACTAGCTTAAAGGGGCTGCTGCCATGCAAAAATAAAGTGTAACCGCCTCCACCCCACCCTGTCCAGATAGCTCAGTCCCCCAGAAGAGTCTGCATGATGCCAAAATTCAGACACTATTCTTGTGACAAACGCACCCTTCTGACTCCTCGATACCCCCATCCCACTGTAGGCCGTCCCCCAGGACTACATGAACCCTTCTCTGATGGACTATAATTTCCAGGCAGGACTAATCCCCAGTCACTCCTGGTGATTCTGGTTTCCGGGTTCAAAATATTGCTGATTGACTACTAGATGTAGGTGCTCAGTACTATCACTAGGATTCAAGCCGCCACAAGATTCCATTCACTTTTTGTCCTTAAATGTCAGCTTGAATCCTACTGGTGGTACGATGAGAGTACTGAGAGAGATCAACTTGCGCCATTTTGAACCTGCTGCAGATTGTTCCTGCATGATGACACTAGACCAACAGGCAGTGGTTCAGGTGGGCCATGGGCATACAGCGGAGGTGAGGGGTCTTCAGGAGAAGATGGCGGCTTTAGGAAAAGGTCTGGAAGTCTTTGGAGGAAGTAGAGAGGTCTGGATTTTGGCATCATCCAGCTAAAATGTGGTCACTCTGATATTCAGTGGCATTAATTAGTTAGTGCTGCTGAATATTTTATTATTTATTTAACAGGATTTATATACTGCTTTATCCTAACATCAAAGCGGTTTACAATGAAGTTCAAAACTTACAAAAAAAACAAGGGAAGGAACAAACAGGGATTATATTAAATTAACTTATTTACAAAGCCTAAATATAAGAACAAGAATATAAGAATATCTTCACAAACCACCAAAATAACATCCAGTTAAAACTGAAGTGGTCTGTGGCAGAGCAGGGACAGTGACAGCTGTGATCTGCTTAGCGACAATATTCAGCCTATTCAGTGGGTCAAACCAGGACTGGATAAGGCTGTCCCTCAGACTTTAAGACATCTAAGAACTCTACTTGTTTGTGTGGCATTTCACTTCTAGGTGGGGATTGTGCAGGTAAGGGGAACGATCTTGACTGTCATTGTTAGTGTCGTAACGCACTAAGTAGAACTAAGAAAACATTGCACTTACGAGATCGTATAAGTCACTCTGGTGTCTTTCCAAAGACTGGACCTGGCCAATGAAAAACACATTCACATCAGTCAAGGAAATGTGAAAAAATAATTTCAAGATGTATTTAAAGGAATCAGGAATGTGCCTGATTGCAGCCCTCGCTAACCTGGTAGTTATTAACTCATACTCTGCACCCATCATCCCACATAAGGTATTAATTCTAGTCCCCTGGTCCACTATCCCAGGCATGTTATGTATTAAATCCTGTGGCTCATCCCTACTAAATTAAGATTAATTTAATCAGGTACTTTGCCCCCAATATCCTAGCCACATTATTAACTACTGGAACCTGCCCCCGCTGGCCAAGCCATATTAACAAACTGTCTATCCCATCCTAACTCTGGGGAATACAAATGCAATGGGTGCCTTTGAGTCAATGCTGACTCCTGGCAACCAAGAAGCTCCTGGGCTTTCTTTGCAGTGTGACCAGAAGTAGATGTGCATGCCTTTCTTCTGAGGCAACGGAGGGTTAAGTGACTTGCTCAAGAACAGAAGGATTGGCAGTGGGATTTGAACACTGGTTGTTTGGTCACCACTAGGCTACTCTTCCACTCTAGGGGTTTGTTAACCGGACTATTTTGTGTGTAAGTCAATCTGCAATCAAGAAATAGCACTTACTTTTCTTTTTAGTAGAATGTTCTCCACTTCCAAATTCTGGAAATAAATGGTTTTCAGATAATTCGAGTAGGGTAGTAGAGAAAGGTGAAAATCAAATTAAAATGAACAAGCGTCTGGCGTCTGATAAATATATAATTTCGCTATCCATGTATTTTCATTTTTTTTTACATTCCCTGTTTCCCATCAGGGCTCAAATAATAGAGCTTTGTGGCTCTGAAAAGCTGGCACTGAGGGTTTTTTCCATTTCCCTGGGCTGGGAGGGGGGGGGGGCTAGGACTGTAAATGGACAGATGGGGGGGTAGGACTGGTAATGGGCTATGGGAGGAGGCTAGGACTCGAAATGGGCTGATGGGGGTTAGAACTGGAAATGGGCTGATGGTGGGTTAGAACTCGAAATGGGCTGATCGGGAGGGGGGCTAGGACTAGTAATGGGCTGATTGGTGGGGTTAGGCCTAGAAATGGGCTGCTTGGGGGGGGGGCAGGACAGGGAATGGGCTGATTGGGGGGCTAGGACTGGAAATGGAAATATTGGGGGGGGGGTTAGGACTGGTAATGGGCAGATGGGCTAGGAGAGCTAGGACTGATAATGGGCTGATTGGGGGGCTAGGGCTAGAGTGGGCTGATAAGGGGGATAGGACTGGAAATGGGCTGGGACTGGAAATATGCTAATGCGGGAGGGGAAGAGTGTGCTGCTGGCCCTGGAAGAAAACTAGGGGCTAGGGCTACAAATGGGCTGATACGGGAGGATGGTAAAATAGGACAGGAAGGGAGCGGATAATAAGAGGGTCTGCAAGGGGAAGTAGGGGGCAGGAAGGGAATTGACATGGGGGAAGGAGGGGACTGGAAAGGAGCTGACACCTGGGATGTACTGAAGGGGGACTAGAAGGGAGCTGACACTTGGGGATGGGAGTGGTAGGTGGTTGGGTAATGGGGAGGAGGATGGAAGGGAGCTGACATGCAAATGGCACTGGAAAGGGGATGGACAGAGGGTAGGGCACCTGGAAGGGAGCTGACTGGGGGAGAGGGTGGCACTCAGAGTGGATGTGAGCTGATATCTGGGATGGTATTTCAACTAGAAGGGGCTGAACAGTGGGGAAGGAGGAGGACTGGAAGGGAATGGACACCAGTTGCAGTAGTGGGAATGCAAGGCGGTTGACATTGGAAGGTACTGGGAGGGAAGGATTGGAAAGGGGGCTGATACTGGGGAGGGTTACTAGAAATGGAAATGGGCTGATGAAAGGAAGTGAAGAAAACAAAAGAAGAGATAAGAAATGACAGATGGACCATGGACCATAGACCACTGAAAGAGAGCTAAGAGAAGACAGGAAAGCAGAAGCCTCAGATCGGGACCAGCATGATCAGAGAATAAAATGGTCAGAGAACAAAGGTAGAAAAAATAATTTTATTTAATTTTAGTGAATGGACTTTGTGCTATTTTTATATTTTACACAATATTGGGGAACTGTATCTCTTATTTATCTGATATTGCACTGCATGTAGACTCTGGCTTCTTGGGGTTTCAATTTAAATTTTGTCTACATATTTTTATTTTTACTTTAGATTGTGGTTACTTATTCTGTACTTGGTGAGGGTTGATGTTGCGAGTGTGTGACTGAGGTCAGGTATTCTCTTAATATGGAGTTTGTACATAAAAATTTATACTGTACTGTAGTAATTTGACTTGTTCAGGTGTATGATTGTTCCAGGACCCACTGTAGTATTTACAGTGACACTTTTTTTGGATGGGCTCCTTATGTAAGTTTTGGAAGTTTGTACCGATATGGTATGGTATGGTATGTTTGCTCTTTCTTGTAGGGTTTTGCATTAGTTCACAATATGCCTGGTACTGGAGACTAGTGGTTGTTGTAGTTGTTGTTATTAGTGAGATGATCAGAATCAGATTTTTTTAAAAAAATATTGAGTTCTGTGGGTGAACGTCCTGGTTCTGCTCTGCACCTACTGTGGATGCAAAATATATATTGAAAAAGAAAAAGCAAGAACCATAACGCAGTTTATAGCAACAACATAAAAATGAGTTATAATTTAGTTTTATAAACTGTGCTGTTGGTTCTTGCTGTCTTTTAGTTCTTTGATGTGCAAACAGGACCGTACCTAGATCTGTGCAAGCGGTGCAGCTGCACAGGGCGCAAAGGCTTGGTGGGCGCATTCCAGCTGTCTGCTGTTGCCCTGCTGCCATTGGCAGGACAATAGTAGGCAGCCAAAATGCGCCCCCCCCCCCCGAGCCTTTTCACAGCACTTTAAGCAGGTCTGGTCCCTCCCTCCTCCGACGCAATGTCAGAGCAGGGAGGGACAGATCTGCTTAAAGTGCCGGCGCCTTTCAGATCTGGCGCATGCCCCCCTCCTCCTCCCCATACCTCCGTCCAGCGCTGCCTGCTCTTTCAATGCTGCCGGTGCCACCGTGAAGAAAACAGAGGGCGGCAGCAGCAGGGAAAGAGCAGGCAGCGCTGGACGGAGGTATGGGGGATTAGGAGGGGCATGCGCCCAAGCTGCAAGTCACACAGGGTACGATTGCAGCTCGATATGCGATATGGCCCTGTGTGCAAACATCTTGCATTTCCTCCATATAATCTAATCAGCTTTTTGGTTTGGGTCAGTTGTCTGATTGGATTTCTGAAAATGTCCTGCCCCCCTCTAAGGTGTGGGGGTGGGCGCCATCTCATTCTTCGCCTCAGGTAGCAGATTGCCTTGAGCCACCCCTGAAGACAGCACAACAGCTGAGAAGGGTGCATCTAGGGGAAAGATAAGGAAACATATTGGAGACTCAGTGGATCAGGATCCAAAAGCAGCATTGAAGAGGTGAGATTTCAGCCTGGATTTGAAAAGGGCTACGGTTCCCAGTTCCCCACTAGAACAACTTCATTCCCTCTTCCCCTACCTCAATACCACTTTTTCCCATCAATCTCTATTACTCTTTCATCCTTTCCCATGATCTCTGAAGATGAAACCTCTCATCTTCTTTCCTCCTCCAAATGTACTAACTGCTCTTCTGATCATATCTCCAGCCATCTCCTTAACTCTATTTCCTCTGCTATAACCCCTTCCATCTCACATATTCTCAACCTCTCGCTCTCCACTGCTACTGTCCCCAAAGTCTTCAAGCATGCTGTGGTCACACCCCTACTCAAGAAACCTTCTCTTGATCCCAACTCTCCTTCTAATTATCATCCCATCTCCCTTCTTCCCTTCATTTCCAAACTTTTAGAGCACGCAGTCCTCCGCAGTTGTCATGAATTTCTTTCCTCTCAAACCTTTCTGGTTTTCGCCCCTTACATTCTACGGAAATGACACTTGCCAAAGTCTCCAGTGACTTCTTCCTGGCTAAATCTAAGGGCCTTTACTCCATCCTTATCCTAAATGGCCTCTGCTGCTTTTGATGCTGTTGACTACCACCTTCTCCTTGACACATTATCATCACTCGCTTTTAGGGGCTCTGTCCTGTTATGACTCTCTTCTTACCTCTCCCATCACGCCTTCAGTGTTTGTTATTCCTGCCACTGAGCATTTGTATAGCGCTACAAGATGTATGCAGCATTGCACAGACATGTAACAGACAGTCCCTGCTCATCAGAGCTTACAATCTAGTCAAGACAGACAACAGCTGAGGACAAGGGTACATCTTGGGGAAAGGCGAGGAAACACATTGGAGACTAAGTGGATCAGAATAAAAAAAATGGCAGTAAAGAGGTGAGTTTTTAGCCTGGATTTGAAAAGGGTCAGAGAAGCCACTTAACCCTCCATAGCCCATGTTCCCTGTAAAATAGTTATCTCCAAGTTATAATGCCCTGTTCAATGTAATTTCAGTTTGTTCGATGTAAACCGCACTGATGCAGAATAGCGCGGTATATAAGAGAATGTAATAAATAAATAAATAAATAAAGGCGCCTGTTGTACAGACTCAGGCAGTTTGTTCCAGGCATAAGGTGCAACAAGGTGAAAGGAGCGAAGTCTGGAGTTAGCAAGAGAAGAGAAGGACACAGATAGAAGCACAGCAGAGTGTTGAAAGATTGAAGGGGGAGATATGATTCAGCAGGAGACAAGCAAGAAGTAGGTTACAATAGTCAAGAAGGGAGGTGATTAAGGAGTGGCTACCTATCTTAGTGTAGAGGAGTAGCCTACTGGTTAGAGCAGTTGTCTAGTACCCATAAGATAAAGGGTTCAGTTCCCATTGTTGCTGCTTGTGACTTTGGTCAAGTTGCTTTACCCTCCATTACCTTGAAAAAAACAGACTGGCAATTTACTTCTCATGATACATTGCCAAGAAAACCCAGAGGTAGTGATAGCACCAAAAGAAAAAAAAAGAGTGCTCAGAAAGGAATGGGTGGATTTGTTGATGTTATAGACAAAGAAATGGCAGTTCTTAGTTAACAGATGGATGTGTGTGGAGAAGGAGAGGGAGGAGTCAAAGATGACCCCAAGGTTGCGAGCAGAGGAAACAGGGAGGAGTAGAGAGTTATCCACAGAAACTGAAAAAAGAGGAAGACGAGAGGAGTTTTGGCTACGTTCAATTTCAAGCAGCGGTGAGACATCCAAGCAGCAATGTCAGAAAGGCAGGCAGAGATCCGGATCAGGATTGCCAGAGAGATTTCAGGTTTAGAGAGAGGTAGATCTGGGAGTTGTAAGTGTAGAGATGGTTCCAAAAGCCATGGGAAGAGATGAGTGCACCAAAGGACTGAGTATAGAGAGAGAAAAGGAGAGGAGCCAAGAGAGATGCTTGGGCTAAACCAACTGAGAACGGGATAGCAGCAGAGGAGGGTCCACCAGAATGAACACTGAAAGAGTGATGGGAGAAATAAGAGGAGAACCAGGATAGCACAGAGCCCTTAAAACCAAGCGAGTACAAGGTATCAAGGAAAAGGTTGCAGTCAACGGTGTCAAAAGCAGCAGAGAGGTCAAAAAGGATGAAGACTGAGTAAAGGACCTTGGAATTGCCAGGAACAAGTCACTGGAAACCTTGGCAAGAACCGTTTCAGAAGAATGTAAAGGACGAAAGTCAAATTGTTAAGGATCCAGGAGGGCTTGAGAGGAGAGAAAGTCAAGGCAGCGTTTGTGAAACGCACATTCAAGTAGTTTAGAAGCTAAATGGAGGAGGGAGATGTGTCGATACTTAGGATCAAATGAGGGTTTCTTGAGGAGAGGTGTAACTACAGCATGTTTGAAGGCTGCAGGGACAATTGCAGTGGAGAGTGAAAGGTTGAGAATCTGAGCGATAAGAGGGCCAACAATGGAGGACATTGGGCTGAGGAGATGCATAGGAATAGGATCAGAGGAGCAGGTAGTGAGTTTGGAGGAGGAAAGAAGGTATACGGTTTTCTTCTCAGAGATTATAGAAAAGGAAGAAAGGGTAGCAGAGGTAGAGGGGGAAAGTTGGGAGTGAAGAGGGGGAGGAGAAGAAGGAAGGGAAATAACTGACTGTGGGGAAATGGAGGGTGATCTTGTGGATTTTGTTATGGACATGGTGGTCAGGATTTGAGCAGAAAGGGAGGGAGGGATCGGAGGTGGAGGCACATTGAGAGAATTGAGAGTAGTAAAGAGATAGCGAGGGTCAGCGGCAAGAAAGATAGTCAGATGGACATAATAGTCTTGTTTGGCAAGAGTTATGGCTGACTGGAAAGAGACAAGCATGAATTTGAAATGTAGAAAGTCTGCAAGGGAGCGGGATTTGAGACAAACATGCTCAGATGAACGAGCTCAGGAACCTAGATAGCGGGTAGTGGATGAAAGTCAGGGCTGGGATGCAGTATGCCTCACAGGACATAGCATGGGCAGAGCGAGAGCATCCAGAGCAGAGGAAAGTGTAGTGTTATAGGAAGCTACTGCCTCATCAACACACTCACACATATTGGAGGAAAAAGATGATGAAACAGTGGAGGAGAGAACCAAAGGGTCAATAGCATGAAGATTTCTGAGGAGGTTGGAGGAGGCAGGACGAGGTTGAGGGGGGGTGTGATGAAGAGTGAAGCTTAGCAGGTAATGGTCGGATAAGGGAAGAGCAGAGGCACAGAAGTTTGAAAGTAGGCAATTAGAGAAAAATCGAAGGTCATGCTGGTGAGTGGGGGCAGCAGAGCAAAGCTGGAGGTTGAATGAGGAGATAAAGGAAAGGAGGAGCTTTAAACAATGTGGATAAGATGGGTTTTTTAAAGTAAAAACAGAAGAGACATATTTGTTTAGCATTTTTGCTTTTTTAATGTCACTTTCCATGAATCCATTCTCAGCACTTCTGAGACTTGCAATTGCAGCCCGGTCTTCTTTTTCTCCTGAATATAGCTGAAAAACGTTTTGTCTTCATGCTTCAGATCTTTACCATCTTTGCTTCTGTCTTTGTTTTTGCTGTTCTTATTTGTCTCATTTAGCTTTATCTTGTATTCCTTTCTGTGTTCCTCTGTTTGTGAACTTCTGTATCTTGTGAAAAATGTGTTTTCTGCCTTTTTCTAATGATCTCCCTCTTCGCATGATGTGTCCAAAGTATGAAAGTCAAAGTCTTGTCATCTGAGCTTCTAAAGAAAGCTTAGGTTTGATCTTCTCTACTACTGACTGGTCAGTTAAACGGGATAAAATCTATACAGAAGGACGCTACTAAAATTTGATAGAAACAGAAAGATAGGAAGAGCAAGGTTTGTTTGTTTGTGATTGTTTTATGTTTGTCCTCCCTTGGTGCAGTTACCCTAACATAGCATAGTGCTTAAGTAGTATTATAAGAGAATTAAAAGGGTAGGGGGGATTCTGTTGTAGATGTCCTTCCTCTGTACGGCTGATCAAAATTGGGGCATGCAGCGCTAACATCTGATTCTGATCCCACGGGGCTAGAAGTGCCCATGGGATGAGAATCAGGTCTACTAGCCTGGACGTGCAAGCCAGGCCCCGGTTCTTAACAGCTGCTCATCCTATACCTACCCAGCTAACTCAGCCAGGCTCCTGAATGGAGCCAGAGGGCCGGCACCGAGGCTCTATTCAGGAGCTGTGATTGTTAGCTGCTGACGAAAACCTACTTTCCCGCAACCAAACCCACAATCCAACCTCCCATGGCCAGGGTCGGGCTACAGGGATGCTTCTGCATCACTCACCTGTCTGTTGCCACCGGCCGCCGCTGTCACTCCACGTCCAGTGGTACTTATGTCACCTCTGAAGTGGAATAAGTCCCCCATCTAACAGGCTGAGCCCCAACGTACAGGGCCAACCTCAAGTCAGTCCTGGATGTCCCATGCCCCACCTCCAGACCGCCCCCTTCACAGACTTCCCCATACAACACCGCTGTACATACGGGGGAGCCTTTGTACTAGGATCGGCAGGGAGACGAATAAAGGGATGTACATCCAGACAGGATGTAAATCCCCGCTATTCATGGTGCAGAATGACCCCCTGTAATAAATGGGCAAGGAAAATTTATATTGAAAACCAGCCAACTAGTAAAGTTAATTGGTCTCCTGTAACTATTATACTTCGGAATTCTCATTCTACCTTGTTCAGAGGGCTTGTACCAGAGGGCTCAATCCGAAGGGAGAAGGGGACTATTATAGATGAACATGCACTACCTAGGCCCAGGGGACCTGGTGTTCTTCATGGTCCTTGATCTAGTAATGACAATAGCCCACATTCATGCCCTGGATACAGTTCTGGAGAGCGCACTTGAAAAGGTTGTAAATGGATACAATCTGTACTGAAGGCTGCTACTAAAATAGTCAGTAGTCGTCATCATAAAACATATTGCGATAGAATTGAAGAACTCAATATGTATACTTGGAGGAAAGACAGGAAAGGGGAGATATGACAGAGATATTCAAAATCATCCATAGCATAACTGCGCAGAAGGAGAGTATTTACTCTGCTAGTGAGTGGATTTTTGCCTCCTGGGACATCTTACTGTGAGTTCTAGCTGTTTATTTAATTATTTACTGTTTGTCTAACTGTTGTTTGTTTAATTATTTAGTGTTTGTCTTAGTGGTGTGCAAGTTCAGCCTTCTCAGCTGTACTTACCTTGCCTCTCTCAATTAACTGGGCCTTGTGTGGTAGCCATTTTGAATTAATCTCTCTCCCCAGAGCCTGCTGTTTGTTAAGCTTTTCCTGTCCTTGCCTGCCTGAGTGACTCCTCCCCCTGTTTGTGTGGTAGCCATTTTGAATTAATCTCTCTCCCCAGAGCCTGCTGTTTGTTAAGCTTTTTCCTGTCCTTGCCTGCCTGAGTGACTCCTCCCCCTGACCCCCTCCCCTGAGGTATCCTGTAACCTTGTTCCTGTTTTCTCCACGTGTGCATAGGCTGTTTTAGTTTGCTTTTCTCTGATCAGAGAAAGGCTGAACTTTTACAGAGCTCTGCTAGTGAGTGGATTTTTGCCTCCTGGGACATCTTACTGTGAGTTCTAGCTGTTTATTTAATTATTTACTGTTTGTCTAACTGTTGTTTGTTTAATTATTTAGTGTTTGTCTTAGTGGTGTGCAAGTTTCAGCCTTCTCAGCTGTACTTACCTTGCCTCTCTCAATTAACTGGGCCTTGTGTGGTAGCCATTTTGAATTAATCTCTCTCCCCAGAGCCTGCTGTTTGTTAAGCTTTTCCTGTCCTTGCCTGCCTGAGTGACTCCTCCCCTGTGTGTGTGGTAGCCATTTTGAATTAATCTCTCTCCCCAGAGCCTGCTGTTTGTTAAGCTTTTTCCTGTCCTTGCCTGCCTGAGTGACTCCTCCCCCTGACCCCCTCCCCCTGAGGTATCCTGTAACCTTGTTCCTGTTTTCTCCACGTGTGCATAGGCTGTTTTAGTTTGCTTTTCTCTGATCAGAGAAAGGCTGAACTTTTACAGAGCTCTGCTAGTGAGTGGATTTTTGCCTCCTGGGACATCTTACTGTGAGTTCTAGCTGTTTATTTAATTATTTACTGTTTGTCTAACTGTTGTTTGTTTAATTATTTAGTGTTTGTCTTAGTGGTGTGCAAGTTTCAGCCTTCTCAGCTGTACTTACCTTGCCTCTCTCAATTAACTGGGCCTTGTGTGGTAGCCATTTTGAATTAATCTCTCTCCCCAGAGCCTGCTGTTTGTTAAGCTTTTCCTGTCCTTGCCTGCCTGAGTGACTCCTCCCCCTGTGTGTGTGGTAGCCATTTTGAATTAATCTCTCTCCCCAGAGCCTGCTGTTTGTTAAGCTTTTTCCTGTCCTTGCCTGCCTGAGTGACTCCTCCCCCTGACCCCCTCCCCCTGAGGTATCTTGTAACCTTGTTCCTGTTTTCTCCACGTGTGCATAGGCTGTTTTAGTTTGCTTTTCTCTGATCAGAGAAAGGCTGAACTTTTACAGAGCTCTGCTAGTGAGTGGATTTTTGCCTCCTGGGACATCTTACTGTGAGTTCTAGCTGTTTATTTAATTATTTACTGTTTGTCTAACTGTTGTTTGTTTAATTATTTAGTGTTTGTCTTAGTGGTGTGCAAGTTCAGCCTTCTCAGCTGTACTTACCTTGCCTCTCTCAACTAACTGGGCTTTGTGTGGTACCCCCATCCCCCTGCTGAGGGTTCAGGACAGGGTACCTTGTAACTGCCCTCTTTAATAGGACTTATCTCCCCCCTCCCTCCCCAGCACCCACCCACCCCTGGGGAAATTGTAGTTTTATAGGTACTTGGACATCTTAGAGGAAAGGGGCTGCTCTCAGGTGCAGCTCTTAATCCAAATCAGTCATACACAGAGGACCTGTGATTAATTAGCTTCAGGTACACAGGGTGTATTAGGGGTATTAGATACACTTTTATTAGTATAAGCATCTACACCAATCCTTATTATATACCGATTTAAAAGACCTAAACACAAGCTTTAAACTAAGATGCAGTCAGAGGTCCAGCAACGAGATGGGGGTTCTCCAGTCTTTTGCATCGAGTGTCACATGTATGATTATCTCCCAGTTGGTGAGAGGTCCTACATATGCACTAAGTGCAGGGAGCTCTTTGCTCTCAGGGAACGAGTCCGTTCTCTAGAGGCTAGAGTAGCAGACCTGGAAGACATAAGAAAGACAGAGAAGTACATGGACGAGACCTACAGGGATATAGTCCTGAAGTCCCACCTCCAGTCTGGCAGCATCCCTGTTGCCATGGAGGAGAGAGGTCACGTGACATGAGAGCATCACCCTGGTGTGGCAGGAAGTGATCCTGTAACTAGGACCTGTCCTCCAGGTGATGTAAAACCCTCTCGCACCGAGGACGTTTCTCCAGGGCCATGTCCCCATGAGGGGAGGGTCAGGACAGCTGTTATAGTTGGTGATTCAATCATTAGGAATGTAGATAGCTGGGTGGCTGGTGGACGTGAGGATCGCCTGGTAACATGCCTGCCTGGTGCGAAGGTAGCAGATCTCACGCACCGCCTAGATAGGATCATAGATAGTGCTGGGGGGGAGTCTGCTGTCTTGGTACATGTTGGTACCAATGACATAGGAAAATGTGGTAGGGAAGTTCTGGAGGCTAAATTTAAGCTTTTAGGTAGGAAGTTGAAATCCAGAACTTCCAGGATAGCGTTCTCCGAAATGCTTCCTGTTCCACGTGCAGGACCCAAAAGACAGGCAGAGCTCCGGAGTCTCAATGCGTGGTGGATGAGACAATGGTGCAAGGATGAGGGTTTTGGATTTGTTAGGAACTGGGGAACATTCTGGGGAAAGGGGGGGCTCTTCCGAAGGGATGGGCTTCACCTTAATCAGGATGGGACCAGACTGCTGGCATTAACCTTTAAAAAAGAGATAGAGAAGCTTTTAAACTAGAAAATAGGGGAAAGCCGACAGTCACCCAGGAGCGCACGGTTCGGACAAAGGTATCCTTGAAGGATACTACCAAAAGCAGTGAGGTTCCAAAAGGGAGTATAGTAGCCCAAATGCCCTTGAGTAAGGAGCAGACAGAGCATAAAGATTCCCAATTACCCATGCCTACCAATAGCCAGATTAATATTAATAAAATACAGTCTCTAAAATGCTTGTATGCCAATGCTAGAAGTCTAAACAATAAGATGGGAGAATTAGAATATATAGCATTAAATGAGAGGTTAGATATGATTGCACTCTCAGAGACATGGTGGAAGGAGGATAACCAGTGGGACACTGTGATACCTGGATACAAACTATATCGTAATGATAGAGCTGAACAAATTGGTGGAGGGGTTGCGCTCTATGTTAGAGAGGGCATTGAGTCAGAAAGGATTAAAGTTTTGCAGGGAACAAAATATGCTGTAGAATCTCTATGGATTGAAATTCCATTTATGAAGGGGAAGGTGATGGCAGTGGGAGTATACTATCGACCACCTGGCCAGAATGAACAAATGGATGATGAAATGCTCAAAGAAATCAAGGAAGCTAACAAAAGCCACAACAGAGTAGTAATAATGGGTGATTTCAATTACCCCGGTATCGACTGGGACAGTGTCACAGCAGGACAAGCTAAAGAGATAAAGTTTCTAGATGAAATAAATGACTGCTTCTTGGAGCAGCTGGTTCATGAACCGACCAGAGGGGAAGCCATACTGGACCTAGTCCTTAGTGGAACGCCAGATCTGGTGCAAGAAATAAGGGTGTTGGGACCACTTGGCAATAGTGATCATAGTATGATCATGTTTGATTTAATCAGTGGAGGACAGATAGTAAAGGAATCCACAGTACTACCTTTTAACTTTCAAAAGGGTGACTATGATAGAATGAGGAATATAGTTCGGAAAAAACTAAAAGGAGCGGTTCCAAAGGTTAAAGACTTACAGCAAGCTTGGGTGTTATTTAAAAATACTATCCTCGAAGCCCAGACCAGCTGTATTCCACGCATTAAGAAAAGTGGAAGAAAGTCCAAAAAACTGCCAGCATGGTTTAAAGGTGAGGTCAGAGAGGCTGTTGCTGCCAAAAGAGCAACCTTCAGAAAATGGAAAAAAGAGCCAAATGATGAAAACTGGAAACAGCACAAGCACTGGCAAGTTAAATGCAAAGCATTGATAAGGCAGGCAAAGCGGGAATTTGAGAAGAAACTTGCTACGGAAGCAAAAACACGAAATAAAGACTTTTTCAAGTACATTCGTAGCAAAAGGCCTGTGAGAGAGTCAATTGGACCATTAGATGATAGAGGGGTAAAAGGGGCAGTAAGAGGAGACAAGGCTATAGCAGAGAGACTGAATGAATTCTTTGCTTCGGTCTTTACTGAGGAAGATGTAGGGGTGTTACCCAAGACTGAAGTGGTATTTAAAGGTGATACTGCAGAGGAATTGAGAGAAATATCGCTACACCGGGAAGATATATTACAACTATTTGATAAACTGAATAGTAGCAAATCACCTGGACCGGATGGTATACATCCCAGAGTGTTGAAAGAACTGAAATATGAGATTGCAGACCTGTTATTGGTAATCTGTGAACTTTCATTAAAATCATCTGTAATACCTGAAGATTGGAGGGTCGCCAACGTAACACCAATTTTTAAAAAGGGTTCCAGGGGTGACCCGGGAAATTACAGACCGGTGAGCCTGACGTCAGTACCAGGGAAAATGGTAGAAGCCATCATAAAGAACAAAATTACACAGCATGTAGATAGTCATGGCCTAATGGGAGACAGCCAACATGGCTTTAGACAAGGAAGATCTTGTCTTACTAATCTGATCTGTTTTTTTGAAGGTGTGCATAAACAGGTAGACAAAGGTGAGTCGGTTGATATAGTGTATCTGGACTTTCAGAAAGCTTTTGACAAGGTCCCCCGTCAGAGACTTTTGGCGAAGCTAAAAAGTCATGGGATAGGAGGCAGTGTACTATTGTGGATCGGGAACTGGTTAAAAGATAGAAAGCAGAGGGTAGGGCTAAATGGCCAATATTCCCAATGGAAAAAGGTGAATAGTGGAGTACCCCAGGGATCTGTACTGGGTCCGCTACTTTTTGACATATTCATAAATGACCTGGAAAAGGGAATAACTAGTGAGGTAATCAAATTTGCAGATGACACAAAACTGTTTAAAGTTGTTAAAAACCCAAGAGGATTGTGGAAAACTGCAGGAGGATCTGGATAAATTGGAAGACTGGGCATCCAAATGGCAGATGAAATTTAATGTGGACAAGTGCAAAGTTATGCACCTAGGAAAGAACAACCCACACTATAGTTACAAGATGCAAGGCTCCACATTAGAAACCACCACCCAGGAAAAAGATTTAGGAGTCATCGTGGATAACATGTTAAAACCCTCCGCCCAGTGTGCAGCGGCGGCCAAGAAAGCAAATAGAATGCTAGGTATCATAAGGAAAGGGATGGAGAATAAAACAAAGGATATTATAATGCCTCTGTATCGCTCCATGGTACGACCGCACCTTGAATATTGTGTGCAATTCTGGTCACCGTATCTTAAAAAGGACATAGAGTTATTAGAAAAAGTACAGAGAAGAGCCACCAAATTGGTGAAGGGGATGGAAGGCTACTCCTATGAAGAGAGGCTAAAAAGGTTAGGGCTCTTTAACCTAGAAAAGAGGCGGCTGAGGGGAGATAGGATAGAGGTGTATAAATTAATGAATGGAGTGGAACGGATAAACGTGGATAAATTGTTTACGCTATCAGAATATAGAAGGACTAGGGGGCATGTAATGAAGCTACAGGGTAAACTATTTAAGACAAATAGGAGAAAATATTTCTTCTCTCAACGTGTAATCAAACTCTGGAATCTGTTACCGGAGGATGTAGTAAGGGCTGTTAGTATAGCTGGGTTTAAAAAAGGTTTGGACAAGTTCCTGGAGGAAAGGTCCATAAACCACTATTAAAAAGGGACCCAGGATATCAATGCTTGGCCTAGTACAAGCACTGCAGAACCTGTGTCTTTTGGGGAAACTGCTAGGTACGTATGACCTAGATTGGCCACTGTTGGAAACAGGATACTGGGCTTGATGGACCTCGGTCTGACCCAGTATGGCATTTCTTATGTTCTTATGTTCTTAAATAGAAAGAAAACTCTGGAATGAGGGGAAATACGACGACTAGAAAGGAGAAAGACTCAGAAGTAATCTAAGGCAATATTTATTTACAGAAAGGTTGCTGAATGAGTGGAAGAGCCTTCCAGTGGGGGCAGTGGAGATGATAACTGTATTCAGAGTCTGTGATAGCTTTTCTACTTTCTACAAGTTTTCATTAAAAGTTTTATTTTGGAAGTTTTATTTATGTTGTGTGTTTCTTCTTCTGTACTAGAACATGCACTGACAACCTCAAAAGTCTAAGGTCCCAAAAACGGTCTTCCTCCCCATTCCTGCATAACGCTAGGAAGCAAGGAGAACCGGTGTGCCGGACCTATCTGGAATGTGCCCCTCCAGGCTGCAGGCCAATCAAAAAAGAACAAGATATAGGCATACACAATAGAGAAAGAGATATTGTACTCACATATTTATCTTTCCTAAGAATTTTTAATTCATTTTTCAGGTCTTGGACCTGTGAAGTTAAAAATAAGAATGAAGCTAAGCAACAAGTTGAAAAGTGCAAATCTAGGAGTAATTTTTAAAGTCATTCCTGTGTGAAAATGACTCTTATTAAATACCGACTGGCATAAAAGTATCTGCTGTGGCATGAAGGCGTGCATCTTGCCAGTGGACGTGCACCTGGGCAGAGTTTGGGTGGAGGGCTGGCAGCGTACACGACTACATTATAACATACAGGTAGATCCTAGAATACTACAATTTACACATATACTTCAAAAATATACCCGAGGATTTACACCAGCTCTAGGGCTGCAAGGCTGTGCGTGTTAGGCCATTTATGCCAGTATATTATCATACAGGCTTAACACGTTGCCTTAAAACATCTCATTATTTATTCATTTAACAAATGTATTTCATTCAAATTCTATTTTCTGCCATCCTACAGTTCTAGAGTTACCCTCTTACAGTGTGACCTGATGGCACGTTTCCCCTTTCTCCATTCACAAGCTCATGCTAAGTGAGGGCTATGTGGGGGCCTGTGTGGGAAGAGACCTGGCAGTGGGGGCGGTATGAGTGGGTGGGGCTATATGAGGGGGTAAGGGTGAGTGGCATTGTGTATATGTGTCTAGCTTGAGAGTGTAGATGTGTGTCAATGTGGATATGTGTGCGGAATGGCAATGGGGATGTGGGGGTGCATGTATAAGGAGTGATGTCAGGAGTATTGGTGTGGGTGCCTTTATGTTGGACTGGGGGGTTCTATCTCTTGGCATGTCCCCTCCTTCTCAGCTTTGCAGTAACTTCTTCATCCTTCCAGGGGCAGCCCAAGGGGTGTGTGGGGCCATGTGCGGAGATTCAATGTGGGGCCTCATTTGCTTAAGGAGCATTTGCATAAATATTTACATAATGTGCTTTTGTAAACATGCCTCTTAATGAGTTTCTGGATAAAGAAAGACTACCATATATCTAAATTACTATATTCCAGTGCCAACCGCCAGGCCCATTGGAAGTATTATAAACACTGACCATTTAGAACCCATAGCAAACCCACCGTATCATAACGGCACTACCAGGACTCACAAAGCACCAAACCCTACCTATCAAAAGGCAACACTGCAAATATTAAACCAATACATCTCAGAGAACACCAATATATCTCCTACTGGGGAAAGAGAACAAGTTCTCACCCCAGCAGTCATTTGATTTTTGTATTGTACACCGCTGTATGTGTTTTGATTCAAGCGGTATGGCAAATATTTGGATAAAGATAAAAGATAAAGTGGGACTGTCAGATAGAAACTACATGAACAGAATAACTCAGCTCAGTTACACATGCAGAACATAGACCATCACCGCACAAAGAACAAGGGATTACAGTTTATGTGTGCTGGAAACTGTGTCTTCCTGTTCCTGCTTCACCATCCTGGGGCTGCAAGCACACCTGAAAAGGGGAACAAGTAGAGCACTCCCTCTCCTCCTACAGCCTGCTCCTGAACCATCTGAAAGCAATCCAGCATCCACCATCATTGGGGGCATTTCCCCATCGAAGAAGCCCCGCCCTACAGGCATCATCACCCGGCCACCAGCACAGGTATTTAAGCAAGCAGCACTAGGTGCCCGCGCCTAAGGGCCAAGCCAAAGGGCCCTTTGGAGTTGCCCTTAGGAGGAGACCAATTACAAGGAAGCAAGGAAGAACAAAGAGGAAACAGGGAAGGAAGCAAGCAAGCACCAACTCTCCACGTCTGGAACAGAGCACAAGCAGAACTCGGGTCAGTTAAACCACAAGCATGCATCATGGTCTACCTCACACTCCTGCACACTATAACACCCTACACACATGCAACCAGACCCAACACGCAGGCACCACTGTTTCACCTCCTGCCTATAAAACCCACACAAATGCCCTGGACGTCCACATGGGAACCAGCGTACCAAGCTAACAGCACGCAAGATGCATAATACCGCACATACACCACCCACGCATTCCACACACAGCACACACACCAACCCAATCATAACATCCGCAATCAGATGCGCATTACTGAATGCTAGATCAATCAGAAACAAGCACAATACTATCCACAACCTTATGCTAGATCAATCAGAAACAAGCACAATACTATCCACAACCTTATTCTGGACCAAAAACTGGACATAATCTGCATCACCGAAACTTGGCTTGATGACTCAGATGAGGTTATCCTGAACCAAGTCACCCCATCGGACTTCTCAGCATTCAACTGCATCAGAGCGCACAAGAGGAGGAATGCTGATATTGGCCAGAAAAGACTACAGATTCAAACTGATCTCTACCAGTAACTCGACCAAATCCATCACAATCAATGTACCTAATAAGTATCTCAGCATATGCCTCACCTACAGGCCCCCTAGTGCCGCAGCAGATCATCTTTCCACGGTACTCGAATCAATATGCGCACATAGCAGGCAACACAAACCTCTCATAGCGCTCGGGGACTACAACTTAACCTCTACGCCTACCAAAGAAGCTACAGCATTCCTTAAGGCCATGGAATCACTACATTACTGCCAGACAATTGACGCACCAACAAACCAACATGGTACCACTTCAGACCTTGTCTTTGTCCCAATACAACTGGTGGAACAAGGCAAAGTCACAACCCCAACAATCACCCCAGTCCCATGGTCCGACCATCATGTAATTGCCTTCTTCTTGATCTTGGATAACCCCACTTGCCACATGGAGGAAGAGAGCAGCACCAGACGATTCAGAGCATACAGCAAAGATGCTTTTCTAAAAGAAACAATTCCTCAGCTCCAACAGGAGTACAATACCCTCAACAAAACCATAGAGGAATAGAACCGCATAATAGCTGAGGCCTCATCAGCTCCAAGCAGAGAAGTACCACACGCACACAGGAGACCCAGTTCTCCCTAGTATTCAAATGATATCAGGGATACAAAACATGTACTCAGAAAGATGGAGAGGAAATGGAGGCGTGATAAGTCACAAGACTCTATGGCCCAATACAGATCCAAGCAATTGGAATACAACAACCTGATCAATGAGCGCAAGCAACAACACCATACCAACCTAATCATGAGATCAGTCAACAAACCAAGGGAGCTATTTAACATTGTGCAGAAGCTCACCAAAGACGCCACTCAGCACTGCACCCATCACCTAGACACACAAAACTTTGCAAACTACCTAAAAGCAAAGACCTCCAACCAAACAAGCACCCCTCTCCCCCAGGCATGCGACCTGAAAGTGATGGAGCCTCAGCAAACCTGGAAGAACTTTAGCATACCCTCAACACAGCAAATAGAGGACACAGTGAACGCCCTTAACACAACGATCTCACCATCTGACCCATGCCCAGTGGCGTTGATCAAAGCTACTAGAAGCCAACTAGCCCATTACCTCCACAAAATCATTAAGGAATCTCTCCAGAAAGGACATATGCCGCAATCCCTCAAGCAAGCCACGATATGCCCGATCCTCAAGAGCACCACGCTAAGGCCTTCTGATCCAAAATCCTACCACCCCATCTCTAGCCTTCCATTCCTCACAAAAATCATCGAAAAGACTGTGCAGAGACAATTACAGGATCACATAGATTTGAACGCTCCACTTGACGTCCACCAGCATGGCTTTAAACCACAGCACAATGTGGAAACTCTGCTTACCTCTCTCTTCGACAATCTCTTAAAAGGCATGGACAACATAAAGAATGGATTCCTGCTAGTGTTCATGGACATCTCAGCGGCTTCTGACACTGTGCCCCACACCATATTGCTACAGCGCCTGCAGCAGATCGGAATAAGTGAGAACACCCTAAAATGGTTTAACTCCTACCTGAAGGATCGGACGCAGCAAGTCAAATGTGCTCAAAAGAAAACACTTCAGTTCCCCGTTATGCAAGGAATACCACAAGGTTCAGCTCTTTCATCTATACTCTTTAATATCTACATCCAACCCATATCACCATCAAATGCCACAAACTACATTACCACCTGTACTCTGATGATATCATGGTATATGCCCCAATCAACCTGCAATCACCTGACATGACATCGATGACAAGCTGCCTTGAGGACATGGACACCTGGCTCACCGCTATCAACCTGATGGTCAACTTTGATAAAACAGAGGCTATGTTCATTACCAGAAACTCCACATTCAAACCGCCCCAAACAATTATCATTCTAAACAAAACTATAGTAATCAAGGACGAAGTGAGGTACCTCGGCATCACCCTAGACAGATCTCTAAACCTACAATCTCACATTACTAAAACTGCAGCAAAAGCCTACCACTGATTGAGGATCATCAGAAAACTCAAACCAATCCTTGACCAAGACCACTTCCACACAGTTTGCCAAGCAGTCATCACCCCACTGCTAGACTATGGAAACTCACTATACCAAGGCCTCCCCCAGCAGTCTATTCACCCACTCCAAATGGTGCAGAATACTGCAGCACGCATCATCACGGGCACTGCAAGGTCAGAACACATCACCCCTGTCCTGTGACAGCTGCACTGGCTCCCAATAATTGCAAGGGCAAAATTCAAATCAATCCTGAACATTTTCAAATCTTCCACCACCGCTCTGCAGATGCGCTCCAGGATGTAATAACCAAGGATGTCAGTAACAGGCCTAGAAGAACCAACAACGACAACAGGATCACCTTACCCACAGGTTATCACAAGACTAAGCAAGTAACATCTAAGAGAACTCCCTTGCTACTGGTGCCTGCATTATGGAACTCCCTCCCCATGGACCTAAGGACCCTAAATGATACCAAGGACTTCCGCAAAGCTCTCAAGACCCATCTCTTCACCGAGGCCTATGAGCAACCACCTTAAGTTGCCAAGCACTAAATACCACCCAAGTGGCCCACTAGCTACCCTCACCACTTAGCCCCAACCGCCCATCCCCATTTAGATCTATAAGTAGATAGTTTTTTACGTATGTGAATCGTATCCCTTCCTGTTGAATGTATGCCTCCCAATGTCGTGTTGACCACTTTGATTGAAGGATAAGGTGGTATACAAAACTGTCTAAATAAAATAAATAAATAAATAAAATTTAGAAATAGGAAGATAATAATTAAAAAGCCAAACATGAAATGTACAACACTGGAGAAATAAAATTACAAATTAATTTCCTCTTCCACTAAACAAAAACACAAAAATGTTAGCAATACACATTTCCCAGACCTGGCATATTCCAATTAATAAATTCAAAATAAAAAGTATTTTTCTACCTTTTGTTTGGACATTTTATTTTTCAGTTGCAATTGCTCCAATCACTTTCTTCTGGTTTCTTTGTGTCTTCTGCGAGCTGTCCATTTGTCCTTTCTTGTCTCTTCTAGATTTTTTCCATTCTCTCTCTATGTCTGCTTTAACATACTGATCTTTCCCCTTTTGCTCTTTCCCCCATTTCTTTCTTTATTCCTTTATCATCCACTCAAATTTTACCCTTCCATTCTCAATCCACACTTACTCTCCCAATACCCGGCCCATCGTAGATTTTTCTTCCCTCCCACACAAAATATCTTTTCAACTCTCCATCCTCATTCCCCATCCCCATCCCCTTCTAGTCCTCCCCAAAACCAGCTCCTTCTAGTTCTAAATCCACACAGCATCCACTCCCTTCTAGTCCCATTCTCCCATGCCCCCACATCAGCCCATTTCCAGTCCTAGCCTTCCATATGCTCCTTTCCGGTCCCATTCCAGCCCCCCATCAATCCATTTCCAGCCCTAATCCAGCTCCCATCAGCCCACTTCTAGTCCTTTTCCAGCCCCTATCAGCCCATTTCCACTTCTGTTCCCCCATCAGCCATTTCCAGTCCTATTCCAGCCCATTTGCAGTCCAAACTCCCTCATCAGCCCATTTTCAGTCCTATTCCAGCCCCCATCAGTCCATTTCCAGTCTAAGCTCCCCCCCATCAACCCATTTCCATTCCCAGCTTACCCTACCCTCTTCCCATCACAGGCCATTTCCAATCCTAGCCCTCTCCCACCATCACAGCCCATTTCCAGGCCAAGCTTCAACTCCCCATCACAGCCCATTACCAGTCCTATTCCAGCCCCCATCAGCCCATTTCCAGTCTAAGCTCCTCCTCATCAGCCCATTTCCAGTCCTAGTTCCCCCCAATCACAGCCCATTTGCAGTCCTAGCCCCCATCACAGCTCAATTCCAGTCCTAGACCCCCCCCCATTAACAGCTCATTTCCAGTCCTAGCCTTCCCAATCCAGTCCCAGCTTATCTTCCCATTACAGCCCATTTCCAGTCCAAGCTTTCCCCTCCCATTACAGCCCATTTCCAGTGCAAATTCCCCCCCCCATCACATCCCATTTCCAGTCCAAGCTTCTCCCCCCCATCACAGGCCATTTCCAGTCCTAACGCCACCTATAGCCAACATCCCTATATTCAGTGAAATTTGGGTTTTCACTCTGGTTCTAAGTGTCAGTCTCAAGGAATTGCAAGCTGAGAAACTCTCACACACGGCGAGTCCCTTCTATCAAGCATCAGAGCCCTAGTGCTCCTGCACCGTTCCCAATCAGTGCTCTGATAAGGGCCTAAAAAGAGAAAAGACAGACGTCCTCACTAGTAGGAAAAAATCTGAGCATATTGAAGGAATATCTCTCACCACGTGGATGATTGCCTTTCTCATTTTCTAAAAACCAATCAGCACTGAGGGGTGGAGTTAAGTAACCATATGCTCAGAAGTTTCATTTATTTATTATTTTTCTATTCTGCCTTTTCTGCAAGACTACTACGTACTTTATAACAATAAAATTACATCAGTAAAGTAACAACAATTCTCAATGAATAACACAATTCTAACAATAACACAAGAAAAAAAACATGCTTTACAGTGCTTAGAAATGGTAATGAATTCATCCAGCTTTTTAAAAATACTTTTTAAAAGCACAGAAAAGGAGGAGGGAGAACTTAGTAGCTGAAGAAAGCGAGAAGAGAATTTCTATTAACAGCCCTCTTCTCGTTCATGTGTGTCACTTCCTCCATCTCTGTGTATGTGTGTGGATAAGAACATAAGATTTGCTATACTGCGTCAGACCAAAGGTCTGTCAAGCCCAGTGTCCTATTTCCAGCAGTGGCCAGTCGAGGTAACAAGTACCTGGCAGGATCCCAAAAGGTAGATAGATTCCAATACTTATCCCAGGTTTATGGACTTTTCATCCAGGAACTTGTCCCAACCTTTTTAAACTGAGCTACACCAACAGCTTTTATTATACCCTCAAGCATCAAATTCCAGAGCTTAATTATTCACTGAATGAAAAGATATTTTCTCCAATTAGTCTTAAATGTCCTACATTCCAGCTTCATTGTAAGTCCCTTTAGTTATTGTTTTATATCCTCTATCACACCTCCCCCAGCCGTCTCTTCCTCATGCTGAAGAGCCCTAACCTTTTAAGGCTTTTCATCTCTGCCTGTCCTTCTCCATCTATTTCACTGTTGGTTCCTATCACTATCTGTGTGCTTCCGAAAATGTGCTTACCTCTGTATCCATCGCAATAGTTTTGGATTAGGCAGTTGCCTAGAGCTGTAAGCTCTGGAAGGCGGCAAAGAATAAAGTATTCAAAGCTTAACAATAGGCTTTGACAGCCAAGGGGGGAGTAACGCTTAAAGTCAGCCTAAGGCTCTGACACCTTGAACCAACTCTGGGACTGGCCCTGCAGCTACACCCAAAAGCACAGCAGTGACTTGTGACCTCACCATTACCTGTGCTGATACTGTGATGCAATCATGACCAGGGCGGCTCAGGTGCAATGTCACATGTTGCTGTGCATTCTCCATTGGAAATGAGCTGGTAGCTGTAAGCTGAAATAAAGATGTTTTTTGACAGTATTGTAGTTTTCCTGGAACATGCTCCTCTTTATTATAGAAGCGTGACTTTTTGGGGTCTCCATTTGTGCAAGAGCCCATGTTTCCCATGTCCCCACCCTACCACAAGAAACAGAGAAACCTGAAGGAGAGAAAGGGATATGGAGAGATGGGTGTAGGGAGGTAAAGAGCGTTGAGGCATACAAGTCAACTTTTCAATCTAATTGGGGGTATTAAACTCCACACAAATTAACCCTTTCTGAACATGGTGGAGTTTATTCAACAATGGGGTGCTCCAGTACCCACAGAGCTGGTGTTGCAGCGAAGTGCACGCAATGAATAAAACCAGGAGTCAATTCGAAGATCCAAGCCAATTTATTGTGCACAAGTCTCAGGCAAATGTCACATTCAAAATGGTCTGAGCAATGGAGTCCAGTAAACAACACCTTTTATACCTTTCTTCTTCAGTTTAATACAGGCAAACTTTCTATTGGTCCTACTGACCCTTGCACCCATTCAATTAGGATCTCTCTGTGGGCCCAGTACTCTGTTCCCCCTGCTCAGAATTCTCTAACAAAGGCACAGTTCTAAACTTTGATACTTTTCTTTTACAAGGTCACTGCTTAGCTTAGAAAATGTGTGAATACAGAGCACTGGAACATGTCTGTCATCAGTATAGAAGAATTCAACAAAGGATTTATACAACCTTATCAAAAAGCAGTTTCTCTAACTTTTACTGATTTTGGTTTTTCTCAGCATTCTTATTCTCAGGTGGGGGCTGGGACTCAGGCCTAGCTTACAGGCCTCTCATACGTTTACAGGCTATTCTAGGCCATAGCCTGCCACACTGGCACTTAGGTTTAAGGGAATAGATACAGCAGCACCTTGATGGGATAGGAGGGGATAGAGAAGAAGGTAACAGTGATGGGAAATGGATTGATAACTGAAGGAGAAGATGGGCAAAATTAGACAAATCTGGGGGGAGGGAATGGAGGAGAAAGACATAAGAGAATTATGGGGAGAGGAGGCATTTAGGGTTGACCTGGAAGGATTCCAGGTGGTAAAACAGAAGGAAAGGATGAAAGATCACATCATCTCTGGCCTTTTTTAAAATCCTAAATCTGCCCATGTACTTCATGCATGAAATTCAGTTACATTTATGTTTTTATGGATAGTCAGATTGGGGGTGGTGCAATCAGAATGTCAGGATTTGCACATACAGTTGGATTCCCAATTATGTATGGGGGATATGTGTCCAATTTAGTCTGGTCGTTGTTTCTGTTCCTATGATGCATTCAAGATTAGCGTTGGTTTAGGAATTCTTTAAAAACATTTTTGTTTGTTAAAGCCTTTGGGGGAAGGAGGGGGGTTGAAGAGTGGATTACTGTAATGGATTGGAACTGGGAAGGTGGGTTGGGTAGTATGGGGCTGGTTTGATTGTAAGACTAATAAGAGAAAAATATTTTTTCACTCAATGCAAATCTGAAATTTGGTACTGGAACATGTAGTAAAAGTTGCTAGTGTAGCTGGGTTTAAAAAAGATTTGGACCAGTTCCTGGAGGAAAAATCTATAAAGCATTATTAAAGAGAACCCAGGAAATCCACTGCTTTCCCCTGGATAAGCACCGTGGAAATTGTGAACCTTTTTGGGAAATTGCCAGGTACATGTGACCTGGATTGGACCCTCTTGGAAACAGAATACTGGGCTTGATGGACCTTGGTCTGATCCAGTATGGCATTTCTTATTTTCTTATGTTATATTCTTATGAAGTGGTTCTTTGGTGTAGGATCTCAGGAGGTATGGGGATAGGGTTGCCAACCGGCCGGTTTTCAGTTGGCCTGGCCAGTTTTTCCATGGCCAGGCCGGCTGCCGGCACAGAGGTAAAACCGGCCCTTGAAAAGCCGTTTTTTTGCTCTGGCCGCAAGATCGGAAGCAGCCAGAGCAAAAAACCGGCTTTTCTTCCGATCCGAAGAAGTCAGCGGAGTTAAAAAAAAAACAGCCCGCACACCGGAAGGCTTCAGAGGGAGCCGGGGAAGCCCGCGCGAGGCCCCGGCTCCCTCTGTACAACTGCCAGCGTGAAGATCCTTTTCCTAAACGCTGGCGGCTGTTTCTGTGAAGCCGCGATTGCTGGGAAAGGTTAAAGGCAATGCCCTGGACTGGAAAAGGGCTATGGGGGGGGGGGGGAATTTGGACTGGAAAAGGGCTATGGGGGGGGGGGGACTTGGACTGGAAATGTTGCTGTGATGGGGGGGGGGGGGACCTGGACTGGAAATGGGCTGTGAGGAGGGGAACTTGGACTGGAAAAGGGCTATTTATTTAACAGCTTTTATATACCGCACTTTTATCATCAGTGCGGTTTACATTTTAACAACTTTGTACTTAATCATAAAACATATGTCAAGTTTACAAGTAACAGGATATGAAAAACATGGATAACTGGGGTTAAAATAAAATAAATAACAGATATTCACAACTATTTACAATAGATTCTCAAGTTTTGCGTTCTAAAGGTTGGGGTCTGTGAGGTTTTCCCTGGAATAGGTAGTGAATTTTCAGGAACTTATTCGACTAGCCATGATCATTGGTTTGTGTTGGAGGGGTACATTGTGAGAAGTCTTGTATGAAGAGGTGTGTTTTTAGAGATTTTCTGAATTGAGATAGGTCTTGTTGTGATCTAATGCTAGGTGGCAGCGCATTCCAGCATCTGGGGGCTATGGGGGGGGGGGGACTTGGACTGGAAATGTTGTTGTGATGGGGGGGGGGGGACCGGGACTGGAAATGGGCTATGGGGGATGGAGGGGTAACTTGGTCTGGAAATAGGCTGTGATTAGGGGGACTAGGACTGCAAATGGGCTGTGATGGTGCGGGGGGGGGGGGGGACTAGGACTGCAAATGGGCTGTGATGGTGGGGAGGGCCTAGGACTGGAAATAGGCTGTGATGGGGGGGCTAGGGCTAGAAAGAGGCTGTGATGGGGGACTTGGACTGGAAATGGGCTGTGATTGGGGGGGGCTAGGACTGGAAATGGCCTGTGATGTAAGGGCTAGCACTGGAAATGGGCTGATGAAGAGCTGGAATAGGACTGGAAATGGGCTGATGGGGGGGCTACAATAGGACTGGAAATGGGCTGATGTGGGGCATGGGAGAATGGGACTAGAAGGGAGTGGATGCTGGGTGGGTCTAGAACTATAAGGGAACTGATTTTGGGGGAGGACTAGAATGGATGGGGAATGAGATTGGAAGGGGAAAATATATTTTGTGTGGAAGAAAAGTCTATGATGGGCCGGGTATTGGGAGAGTAAGAGGGGCTTGAGAATGGAAGGGTGAAATGTAAATGGATGATAAAGGAATAAGGAAAGAATTGGGGGAAAGAGCAAAAGGGAAACAATTAGTATGTTAAAGCAGAAATAGAGAGAGAATGGAAAACATCTAAAAGAGAAGAAAGGACAAATGGATAGCTCGCAGAAGACACGAAGAAACCAGAAGAAAGTGACTGGAGCAATTGCAACTGAAAAATAAAATGCCCAAACAGAAGGTAGAAAAATACTTTTTATTTTGAATTTATTAACTGGAATATGTCTGATCTGGGAAGTGTGTATTGCTAACATCTTTGCGTTTTTGTTTAGTGCAAGAGGAAATTACTTTATAGTTTTATTTCTCCAGTGTTGTACATTTCATGTTTGGCTTTTGGGGTTCCCAGTTTAATTATTATCTGACCAAGGAAGTTAGCCTACACGTATCCTCGGTAATTTTTGTGGGTGGGGCTGGGGGCGGGGCAGGGGTGGGACTAGGGGCGGAGAATGGGTGGAGCATGGCGAGCCACAGGTGTCGGGTTTTTCTCGGTGAAAAAGTTGGCAACCCTATATGGGGACCACAGTTCACTTTTTTTCTTTACCAGAGACAAGGGCCTGCTTTGTTTCAAAGTTTCCATTAAAATACACCTTAAGTGGGTTGGGAAGAATCATTGTAGTAGAAGTAAGTTTGGGACTGGAGTATCCATCTTAACATTTTATAAGGTTACCAATGTTTTTGCAGGCAAATTTGGGACACTTTTTCAAAGTCAACATGTGTATTGGAGGGGAGGGGGAGAGGGAGGGACAGTTTAGTTCCAGGTTTAACCAATAATGCTTGGAGGAAGGGGAAGAGGAGTCATTACCACCCCCACTCCCCAATCTGTCCTATGACGGCAACAATATCACTTCCAAGCAGACAAATCAGGAATTCCAGCATGAAATAGAAGTCTCTGCTTATCATTGCAGAATTTACAGAAGTAAAGATGATAAGAAAATAGAACTAAAAGGTAATGGGAAACGGTGTTCCAGTCTGATTATTTATCAAGTCTGGCTTAGGATAATATTTTTAACAACGTTTCTATCACTGGTTTGATGATGTCATGCTATAAGGGTCATAAAAACTTAAGAACATAAGAAATGCCATATTAGGTCAGACCAAGGTCCATCAAGTCCAGTATCCTGTTTTCAACAGTGGTCAATCCAGGTCACAACAACTGGCTGGTTCCCAAAAGACACACAGGTTCTACAATGCTTGTCCAGGAGCAAGCAGTGGATTTCCCGGGTCATAAGAACATAACATAAGAACATAAGATATGCCATACTGGGTCAGACCAAGGTCCATCAAGCCCAGTATTCTGTTTCCAACAGTGGCCAATCTAGGTCATACGTACCTAGCAGTTTCCCCAAGGGACACAGGTTCCACAATGCTTGTACTGGGTCAAGCATTGATATCTTCGGTCACTTCTTAATAATGGCTTATGGACCTTTCCTCCAGGAACTTGTCCAAACCTTTTTTAAACCCAGCTACACTAACAGTCTTTACTACATCCTCCGGTAACAAATTCCAGAGTTTGATTACACGTTGAGTGAAAAAATATTTTCTTTTATTAGTCTTAAATAGTTTACCCTGTAGCTTCATTCCTTATCGTTTCTCCGGGCCAGTGCAGGGAACGGTAGGGTTGTCAATCCCCTTCAGCAGCTGAGGACTGAATACTGTAAGATTTTACGATGACAGGCTTAGCCACACCCCCTGCTGTTCCTGCTCCAGTCTTTCAGTCCTCAGCAGCTGAATAGGACGTCGATGGTCACATCTCCTGCTAAACTTCTGTTAGAATTTCTTTTATTTCCTTTCTATTTTGTTTCTGTGCAGTTTGGTCCTAGCGGGGCTGTTCTCTGCATTCTTCCTGGCACTTAAATTTATTTCTCAGAGATACCCTTAGGATTCCCTGGCTGCGAGTTCCTGCGGCGCTGAAAGGCAGAGCCTGCCTCTCTGGGATTCCAAACATCTGGGTAAGGGAATCGGTTCTGGGAGCCCCACGAACCTCTTCTCTATTGCCGCGGTTCCATTCTCCGCTAGCAGCGGGGTTGCCGGAACGCGAGCCGGAGGAGCTTCCTTTAACATCGGGAGTCCTCCCCCCTCCCGTTTGTGCGTTAGAGGCCTTCTTATCCCCCGGGGAGTCGTGCGGCGTCGGATTCTGCTCTGGAGCCCAGAGTGCGGCGTTCGCGCTGTCTGCGGTGTGTAGCTGCTTGTTTTTGTTTTGACGGGAGTTTTTTGCGATAGCGCAGGATAGTTATTTTTCTTCTTTTCCTTCGGTCCGTCAGATATTGTCATGGACAGCAAGGCTCCGGGTGAGTCGGACAGGCCTTTGAGTGCCTCAGAAAAAGCGGGAACAGCGGCCATTTTGATGGAGCCTGCCGTTTCTCCCGCGGATCCTCAAAAGCAGGGGAAGAGGAAGGCAAAGTCTCACAAGGCAGGGCCTTCTGACAGTAAGCCCTCTAAACAATTGCCAGAGTCTCAACAGGGTTTTTCCTCCTTGTTCTCCCCGGATTTCATATTGGCAATGCACAAAGCCTATTTATTGAAGACGTCTCAGGGGATCAGTTCTTCCTCTTCTTCCTCCCTACTAGATAGCCCTGCTCCTAAATTGTCTGGAGGGGATCCTGGAGAGGGTTCTTCTCAGAAAGATCTTCTGGTGGGCTCCGGCTTGGGAGTCCTTGACCCTCAGCTGTCCGGTCAGGGGTTGGAGGAGGGCGAACTTTTCTCTGAGGAGGGCTTAGACTTTGCTCCGGGGGACTTGGAGGAAGGTGAGATTGCGCCGGGCGAGGACCCTAATGTCTTTAGAGTTTTTCGCAAAGAAGAGCTAGGGGTGCTTATCTCCCACTCCTTAGCGGCTCTGAATATTCCTCTTCCCTCAATAGCACAAGAGCCGCTGGAAGATCCTTTGTTGCAGGGTTTCAAGACGGAGAGCCGCTGTTTTCCAGTGCACCGCGTAATCAAGCAGATGATTGAAGCGGAATGGGAATTCCCCGAGGCTACCCTACGTGGTAGTCGCGCTTTAGGCCGTCTCTACCCTGTTCCTCAGGAGGAGAAGGATTTTTTGAAAATGCCAAAAGTGGATGCCTTGGTCTCTGCGGTGACTAAGAAGACCACTATCCCTGTGGAAGGGGGTGCGGCATTTAAAGATTTGCAGGATCGCAAGCTGGAAGTGCTGTTGAAGCAGGCCTTTGATTCCAGTGCTCTCTCTCTACAGGCCTCCATTTGTGGAGCATATGTGTCTCGGGCTTCCATCCGCTGGCTCCAGGGGAAAGTTCCTGCGGATGGCAGAGAAAGCTCTTCGGTGGAGGGCGCCAAGTTGGAATCGGCAGCGGCGTATTTGGCGGATGCTTGTTATGATTTAGTTAGGATTTTGGCTAAATCAATGGCCTCGCTCATTGCGGCAAGACGTTTCTTGTGGCTTAGGAATTGGGCGGCAGACGCTTCTTCCAAATCCAGGCTCAGTAAGCTTCCTTATAAGGGCAAGTTGCTCTTTGGCGAGGCCTTGGAGAAAATTGTGAAAGATCTGGGAGACTCCAAGGAGGGTCGCTTGCTGGAGGATCGGCCGAAAGCTCCCAGGGGGTCTTTGCTCCAGCGGGGGCAAAATCGAGATTCCCAAAGATTCCGGGGAGCGCGCTTTGCACCCTATTCCAAAGGGCGCTTCGGATTCCGCGGTCAGTCCTTTCGCGGAGCGCACGGCTTTGGCAGGAACTATTTCAACTCCCAGCAGAGTTCCGTTAAAAAGCCGCAATGAAGGTCCGCTGGTCCAGGAGGAAGTGCCTGTGGGGGGACGCTTACAAGGCTTTCTTTCCGCCTGGACCGCAATAACCATGGACCAGTGGGTGCTAGAGATCATTCGAGAGGGTTATGCCCTGGAGTTTGCTTAGCCGTTAAAAGAGGCCTTTATGGTTTCTCCCTGTGGTCAAGGACACAAGAGACAAGCGGTTACCGACACTCGTCTGCGATTACTGCGCCTTCAAGTGGTTGTGCCAGTACCTCCCGACCAATATGGATCCGGTCGATACTCGATCTATTTCATCGTTCCAAAGAAAGAGGGGTCGTTTCGCCCGATTCTCGATCTCAAGAGTGTGAATCGTTCGTTGCGGGTGCCCCATTTTCATATGGAAACCCTGCGGTCCGTTATTCGGGCAGTTCGTCCGGGGGAACTTCTCGCGTCCATCGATCTCACGGAGGCTTATCTGCACATACCCATCAGAGCAGATCATCAGCGGTTCTTGAGGTTTGCGGTCCCGATGGGTCATTTTCAGTTTCGAGCATTGCCCTTCGGTCTAGCCACAGCGCCTCGAACTGTCATAGCGGCGGCTCTACGGAAGGAAGGCATCTGAGTGCATCCTTATCTGGACGACTGGCTGGTCAGAGCCGGGTCTGTTCCGGAAGCCCTCGCGGCGACCTCGCGGGTCGTTCAAGTCCTGTGTCGTAGGTCACCCGTCCAGGCGGTAGCCTGGGAGCAGGTGAACTCGCCTGTCTTACTCTCTGCGATTGCTTTCAATATGGCTGCCAAGGAAGGCTGCTGGGTAATGTAGTTTTGTTCAGCAAGGAGTGTGACCACACGGTAAATAGGCAAAACAGAGAATTTTATTTCGGGGTTTCCCCTCCGCATTGAATTCAAATGAACCTCAACTCAAACTGGATAATTCTCCAATAAGGCAAAATAAGAATGTGAAACAGGTTGAACAGAAAAATACAGGATTTCCTTTTAGTTCAAATCATTTTTATTAAACATTTTCAAGTAACACAATTTCCAAATAACAGGACCCCACCCAAATGGGGAGGGTAAACACATTAAACATTACCTCTAATCCTTAGTGACAAAGGTTATCGTAAAAACGTAACATACATAAAAGTAAGAAAAGCATGATAAGAAAAATACCATCTTAAGTACATGGTTACAGAACGGAGTCAGTGAGCACTCTCCCCAAACAGAACTACACAAATAACAGGAGTGGGGCACTCATAACCGTAGTAGGGGAGAGCTAACACCCTCATAGTTGGGTCGCAGTCTTAGCTGCAGAACAGCCCACCACCAGTAGCAGGTAGAACGCATTAGATGTACGTTATAGTCCAAAACCCTTGTACGGACCCCCCCCTTTTTCCCTCTTCACCCCCCCCACTACCCACACCCACCCCCCGCTCCGATCCGATTGGTAGCCATCTATAAATATAATGTCAATTCATTTCCATTGGTGATATCAGGTCATCTCCCATCCCTTAATCAATCTCTCAAACTCATCCCTCCACATTCATCACCCCAAGCATCCTCTACCAAACTATATGAAGATAGTCCCTAAAAAGATACTCAGCACGGGCTGGTAATTAGCAACAGACATGTCATGCTAGTTTCCTTCACCCAGTGTAATATAGAACTCCTGGGTATAGGAGAGCATACGACTGGAGAGAGAACATCACTGAATGAACATGACACAATCGTTAAGCAGGAAGAGTATGCGGAAGGCGTAGCACTTATTCAGTGATGTTACAGTAGGTAGGTAGCAATAATAGAGAATTATACGTTAATTTCCATGCTGCAGTCCCGCACAGGTAATTGATCCAATAGGGGTGCCCATAGTTCCAAAAAAGAATCCCACGCCCTCCCACCCCGCTGTTTGGCCGTCAGTTTTTCCATATAGAGCAAGGCATGCAGTGGAGGAGTGGCCTAGTGGTTGGGGCAAGGTACTTCAGACCGGAAGGTCGGGGGTTCAAATCCCACTAGAGGACAGCAACCTTGGGCCGGAAGGACTGGGGTTTCTAGTCCCACAGGTGCTCCTTGTGGTCTTGGGCAAGCCACTTAACCCTCCATAGCCATGTTCCCTGTAAAATAGTTCTCTGTGTGCTGTGCTTTCCTGTCTAATCAATGTGTTTATACCTCAAAAATTTCCTGTCATGATTTGACAATTTCCAATCTGTAATCAAACCGCTGCTGATCGCTGGAAGTAGCGGTATACAAATGTATACTAAATAAATAAATGGCGTGTTCCCACATCTGTACTCCAGGAGGGGTCGGATCAACCCAGGCGCCCAACAGGACTTTTTTTACTAACAATAATCCCCGGGTTAATAAGAGCTTCTGAGGTGGCATAAGGGCTTGGTTCTCAGTCCCCCATCGATGAAACAAGCAGACCTCAGCACTCCAATGCAGAGGTACACCTAGCCATCTGTCAAACTCACCACAGACGTACTTCCACAGGTGTTTCAACTTAGAACATTCCCAAAATTTATGAAGCAACGTGCCTCTGTCTGACGTACACCAACTGCAATTGGGTGATACACGCACACCCGCCTTAAAAGCCCATACATCCGTAGTATAGGCTCTCCAAAGGAATTTAAACTGTAACTCTTGCAAGTATATCCAGAAGTCACCCCTCGAGATGCCCTCAAATGCTTCGCGCAGATCCGACACCGTCAGACTTGACATACCATCTCTTACCCAGCGATGAACTAAGTCAGCCAAACAGTCATCGTCACCCGCCGGGTGTAGTAATAATTCCCACCTTTCCAACCCCCCCCTAGAACCGACGTCAAGTTGCTCAAGCCACCTTCTCACCGGAGCTCCCAAGTAAATCGGATTGACAGAGACACCACCCAGTCCCTCCACATAGTGGCGAATTTGTAAGTACCCGTAAAAATCATGTCGAGAGAGCTGGTAACGACTCTGCAATACACTAAAGGTGTCTAGGCACGATCCATCAGGCGCAAGGAGATCTCCAATACACATAACACCTTTCTGAGCCCAATCCTGGAATACGTTAAGCCGTGAGAAGCCCGGAGGGAAACCTGGATTCCCCACCAAGGGCAAGAGCGCCGACCTCTGCCAATCCCAGCCAAAGCAGGAGCACAATGTCCGCCATGCCGCCTGAAGGGCCGCCATGTATGTCCAACCACCCACGGACCCACGACCCGAAGCCGAGTGCAAGAGCGCTAGACCATGAAGAGGTACACAACTAGCGTTTACCTGCGGAGTCGGAGCGCAACCCCCCGTCCCGGCCACCAAGGACCAAATATGCCTAGTCAAATAATAGAGATTATAGTTTCGAAGGTCCGGAAGTTGCAGGCCACCGTCCTCCCAGCGTCTCATCAGGGCCCTTAAAGGGATACGCGCGCGCTTACCCCTCCATAAAAAACCACGCAACAATTTATCAAGGCAGCGCCAGTCGCCCTCACGAATCCATAGAGGTAGTAAACGTAATACGTATAACCATCGGGGCATCTCTACCATTGTAAACAAGGCTATTCGACCTCTGAGAGACAAAGGAAGGCCCTGCCACCTTGCAAAGGTTTGACGGGCTCGGCTCAACATGCCAGGGACATTCACTGAATATAGATTGGCCGGGTTGTCCGGCAATTGAATACCTAAATATTTGATCACCCCTTCCGCCCACACCAGGGGGAAAGCCCCCTGCCACAATGATCGCCCCCTATTCCCAACATCTAGAACCATTGATTTAGAGGCATTAATCTTGAGACCAGAAAAAGCACCATATTCCTGAATAAGGTGCAAAACTCGTTCCAATGAGGGCTGTGGGTTAGTGAGACACAGCAGCATGTCATCGGCAAAGGCGCTCATTTTCATCTCCGTACCCCCGAGCCTAATACCATGGATGTCCTTGTGACCTTGAATAGCATGCAGCAGGGGTTCCAAGGACAGCACGAAGAGCAAAGGGGAAAGCGGGCAGCCTTGGCGCGTCCCACGCTCCAACTCAAACGTATCAGAACTAGCTCCACAAAGCACCACGCGCGCCATAGGGCGATGATACAGTGCCCGGACCCACGAAACGAAGTCGCCCTGCAATCCAAACTTGTCCAAAACATCCCACAAGTACTGCCAGGCCACCCTATCAAACGCTTTTTCAGCGTCTAAACTTACTAAGAATAAGGCTTCATTTTCTCTCACGCAGTGCTCCATACCAAGGAGCAGCCGGGCAATATTCTTGGTCGCTTCATGCCCTTGGACAAAGCCCACCTGTCGAGGAGCTATAAGGGAGGGCAAAATACCATTAAGCCGGCTCGCCAGAACCGACGCCAAAATCTTCACATCACAATTAATGAGGGAGATGGGCCTATATGAAGCTGGCTCCAAGGGGTTTTTTCCTGGTTTCGGAATTACGGTAATGTCGGCACAGCACATATCTCGAGGTAGGCCTCCATCCTGCCTGATAGCGTCATACATCACCACCATTGAGGGGGCCAATCTAGACCTAAGTAACTTGTAGTACTCGAGGCTGAAGCCATCTGGCCCAGGTGCTTTGTGAGATTTCCCTTTCGCAATTACAGCGTGGATCTCGCGTGTGGTCAAAGGCTCATTCAATAACTTCAGCTGCGCCGCAGTCACCTGCGGAAGAGTCAAGTTCTGCAGAAAGACACGGCCTGCCCCATAGTCCCTCTCATCCTCACTATACAGTCCCGCATAGAAGGCCTGAAAGATCCCAGCAATCTCCCGAGATTGGTGTTTCAGAGCGCCACGCTCATCCCGAAGGACAGGGATGAACCGAGATCCCCCTGGATCTCGAACTAACTTTGCAAGGAGCCGTCCCATTCGATTCCCATATCTATGCAGCTGATGTCTATAGTATGACATAGAGAGACCCGCACGCCGCTGCAGTAACTCATTGAGTGCCAGCTGAGAGCGGGCATATTCCTTCTGTAGGGCTGTATCAGCCTTCCTCCCTAACAAATGTTGCAAGTCTCTCAAACGGCGTTCCAACACTAGTATACTACGATCCATATGGCGCCGCCATCGGGCCGTATATGATATAATGGCGCCCCGCATTACCGCCTTGCTAGCCTCCCAAAACAGTATCGGTGGACAGTCGGGTCTATCATTAAAAGTCACATACTCGTCCCATTGTTTTTCCAAAAAGGCCTGAAACTCTTTATCTTGATCCAAGTAGGTCGGAAAGCGCCATCTTTTCTGTCCCGCTCCCCTGCACTCCCATAACACCCACACCATGCCGTGATCAGACACTACGATCGGTTCAATCTCAGCCTGGACCACCATTGAAAGGCCCCCCTCGTTTACCAGAATGTTATCAATTCGAGACCAAGTGTGATGCGCCCGTGATTGGTGAGTGTATTCCCGGACCCCCGGGTGAAGTAAGCGCCAAACATCCACCAGGTCTCCCAGTCTGCAAAGGTAGGCCACCCCTCTGCGTACCGAGGATGTCGCCGAATCCGCCTTAGACTTGTCCAGCGAGGGATCATGCGGACAGTTGAAGTCCCCAGCCATCAGTATTTTACTCGCCCCCGCCTCCTTCACAAAGCGGAGCAACGTCCTAAAAAACTCGTGATCATAAACATTGGGCGCGTAGACGTTTGCTATCCAGATCATCTCGTTAAAAAGTTTGGCTGTGATCAAGATATATCGCCCGTGGGGATCTGCATGCACCTTAGCCACTTCAAAAGGAACCCCCCGTTTTACTAATACCACCACCCCCGCCTTTTTTCCACCAGAAGAAGCACCATACACGGCCTCCACCCAATCTCGCTTGAGTTTGGAGTGTTCTAGCGCGCTCAAGTGAGTTTCCTGCAGCAGCGCCAGATGTGCCCCCTTTCTTTTCAACATTTGCAGTATCTTAGTACGCTTGATCGGGGACCCAATACCCCCCACGTTCCAGGAAACAATTTTTGCGTTTAACATATCAGCAGCATGTGGGGATCTGCAGCAAGGCACCGGGATGTTAATCTACCCAGAGACGCCCAGCCTCGTCTCCAGGTGTCCTTCACATATCCTAAAGTAGGGAAAGAGATCATGAGTGAGACAGCCACTGGCCATTGCAGAGAAATGAACAACCGGCTACAAATTCCAATCGGAACCCCTACCCCCCCACCCCCTTCCACCCACTGCACCCCACCCTTCCCCTCCCCCCTCCCCTTCCCCAGCTCCATACTCTCCAGCCAACCCAACCTATCTAGTCCCCCCCTAGCCGCCCCCCTCCCCCACCCCCCTTGAGTCTCCCTACCCCACAGACACACATCCCTGCCAGTCTCCCATCCACACTTCCCCAAGCATTCCTCTTGTTCCCTAAACACACAGTCTTCCACATCCTCATTCATATCACCTTTCAATCTACCCCAACTCCCCACACACATCCTATACAGGACCCTACGAATAGGGCACCCCCCTAGGGGAGTAAGATCACAGTCTGTGCCCCCCCCGGGCTGTCCGTGCTGCAAAAAGAAGTTAAAAGGCCAAGCGGCTTCAGCCAGTCTCGAACAAGTCCCCCATTTTGTTGAAGGGCAACAAGAACTGCTTGCCTACTGGGACCCAGCAGTTGCCACAGTCCAGCAGCAGGGTAAAGTTCGCCATGGTCGGCGCGACTACACCAGCCAGTTCCATCGAGCTCAGTCCCCATTTTGCACAACTGGCTCCTGTATCCTGGACACATATTTCTTCGCCGCTGCAACCTGCTCAAATGAGTGGGTAGTGCCCTTATAAAAGATCTTAAGGGTGGCTGGGTAGAGTAGGGCGAATTTCACCCCGCGCTGAACCAACTCACTGCATAGAGGCACGAATTCCTTGCGACGCGCTGCCAAGGAGGCTGAGTAGTCCGGGAATAGCAAGATCCTTGCATTATCAAGTCTTAGGTCTCTTTTCTTCCTGTATGCTTGCAACAACAATGTTTTGTGCTGGAAATTTAGAAGACGTGCCAATACCGGTCTGGGTCGGCCTTGATCCTCACGCACTGGGCCCAGACGATGGGCGCGCTCCACGTGGATTGTGCCCCGGAGCTCTGCAAGGCCTAGTTCCTGCGGCAACCACTCCGCGAACAAGGTGAACAGCTGGTTCCCCGTCCAGGTTTCGGGCACCCCAACCAACCTTAAATTGTTCCTTCTCGATCGGTTTTCGAGATCATCCACCTTCATGATAAGGTCATCCAGTTGCTTCTGCTGCTTCGCCGCTGTACCCTCCAGCGCCAGCTCTCCCTCCTCGAGCACCGTCACCCGCTGCTCCATCTCATCCATTCTCTTGGCAAGTTCTCCAAATTTCTCACCCATCTCGTCCAGTTTACGCATTACTGAGTCAAACTTAGGTTCCAGCATTTTCACAACTTCCTGAGCCGTCTCATCGGGGCCTGAGTCCACACTATCTTTCCCTGGGGAGTCCGGCGGGCCCGCTCGGTTCGCCGCCGCCATTTTTGAGTCTTTGACCCCCGCGGTTTTATCTCGTTTGTTTGCCGCTCTCATTGGCCCAAGACACTCACCAAGTCACCCGGACACAATAGGAGAGATACAGCAGTGGTGGCAATGCCTCCTAAGGCAGTATTGGACTGGTGATGCCCGTTAAATTGCAAGATTTCTACAGGCGGCCCGGGAGCGCGACGAGAAAGCTCCTCACCCGCTCATGTGCACACGTGATCTCCTCCAGGATTTCCTTTTAAAACATCAGTATTCCACTTCCTGTGAGGAACAGGCTTCTGAAGCTTAATCTGTACTCCAGATTAGCTTCTTTGTCATTTACTTTCAAACAGCTTTCTTTCTCCAAGCCATGCACAGCACAAGTCTTTAAATGGCTTTCATGATACAGTCTTTTAGCTAGGCAAATACTCAACGGCTATTCATGCTCTTAGCCAGACACAGAGAACATTGCATTTCTTCAACATCTGAACCGTTAGGTTCCTCCAGCAGGTCTATATCCATTTCATCTCCAGATTCACTGCGTCTATCCTGAATATCAGCTGTCTGGTTATTCTCCTGCCTTATCAGCTCCTGCAAACGTAACAACAGCTGTTCCCTATGCTCTCCAGCCACAGGCTCTTGCAACGGAGTTTCTCTCCCTTTTAAGAATTTAGCAAGCTCTGTTAGAGTGGAGGTTTGGCAGTCACTGGCATAAGTTCTGGGTTTACTAAAGCTTTGCTTTCCAGAGTTCAGGGGCATACAACGTTTAGCACTGTCTCTTAACTCTTGAACAATGCCTTCAGTATGGCTTTGGTTAGGAAATAAAGAAAAGACATTCTCATTACCTTCAGGGTTTAAATGCTGTCTGGTACTATTTCCCCATCTGGAAACACTTCTTTGTCTTGGCAATTGTGTCCTGCACTGGGTTCCAGACACCCTCTGTTTCTCCTTTACTCTTGCCTGAGAATCCACCAAACTCAGCAAGTCTCTGCTTCCAAGCTTGTCCCCATTAGAATCAGCTCCTCTTACTTGAACTGTTTCTGGAACTTGACGGACTCCAAACACTGCCTGCTCGTCTTGCTGCTGCTGTGTTCCTCTCTGCTCTGCTTTTTCCCTCTCTTCTCGTTGCGCTCCTTCTTCCCTTTCCTTTCCTCCTGTTTGTTCTAAAACTGAAACACTTTTTAACTGATGGTTTCCAGGCACCACGCCTTTCTTCCTGTCCATGTGCAGCTCATCAGTGCTCAACCTAGCCCTGACATCACTAGGTGGGCGGAGCTTAGCACTCGGAATACTCTGCCTTGGAGGCTTGTGGTTTCTATGGGAACTGCCTTTCTCTCCAGAATTAAAGGAACAGGGCTCATTTTCCTCCCATTCCATTTCCTTTGCACAGCTCTCCTTACCACACCTGGAAGAACTCGGTTGGGTTCTCAACAGGGCAAAGAGTCATTTACAGCCAGTTCAACAGCTTACTTATCTCGGGGCTTTCTTCGATACGGCAGTGGGGTCCGTCTTCCTGCCCGAGTGCAGGGTGTTGAAGATCATCAGTCAGGTTCGGGCGTTCTTACGTCTGTCGGCTCCTTCGGCGTGGAGGTACTTACAGCTCTTGGGGTCAATGGCAGCGGCGTTGGATCTAGTGCCGTGGGCCAGGGCTCATATGCGCCCTCTTCAACAAGCTTTGCTGTCCCGCTGGTCGCCGCAGCTTCACCCACTCTCGCAGAGATTGGTTTGCCCGTCGGAGGTACGCGTCAGCCTGGACTGGTGGCTGGATGCGACTCATCTTCGGGCAGGGGTTCCCCTGCAGGATCCAGAGTGGGTGCTCGTCACCACGGATGCGAGTCTTTCCGGCTGGGGGGCTCATTGTCTGGGTCGGGTGACACAGGATCTCTGGTCAGTGGAGGAAGCGGCATGGTCGATCAATCGCTTGGAGCTCCGGGCAGTTCGTCTTGCCTTACCTCGGTTCGCCGACTTGATTCGAGGGAAGGCGGTGCGCGTTTTCTCGGACAATCTGGTAGCAGTCTCGTATATCAATCGTCAAGGGGGTACCGGCAGTGTGCCCCTACTGGAAGGAAGCCAGGATTTGCTTCTTTGGGCGGAAGCTCATCTTGTGGCTCTGTCAGCGGCCCATGTGGCGGGCAAAGACAATGTGCAAGCCGATTTTCTCAGTCGCCATACTCTCGATCCGGGCGAATGGGAATTGAACGCGGCGGTGTTTCACGATATTACCCGCTGGGGGATGCCAGTGATGGATCTCATGGCTACCTTCCTCAATGCCAAGGCATCGCGGTTTTACAGCAGGCGCAGGGAACACATGTCGGAAGGCCTAGATGGCCTGGTACAGCCATGGCCGTTGAACTCCCTGCTCTATGTTTTCCCACCTTGGCCGATGATCGGCAGAGTTCTTCACCGAATAGCGCGGCACAGAGGGACAGTAATTCTCATAGCGCCGGATTGGCCTCGGCGGCCTTGGTACGCAGATCTGGTGCGACTGCTGATAGAGCCTCCCTGGCGTCTGCCGATTCGTCTCAACCTACTGGCTCAGGGACCAGTACTCATGCCGCAGGTGGATCGCTTCTTGCTTACGGCTTGGCTCTTGAAGGGCGACGGCTGATGCGTCGCGGTTTCTCGGAGTCGGTGGTCGCCACGATGCTTCAGTCTAAACGGCCGTCCACTTCTCTCGCATATGTTCGAGTCTGGAAAGTGTTTGAATCTTGGTGTGCGCAGCAGGGTTTGTGACCCATGTCGGCGTCTCTTCCGGCTCTCTTATCTTTTCTGCAACATGGGCTGGAGAAAGGTTTGGCTCTCAATACTCTCAAAGTTCACTTGGCGGCGCTGGCCTGTTATAGAGGTTCGGTGCAGGGACGTCGTTTAACGGCACATGCGGATGTACAGCGGATTTTTCGTGCAGTCAAGCTTATCAGACCTCCGGTGAGGCAAGTGATCCCTCCGTGGGATTTGAATGTTGTTCTCGAAGCGTTATCACGGTCTTCGTTCAATTCGGCTAGCCGGTTGAGGGAACTGTCTTGGAAAACAGTTTTCTTGGTGGCCTTGTGTTCCGCTCGGAGGATTTCAGATCTCCAAGCTCTCTCCTGTCGGGAGCCGTACCTTCAATTTTTGCCGGAAGAAGTGGTGTTGCGTCCGGTTCCTTCTTTTCTCCCTAAGGTGGTTTCGGCCTTTCATGTGAATCAATCAGTGTCTTTGCCCGTTTTCTCTGATTTAACGGAGTCACCTATCGATCGTGCGCTTAAAAGGTTGGATCTCGGCAGAGTGTTGCGGAGATATTTAAAAGCCACTCAGTCTTTCCGCAGGTCAGATAGGTTGTTCGTAATTTTTGGAGGTCCACGAAAAGGAAGAGCGGCGTCGAAGGCTTCCATTGCCAGATGGGTGAAAAGTGCCATTGTGGCGGCTTACGAATCCGCGGGAAAATCTCCTCCGGTGGGGCTTAAGGCCCATTCCACCCATAGTCTAGCAACTTCCTGGGCGGAGCAGGCGTTGGTTCCTCCGGTGGATATATGTCGGGCTGCTACGTGGTCCTCACTGCATACTTTTACTAAGCACTACAGATTGGATGTGCTGGCCAGAGGCGATGCAAATGTGGGGGCTTCAGCCATTGTAGCAGGGCTCGCGGGTCCTTCCCGTCTTTAGGTACTGCTTTGGTACTGCCCTACCGTTCCCTGGACTGGCCCGGAGAAACGATAAGGAAGGAGAAATTAGGTCTTACCTGCTAATTGTCTTATTTATTTTATTTATTACAGTTTCTTATATACCGCGCTATTTAGAATCAGCGCGGTTTACATCATAACAAAACGACCATAACGAAAAACAGTCAGGTTTTACATTGAACAGGAGTACAAACATGGATAACTGGGTTAACTATATACATAAGCTATCTACACTGTAGATATAAGTTGTGAGGGCATTTCTAGACTGGGTCATTTCTTGGAAGGGATATCTAGTTCAGTTGCTGTCTGGGAAGTATTGGCAGAAAAGGTAGGTTTTAAGAGCCTTCCTGAACTGATATAGATTGGTAATGGCCCTAATGTCGGGGGGTAGAGTGTTCCAGCATTTGGGGACATAAAAACTGAATGCTCTGTTTTGAGTTCTCTCCGGGCCAGTCCAGGGCCCACCCAGTTCGAGTTTTGCATCGGATTCTGATTTCCCTATACGCCAGGGAGTGCCTCTGCCGGGGGATCCAAACAGTTGAAGTACGCTTTCGGATTATGTCCGTAGAGGGGTTCTTGGGGCTCCCTCAGGTTTCGTTGGAGCGGGTGTTTGCGTTTCCAAAACCATCGGTAAAAAAAAATAAAAATAAAAAAAATAAACAGCTCCACTCCTTCCATTGGGGTAAGATGAGAGTTATACGGCAGCCGCCTTGCTTATTGGTGGGTGAGCTTTCTGCTAGAGAAGTATGCACTGTTCTTTCTTGTTTGTTCCTTCCTGTTTTTCTAGTCTTAGGTGTCGAGCTGCTTGGCCAAGAGGAGACTGGAGCAGGAACAGCAGGGGGTGTGGCTAAGCCTGTCATCGTAAAATCTTACAGTATTCAGTCCTCAGCTGCTGAAGGGGATTGACAACCCTACCGTTCCCTGGACTGGCCCGGAGAGAACTCAAGGAAAGACAATTAGCAGGTAAGACCTAATTTCTCCTTGCATGTCCACTAGTCTTTCTATATTCTGATAACGTAAACAATCGATCTACGTTTACCCGTTCCACTCCGTTCATTAATTTATAGACTTCTATCATATCTCCCCTCAGCCGTCTCTTTTCCAGGTTAAAGAGCCCTAACCTTTTTAGCCTTTCTTCATAGGAGTATCCTTCCATCCCCTTTACCATTTTGGTGGCTCTCCTCTGAACCTTTTCTAAAATCGCTATATCCTTTTTAAGATACGGCGACCAGAATTGCACACAATATTCAAGGTGCGGTCTCACCATGGAACGATATAGAGGCCTTATAATATCTTTTGTTTTATTTTCCATTCCTTTCCTTATCATACCTAGCATTCTATTTGCTCTCTTGGCCGCCGCTGCACACTGGGCCGAGGGTTTTAACATGGTATCCACAATGACGCCTAAATCTTTTTCCTGGGTGGTGGTTCCTAATGTGGAACCTTGCATCGTGTAACCATAGTTTGGGTTGTTCTTCCCTAAGTGCATAACCTTGCACTTGTCCACATTAAATTTCATCTGCCATTTTGATGCCCAGTCTTCCAATTTATCAAGATCCTCTTGCAATTTTTCACAATCCTCTTGTGTTTTAACAACTTTAAATAGTTTTGTGTCATCTGCAATTTGATAACCTCACTCGTTATTCCACTTTCCAGGTCATTTATGAATATGTCAAAAAGAAGCGGACCCAGCACAGATCCCTGGGGTACACCACTATTCACCTTTCTCCATTGGGAAAATTGGCCATTTAGCCCTACCCTCTGCTTTCTATCTTTTAACCAGTTCCTGATCCACAATAGTACACTGCCTCCTATCCCATGACTCTTTAGTTTTGCCAAAAGTCTCTGATGAGGGACCTTGTCAAAGGCTTTCTGAAAGTCCAGATACACAATATCAACCGACTCACCTTTGTCCACCTGTTTATTCACTCCTTCAAAAAAACATAACAGATTAGTAAGACAAGATCTTCCTTGTCTAAAGCCATGTTGGCTGTCTCCCATTAGGTTGTGACTATCTACATGCTGAGTAATTTTATTCTTTATGATGGTTTCTACCATTTTTCCCGGTACTGACGTCAGGCTCACCGGTCTGTAGTTTCCCGGATCACTCCTGGAACTGTAGGGCTGGTACCCCTGCAATTCTACATGCAAATCCCCGGCCTGCTCAGCAACTCAGGCCTGAACCAAAATGAACCAAACTGCACAGACAAGATGTATTCTTCACTACACATTTGCTGTGTTCAGCTATAAGCCTGTTCTTCAAGCAACTGCTTGCACAGCGTTTCTAAGTGTGCATGCATACAGAGGCTATTGTCCGTGGCTGGCCTTGGACACTTGTACATGCCCAGAAGTTACATACTGTTGCTTCTGCCTGACTTTTACCATGGCTCCTTTGTTTGCAAGAAGCTGCTCATCATCGACCTTCTGATTCGCTGAGAACACCTCAGACTGCCTGCTGCCAACCAATCATCGGACCTATGATGGAGGATTCTCACACAGAATTCTGCATTCTGCGCTGGAAGTTGTGGTTGTAAGTTGGAGAGTAAGAGAGAGTTGGGGCTTTTCCCCACCTGGACATACAGACTTCTGCACTGCATACCTGATTCCTGCGCCCTGAGCCTTCCGCCAGACGGCCCCTATGTGTGGGCTAGGCCGTCCTCCACAGGTCTGAGATAAGAGTTCACAGATACCTCCGGTTCGGACTTACTGCGGCTCGCCTGACGAGGCTGGAGCCCGCACTAGCTAGAAGCTGCTTCTGAGTGCCGACGGAGCTAAGGTACTGACTTATCTCTCCTCCTCCGTATGGGAAAAGGGTTAGCAATATATTTCTTGCTTTTCCTCAGTGCAGAGCGAATCAGTGACGTCTGGTTCCTAATCTGATTTATTACATTGTCCAAGTGTACATCTATACCATAACAAATTGTTTCTTTATGTTTCTAATTAGCCATATATGTGTGTGTATATTTTTCTATTTGGTTGCCTATAATAAAGTCTAATATATATCTGCAGACCAGAATTCTTTTGTGGCTCATTGCCAGAATAACTCACAGAACTTTGGGCTGGGATAGTAGCCATATTCCCCTAGACAACAGAGAGTCTAACTTATTTTTTTTGTGCTACTAATATACCCTACAGAACCCTTTTTAAAAATTGGTGTTACATTGGCGATCCTCCAATCTTCAGGTATTAGAGATGATTTTAATGATAGTTCACAGATTACTGATGGCATGTCTGCAATCTCATATTTCAGTTCTTTCAACACCCTTGGATGTATACCATCCGGCCCAGGTGATTTGCTACGCTTCAGTTTATCTAATAGTTGTAAGACATCTTCCCGATGTATCGATATTTCCTTCAATTCTTCCGCACCTTTAAATACCACTTCAGTCATGGGTAACATCCCTACATCTTCCTCAGTAAAGACCGAAGCAAACAATTCATTCAGTCTCTCCGCTATCACCTTGTCGCCTCTTAGTGCTCCTTTAACCCCTTTATCATCTAATGGACCAACTGACTCCATCACAGGTTTTTTGCTACGAATGTACTTGAAAAGGTCTTTATTTCACGTTTTTGCTTCCGCAGCAAGCTTCTTTTCAAATTCTCTCTTTGCCTGCCTTATCAATGCCTTGCATTTGACTTGCCAGTGCTTGTGCTGTTTCCAGGTTTCGACGTTTGGCTCTTTTTTCCATTTCCTGAAAGATGCTTTTTTGGCAACAACAGCCTCTCTGACCTCACCTTTAAACCATGCTGGCAGTTTTTTTGATTTCCTTCCACTTTTCTTAAAGCGTGGAATACAGCTGGTCTGGGCTTCCAAGATAGTATTTTTCAACAGCACCCAAGCTTGATGTATGTCTTTAACCTTTGCAACTGCTCCTTTTAGTTTTTTCTTAACTGTTTTCCTCATTTTATCATAGTCTCCCTTTCGAAAGTTAAAAGGTAGTACTGTGGATTTCCTTACTATCCCTCCTCCACTAATTAAATCAAAGGCGATCATGCTATGATCACTATTGCCAAGTGGCCCCAACACCCTTATCTCTTGCACTAGATCTGGTGTTCCACTAAGGACTAGGTCTAATATGGCTTCCCCTCTGGTCGGTTCATGAACCAGCTGCTCCAAGAAGCAGTCATTTATTTCATCTAGGAACTTTATCTCCCTAGCATGTCCTGATGTGACACTGACCCAGTCGATACCGGGGTAATTGAAATCACCCATTACCCATTATTATTACTGCGCTGTAACTTTTGTTAGCTTCCTTGATTTCTTTGAGCATTTCATCATCCATTTGGTCATTCTGGCCAGGTGCTCGATAGTACACCCCCACTGCCATTGCCTTCCCCCTTTTATATGGAATTTCAATCCATATAGATTCTACAGCAGATTTTGTTTCCTGCAAAACTTTAATCCTTTCTGAGTCAATGCCCTCTCTAACATAGAGCACAACCCCTCCACCAATTTGATCAGCTCTATCATTACGATATAGTTTGTACCCAGGTATCACAGTGTCCCACTGGTTGTCCTCCTTCCACCATGTCTCTGATATGCCAATCATATCTAACCTTTCATTTAGTGCTATATATTCTAACTCTCCCATCTTATTCTTTAGACTTCTAGCATTTGCATACAAGCATTTTAGAGAATGTATTTTATTCATGTTAATTTGGCTATTGTTAGACATGGGTAAATTGGGATCTTTAAGCTCTGTCTGCTCCATACTTGAGGGCATTTGGGCTACTTTACTCTTTTGTGGAACCTCTCTGCTTTTGGTAGTATCCTTCAAGGATACATTCTTCCGAACCATCCGCTCTTGGGCGACTGTCGGCTTTCCCCTAATATCTAGTTTAAAAGCTGCTCTATCTCCTTTTTAAAGGTTAATGCCAGCAGCCTGGTTCCATCCCGGTTAAGGTGAAGCCCATCCCTTCGGAAGAGCCCCTCCTTTCCCCAGAATGTTCCCCAGTTCCTAACAAACCCAAAACCCTCATCTCTGCACCATTGTCTCATCCACGCATTGAGACTCCAGAGCTCTGCCTGCCTTTTGGGTCCTGCGTGTGGAACAGGAAGCATTTCGGAGAATGCTACCATGGAAGTTCTGGATTTCAACTTCCTACCTAAAAGCCTAAATTTTGCCTCCAGAACCTCCCTACCACATTTTCCTATGTCATTGGTACCGACATTTACCAAGACAGCAGACTCCTCCCCAGCACTATCTAAGACCTTATCTAGGTGGCGCGTGAGGTCCGCTACCTTCGCACCAGGCAGGCATGTTACCAGGTGATCCTCACGTCCACCAGCCACCCTGCTATCTACATGCCTAATGATCGAATCACCAACTATAACGGCTGTCCTAACCCTTCCCTCATGGGCACATGGCCCTGGAGAAACTTCCTTGGTGCGAGAGGGTTTTACATCACCTGGAGGACAGGTCCTAGTTACAGGATCACTTCCTGCCACACCAGGGTGATGCTCTCCTGTCACGTGACCTCTATCCTCCATGGCAACAGGGGTGCTGCCAGACTGGAGGTGGGACTTCAAGACTATATCCCTGTAGTTCTCGTCTATGTACCTCTCTGTCTGTCTTATTTTATCCAAGTCTGCTACTTTAGCCTCTAGAGAACAGACTTGTTCCCTGAGAGCAAAGAGCTCCTTGCACCAAGTGCACACGTAAGACCTCTCACCAACTGGGAGAAAATCATACATGTGACACTCAATGCAAAAGACTGGAAAGCCCCCATCCCGCTGCTGGACTGCTGTCTGCATCTTAGTTTTAAGTTTGTGTCTAGATCTTTAAGTTCTTACTTACTAGGGGTTGCTATGGGTATTTATACCAATAAAACTGTACCTAATACGTTTAATATACCTTGTTCACCTGAAGCTTAATTAATCTCAGGTCCTTAGTGTATGACTGATTTGGGTAATGAGCTTCACCTGAAAGCACCTCCTGTCTTTTAAGATGTGTAAGTACCTATAAAGCTACGATTATCCCAGGGGAGGGAGGGAAATAACACTTATTAAAAGAGGGCTGCTACACAGTACCCTGTCTTGTGCTGCTGAGGTAAGCTAAATTCTGATTTGATTTAAATTATAGCTCTTAGCTGCTGCTAGGCTCTAACTTCTTATGAAATTTAAACTACAAGCTCTCTGCTGGGTTCTAAATTTAACCAGAAAGCTCTCTTCTGTGTTTTAAAACTAAAAGTACTTTTCTGATGTTAGGCCCTGAGTGACTATTAAATGTACACTACAAGCTCTCTGCTGGGTTCCAAATGTAACCAGAAAGCTCTCTTCTGTGTGTTAAATTTAAGCTAAAAGTACTTTGCTGTTACTTGGCCCTGAGTGACTATTAAATTTAAACTAGAAGCTCTCTGCTGGGTATGAAATGTAACCAGAAAGTTCTCTTCTGTGTTTTAAATTCAAACTTTAATTGCTGCTACTAGGCCCTAACTGATCCAACAAAAAACAGAGGGTTCACAGATTAAGTAGCTTTAATATAAAGAATTCTTTTTAGAAAATTACCAGAAGTATATACTCACAGTTGCAGATTTCTCTCCAGAAGTAACAGTCCCCCTTTCTAGTCCTCTTTAATAATGGTTTATGGACATTTCCTCTAGGAACTTGTCCAAACCTTTTTTAAGTACAGCTACATTAACAACTTTTACTACATCCTCCGGTAACAAATTCCAGAGTTTGATTACACATTGAGTAAAAAAATATTAACCTTTTAAGCCTTTCCTCATATGGAGTATCCTTCCATCCCCTTTATCATTTTGGTGGCTCTCCTCTGTACCTTTTCTAATTCCGCTATATCCTTTATAAGATATGGCAACCAGGACTGCACACAATATTCACGGTGTGGTCGCACTATGGAGCGATACAGAGGCATTATAATATCCTTTGTTTTATTCTCCATTCCTTTCCTTATAATATCTAGCATTCTATTTGCTTTCTTGGCTGCCGCTGAACACTGGGCATGATCCAGTGCAGCCTTTCGCGCACCAATATTTCTGTAATAAAGCAGACTTCAAAACAAAATGATTACTAGTTGTCAGTGCGTTGTTCCATGGGAGTAGGGGAATAAAGAGCCCGGCTTGCCTTACCTGTGCACAGCCTTATGGAATCGGCTGCGTGCATCAATCGAGAAACTGGTGAACAGAGGACTGCACAGTGCTCACATACTGTGACATCATCAACTCAGTGATTCTCAGTCTCCATCTACTGGTGGGGAGGCATATAGCCCACATCTGGAATGTACTGGGAGGACAATGAGGAAAGTGTAATTACTATATTACTGTGAATCAGTGTTAGTGTGCTGCAGCTGTTGGAACTGCTAGAGAAACTTAGAGGCACTTTTTGGGAGGGCCCTGGAGGGTGGGGGCCCTGGGGCCCTTCATTTCTCTTCCATCTCCTACTACACACAGAATCTTGTTTTGTCACATGAAATTCCCCCATGTCCCCTTCTCCCTTCTTATGACTAGAGCAGCATTCCAGTGCTCCGTCCCCACAGCTTCCCATTGGCTGGCCTACCCACAGTCTGTGTAACTAGAACAGCATTCCTTTGTTCCACCCCCACAGCTTCCCATTGGCTGGATCCTATCCATAGTTTGTGACTACAGCAGCATTCCAATGCTCCGCCCCCCACAGCTTACTACTGGCTGGATCCTACCCACAGTCTGTGAGTGACTAGAGCAGCATTCCAGTGCTCCGCCCCCACAGCTTCCCATTGGCTGCATCCTACCCACAGTCTCTGCTGCTAGTTACATTGGAAGTACCCAGGGCAGGCTCACTCACATAGAGGGGAGGTTAGAGAACTCTAGCAGGAGGTTTTAAACTGTGACAAACGTCCAGACATGTTAACCTTCCTTCTAATTTCCAGACAGTAATGTAATGATCAGCAGAATCATGACAACAGTCAAACAATTGTCAGTCCTAATCTCCCAAGTGCTAAGCATATGTGACATCATCCCCCTAACTTCTGGTCTGTAGGAATGTTCCAAATTTGTCAGTTCTATAATCCATCCCTGCCCATGGCAACAGAAACTACCTAAGGGTATAAATCACAGCCAATGAGAGAGAAGCAGCAGCACATTCCAGACCAGTCAGCTTCACAGTAGGGATTACAAGTAGTAGGGCATTTATGGAGGACACAGTTTGGGTAATATATTGGGGGTGAGGATAGTGACAAGATGAGGGACAGGTGGAGGAGTAGCCTAGTGGTTAGAACATTGGCTTGGTAACCAAGCAACCAGGGTTTGATTCCCGCTAGCACTCCTTGTGTCCTTGGGCAAGTCACTTAACCCTCCACTGCCTCAGAAGGAAGGCCTGGCAATCTACTTCCAGTGACGCTGCCAAGAAAACCCAGGAGCTTCTGAGTGGCCAGGAGTCAGGACTGACTCAAAGGCACACATTGCATTTTTGAGGGACAGGGGAGTAGTTTTTGGGGCAGGGAAATTGTGGGTAGTAGTTTTTGAAAGTGAAGGCAGTAGTTCTGGAAAAGGGCAGTTTTGGGAGTGGGGTGGAAAATACAGGGGGCAATTGGTGAGCTGGGAAAACAGTTGCATTAGGGTAGTTTTGGGATGGGGCATTTAATGAGGGGTGAACCAGTTATAAGGAGAATATTTTAGGAATGGGGCAGTTTGTAGTGTGCTAGAGGAGTTGTCAGGAAGTGTTTTTTAGGGGTGAGGCAGTGTGTAGGTTGGTGGGCTGTTCAGAGGGTTTGTGAGGGAGCATTCTTTTGGGGGGTAGTGTGTGAGCTGGTGGGGTAATTGTGAGAAGGCATTTTTTTGGTAGTGGGGGTAGAAAACTGGTTAAATATTTAGAGGGTTAGAGCAAATAGGGAGTTTGAAAGGAGCAAGTCCATAACTGCTATATTTCAATGTATCTAGGTCTCTGTGCTACAGAAGCTAGAACTCCTTCTCCCATCGAAATACATTAGACTAGTTTTTTGGGGTGCTTATTTCTCTGGAACCGCTGGTCCTCTTTGGTCCATTTTGTTTACCAGTTTTTCCCATATACCAGTTTTCATTCCCTTCTGTTACATTTTTAGAGTGTTATTTTGCCCCCAAATGGACGGACAGAAATTCTCAACCCCTTTTATATAATTCTTTCCAACTACCACTGGGTTGGAAAGAATAAAAATGCTGTATATGACTTTGAGATCATATAAGTTTAAATCAAGGAAAGAAGAATATGCATTCCAAAAGCCGTGGTAGAGCAGAGGTTCAAACCAGAGTCTTCAGGTAGTGCTGCTTGGTGAATCCATTAGCATTAACTGACTAAAGAATAATTGCACACAGGAGAAAGAAGAAGATGTGATCAAAATCTAGTCTTGCAAAATTTATGCTAATCCACTCACAACTACTACAACTGCTATTAATCATTTATAAAACACTACAGGGCTTATGCAGCGCTGTACAAACACATACAGAAGACCGTCCCTGCACGTAGAATGTACAATCTAATCAAGACAGACAGTACCGAACAAGAGAAACAAGGGGTAAAATAGGGAAAAGAGACACAAGGAGAAAAGGGATTAGGAGCCAAAAGCGGGTACAAAGAGATAAGCTTTTAGCATGGACTTAAAGAGGGGAAGGGAAGAGATTTGACATAGAGATACAGGGAGTTTGTTCCAGGCATAAGGGGCAGCAAGGTGACAACGCCAAAATCTGGAGCAGGCACTGGAAGAAAAGGGCATAGAGAGAAAACCAGAAAAGGAACAGAGTTCACGATGAGGGGTGTAGGGAGCGAGAAGAGAGGAAAGGTAAATGAGGGGCAAAGAGTGAATGCATTTGATATGTTAGAAAAAAGTTTCAATTGGATGCGGAAAAGGAAGGAGCGTCAGTGAAGTCACTTCAGAAGAGGCATAATATAATGTGATAGGGATGGCGGAAGATTAGCAGTGATCAGCACTCCCTGAGTTAATTTTCTTTCCAGCATATTCCTTTGGAATATATAGTCTCCATTTCATAATCCTATCTCTTAAATCTAAAGAAGGAAACTCTCTGGTCTTGAAAGCTTACAGGGGTTATTTTAAAAGGATCCCTCCCTTGCTTTCTACCCAAACTTTGACTGACTGTTTCCATGACAAAATCCACAAGATTAGTCATGAATTCTCCATAGGGTCATTTCCACCACGCTTTCCCCAATTTCATTCTCCTTCCCTGAATTTCTGTCACCCTTCTTTGATTTTCTAAAATCACTGAGCTGGAAACTGCAAATCTTCCAATTTTCGTTCATTCCATCTTGCTGCTTCATATGCCTGGAACAAACTACCTGAGTCAGTTTGTCAGGCTCCTTCTCTAGCCCTGTTCAAATCCAGGCTAAAAATCCACTTCTTCGAGGCTGCTTTTGGATCTTGAAGCCCCTCACTTTCTTTTTCTTCACTTATGTATATCTTGCTATATTCCAATCCCCAGTTTTGTGATGTTCATCTTGATTGGAATGTAAGCTCTGATAAGCAGGGACTGTCTCTTACATCTATATGTACAACACTGTGTATACCTTGTAGCGCTATACAAATGATAAGTAGTAGTACTAAATAATGCTTAGTTGCCCATGGAGAACACCACCATGGGGCATATTTATTAAACTGTGCTAAAGGTTAGTGTGGAGCTTAGCATGCAGTAAATGTGCTGCTTTAACAGTTACTCAATGCCAACATTGGGGCCATGCTTAAACTCTGGTACAAGCTGCTTAGTGTGGGTTAGGGCAGAGACTGTGCAGTTCAGGGGCTGTGTGTGCACTTTGCAGTTAGCTCAGGGGTCTTTAACGCGAGCTAACAGGCAATGCTACACTTAGTTCAGATGCACTTACCACCACCTCAATTAGCGGCATTCCCACCCCTCTTCCTCCCACACATACACAAACACACACACACCTCAGTAACTCTTTCTGAACCTGCACCATCATCTAGGACTGCTCTAACATCCCCCCCCCCCAACAGCAATAACAACTATTTGAAAACCACCAAGGCAAGCTCTCCCTCACCCCCCTCCATCACATCCCCCTGTTCTCTTACCAGGGGTCTGTGGTGTCTAGTGGGAAGCAGGAGCAATCCCCAGTGGCTTTTACTCCTTTGGAATCTCGAGTTCAAATTGGCACCTGTCTTGAAACTCATGCAAAAGGATTCACTAGAGACATTGGCTTTCTGAGCCGTTATCACATCTAGGGCATTTGTACTGTAAAATGTCACTGTCTCATCATCTCTGTCTATTTCCCACCCCTTTTCATTGGGCTGAAATGACATAGGCAGACAACCTAAGAACTAAGTGAGTTTGTACTACTTAAATGCAATCTATCGCTTCTATTGTTTATTTATCACTTGATATACCACCCTTTGGGGACAATGCAGGCAGTTTACAGAAAAAAAATAAAATATGTAACAAAGACAATGGAAAGTAAATACAATATGTTATCGGATAGAGAAGAAGGATGAAAGGGAACAGTGGACAACAAAGACAGAGCAACAGAGACAAGTAAACCAGCAGGTGAACAAGACCATTGCAATTGCCACCTAGGGAGTGATCAGACCAAATGCCTGTTCATAGAGGTAGATTTTTAAAAGTGATTTAAATTTAGGAAAGGATGGTTCTAATCGAATGTCAAGGAGGAGGAAATTCAGAGGGATGGAGCCAGAGAGAGGAAAGCAAAGAGTCGCGTAGATTCGAGTTTTGTGCGAGTGGGGGAAGGAATAACCAGTCACAGAGGGCACGCAAAAAAGCAGGAAGGAACATAAGAAGTGCTAAAGGTAGAAAGGTAAAGGAGGACATTACTTGATAAGGATTTGTGTGCAAGAGAGAGAATTTGAAACTGAACCTGGTAACTGAGGGGGAGCTAGTGGTGATGGATGAATAGGGGAGTCATGTGATTATATTGCCGAGCATACGAAAGGGCACATACAGCAGAGTTCTGTATAGTTTGTAGTTTTCTCAACTGGAATTGGGAAAGACTGGCATAGACTATGTTGCAATAGTCTAGGCATGAAATTGCAGTGGAGATAAGAATATAGTAAGAGCTGGTTGGTCAAGTACACGGCGAAGGGCCCTGGACTGGCGTAACGCTGCAAATGAAGATTTGATAGTGGCACTGATAGTGGAGGAGAAGAACAGAGCAGTATTGATGATAAATCCTAGGAACCAGAAAGAAGAATGAAGGGAGATTACGTAGGGACCCAGGGAGGGATTGAGTTTAAGGGAATTGTTCAATAACCAGTCAGAGATGGCTTTGAGTGAGGTATTCACAAAGGAGAGATCAAGGGCCAGACTATCAATAGAAAAGATGAGAAGAATATCGTCGACATAAATTTCATTTCATTTATTATGGTTTAAACCTCGTTTAAACCTTGTTTTGTCATAAGTCAATCAATGGGGTGTACATACAGAAACAAAACATTACAATTCAAAAAAGGGAACCCACTCCACACCCCTGCGAACCCCAATACGAACACATACATACATATACCCCAAACACAGAAAGAAAAGCTCAACCCCGTAGACTGATCTACACTCTCCTTCCTCACATCAGCCACCAAAGAAAAGGACTGTCTTCAACATCTTGCGAAAAGGAAGAGGACTGCACACCGTTCACTATTCTTGAGGCAGCGCATTCCATAGAAACATAGAAACATGATGACAGAAAAAGACCACATGGCCTATCTAGTCTGTCCTTCCATAACAGCAACTACAACAGTCCCTTTTTACCTTTAGAGATCCTCTGTGTTGGTCCCATGCTTTTTTGAATTCAGTTACAGTCCTCATCTCTACCACCTCCACTGTGAGACTATTCCACGGATCCACTACTCTTTCTGTAAAGAAATATTTCCGCATATCACTCCTGAATCTATCTCCCTTCACCCTCATCCGCATATCATGATTCAGCCCCAGCTACTCGGAAACGTAGAAGAGAATAGCAAGTGACTGCATAAGAGTATCTAGGGGGGTTAAGGAAAATATGGGGCACAACACAGGGGAGGGAATATCAGGAGAAATAGAAATTGTGGAAGAGAACCTGGCAGGAGTCATCACAGAGAAAGAAGGAAAACATGTGAGAATGGTGCCACGAAGGCCAGTCATAGAGACATGAGATGAGGATGTTGTGATCTACCAAATCAAAACCAGCGGTGAAGTCAAGGGAGATAGTGAGGGACCACGATCAAGTATACAGTGTAAGTCATTAAGAAAGGAGTTGACTATAATCTCAGTGCTATGATGTGGTCAATAGCCTGATTGGCGGGGTTGCAGGACTGATGTGTGCTCGAGATGGTCAGTGAGTTGAGAGAGAATAACACATTCAGTACTGTAAACAGGAACTGTAAGTTAGCAATGAGTCTATAGCTATTGCAGTCAGAGGGATCAAACTTTGGATTTGTTAGATGTGGCCGAATCAAGGTATATTTCCAGCTAGAGGGAATAAGTCCAGATGACAGACTAGTGGTAATCATAGAGTGAATGAATGGAGTAAGACAGAGAGCTAGCAAGGGTAACCAGGATGAAGGAATAGAGTTCAAGCTGCTTCTTCATTGACCCGATGAAGGGAAGATAACTCTCAAAAGCTTAATGGACTATAAAAATATCTCCTACAATTTGTTTGTTGACCATTATTTCCACATATCCAAATGGTGGAGCAGTTGGGGAAAGTTTGGAGGGGGGGGGGCGGACTCTAGAATTCAGGCTACAATATCACCCATCTCCATTCAAAAGTTGAGTTTGGCATGTGTAGCCAGTATGGCCCTAAAATGATACAAAAAATAAGGCATGGCATAAGGTAGAATGCCAGAGAGTCTTTATGGAGATTGCCTATAGTAAATTCCACTTCAAGAATGATTGCAGTAACTTGGCCTCCAGCTAATGGTCTTTTGTTAATAACCATTACTTATTTATTTAACATTTCTTATATACCGCCTTTCAAAGTTATCAAGGCAATTTATATAGAATATAACAACAAAAATAACATATAACATGGTTACAAGATTACATGCAATTTGAATTCTTATGCAGTTAACTATTTACAGTTTAACCCTTAGATAGTTAAGTATTTACTGTCTAATCCATGGATTGTTAACTATTTACAGTTTGAATGGTAGAGTCCATTTTTTGGTGTATTTCGGTCATTTGGGTGTGAGGGAGATTAATAATTTGTCCCGTTACATTCCTGGAATATGTACATTTTTAACATCTTCCTGAAATACTTCAGGTCACTAGTTGCACAAATATGAATGAATACTGGCAAGGTCTCAGTGGAAATCCCTGACAGTCTGGTAATTGTTATTCATATGAAGTTGCCTGCAGCCTCTGAATCCAAAAAGACCAAAGTGGAGGCAGACTGACCTTGCCATTGGACAATGAGCATAAGAGAGACCCTACATATATCTTTGGAGGGGGCCAGTTTCTTGCCACTTAGATGGGTTCCCCTAACCCCATCTACAGTACAATATCGCTTTAAGGTGACGTGACCCATCAGAGCCCTTCATCAGACCCCCACGATAAACCTCCCTCTGAACCCATTTCAGACAGTATCTTCAGGCAGGAGCTTCGTTCCAGGCCTTCACCGCCCTTCTGCCTGCCCGGAACTCTAAAATCCACACCAACTGACCCTGTAACCAATTAATTTTGCAAAGAGCCAGATGCCAAATTCTGAACATCATGTGAGGGGGCCAGCCATCTGGCTCAGCTCACGGTGGGCATGATGCTCCAAATGGGCCTTAAGTGGTCAGGCCATGCCGCTCAGTCACTAGCTCTGCACGATGTATATCCCATCAGCCGCAGCTGCACCCCCATATTTGGTGAATAGGTCTTGCCCCTGCAGCCGAGCATTGAAAAATGTACTATTTATTGCCTTGCAGCCGTGCCATATCTTCCAAGTCTGATCCATCGAGCAGCGCTGAAGAGCATTACCACAACATATTCGCAGCTACCGTTCCACCAGAGGAAAGTGAAAATCTTACTTTTGTTGGGGTAAGATAGGAGATCATATTTCAGGCAACCATCTTGCACAAGCTGACCAGTGCCCTCCAAGGCTCCAATATTTTAACCATTTTCTGTAATGAACAGACTTCTACTACTACTACTACTACTACTACTACAACTGAACATTTATATAGCACTATAATACGTACGCAGCACTGCACAGACATGTAAGATACAGTCCTTGCTCATCAGAGTTTACAATCCAGCTAGAGGGAATAAGATAGACAACACAGGAGGTGTAGACATGGGATACATCTAGAGGGAATGGTAAGGAAACATAAGGAGATCAAGTGAGTCAAGATCCAAAAGCAGCAGTGAAGAGGTGAGTTTTTAACCTAGATTTGAAAAGGGCCAGAGAAGGTGCCTGACGTACAGACTCAGATAGTTTGTTCCAGGCATAAGGAACAGCAAGGTGAAAGGAGCAAAGTCTGGAAATAGCAGTAGAAGAGAAAGGCACAGATAGAAGTGATTTGCTAGAAGAGTAGAGTTCCCGAGGAGGGGTGTATAGAGAGATAAAAGAGGAAAGGTAGTGAGGAGCTGCAGAGTGAATGCACTTATAGGTCAGCAGGAGAAGTTTGAACTGGATGCAGAAATGGATAGGAAGCCAATAAAGAGACTTGAGAAGAGGAGTAATATGAGCATGATGAGGCTGGCAGAAGATTATCCACGCAATAGTGTGTTGAACAAACTGAAGGGGAGAGAGATGATCCTTCTCCTTTTCCCCCAGGAACTTATTCAACCTGTTTTTAAACTCAGTTACACTGGATCTGTGCTTCCCAGAAATCATGTAGGAAGTGTGTGCCTCAAAACCTAAGGGCTACTGTTCAAGGCCAGCCCACATTGGACATAAACACCATTTGGTCATTATTTCAGTGGTCCTGCCTATACTATCAGCAGTTGGCCTCATGATGCAGACAGCTTCACCAGCTGATAGCTCCTTGAGCTGGATGATGGCTATCAAGAGCTTCCATGAATATGGGCAGTGGCACACTGTGTATGAGTGGGAGCAGTGGCCCACATGACCCACTAAACTGCAGCTTCTGATGATTACCTCACGTTGGTTGGCTCGAATGGTGGTTGTATGATCTTCTTAGCCCAGGGCTGGCCCAAAGTTCTAGTGCTTCGTCGAGGGTAACCTAAGCAAATCTGCCTTATGCCCTGCCAAGATTTTGATAACCAAACTCAATATTCATGATTATCTCAACACTGAATTGGAAAAAGATATAACTGGACATCATACTTTTAAATATTACACTTCGTGTGCAGGTGTGTGCCTGCCCTCCCTGCAGATTAAAAGTCTGTGTGGCTCTCAGAATCTATTATTTTGTTATGAGTGCTGTTGCTCTTTGCTGCATCCCCCCCCCCAGAAGCTGCTGCCCCCCAGAAGCTGTGGCCTATGGTTGGGCTGGCCCTGTCTTGACCTCACACATGACTACTGTGCTGACCTCCTTGTGCATGACACAGTGTTAACTCGAAAGAAAACATAACAAAATTCATATAGACAAAAAGGTCTGATAGTTTTTGCACCCAAATTATGTGCGAACCCTCAGTTAAATTGCCATCCTCGTCCTAAGACGCATGCTCCTACACACACTGGAGGAAATCTTGCTCAAGGTAAATGGTGTTGTAAGGGTGAGGTCCTTTTTCCTTCCCAGCACTTATATCACTTACCCTGGGACGACCGTTAATCCTCTGGGTCGAGGAATTACCTTACCTTCTCTGTCTGGGATCCCAGGAGAACAAACACACACACAGACTCGCACATAAGTAGCATGTAAGTTTATTCCAACAGTTAAAAAGAGCAGTTCATCTTTTATACATTCCCGGGAGCATATACATACGTCATCAACCCATCCCAGCCTAGCACTGCTTATCAGCAACCGTACAAACTGGTACCTGTCTCTGTGAGGATCACTCAATTTTGTCTCAGCACAACACATTCCTTTCCATTTAGGTATTCACAAAATATTTTCCCTTCTGGGCCTCATGGTCCCTCTGTACAACAAGAAACTGATTTTCCCCTTACAATACTTATTTTCCCCTTACAATTCCCCCCTTTGGGCCTGTATAGACCCACTAGAAGAACAGCCTAATAATCTACTACAAAATAACTAAATAGGCATTATTAACTGAATATCTGTACGCGGCAGCTCAGGTACATCAGCCACCGTAAAAGCAGGTGTATAAGAGTACATAAAAGTGGTGGAACTCTGAAGGGCCTTCCGACAGCAGCCAAGAACAAATGAAAATATACAACAGAAAAGAACAAGGATTATGAAACCGCTCCATAGGGCAATAATCAGCCCTTTGAGACCAGCCCAAAGGAAGATACATCAGAGAGTAAGCATGAGAAACTGCTGTAGTTGAAGAACAGTATAGAGCAGTATTAGACAGGCTAAAAGCAGAAACAATAAAACAATCTGTAGCATTAAAACTAGAGACAGTTTACAATGGGCAAGGGACCTAGTCATATCCCAAAGAGGGGCGAGTAACACCAATGTTATACAAGAAAGTAGAAAAAGAAACATGGGGCTGGGTGCAATTTAAATTGTCAAGTACAGTAAATTTCTGCATTTCACACAGATTAGAAGTTACAGTAATGAGACATGTTGAGAGAAAAGCTCCAGCTTGTAGCGAGCTGCACACACAAAGGTAAGGCAGTCTGGGCAAGTAGTATTGCCGTATTAACAGTTCCAGAGATGGGCTGAAGGAGGCACCACATGAGTGGTAGGAGGAGTCAACCCAGTCTTGTGCGTGATGGTCAGGAGGCTGGAGGGCGGTCTGGAACCGAAGATGATGTCAGTGGAGACGGTAGATCCACGAAGGGCAGGAGTCCCAGAGGATGGCTGTCCATGTGATGGCGATCACTGTAGTTGGAGGTCCGTAGGGCGGGTCCAGGGTACCGTGCTTGTGAGGTACTCTGACCTGTACCTGGTCACCAACCTTGAAGGGATATGTTGGTTCGGTACCTCTAGGCCGAATGCTGCTTTTCTTCTGGAGTCTTCTCCTCTCCTCTCCAGTTGCTAGGGCCTTGGCTGCTCCGGCGTCAGCTACTTCTCATCCTGGTCCTGAAGCCTGATCTGTAGATGGAGAATGTTTCCAGCGAGAGCAATGGCTTCAGGATCTTTTAGCCGCCACCTTCACTGCAATCAGTGTTATCAGAAGAACTTGGAACGGTCCCATACTGGAAAAGGGGCTTATACTGTGTGCTGGTGATATGTCTCCAGTCTCCGGATTGGAAGAAAAGAGCTGAGTCATCCAGCAGAAAGGACTGGACCTGCTGAGCATACCTGTGGAGGGAAGAGAGTTGCCTTTGCTGCTAGGAAATACAAGAGATCAAATGTGAGGCTCAGGAGTATAAAAAGTAAGCAGTCTTCCATATAACAGTTCAAAGGGAGAAAAAATTCAGTCTACTCCCTTAGGGCAAATTTTTTTTTTTTGTTGTTGAACAGAGTCAAAGGCAAGACAGTTTAGTTTCTTTACAAAGTTTTTTAAGGTTTCGGAGGTTCCCCCCTTTGTGGGTTGCTGTTTGCATACAACAGCCAATCCTAAGCAAATTTAGCTAATACATTGTGACAAGATGCCCACACTTCCTCAATTTTGCACAATTTTAGAATTATACCTATTTGTAAAAATTTGTGTAGGTAACTTTCCTCCTTTACCTTCATGTGTTGGGCCAGGACACATAGAGGCAAAAAGGGATAAAAGCATCTGAAAAGCACCACATGGCCAGTGTGGGTCTCCCCAAAGCTCATTAGGATGAAAAGTGAACTCAGCCTATCTCCAAGTGTCTATTTCTAATTATTGGGTATATCTCTGGGCTAGATGACTTCCAAAATTGGAGTTAATGGGGATGGCATAATCAAATATTGTAGAATATTCATTGTCATTTTTCTTTCTAGGTGGATACATCGGATACATCATTTCACATTTCAATTTACCCTCACCATTTTATAATGTTAATCTGAGTTCTCTTTTCCAACATGAATACTCCATCACACTCCTCTCAACACCACTTTTTTTTCACTTACATCATTCCATCAAACTACATGCATAGGTTCTTCTGTTTTTTTTATACCATACAAATGTATCCTTATTTGGCAAGGCTGCTAAGAACAATGGTGAAAACTTAGTATTTTTGTAGAAAATATATCAGTGTGAGTGAACAGTATCCCTTTCCCACTAACTTAATTGGTCCAGTACTAAGTGGACATGTGCTCTTTCTAAATACAATGTAAAACTATTATTTTACAACATTTTATAATATCAATCCCAATAGGAAGAAGTATGGCTTCTAACAGGATGGCCACATATCTCTCAGGTGTGACTAAAGTCTATCTTATACCCGGTTCCCAGTGAGAGTGCTGTAGGAAACTTAAAAATATTTGAGGACTGATCTTATAACTGCAGTGTTCACAAGGATCTGTGCAAGCTACTCACTAATCATGGTGTTTAAGAGATCCTTTTGAGGTGAGAGGCCTAAGAAGTTTCAAGGCATTTGTGGTTGGGCCTCATGGCGATACTTCCTCGGGTTCTTCTTGGCCTACTCTCCCCTACCTATTCATGTCTCTGCCGAGGCATAAATATACAAGGTTCATGTTCTTCAGGCCTTGGGGGTCCTCGTGGAGTCTTAAAGCAGTCAGAATTCCGGTGGCCCAGATCATCACACTCGGAGCAGCACGTTTATTGCCTTTCCCAAGGCTGTAGCCTCACCTTCTGTCTCTCTCTCTCTGATTCTTTTTTTTCCAAACCGCCCCTGGATCGTTGCTGACAAGCAAGACCTTGGTTTGGGGTTTATTTTCCTTCTCTTTTTTTTTTCAATGAACTCAAGTTAATGGTTTTTTTTTGTTTTGTTTTTTTTTTTTAATTCTTTATTTATAGTTTCAGAACAAACAAAAACACACTGACACTTCAACCTGAACAAACCGAAATAACAGTACAACCATCACAAATAGCCCTAGCCCTCCCCCCTCCCCCCACCCGGCTCTCTGGGTATCAGTCGGCCACAACCCAGAGCATTCACAGGCGCTCCTGGGCTGGCAAACAGGCCGCCATAACAGGCATTTAATGCTACTCTTATATAACAACCTTAGCGCACGCAACATATTGGTCCAATATCTCCCATCTTTGAAAGTTTAACGCAACATCACACGGGCGGTACAATTTACTGTATAACTTCTCATATTTAGAGTACTGGCAAACCGAGTTCCACCAGTGGGCCAGGCTGAGCTTCGGGAAAGATTTCCAATTTGCCAAAATCTGCTTAATCGCAATGGCCAACATAAAGTTTAAAAGGAAACGTTCCCCGTGGCCCAACGCTGGATGCACCGCCAAGGATCTCAAGAATATTCCTCTCCAGGTAAGTTCATGGGACAGATTTAAAATGACACTAATCCTCCCCCAGACCTGGGATAGAAAGCTCTTTACAAAGGGACAATTGAAGAACATATGTGAGTATGTGCCCTCACTGGTCTGGCAGGACCAACATTTACCGGAAGTTCCCTTATCCCATTTGGCCAACTTCGCTGGGGTTATAAAAGCTCTGTGAGCGAAAAAATATAACGCCTGGGTAAGAGCTGCCGACCTAGAGACCCTGGTGACGGGACCCCATAAGAGCTTCCAGATGCCCGTGGGCACTGGGTCAAACGTGTCGGACTCCCAGACTCTCACCAAGCCCAACAGCCCCTGTGGAGCGCTATCCCGAAGGGATGCATAAAGCTTGGAGAGAGCACCCTGCTGACCAATTGTGCCCTGAAGCACCTTCAGTACCCCATTCTCACCAGCCAATTCCCGTACAGATATGCGGGAGGCAACAATGCAGTGCTTAAGCTGCGCCCACTTAAAATAATTGGCGTCAGTGAGGGCGTATTCCGACTGTAGGACAGCGAAATCCTTCCATCCATTCGGTCCTAATAACTGGCCAATTCTCCAAATGCCTCGCTTTTGCCAGGCCTGCCAAGCGAACATCTTGCCACGAATTCGGAACAAGGGATTCCACCATAACGGCGACGAGCCAGAAGACAAACTGTCCTTGCCCAACCCGCGAGCCATGTTCAGATAGGCTTCCTGCGTTGCCTTAATAACGCCCCCCGCATTAAGCCAGTCGGGCTGAAGGGCGCCTAATAGCGAGGGCAGAGGGTACGGCTCGGCCACCCCTGCTTCGAACGCTAACCATGCAGGGCGTGAGGCTAGCTCCCCCGACTCCAGCCACAGGGCACCTTGTTTCAATAATAAGGCCTGATGATATAGATAAAGATCGGGGAACTGCACCCCACCTTTCTCCTTAGCAGCCTTAAGCTTCCGAAGGGCAATACGTGGTTGCGAATCCTTCCACAAAAAACTAACAAGGCACTTCTCCAACTGTGTAAATATACTGCGCGGTAAAAGGATAGGGAGCATACCCAACACATAATTAATTTTTGGCATCAGTATCATTTTAATGAGCTCCAGTCGGCCCCACCAAGATAAATGGAGTGTGGACCACCCCAAAGTTTTCCCCCGTACCACCTGCATCAAATCCGCAACATTCTTCTGAATCATAAGCTCAGCCGAGGAACAATACCAAGCACCCAGGTATTTAATGCAGTCCGCCTCCCATTTAAAAGGATACCCGGCCATCTCTGCGGAAGTAGTGATCCTGTTAAGCGGGAAGGCCACTGACTTGCTCCAGTTGATTTTATAACCAGAAATTCTTGAGTAAGACTCTATCAAAGCTAATGCTGCTGGTATTTCAAATGGCTGCACAAATAATAGCAGGTCGTCAGCATATGCCGAGAGTTTCACCGGCAACTCCCCCCCGACAATACCCGCTAAACCGCGATGCTGTCGAAGCGCCAGGAGTAACGACTCCATTGCCAGGTTGAAAAGCAGGGGGGAAAGAGGACAACCTTGCCTGGTGCCTCTATGTAATGAGAAGGAGTGAGACAGGACGCCATTCGCTGCAATACGCGCTGTCGCATTAGCGTATAACACCCGAACCTTTTTAATAAACCCCCCACCGAGTCCAAACCACTCTAAGATATAAAAGAGGAACGGCCACTCTAATCGATCGAATGCCTTCTCCGCGTCTAGGGAAAGGGCAACATAAGGGCTGGGTACCGCGGCCGCCCGATCGAGTAGGTTACAGAGTAGTCGGGCATTGTCCGACGTGGAACACCCGGGCACAAAGCCACACTGGACTGGGTGCACCACTCCTCCTATAAGTGCCGACAGCCGCTTGGCTAAAACGCTCGCGTATATTTTATAATCGGCATTTAGAAGCGAGATGGGCCTATAATTGCCCACAATGGCAGGGTCTCTTCCAGGCTTTTCAAGGACGGTTATAATAGCGTCTGAGAATAGACCAGTCTGGCCCTGACTCTCCCCTAACTCCGCGTAGTATTGCAATAAATAAGCTTGCAGTTCGGTTCCAAAAACAGCGTAGAATTCCGAAGGAATGCCGTCCGGGCCCGCCGCCTTCCCCTGAGGCATAGATTTGATTGCTATGAGAAGCTCTTCTCCCGTTATGGGTTCCCCGAGATGCGCAGCTTGCTGCGCTGATATCACTGGGTGATCCAACTGATCAACAAACTGCCGGAAATCCTGCAAATCAACCCCGGTCTCTGACGAGTATAAGGCCTTATAAAATTTTGAGAACTCCTCAACTATACTGAGACTCTTGGTTTGCCGCACGGCCTGGCAATCTATGATAGCTGCAATTCGAGACTTACATCGCTGGCCTCTAGCGGAACTTGCAAGCAGCTTGCCTGCTCTATTCCGTTCTATATGATACCTGGCTGCCTGACGGAGCATTACCTGCTCTACTTCCGAGCTAAGTATTCGTTATATTGGAATCGCAGTCTCTGCAGACGCACAAGAAGACCTGGCACTGGCTGTCTCCACCCCAGGCGCTCACCCGCTTTAATCTGACTTTCCAGGGCCTCTAGTTGGGCTTTACGCCGCTTTGACTCTTTGATCTGAAAACTAGTGATTGAGGCCCTCAACGAGGCCTTAAAGGCCTCCCACCAAGCCCAGCTGGCCGTCTCCCCCACTTTATTTTCCCGAAAATAGGCAAGAATAGTCTCCCTTATCTCCTCTTGAAATGTGGGTTCTGCCAGCCAGACTCTGCTGAAAGACCAGGGTGGGCGAGCCTTCACGCTATCTGGGACCTCCACCGTGGCCGTGACAGCTGCGTGATCAGAAACTGTTACACTTAAAATCTCCGCCACACTGCTGTCCGAGACCAGGGCCTTGGATATTAAAAAGAAGTCAATACGAGATGAGGACTTGTGCATGGGAGAGAAGAAAGAATAGTCTTTATCTCTCGGGTGGAGCAGCCGCCAGACATCCACCAATCCACATGCATCCATGAGAGCTGAAAGTGCCACGCTCGCTCGAGAGGGACGCTCAACCCTCCCTGGATTCCGATCGATCAAGGCGTCCCTTACCTGGTTAAAATCCCCGCCCAAAATAATGAGAGGCTCACCCTCCCTCTGTATTGTCTCATTCAAGTTGCAGAAAAAAGCAGGGTCATCCCTATTCGGTCCATAAATATTAAGGAGTAATAACTGAACATCTCCAAGCAGTGTCAATGATTTCGCACACCTCCCCTCGTCATCATTACTAGCCTGAATGATCTTACAGCTCAGGGAGGTTTTGGCCAGAGTGGCCACACCATTTCTCTTATGAACTGCTGGGGAGGAGCCTACCAGCTGATAGGTTTTATTCTCCAATTTGGAAGTCTCACTCAAAGACAAATGAGTCTCCTGCAGAAAAATTACGTCAGCATTCTGCTGCTTGCAGTAGGCCATAATCTTTTTCCGTTTAATCGGAGAATTAATGCCTTTGACGTTCAAAGATAAAATTTTTAACATTTTAGCCATACCACCCCCTATTAGGGATATTAACAGCGGCTGTCATCCTAAAGAAATAACATGCCAAAACAAACATAAACCCCCAGAGAGCCGTTCCCCCCATTCCCATAACAAAAAGAATCTGGGCGAGACAGCAAAAGCACTATTACAGCATAGCGCACCCGGTTGAGCACATTTACAGACAAAACAAAATAGTGATATTAATAAAATGGTAATAGAAGATATGTTAACAATGACCCCTCCCCCCCACCAGCCAACATTTGCCCCCTCCAGGGATACCAGTCCTCCAACACCCCATGCACAAGGCAGGCGACCCGCTTCAGCTGAGCACCGCAGGCAACCAGTATGAAGCTCCACTACACTGGGCCTGATCCAAACTGGCCCACAGACCAAGACGTTAGGTGATAACCTTGCTAGCAGGCTCAAGTCAGTTGCATAGCTAGTGCCTCCTGATCCTCCACGAACTGTTGCAAAGCCCCAGGATCATCAAACGATTTGGTAATATTATTTAAGGTAACTTTAAACCGCGCAGGGTTAAAAAGTCCGTAGCGGGCTTGTAAGCGCTGCAATCTTGGTCGTAAGGCTAGGAACTGCCGTCGTTTGTCAACAGTATGTTTGCAGAAATCCGCATAAAAGGCCACTTTCTGACCCTCGTACTGGAGCGGTTGCTGTCTCCTAGCGGCTTCAAAAATTTGCATTACCTGCTGGTGTCTCAGAATACACATGATCATAGGTCTCGGTCTGGCATTCTGCTTAGCTATGGTGGTCGGGATGCGGTGGGCCCGCTCTATTTCCAGCGGGAACTTGAGATCGAGCTTAAGCAAGTTAGGCAGGAGGTTCTCTAAAAAGCTGACCGGATCTCCCCCTTCTGCGCCCTCTCGCAGGCCAAGGATACGTACATTGTTACGACGGGCCCTGTTCCCCATGTCTTCAAGATTGCGCTCCAGCCAGTCGATTTTGCGGGCCGCCACGGCAAAGCTCTTCAGCTGCTCTCCCTGTGCCGCCGCTGCGGTTTCAATTACTTCCACGCGAACCGTGAGCGTCTGCAGCTGTGTTCCCAAGGCCTTCATGTCAGCCTGCAACTCGGCAAGGGAATCGCCGTTTGCATCAACCCGGGCCCTGATAGCCCTTACCTCTTGTAGCAACTCCTTTATGCCCTCGGGCTGCTCTTGGCCGGACGCCATTTTGTGCGGCGAGAGGGGATCCGTCTTGGATCTTTTAGAGCCGGCAGCCGTCGATCCCGCAAAATCCAGCCGTGTCTGCTTGCTTCCGGACATGTTCGCTCACTGTCCGGTTGCAGAATCTCTATCCTGGGGGGGCTCTATCGCCGGCAAGGGGCCGTTTTGAATGGCATCAACCGGGAGGATCGCTCCTATGCGGCCATGCTAGCTTCTCGCTGGCTCGAACTCAAGTTAATGTTATTGTTTTATTTGTCTACTAACTTTACAAATATTCTCATATTTCCTGGGAACTAAGCTCCATCTTTCCACTAAATGTGATCTATATGCTTGGGAACAAAGCAATTTCAGATCAGCCTCTGTCCAAAATTCTATAATTTCTGTGTATACTGGACCTCTACATAATGTACTGCTACAACAAGTATTTTGGTAACATAAATGCAAGTGTATAAACTAAAGGAAATTCGTATGTCATAGTGCTACAATATACTGTATTCCTAAAACTGAAATTTAAAAACTTTCAAAACAAAGTACAATTTTTTTTCTCTGGACCCCAACACATAAAATTAAAATACAGAAAAACAGATGAATTTATCCTAAAATCCAATATTGTAATAAATTAAACTGGAAAGATCAATATAGCCAGCACCCATGGTGCTACTGTCCTGTTCATCAGCCATCCGCACCGAGCTAAACAATGCAAAGTAATTAACTTAAATCTTACAGTTCAGGAAACAGACATTCAAATAACATGAAACTGCAAAGAGGTGAATTCAGAATCATACTTTGTCACATTTAAATTAAAACCTTATACATAATACTTGAGACTGGTATCAAACTGATCTGAAACAATGAAGTTAGGTTAAAACAATTTGCTTAGAGTAACAGTTCAACCTTGATGTTATCTCAAACACAAATAGCAAAGTAAACAGCAGGTTTCTCTTGTGTCCAGATTCCTTCAGGCAAATGCAGATAGCTGAACAAGAGAGAGAAGAGTCCTAAATTCTAAGGGGTATGTTTACTAAAGTGCGTTAACATTTCAGCGTCAGCAATGTACAGCATAGGCAGGGAAACCCACAAAACGTGATAAGTGTGATACATGTGCACGGAACAAAAGGGCAAATAAGCAGTGAAAATGACCATAACAAACGAGGAAAATAACATAACCAAGCTAGCCAATAGTGATAGCAATGGGAAACAGCCAAAAATACCACTGATAAAGTCTCAGAAAAAGATATCAACTGTGGAAGGGTGTATGCCCTGTCACCATAGATGGTGAATGATGCCACAGTGAAATAGTGCAGATCAGGGCATCCCCTTGTTACTGAACAGGTTCCCCATGGTGTGCACATGTCCTGCAACAGCAGGGTGGGCATGGTGGAATGGGCAACTGGGCAGATGCTGGAAAAGGGGATACAGAGGGCTGCAGGAGGCACATGCTGTGGTGCAGCTGGGCCACAGTGGGGACCAGGGTGATGCTCAGTGTGGCCCATAGGAATGCATAAACAGTAGAGCCAGACTGCATCTGTTGAGAGCCCAACATGGGCATGAGTGTGTCCCCCGCAGTGTCACAGGGGACAGTACCCAGCAGCCACCCCGAAGGGCACAGAACAGTAGCAGGTGGTGCTGGGGGGAAGTGTGGGCATCCATCTAGGCACCCCTACCCCACCACTCATACTATAGGCAGCCGCCGACACGCACACTAGATGGCCCGAGACTGCCCACCACCAGCACCACCAGCAGAAGGGCATGGCAGCATGGTGGCGGAGGGGTACTGGCAGCGGAGGGGGCAGTGGCACCTGGCTGCAGCAGACCTTGGCCCAGTCCGGTTCAGGTGGGTGCCGTGCACTGGAACTGATAGGCTCAGAAGGACAGTCAGTCATGGTAACTCCCAGGGAATGATCTGCCCCTGTGGCGCAGTAAGCACAGCCAGTGTGCTCAGGAGTTGAAGGTCACTGGTTCAATCCCAAGCTGTGGTCCCTGCCAACTCCGCCCCCATACCTTTTACCAGTAAAAAACCGGTAAGATGGAACCTTGTAGTGCTGATAGAATAAGCATGCTTCCAACACCTACATTTTAACGCACAGAGCACAGACACCACGAACAGGCGCATTATCGAGAGCAGAGTCCAGAAAATGCGCCGGGGAGGGCTACAAATCATGCAGGTGTCAGGCTGTTTCCAATAGAAGGACATGTTAGCACGGTGGCGGAGGGCATAAAGATGGTGGATGTGGCAGTGGCACCTGGCTGCAGCAGACCATGGCCCAGCCCGGTCCAGGTGGGTGCCGTGCACTGCAACTGATAGGCTCAGAAGGACAAACAGTCACGGTAACTCCCAGGGAGTGATCTGCCCCTGTGGTGCAGTAAGCACAGCCAGTGTGCTCAGGAGCTGAAGGTCACTGGTTCAATCCCGAGCTGTGGTCCCTGCCAACTCCGCCCACATACCTTTTACCGGTAAGATGGAACCTTGTAGTGCTGATAGAATAAGCATGCTTCCAACACCTACATTTTAACGCACAGAGCACAGACACCACAAACAGGCGCATTAACGAGAGCAGAGTCCCCCAAAGGCAGTCATGGAGGTCCAATCAACATTCTGGTGCCATGCTGTCTGCAATAAAGATGCCTGTGCTGTATGTTGATGCGCGGCCCCCATGGTATCTGGATGTATTTCATGCATAGTCATCAGTAATATCATGAAAATCCGAACATGGTGCGGCCCACCAGGACTGCGGTTGGGAACCCCTGTCCAAGAGCAATGATCCACAGGGGTGGAAACACCCGCACCCACCGGCCCCATTAGCCACTGCGTCCTGGAGAGGCAGGATGTTGGGCCCTGTGTGCATCCCCCAATACTAGCACATGCATACCCTAGCAGTGACACCCAAGACCAGGGAATACGGTACACAGATAGTAAAGGTCTGCCATGATAACTGGCACATAGCAATCCCTAATGTACCATACCAACCTCTGAGATGTCTGTGGAGTATGTGTCACGTCTGGAACCTGACAGTGTCCACCACCTTGGGGAGAGACCCCAACAGTACAGCATACCATAGCCACGCCTGCACTGTGCCCAGGACTGGTGCGGTGTCCTGGGCTGGAAAAAGCCTATACTGGCATATGTGTGGGGGTGTGCGTAGGTCTATCCAGTGTGTTGCGTTTGCTAACACCCTCTGCAGCACACACCGCTATCACTGTCACTAGTATTGGCCTGGCAATGTGCATAATGAGGAGCAAGGTACTGTGGGTATAGCTGGAGAGTTCGGCCTGGGCAGGATGCACCTGCACAGGGCCCAGGGCAATGGCTGGGACATTGTAGGGCTTGCACACCACCTACACGGACAGGGTGGCCACGGCATGTTCTGCTGTGTGATCATGCACACCCTGACTGTGCAGTGACCACGGCTTAGCTGGGTTCCCCCATAGTGCTACACAGTGTCCTTCTGAAGTGAGATATGTGGGCTCCATCCTCTGGAGCCCTATCACTGACCCATCTGCTTGGTGAGTGTGTGCACATCCCTGTGTGGGTGCACACAGCACCTCCAGGAACATGCATTATGGACTAGCAGGCAGGCTGACTGCAGTTTGTATGTGTGTGGCTTGAACACCTTGCAGGGTGTAGCAGCTGGTGACTCACTCTGCTTGCTGCTGGAGGATGTCATATAGTGGTGTGGGCTAGCTGTGCAGTACCAGGTCTTCTGTCTGTCACTGCCCAATGTAGCGAGGCATACAGATCTGCATAGAGTGCCCTGGTGGGGCGTTCAATCCCTGGCAGGACTGGGGTGAATTTTACCCTCTACTGTTACCAGTGTAGGGGAGTAAAATGTAGACGCGTTTGTTGGAAACCATGTTTCCCACCCTGACCACAGAAGGTGGGTTGGGTGTTGGTACTTAAACCGCCTATGGGCCCAAACCCACCTGCCCCCACATGGACCTGAAATCATGTGACCAGGGCACCCACACAGTGTATGAACTATTCAGGGTGTATCACAGTCCACATGGGCAAGACGTGATGTACAGAAGGACACAGGCCAATGCAAAGGGTATCTGCAGGGGCCACCTATCACACAGAGGCACCGAGGGGGACCTGTAGCATAGGCCATCGCAGAAATGCCAGGTGCAGTGGAAATGGTGCTGGGCACCCCACCTCACCCTCAGGGTGAACACGGGACCCGTCCGCTGTGATGGATGGTAGCCACTCTGTGGCAGTAACACACACGGTCAGAACCCCCACCAGGCTGAGGTGCTGTGGGATTGCACATGGTCAGGACATATAACCAGGCCGAGGTGCTGGGGGGGGTGCACCCCGCAACACGGGACCCTCTGTAGACTCCTGATCTGCATGTGCAGTGCATCATGGGTGTGGCTTGTCCAATCCAACCCTGGCAACCACAGCAGACGGTTGGAGTGGTGATCTGCAGCCCCTCTGTAGCAAGCCAGGCATGGAGCAGGAGCTATAGAGATGCAGGCCACTGGCAAATGCACATGGCTGTGCAGACAGAGGTTAGGGGTTTGTACCTACTGTGGTGATATGTGGTAGGGCTGTCTGAGTATATTCCCATGGTATCAGTGGAGTGTATGCAACCAATTAATACCAGGAGTCACTGGAATGTGCACAAGGCCCAGACAGAAATGAAGTCAAAAGTGACTGAGCAAGCATGAACAGGAGCAAATACCATATAGACATCTGGTAAAAGTTAAATATACACAAGCTCTCCATAGGTGCAAATGCCCCCCCCCCCTTACCCAATCAGAGTCCCCCTCTGGGCCTCTCCCTCCAGTTCCCCCTCTCAAGCCAGCTGATCAAAAGGCACATGACAAGTGATAGATACAGCGAGGACATCTCTGTGCAACGGAATGTGAAAGTATCCCAATGAGAAATGTCTAAAGCAGACTCATTTGCACAGACTCATGCAGACTCTGCAATAAGCAGACATCTCAAACAGGAAATTCTGAGTCTTAGCAGCAATACTAAAGGGTAGGGGGTTTAAAATCAGGGTCTAACATACAGTTTGGTAGAGGCCACAGCCTATCACACGTATAGTTGGTCGCAGCAATCACAACTTTAAAACACCCCCCAACTGTTACAATGAAAAATGCCCATGAGTTCGGCTACTCACGCGGGTACGCATGGGGGTACGCACGCGGGTACGCACATGGGTACGCACGGGGGTACGCACGCGGGTACGCACGCGGGTACGCAGTAAAAACATTTTTGGAGGAGATGGCTGCCATGTCCAGGAAGCCTGCCTTCACCATGGCAGATCTCTACCTGCTGACAGAGTTATTCTGCCTCCGCCAGGATCGCCTCTTCCCAGGCTCATCCCGGAGGCAGAATCTGGCCAGAGTGAGGAGGGCCTGGGAGCACCTCACCAGGAGATATAATAGAGGTTCTGATTACCCACATGAGGTAAGTGCATGGGGACAGGCAACCCAAACTAGGATGTGAAGGAGAACACCTGGTAACAAAACCACCTATCAGCCACACACTCCCAGGGAATGTCATGTGTTGGTGTGTGTTGCTGGGACAAACAGCAACCCCACCCCCCCTTAAAATAGAACCCCCCTGCCTCCAGGGGGTAGCCCTTACCACCACAGAGATGGAGTACCCAGTACAATGTAATGGTATATGGAGCTGTTGCAGGCTCAGTGATGTGCCCTATCCACACAACACCACAGGTCCATTCCAGAGGCCAAGAGACACACAGGGGTATGTCCCTGGCCATGCTTGTGATCACAAGGCTCAACCATATCCCCAAGATGCAGTAGGATGCACTGCAGAACCCTATCCCCCGTCCTGGTGCTATGGTGACTGCCCCTGTTTGGGTTCACAGGGCTCAACCATATCCCCAGGATGCAGTAGGCCTCACCTCAGAGCCCTATCCCCCATCCTGGTGCTATGGAGACTGCCCCTGTTTGGGTTCACAGGGCTCAACTATATGCCCAGGATGCAGTAGGCCTCACCTCAGAGCCCTATCCCCCATCCTGGTGCTATGGAGACTGCCCCTGTTTGGGTTCACAGGGCTCAACCATATTCCCAGGATGCAGTAGGCCTCACCTCAGAGACCTATCCCCCATCCTGGTGCTATGGAGACTGCCCCTGTTTGGGTTCACAGGGCTCAACCATATCCCCAGGATGCAGTAGGCCTCACCTCAGAGCCCTATCCCCCATCCTGGTGCTATGGAGACTGCCCCTGTTTGGGTTCACAGGGCTCAACCATATCCCCAGGATGCAGTAGGCCTCACCTCAGAGCCCTATCCCCCATCGTGGTGCTATGGAGACTGCCCCTGTTTGAGTTCACAGGGCCCAACCATATCTCCAGAATGCAGTAGGCCTCACCTCAGAGCCCTATCCCCCATCCTGGTGCTATGGTGACTGCCCCTGTTTGTGTTCACAGGGCTCAACTATATGCCCAGGATGCAGTAGGCCTCACCTCAGAGCCCTATCCCCCATCCTGGTGCTATGGTGACTGCCCCTGGTTGTGTTCACAGGGCTCAACTATATCCCCAGGATGCAGTAGGCCTCACCTCAGAGCCCTATCCCCCATCCTGGTGCTATGGTGACTGCCCCTGGTTGTGTTCACAGGGCTCAACTATATCCCCAGGATGCAGTAGGCCTCACCTCAGAGCCCTATCCCCCATCCTGGTGCTATGCTGACTGCTCCTGTTTGTGTTCACAGGGCTCAACTATATCCCCAGGATGCAGCAGGGTGCACTGCAGAGCCCTATCCCCCATCCTGGTGCTATGCTGACCGCCCCTGTTTGGGTTCACAGGGCTTAACTGTATCCCCAGGATGCAGCAGGGTGCACGGCAGAGCCCTATCCCCCATCCTGGTGCTATGCTGACTGCCCCTGTTTGGGTTCACAGGGCTCAACTATATCCCCAGGATGCAGCAGGGTGCACTGCAGAGCCCTATCCCCCATCCTGGTGCTATGCTGACTGCCCCTGTTTGGGTTCACAGGGCTCAACTATATCCCCAGGATGCAGCAGGGGTGCACTGCAGAGGCCCACCTCCCATCCCGGCATTGGCTGATGGGCACTGGCAGATGTGTGGAGATGGCCCACAGAGGTGCGCTTTGTCTGGGTCGCATGGGCCCACACACAGGGCATATAGGGTCCAAGCCAGACATGGCCTGGCACGGTGCACACATGGGGGAGGCCCTGGCAAATGCATGGGGCATGAATGAACCAGTCAATAGGGGCGGGCACCTGTGACACACAGAGATATATCTGTGTTGCGTTGTGGGCCACTAAAGCGTTCCTGTCCGCTAATGTCAATGTGTGCTATCAACCCGACAGGTGGAGGATCTCCGGAAGAAGGCACGTGCGCTGAGGGTGAGGTTCCCGTGCTTCGTAGCGCGTGTCCAGCGGGAGCGGATGGCCCAACAGGATGGTGAGTGATGTGACATGGCCCTGTGGGGCAATGGCTGTCAGATCCACAGGACGCATGTGAGTGCCGTGGCTGATGTGTGACCATGGAGATGATACGTGTTCCCCTCTCCCACAGCGGATGCACGTGCTGCCGTGGAGCCAGCGGTGCCGGAGGCGCAGGATGCCGCAGTAGGGATGGAGGATGAAGGCGGTGATGGAGGCCAGGAGGAGATCCACGCCCCGGAGCCCATGCCTGACGACAACGGTGGGGGGGACAACCTGGAGGGTGCTGCAGCCCACAACGAGGGGGAGGAGGGGGACGGGGAGGAGGAGGGGGAGGTGGGAGTGGGGGAGATGGAGGTGGAGGGTGTAGTCTGTAGTGGGAGCGGTGGAGGAGGGGGAGGTGGGAGTGGGGGAGGCAGGGGAGGAGGCGGAGTGGCAGGGGGAGGAGGGGTGGGTGGGGGCAGAGGGGGAGGAGGGGGTGCCTGTGTCTGGGAGCCAGGGGCCAGAGGGGGACCAGGTGGGCGGGGTAGGGGGGGAGCAGGTTGGGTCTGGGGGGGAAAGGGATAGGATGGGGGCAGGGATGGGGGTGGCAGCTGAGACAGGTCCCCATTGGCACGTGCCACCACAGGGCAACGGGGGCACCAGCTACCTGCCCCATGATGACCCAGATGCACACCTCCTGGACATGTGCCTGCCACACAAGGCTGTTGACAGGCTCACCGTGCATGCAGCCACACAGACAAGGGGAGATGTGTGTCTGTGCGGCTGCATGTGCGGGCTGTGTCTGACTGTGGCTGTGCATGCCCAGGTGCACGCCCAGAGGCAGCACGCCCTCATCATGGGGCAGGTCCTGGCGACCCTGACCATGGTGGCTGACTGGCTGCGTGCGCTGGAGGAGCGCGTTGCCGGTGGCACACCTGGCCAGCCACCATGTGACGGGGGTCCCCGGGGTGTGTAGTGTAAGGATACACATGGCACACCCGCCCTGTGATGGCCCGTGCCATGGCCTGCCACAACCACCAAAGATAGGGATGACTGGGCTCCTCAGATGTTGGCAATGTAAATAAAGTTGTAAATAGTTTGAACGTTCCTACGGTGGCCAGATGTCTCTCATTGCTATGTGTCATTGTTGCACGAGTGACATGTGTGTCTGTGTGCACCCCTAAAGGTGAGACTGCAATGTAATCAGGTAAGAGAAGCGGAGACACCATTGTGCCCAGACTACAGTGCTGCAGGGGTGGAATGAGGGCGGAAACCAAGCAGGGGGGCGAATGGCCTGCAGGATGACAGCGCGACTGCAGCTATCCACAATAGGAGGTGTGTGCAGCACAGAGGGGACAATGGTGTACACGGGATAGGACAGTAGGTAGGCCTCAGTAGCGTATCATACAACAATCCACAGTGGTGAGTTGCGAGGGGAAGGGATGACGGGAGGGGTATGTGGCGAGGTGTAGTCTGAGTAAGCTCACAGAGGGTGTGGCGGAAGAATTGGGGACGCTGGTGACCAATGAGGGGGTGAAGGGAGCGGCGAAGACCTTTATGGATGGGAAGGCCCCGGCCCTGGATGGCTACATGGCAAACACGTATAAGGTCATGCAGGGTGAGAGGGGGGTTGCTATGGAGGACCGCAATGGGGTGCTGCAGGGTGCGGAATCACCATGGTCTATGGAGGGAGCGGGTGTAACCAGTATCCCCTAGGAGGGTGGCACTCATACTGTCTGTGGAGCGTACCGGCCCATCTGGCGTATTCATGTGGATGCTAAGGTGTTGGTCAGGATTGTGGTGGGTAGGTTGCAGGAATTACTGCAGGAACCTGGCCATATGGATCAGACGGGATCATTACAGGGGGGCATGGGGGCAATAACATTCGGAAGTTGCTAGATATTATCTGGTCTGTGCAAACAACAGGGAGGGAGGCAGTATACCTGTCGGTTGACAATGACAGGTATAATGACAGGGCAGAGTGGGGAGTTATGTTGCAGGTGCTAGACAGGGTAAAGGTGGGAGAGACATTCCTATGGTGGGTGAGGGCGCTGTACGCCTGTCCACGGGTGCAAATATGGGTTAGGGGGGATACCCTGAGAGCATTGGGCTGTGCAGAGGAACAGGGAAGGGGTGCCCTCTGCCGCCCCTATTGTATCCATAGGTCATTGGGCCGTTGGCAGCCTACGTCAGAGGGCAAGTAGATATTGCTGGAACTGAGCTGCAGGAACAGCTTAGTAGTGTAGTACATTGTGCGGATGATGTTATCCACACATTGGGGCTCCCTTTGGTTAGCCTGCCAAATCTGCTAAAGGCAGTAGGGCAGTATGGTGAGGGATCGGGCCACCAGACAAACGTACATAAGTCGGACATATTGAGGGCAAATATGGATACGGGATTGGAGGCGAGGTGGGGGGGGCACATGGCCAGTACAATGGGTACGTGCAGGATCCCGGTATGTGGGTATACAGTTTGGAGCAGCTCCAGACTGTGCACAGGTGTGAAATTAAAAACTCCTGATGGTGGCGATAGGGAGGGACGTAGGAAGATGAAGGGGGCTCCCCCTGACGTAGATGGGGAGAGTAGCTACAATACGGATGTCTGTGTTACCACAGAGTTGGTTGTCCCTATGGCCCTACCGCCCAACGTGATGATGAAGTGCCTTAGGGGGCTGCACGAACCGATAATTAGGCGTATTTGGGTGGGCAGGAGGCCATGGGTAGATAGGCATGCCATGCGTCGACTGCAGGAGGGAGGGGGGCTTGGAGCCCCCCATTTTGGACAACCACTATGACGCCAAACAGCATAGGGCATTGTTTGTGTGGAGAGTGAGAGGGAGAACCCCGCATTGGGGTCGGCACAGGGAGTATGTGCGGAGGCAGTGGTAGGGGGTGTGGGGGGAAGGGCCGGGTAGGGGGCCGTGAACCTGTAACGGAGGCTAACCATGCAGATGTGGGGGGATGGAAGGGTTAAGAACTGCAATGGAGGTGCCTGCCCCGGGACACAAACGTACAGAACACGGTTGCCTTTATCACGGGGTGGTGGGGGGGTTACAACATTGGGCCAAGGGGGCTGGGTGAGGATGGGGCAGGTGTTGGATGCAATAGTGGGGTACGGCCCTATGCTGAACTCCGAAAGCTGTTTGGGGTGAGGGATAACGACCTACATTCGTATATGCAGCTCTGGTACTACCTGCAAAGGCAGGGGGTACAGAGGGGTCGACAGGACTGGGCAACGGGGTATGTGTAACTGATGGACGAGCAAGGTTAACTGCGGGGTCTGGTGTCGAAACCGTAGCACCTACTGAATGCAGGGGCAGAGGGTACGGCCTGATGGCAGGAACAGTGGGAGAGGGAATGGGGGTATCCCTGGGAGGTGGAGCAGTGGCAGCCCATCTCAGTAGGGGAAAAGAGGCTTGCATGGGGAACGGCTTGGGTAGAGAGCCCCCCTACATACCGGATCAGGATGATCTGGACCCCAGCTAGGCTGCACCGTATCTATCTGGAGCAAGCGGAGACCTGGGGGGGGTAATGAAAAATGGAGGGAGGGGGGTGGCCAGCTGTTGGTGGCGAGGTAGGGGGATACGCAAGGAGGGGGGGGGGGAAATGAGGGTTTGGAGTGGTACCCATTGTGGGATGGGAGGGGTGGGGGGTAGGGGGGTTTGGCCTGTCAGGAGGAGGGGAGGGGGTGAGTGTGGGTGGAGGGAGGTATTGGGGATACCACAGGGTGCTGGGTGCGTGGATGTGGTGGAGTAGAGTGTGGATGGTGTGACTGTCGACAGGTGGGTTGCTGAATGTACCCTACGGGGCTTCCAGGTACCAGGGGGCCATATCTGTGGGCAGAGAGGCGTGGGCGGATGGGGTGGCCATGTGTGTACAGGGTGGTGTGGGGGGCAGGAAGGGGTGGCAACCTGTGGAGAGGGGGCGCACCAAGGGGTCGCCAGGGGTCCATAGTGGCCGGTTGGTAGCGGTGATGCGATGGGGGAGGGGGCCGGGCCACCTGTTGAACCAAAGGCTGTGACATGTGCAGTTAACGGCTTGTTTCGGCTTGGGGTGGTGGCAGTGTGCCATGTGGGTACCCATGTGGAACACACAGTGCACCTATCTCAGCCCAAGTACATCAGGATTGTCAGAGTGGCCAAGGGGAATGACCTACAGGGTTGGCACACCCCCATGGCACACAGCGCAAGACCCCAGGCACGGGGGTGTACATAGTACCAGCAGTGCCCTACCAGTGTGCTACCAGGGTTGAGCGTGGGGACAGGCCAGACAGCATGCACGGGGCAGTGGACGTTGTGGCATGGGGGCCCATCAGCGGTATGGGGGGGCCATGTGACAGGGGGGTCACCCTTGTACATGGCCCCCTCGTACATGCAGCAGGGTGGGGATGACATATACACCCCCGGGAGGGCAATGGCCTCCACTGGGCCAACACCACAGAGTCCCTGTGTTGGACGGATGAGGGAGTTGCACAGCGTACGGAGCCCCATGGGCAGGACATGCTGCACATATGCAGGTGCAGGAGGGCAGGCCTATTGTCACCACCTGGGGGTGTGGTGGCTGTAGCCAGAGCCCCGGACATGGCAGCCGGGGCCAGGATATGACAGGGAGAGCCAGGGCAGGGAACGGGCTGAGGGCAGCGGTGGCAGCCGAGGGGAAGGGGGAGCGGGATGCCAGACTGCCACAGGCCATACCACAGCCTCAGGCTGGAGGGGTTGGCCCACTAAAGAGCAGGGCAAGGCCACGGAGCCCCCCAGGAGCTGGGACCGCTAAGTGGGACATAGCGTGTCCATGGGAGGGTTGGCAGCCACACACAGTGGGGGTACCACGCTCACCTGGGACGCTGATAGCTGGGGACAGTGTGAGGGACAACGACCTGGGGCCTATGCAGCTTGGGGAGGCTGTGGCACACCTAATAGTGGGGGGCGCTATCATGGACTGTGCCCAGTGCGATGCTCCCAATCCTGCGGAACATGGATGAGACATGCCTGTCCTGTGAGGGGATGCACCAGGGAGGGGTACCCACAGTGCCCAGACTGGGTGGCCCTGATCACCCCCTGATGCTGGGGGGACAGTCATTGTGGCTACAGATTCACATCTAGAGACAGATGCGGCTGCCAAGCCCCTGCTGCAGGAGCGAGGGCACAGGGGTATGAACGTGGCCTCTCTAACAGAGCTTAATGCTACCCTGCATCGTATTCGTAGGTTACCAGTACCTGTTGCTGGTGTGGGGCTCTGCAGTCGTGAGCGATGACGGCACCTGTTGTCACCAGCCACCGGCAGCAGGGCTAGAGGGGGACAAGCTATCCCCGCTGCTACGGACCGGTGTATCCCGCACTATGGTGGCCCCAGAAATACTCATTTATGGGATATGTGTGTTCCGGGGAATGCTCTGTGTCCCTGAAACCCGGACACCTATCCTGTAGGTGGTGATCATGCACCATTGTGTTACATACATATCTGACCTGTGCCTCGCCCCTTAGCAGCCTGACTACATGTCCCCTGTGAGATGCACACATATCGCCAAGCACTGACTAACCCACACCCCCCTTAGCCAGGGGCGAGGGGTGCCAGCGTGACACGGTACACGGTCTGATGTCTACCCATGGTGGACACAGCTGGGGAAGGGGGGACACGGGCCGGTTGCGTTAGTGGCATGGGGTGGTGACATGGGGTGGACAGGAGGGGGGCTCTGTGTGTAGTGGCCCCACAAAAGCAACACAGGACACATGGCATCAGCTACAGCCGCTTGTGCAGCAGTTTATTTCCCCCTCCCCCTGCCACGCCTTGCGCGGCCCCTCCCACCCCGTGTTGATGGTGGCACGCCGCCGCTGCTGCTGCCGCTACTGCTGGTGGTGGTGGTGGCGACGGTGGTGGTGGCGTCGGCCCTCTGTCTGCCGCAAGAAGCTCCAGGCTGGCAGCCATGCGCTGTGCCGATGCGGCCAGGTCCTGCACCCCTGCCAGGACCCCTGACATTGTGCACTGCAGGCGCCGTGACGTACGGCGTTGGCGGCGCTGTTCCCTGACCACCGCTCGCAGTACATGCCGTATACCTGTGGGGACAGCAGGTAGTGCATTGTGAGACACGGAACCATCCACCACCTGTACAGAGGCATTTCCACCCTAACACAGTTGGACACTCACCCTCTGCATCCCTCTGTACTGCTGCTGAGTGCGCCTGCATCTGCCCAATTACCTCAGACACTGCGGCCAGCGCCTCTTGCCTGGTCCACTGTTCATCTTCAACAGCCACTTCCCCCATGGCTGCATTGGTGGGTGGTGCGCCATCCCATGCAGGCAGTGTGCCCTGCCTGCTGTCCTCCCCCGGGGGTGGGGATGGACCACCTGCTCCCACCTGGCCCACCTCTGGCACAGGGTCCATCAGGGTGCATGGCCCAGGCTCGTTGTCCTCTGGCACCTCCTCTGGTGTGTCAATGGAGCAAATGTCGCCTGTAGGGCACAATGTTACATAGGTCAGATGAGGCATGACTGCCTGTCTACCCCCGTTTCACCCCCCTATGGGCACATGTGGGTGGGTGAGCCGCATGGGTCTGGGCCAGGGCCCCTGTGCCCCCCCAACGTTCATTCTCTATCCATGCTGGTGGGCCCTGTGCCCTGCAAGTGCCACGGCCCCCTCCCCCCCTTGCACGCTGCCACACACCCCATGCAGCCCCATCACTGCCTTCAGCCCTGCAACCACTGACCATGGTTGGCACAGGTGCAGTGTGCTGTCCCGTTGGCCACGTTACTACCCGTGTGGCCCTGCTGCCTCCACCAACCCTGCACCATATCCCCTGCAACACATTGGCAGCCTCTGCTGGAACTGTGGGCCTGTCCTCCTTGCCCCCGCACCCATCCACTGTGCTGTGCCGCCCCCTGCCCACCGTAGACACGTCCCCCCCATGGGTCATGAACCAGCAGCTGCCCGTATGCCTGTGCCGCCCCCTGGTTCCCAAACAGCCACGTCATGCCACCCCCACCACACCCTTGGTCCACCCTACACATGTGCGTGTGGTGTCTCCCACTGGTGCAGCTCACTCTCACACATACTGGCACGTGGGTGCGCTGTGTCCAACGCAGGGGGCAGGCCATGGATGTACATAGGCCCCAGTCGCTCCGCCAGGCGCCGCTCCAGATCATTTAAGGTGGCCACCTGTGCTGGGCCCCCTCCAGTTCCCTGGACCCTCGCCTCTCCCTGGCGAGCTCATTGCGTATGTTGCGCTTTATGTCACAGTAGCACTTACGTAGACTTTCCACGTCACAATGGGGGCCATCAGCAGTTGCCACCGCTGCCTGCACCTCCGCCCATGCCCTGGCTTGTGTGGCAATTGTAGTAGTTGCGCTGAGGTGTCCGAAGAGCAGGTCATAGTGTTCAAGGACGCTTGCCAGGAGGAGATCATTCTCCTCCTGGCTGAACCGCACTGCCCTCTTCCTGCCCTCCTCTGGCACTGGGGTCCTGCGCCTCCTTTGCCCTTGTGTGCCAATGGTCTCCTCACTTGGGTGCTGCTGTGCTCCAGATGGACCTGGCCTCTCATCATCTCCATCAGGGTTTGGCACTGGTGTGTTTGTTGTTTGCTCCACTCCAGCCTCCTCAATGCCCTGGCTCCTGCACTCCATACCTGTTCGGTTATGTGTGCTGAGGTGTGTGCCATTTTGTGCTCACTATATTTATAGGTATATCTTGGGTGTGGCTCGTGCATTGTGTACGTGCCATGCGACGCGCGTTCCCCGTGCGCACACATGTACGTGCCATGGTGACGTACCCTACGTGTGTTACTGTGCATGAATCGCAGCATTCTAGTATTCCTCCGTATTAGCCCTGGCAGTACACAACCGCAGAATACACGCGCCCTCCTACCACCATCGTGGTTTCTGCTGCTTAGTAAATCAAATGCTCTATGAGATCGTAATGTTATTTTCTTTGCGCGCTAACATGCGCGTTTGGGGATAATGCAATTTGCGTGGCACACATTATGTCAGATGTACATTGCACGCTGCGTGTACGCGCATGGGAACGCGTCTTGCGTGCCTGTACCACCTTGGCGTCTTCCAAATTTGGAATGGGGTGTACTTCGCAGTATCTTTACACCCTGCTGCGTCACAGGGACACACGTAGATGCCTTTCGTCGGATGCATTGTGGGAACGCACGCTCCCGCATGCACTGCGTTGATGCGTACAGGGTGTTGGCTGTGATGGACCTTCCTGCCTCACCAGGTGTGTATCGTTAGTGTGATTTCTGTCCCCACCCCGCACCCTATTTCCCAACCACCTGTCCTCCATCCTGTGTCTATAATGGCTCAGACTATGAATGCAGGTGGTGCAGTATTTGCATTGCTGGAGCTGGCTGGGCTGCGCTTTCTGGAGGAGGGAGATGATGTTCCTGGGGCTGCGGCACTGGGCATGGGTGCTATCCCGCTGCAACTCAGGCCTGCAGCTGTGGGGGTCCACAGGCGGGTGTGGGAGAACAACGGCGCCATAGGCGTGCTGAGGCACGCCCCCCCCTGCAATGCTTCTACAAGCCCAGGGCCATGCTCCAGGACATCAGGGAGGACCAGGTAATCTCCCTCTACCGGCTGGACACAGGGGCTATTAGGGAGCTCTATGAGGATCTCCGACCTGACCTCGAGCCCCTGACTGCCCGGTCACGTGCTATACCGGGATTGGCCAAGCTCCTGGCTGCCCTACATTTCTTTGCCTCTGGCTGTTTCCAATCCTCAGTGGCCGCAGTGGGTGGGATGAGTAGGCAAATGTTCTCTCGCTGCCTCCACCAGGTACTGCGGGCCATGGTCAGTCGGGTTGGGAATTACATTGCCATTCCCAACAGTAGGCAACATTGGGTGGCCCTGGGACAGGCATTCCAGCGGATTGCAGGGATACCACACGTGATGGGAGCAATAGATTGCACACATGTTGCCCTGGTCCCACCCCGTGACAGGGAGGTTGTGTACTGCAACTGCAAACACTTCCATTCCCTGAATGTGCAGGTTGTTTGTGATGCAAGTATGCGGATTCTGAATGTGGTTCCACGGTTCCCAGGGTCAGCCCATGACTCCTATATCCTGCAGCACTCGGCACTGTTTGGCCAGTTTGAGGCCGGACAATATGAGGAATACTTCCTGCTGGGTAGGTATTCACCATATTGTACGTGCGCCTACCGTATATGATTCGCAGGGCACCATTGTCACCTGTGTCCTCTGCATGCCTGACATTGTGGTGTTATTTCCTGGTGCAGCCTATTCTGGACCTGACACTACATCACACCCTGTCACCTGGAATGTGGTCACATACCTCTGTGCGCTGCCACACATCTCGCTGCCTACCATGTGTGTGTTAGTGCTCATCTGGGTGTCCCTGCACACATGTGGTGTGGGCTGTACCCTGCCTCTGCTGTTCACTTAACAAGCTCCTGTGTCCAGGGGCACTCTGGACGCATATGGTGTGTCCCCTCCATGGATGCGTGCAATACCTCTTGCTTGGCCATGGCTCCTGCACCTTGCCTAGGCCATACTGCACGGGCAGTTGTACATATGTCTGCCTGTGGGGTGTGTCCCTTTCCCACCCCATGTGCCACAGGTTTGTGCATGTGCCATCCGGGGGGGAGAGGGGGAAGATTGGGGGCACAGAACCATCCACATGGTGTACAGTGTGTATGGGGCCTCCTTTCATTCGCCATGTAGGGGGTGACACGTGTCTTGAGCTGTGGTTGCACCTGCTATCACACATGTATGCTGCATGACTGTTCACTTTGGCCTGTCTCCACTGCCACTCCCACCTGGCCCCCCCAGGGATGTGTTCCGTTGGCCTATGCCCTGTGTGCAATGTATCATGACGGTCACAGACTTGCACAACTGCGCATCTCTGCCCCTCCGAGTATGCTCTGGGACTCCCAGCATCAGACTCTGGTGCACTGCCATCGTGTGCAATGCTGTGACGTCATATGTGTGTGTCCATGCTTCTCTGCTGTCCAGTTGGGCATTGCTACATCAGTGATTCCATAGGTCCATCATCTCACGTGTGACTTTATGCTGTTTCTGTTTGCAGGTGATGCAGGATATGGGTGTCGTGCCTGGTTGCTGACCCCTGTGCGTCTCCCTCGGCCAGGTGCACAGATGCGGTACAATGAGGCCCATGCCTCCAGCCACTCAGTCATTGAGCGCACCTTTGGCGTTCTAAAGAGTCGCTTCAGGTGTCTGGATAGGACCAGCGGTGCCTTACAGTATGGACCCCTGACTGTGGCAAAGATCATTCTGGCCTGTTGCATCCTCCACAACATTGCTCTCAGGCACAATGTCCCAGTCAATATTAATGAGGATCTTGGGGAGGATCCTGTGTGCCCTCCTGCACATGGCCATGGTGACACACGTGAGGGGATGGTGGCCAGGCAACATCTGATCGAGGAGCTCTTCTCCTGTAAGTTCTGCATGTGGGGGGATGTGCTTATGGGTCGCCATGTGTGAGCTGGTATGTGTGTTTCACGGCACTGTAATGACATGTCTCTATTTGTCTCTTGTGTTTCGGCTCCCCAGGATAGGCTGCTGTGTTCCTGCCTCCCAGGGATAGGCTGCCGATACTGCCCAATGCTGTGGTACATTTAAGGACTGTGTGTATGTCACAGCAACATGAGGGTGACTGGGATGGGTGGACATACAGCTAGGTGTGCTGTGGTGGCAGCACCACATGACACATATGTGTTTCCCTCTCCACTGCTCCTCTGGTGTTGCACATGTCTTTGGCCTCACACTCCATCCACCATATGCTCCGTTTGACACACATGTGACCATTGCCTGTGCACATCTTGGGGGTCTACATACTGTACCTGTACACATGTTACCAGGCTGTGTGTGTCTCCGGACACAGGGCATTGCAATGATTAGGAACACGTAAAGACCTCACTGCCATTGTTGCATTAGACAGCCTCGGTGCACCCATGTCTCCACTTGTCCCTGATTGTCTGCAGTCCAGCCAACTGCAGCTTGCGGCATGCTTACCTTGTCTCACGGTGTGTGTCTCTGTGTCTTTGGGATGTGTGTGTCTTGCCACCTGTCCAGTGATGTTCATCCGTCTCTCTATGCCCTTCTGCTTCTGCCCTTCTGTACATTGTGTGCATGTGTCATATATTTTTCCCTGATGTGTCTCATGTTTGCTGGCAGGACACTTCATGCCACCATTATGTTTCCACGCAGCAGAGCCTTCCTTGGCTATGCTCCACTAACAGCTGATCGTGAGGTTGTGGTGATGGACGCAGTTCATTGATGTCTGCAGCCTCTACTGTGGCCCCTTGTGCCCTTGCCAGACTCTGGCTTTCCCCATCAGTCCAATGCTATACCTTTCAGGTAGGTTTCACCTTCCCTCCTCTGGGACATCGGCCACGTGCAGATGCTGCATTTGGCCTGTTAGTAGCAACGTGCATTTCTGTGGTATCTCTCTGCACCACCACTGCTGGACATGCTGTAGACCTCTGGGGTGCCTGTGTGACATGGGCATTCACATGTCCATGTTGGGATTGTGTCCTGGTCTGCAGGGCCATCTCCTGCTGTGGTACATGTGCACTATGCTGTGTTTTGTGGTTGTGTCATGTTGTAGTGTTTAAGCATTCCTGATGCACATATTCTGATGTCAATGTGTCCTTTCTGACCTGATGGTGGGTGTGGGTGTGCCCTTCCCTTCCCTTATTTCTACCCCTTTCCACATAGGACACGCCAACAAACAGGGCACATCTACCACACTTCATCTGGAGCCCCATCTGCCACATTTGTTTGGACACAGCACCTCTGTGAAACTGTCCCTGGGTGTTGTTGCCACTGTGAGATGGACCTCTGCAAGTTGGACACAGGCCTTTTTTGAACCTTCTTGTTGGCCTGCTATGTTGACTGTCACTGGGAAAACTGACACACCGTCGCTGACATGAAGTGTCTGGGTGTTTCGTTGTTTGCAGCTGTGGGGATCACCTTTGCATTGTTGTGGAACATTGACACGTCACTGGGGACGTTGAATGGTCACTGTTGACTCTGCATGCTTCAACCTGTGTCTGTGGGGTGTTGGGGATGGTAACTGATGTGCATATGGTGGGGGTGGGCGCTGTGGGGACATGTCGTGCTGCCACCCTCCTCATCGCATCTTACAGTCTGGTTTGGACAGGTGGCAGAATGGGGGACAGGTGTTGGGGTGACAACGATGGGGTGGGAGGCAGGGTGGTTGGGGTCCATGGGCAGCACCAGGTAGGTCGCCTTGCAGCATGGCTCAGATGTGTGTTGGCGATGGTGCTGTTTCCTTAGGGTGCCTCCTCAGGCGCCCTATAACATGCCCTATGAGTCACCCTTCCAAGCGCCCTATGGGGTCCCCCATAGGGGACATTATGTGGTGCCTTGGCAGACAGTGCACTTTATAATGTGCCCTCTGCAATGCCTTATGCGGCGCCTTAGGTTACGGCCCTGTGAGGGTGTGTTTGCTGGCAGCACTACTTAGGGTTAACAAAATAACTGCTTCTGTCAGCACTGCTTTAAGGGATACGATGATGTCTCCGCCAGCTTTACTCATTAGACCCACAGGGGTATTGAGCTCACGACCCCTGTGCCATTAGTCAGTGTATTAACCATTGTGCTGTAGCTCTGGATGCCTTGCTAGGCACCTTTTCATGCACCGTATAGGGCAACCTGTTGGATTACTGTCTGTAGGTACTCTGTGCCAGTGAGACACACGGTCAGTTCCCTCTACCAGGCCAAGGTGCTGTGGGGGTTCATACCCCATCTTGTGTTCATCTATGGACTGCAGATCTGCAGGTGCAGTGCACCATGGGTATGAGTGGGTTAACCCAAATCCTGGCCACCACAGCAGACAGTTTGTGTTGTGACCTGACATCCTTCATCTGCCAGAAAGGGCTTTGTTAGTGCTGGGGGAACAGGCATCTAGCTAGTCTGTCTCCACGTATTCATAGTATGTTGAGTGTTTCCTTGGATTTTGCCAGTACTATCAGTGTTTGACAAGGTCGGTGATGTTTTTGGGCTTGTTGTTTTTGGTAATGATCTTGACCTTGGTCTTGATCGTCTTTGCCATATGCCCTTGTTTGCTGAGACCTTGGTTTGTTTGATTGACAGGCATTCTTGGTTTGTACCTAGAGAACCTGTTGTTGATCTGGTGTGGGACTTTTGACCATTTGACAGTTATACTCCATAGGTTGGCCACATCGTTATTAGGGATTGGTTAGTCACACTAGCGATTTAGCCCACTAGTTACTTCACTGCCTGTGAGGCCAGATGTCATGGGTTGGAGCCCACAGTGGGGTTACTTGGTGGGGCTGTGTGAGGCATATTCCTTTTGTTATTTGCAGTGGTGCTGCCAGCTACATCACCCTCACAGTGCTGTCTCCTTACGTTGACTCATCAGGCACCCTTTCATGTGCCCTGTGCGGCACCCTTTGATGCGCCCTGTGGGGTGGCCCATAGGGGGCATTCTAGGGTGCCTTGGCGGGCAGTGCACTTTATGATGTGTCCTCTGGGGTACCTTATTGGGTGCCTTATGCGGCGCCTTAGGTTACGGCCCCGTGAGGGTGTGTTTGCTGGCAGCACTACTTAAGGTTAATAAAATAACTGCTTCTGTCAGCACCGCTTTAAGGTATACGGTGATGTCTCTGCCAGCTTTACTCATTAGACCCACAGGGGTATTGAACTCACGTCCTCTGCGCCATTAGTCGGTGTATTAACCATTGTGCTGTAGCTCTGGATGCCTTGTTAGGCACCTTTTCATGCACCATATACGGCAACCTGTTGGATTACTGTCTGTAGGTACTCTGTGCCAGTGAGACACACTGTCAGTTCCCTCTACCAGGCCGAGGTGTTGCGGGGGTGCATACCCCATCTTGTGTTCATCTATGGACTGCAGATCTGCATATGCAGTGCACCATGGGTATGAGTGGGTTAACCCAAATCCTGGCCACCACAGCAGACAGTTTGTGTGGTGACCTGACGTCCTTCATCTGCCAGACTGGGCTTCGTTCATAGCACTAGCAATGTGGCCCACTAGTTACTTCACTGCCTGTGAAGCCAGGGGTCATGGGTTTGATCCCACTGTGGGGATATTTGTTAGCGCTGTCTGTAGCATTTTCTTTTTTTAATTTCAATTGGTGCTGCCATAGAAACATAGAAACATGATGACAGAAAAAGACCACATGGCCTATCTAGTCTGTCCTTCCATAACAACAACTACAACAGTCCACTTTTTACCTTTAGAGATCCTCTGTGTTGGTCCCATGCTTTATTGAATTCAGTTACTGTCCTCATCTCTACCACCTCCACTGGGAGACTATTCCATGGATCCACTACTCTTTCTGTAAAGAAATATTTCCGCATATCACTCCTGAATCTATCTCCCTTCACCCTCATCCCATGTCCCCTCGTAGCAGAACTTGCTTTCAATTGAAAGAGGCTCTCTCCCTGAACATTTATGCCACGGAGGTATTTAAACATCTCAATCATATCACCTCTATCCCGCCTTTCCTCTAAGGTGTACATATTAAGATCCTTAAGTCTGTCCTCATATGCTTTATAATGAAGCCCATTAATCATTTTAGTAGCAACCCTCTGTACCGACTCCATCCTGTTCACATCCTTTTGAAGGTGCGGTCTCCAGAATTGCACACCATACTCCAAATGAGGTCGCACCAAAGACTTATACAGAGGCATTATCACCTCCTTTTTTCTGCTAGCCATTCCTCTCCGTATGCACCCAAGCATCCTTCTAGCTTTTGCCGTCGCCTTTTCTACCTCTTTAGCTACTTTAAGATCATCAGACACAACCACGCCTAGGTCCCGCTCTTCTTTAGTGGACAAAAGTACTTCACCTCCTATACTGTATTGCTCCCTTGGATTGCTGCAGCCCAAATGCATGACCTTACATTTTTTAACATTAAATCCCAGCTGCCAAATTCTAGACCATTCTTCAAGCTTAGCTAGATCCCTCCTCATGTTATCTACACCTTCCTGGGTGTCTACTCTATTGCAGATTTTGGTATCACCTGCAAAGAGGCAAACCTTACCCGACAGCCCTTCCGCTATTTCACTAACAAAGATGTTAAAAAGAATCGGATCAAGGACAGATCCCTGGGGCACACCACTGGTAACATCCTTCTCCTCAGAGTGAGCTCCATTTACTTGTACTCTTTGTCGCCTCCCACCCAACCAATTTCTAACCCAAGCAGTAACTTTAGGGTCCATCCCTAGGGTGCTCAGTTTGTTTATAAGTTGCCTGTGAGGAACAGTGTCAAAGGCTTTACTGAAATCTAAATACACCACATCTAGAGCTCTCCCTCGGTCCAACTCCCTGGTCACCCAGTCAAAGAAATCAATCAGATTTGTCTGACAGGACCTGCCTCTGGTGAATCCATGCTGCCTCGGATCCTGTAATCCGCTGGACTCCAGAAACCTCACTATTTTCTCTTTCAGCAGCGTTTCCAATAATTTACTCAGCATGACACCCTCATAGTGCTGTCTCCTTACGTTGCCTCATCAGGCGCTCTATACAGTCCCTGATGCAGGACCCTATACTGCGCCCTGTGGGGTGGCCCATAGGGCACATTCTAGGGTGCCTTGGCGGACAGTGCACTTTATGATGTGCTCTCTGGGGTGCCTTATAGGGTGCCTTATGCGGCACCTTAGGTTACGGCCCTGTGAGGGTGTGTTTGCTGGCAGCACTAATTAAAATTAACAGACAAACTGCTTCATACAGCACTGATTTTGAGTAAAAGGTGATGTCTCAGCAAGCTTTACTCATTGGACCCACAGGGGGATTGAACTCACTTCTCTTGCACCATTAGTCAGTGTATTGACCATTGTGCTACTGTTCTGGATGCCTGACTAGACATCTTATCAGACGTCTTATGGGTGCGCGTTGCGTAACGCTCTACACGATGTTTTCTAATGATCGTTAGGCTATGGAGCCTGGTAACGCTCATTGGCGATAACAATGTACCGCCCATGTCCTTATTTGGGATTTCTGTCTCTACCGCGGCTCCTAACGCGAATCACACTAACACAGTTTAGTAAACATACCCCTAAGAGTTTAAAAATAAAAAGTTGCTTGAGAATTGTCACTAATTGTGATTACTATTAAATTCCTAAAGTTACAACTCTTTGTGTTTTGGAATATATGAACAATAATTATGCCCTCTATGAGGTGCTTGCCACAATATATAAATTTCTCCTTTAGCTTTTTTTAAAGTTTGCTTGATGGCATACACAGTCAGACAAAAACAAACATATAACATATTACCCTCTTATTCATCCAAGATTTAATCATTTTCAAGTTGCAATCTCGTAACTACTGGTTCATACAATCTCGTAATTACTGGTTCAGAATGCCCCATTGTCCTGACAGGGTTCTCAATCCCTACTTTGAAGGTAAAAGAAAAACAGAATAGCTCCCACCAGACCTTTCTGACATCATCCCAGCCCTTTTACCATCGGCTAGGAGGAGCACAGTGACAGCTGGAGAAAAAGTCTGAGATTTCTCACACGTTGGCATACACCCAGCCAAGCAGATATCAGCTCTCTTAGTTTTAGGCAAAGGTAACTCCACAATACCCTTTATTCTCTTCTGATTTATTGTTCTCTTTCCTTCACTTATTAGGTGTCCCAAATACTTAACCTCAAATACTTAACTTCCCTCTTCACAGATTGTAAATTTTTATTATTTTTTATTTTTATGAAATTAGCAGGCCCAAAACACTTACTCAAATCTACTACACTGAACCATTTGTGGTCATGCAGAATTTTGCTCAACAAGATATATAAGGGTTTGGGACCACAGGATGCTGGGTCTAGACAATCTTATTCAAATTCCTTAAATGCTGCCCCAGCCACTAAAACATATTACAAAGGTTCTTAATTTAGACAGAAGACAAATCAAAGTTTACAAGTGCTTTCTTAAGAAATTTCACCCTGCATAATGAACTAGACCCTCAGGGTATTTGGAGCCCACCCCTCTCCCTTGATTTCTCTACTTCAGACTCAGTATTTACATTGTACGTCTCACTCTCACACAATCAGTCTCAGTTCCCAATATAATGTCCCAAAGTCCCACTTTTCCTTACCTCGGTCTGTGCACAGAATTTACTTGGTTGCTGCAGTGCCTGGTTTTAATTCACCGTCTTTCACACTCTGGTTCACAACACCTCTGTTCACTTTTTTTTCAACTCCGGGAACATTACCAGCTAGCAGAGAAACATCTCCGCAGAGGGCGAGGTGAGACTGTTGAAATCAACAGGACGCGTCTTCGCACTTCCACTCAGCAGGAGTCACTCTACTGTGGGAAAATCCTGGCGAGCCCCAGCTGTTATTTACACCTTTACCAGTGGCCAATTCACCTTTGGCCAACCTGGCCAATGAGACTCAGAGAGGAATATTGTGAAGCAGGTTAAGAGCTCTTAACATATATCCGGGTTTGTTTTTTTTTGTTGTTTCAAAACAAAAGTGCATTTTTTTTCCGCAGCTGGCAGTACAGAAGTAATGTAAACACACAAAGCACTGCCAGGCTTGTGATCTGTACGGTCTGCTTTTAAGGTTCTTACTTCAGTGAACAATACATTCCGATCCCAATCCATTGCCTCAGAAAATCCATTCCATGCTACAATACAAACTCATACAGACAAGAAGAAAAGAACTAGCTGTCGCCACACATTAGTTCACAATTAATGGATGAGCGAGCTACAGCAGACCCTGGGAGATGTTTCGTTTTTAAATTTTATGAAAGGTTTAGTAGGTCGGTCCCCCTCACCCAGGCACCTTCCCCTTATCTAAAGAAGACAGGAAAGGCTTGGAAGAATAAATAAACAAACAAACACCCGCCGGTCACTTGCATTCCAGGGATTCTGAGTCATCAGTTTTACCTTCGCCAGAGACTGGGGGGTGTCGTACAGGCACAGAAATAAACTAAGCACAGTAAACATGCTAACAGACTTCTGCAGAATTAGCAAATGTCATGTAACCTATACCGACAGCATATGTAGGATGCCTTTTTTAACTGCAGTTTTAAACCTTATCACAACATGTAACTGCACACACACTCCCGCGGATTCTGGAACGGTCCCCTTACCTTGGGACCCCCCCATCCTCTAATTAATTCACAACAAATGCACGTCTGGCCACTTGCTTCTGCACAGTACCCGTCACTAGCGCTATCACTTCGGAGTTCGGCAGGGGCGTTTTGCCAAACTCACACAGGCACACAAGCACACAGAGAAGGAGAAGGATATTACCACATACCCAGCAGGACGTCCCTGTTATTCACTGCACTACCAAAGCGCATATTTTCCAGCGCTACCTAGTGCATATTTTCCAGCGCTACCAAAGCACATATTTTCCAGCGCTACCAAAGCGCAAACCCAAAATGAGCTCCCAAAGCATCAAGGTAAAAATACCAGTACAGCCACCAAAGCTGCAGCAATTTAGGGGGTTTTAAAAACCCAGTGCAACGGAGAAAGGCCAACTTCTGACACCAAATTGTAAGGGTGGGGTCCTTTTTCCTTCCCAGCACTTATACCACTTACCCTGGGACGTCCGTTAATCCTCTGGGTCGAGGAATTACCTTACCTTCTCTGTCTGGGATCCCAGGAGAACAAACACACACACACACTCGCACATAAGTAGCATGTAAGTTTATTCCAACAGTTAAAAAGAGCAGTTCATCTTTTATACATTCCCGGGAGCATATACATACGTCATCAACCCATCCCAGCCTAGCACTGCTTATCAGCAACTGTACAAACTGGTACCTGTCTCTGTGAGGATCACTCAATTTTGTCTCAGCACAACACATTCCTTTCCATTTAGGTATTCACAAAATATCCATTTTCCCTTCTGGGCCTCATGGTCCCTCTGCACAACAAGAAACTGATTTTCCCCTTACAGGTGTCAGCAGAATTAAGCCAATATGACCCTTCCTGACTGCCCACTAGGAGTGTTGCTGAAGGCTTTTCCATTGTTCAGTTCCCCTGAGTAGTCCAAAACCAGGGTTCTGCCTTACTAACTTGGCCACTCCACCTATTCCACCCCATCTTCTCCATGGTTGTTAGGGCTAATAAGGTATTAACATAGTTCCCAGATGGGGTAGTCCTATATAATATGTGCAAAATGTAGTTTATAAGATCTGAAATCTAATTCTTGGAATACTAAGAAGCCAATGTTCCTCCTGAAAAACTGTGACACATGATCACATCACTTGGCATCATAGAGAAGCCTAATTGCCATGTTTTGCAATTGCAATTTTCTTTATCTACCACCTCCCCCCCCCCCCAGTACTTTACAGTAGTTCAATCGTGATATTATAAAAACATGTATTAACATACAGCTATAATTTCCATCAAGGAAAGAGTTTAAGTCTCCAATCATGTCAAGATAAAATGAGCATATTTCAGTTACATTAGAGAGTTATTGGAGTGAAGGAGCAGCCTAATGGTTAGAGCAACTACCTAATACACAGAAGATCAAGGGTTTAATTCCCTCTGACCTTGGGCAAGTCACTTTACCCTCCGTTGCCTCAGAAGAAAAGGCCTGACACTCTACATACTTCCAGTGATACATTGCCAAGAAAACCAAGAGACAGCTTGTTTCCCAAGAATCAGCACTGACTTGATGGCATTAAAAAGACCTGTAGTATTATCTTTAAGAGTTACCAGCACTACAGCAACTATTAAACTGAAAAGGGAGGTATCAATTTCCTCAAAAGGCAGGTAGCCTGCACTTTTGCAGGATTTAGTTGTAAACCATGTATTCTTAACCACTCATCAATTATTCCTAGTTCAGGTTAGGGACTGCCTGTAAGTTGGTAGGATCGTAACAATGGAGAAATTTGACTTACTGTTAATTTTCTTTCCTTGAATCATGCTAGACCAGTACAGAGAAGTGGGTTATATCCTTCTTACAGCAGATGTTGGAGACAGAGAAAGTATGAGAAGCTTCAGAGACCCAGCCCTGGAACCTATCATTTTCCCCTTGGGGTCACCTTCAGTATACCCCTGGCAAAGTGGAGAACATTCATGCACAAAGAAAATTAAGAGAGGCACAACCAGTGCCCAGCCATAAGAGAGGCACAACCTGCGTCTAGCCATGTGGCCCAAGGCAAAAATGTACTTCTAAGTACAGGAAGAAGGGCAGCCACACTTAAGTAAGGCTCTTCTGAGACGGCAGTCCAGGAAAATGAAGAAAATGAGGGTGGGTCCTGGATTGGTCTAGCAGGATTCCAGGAAAGGAAATTAGCGGTAAGTGACATTTCTCCTTCCGAATCATCCACCTAGACAGGTCTAGACAAGGGGGAAGTACCATAGGCGCCCCACCTTAGAACAGGACGAGACAGCCACTGCTACCACCGGCCCCGAAGCTCACCGAATCTCGTGCTTGCGATCCAGGTGGTAATGATATGTAGAGAGGGAGGACCAGGTAGCCTCCCGACAGATGTCCATTGGGTCCACATGCAATTACAAGTGAAGTGGGCATGAAGCCCAACGGGCTTACCATGCAAGATGTACACGGATTCCATGGCGTTCTTGATCCAGTGTGCAAAACAAGGCCCCTGCTGGCCCCAGCAAAAAGGACAAAGAGGCAGTCAGACATCCAGAAGGGATTCGTCTCCTTAAAGTAACGGCGAAGTGCTCTGCTGAAATGGACTGCCCGGAGGTTTCTGTTGCTCCCGAATACTGTTTGTTGGAGAAAGACATGATCATAATGGTTAGGTTAAGATGGAGGGCCATGACCATCTATGGTAAAAAGGAAGGGACTGGCTGGACGGACACTCCTTCTGATGAGAAAGAGAGGAAGGGGTCGCAACAAGAGAGGGCCTGTAGCTCCAATACACACCTTGTGGAGGTTATTGCCACCTGAAAAACAATCTTTAAGTACAAGTTGCAGAGAGTGGCATTATTGAGGAGCTCAAAGGACAGCTACCTGAGGCTCTGCAGTAGAAGGGAAAGATCTCACGGTGCGATTATATGCTGCAGTGGGGGCGCAAAGCTCGGTCGCCGCAGAGGAAGTGGCTGACATTGGCATGCGATGCTATCGGGTCCCTGAAATAGGTGCATGCAGCCACCTACACTTTCAAGGAATTCGAGGCAAGGCCTTTGTTGTACCCATCTTGTAAGAAAGCAAGAACATCAGGAATCTGTACTCGCCCTGAAGAGAGCTGATTATGGGAACACTAGATCTTGAAAAGGCGCCAGACCCAGGTATAGGACAGCAAGGTAGAAGGACGGTGGGTCTTGAAGAGCTTGTCAATGGCACACTTCAAATAGCCTTTATGTGCTAGCTGTTACTTTTCAAGAGCCAAGCCATAAGTGAGTAGGGAGCTGGAACATTCATCCAGACAGGTCTTTGTCGCAGTAGCCCACAGAATGACCTGAGGGCCATAGAGCACTCAATCAACAGACAGATTAGGTCAGTGTACCATGGACAGTGCGGACAGTTGGGTGCCATGAGAATCATTGTTCTCGGGTGTGCCTCGATGTGGCAAAGAACTTGGCCAATTATCACCCTCGGCTCTATCCTGTGACTGAAGAATACAGAAGCATTGGCATTCGATGTGGAGGCCATTAGATTGATCATCTGCTGACCCTAGCGGTGGACTGTTTGATGAAAGGCCCAGGGTGTGAGCTCCTATTCTCTGGGACTCAAAGCATGGCAGCTGAGGAAGTAGGCTTGTACGTAGTCAGTGCCCACAATGTGTTGGGCTGACATCAGCAACAGATGCTGTTCAGCAGAGGCAAAAAGGAGAGACGTCTCCTTTGCTACGCCCAGACATTTGGTGCCTCAAAGTCTGTCAAGGTAGGACATGTTGTGGCATTTTAGAGAGAATGCAAACCGCCTTCTGGCAGCTGTGCGGGAGGAAAAATAGGATGGCCAGATGTACTGCCGAGGCTTCGAGACAGTTAATGGACCAGGAACCCTGTATTGTCTGGTTGAGGCAATGGGCTGCCCAGCCGTTGAGGCTGGCATTAGTCATCACCACTATCCAGTAGGGGGACTCTAGAGGGACTCCCAGGAGCATTGTGTCTGGACAGAGCCACCGCCGTAGGCTGTGACGCAGAAAGCACAGCAGCATTAGCTGAAGATCATACTCCTGTGATGCTGGTGACCATCAGGAGTGCTGCAGAGTTCTCATATGCACCTGGGCCCAAGGGACTATGTTGATCATGGCTGCCATGGCCCCCAGGACTTGAAGATTGTCCCAAACCTGTGACTGAACCTTTATGAGGAATGCCCAGAGCTGTTCGGTAAATCTGCGAAAGTAGTCCTGAGTAAAAAGACTTTGCCAAGCAGATTGTCAAAGTGGACTCAGAGGAATACTAGGGATCCAGAGGGCCATAGACAACTCTTGGCATGATTGATCACCCAGTCAAGGCCTTCTAGGAAGTGTAGGATGCAGTCTACTGCCCCGAGTGCATCTGCATGCAATTTTGTTCTGATGAGCCAGGCATCCAGGTATGGATGGATTCGAATTCCCTTTTGCTGAAAGGCTGCAGCAGCTACAACCATCACCTTGGAGAAGGTGTGCAGTGCTGTTGCCAAGCTGAAGGACAGGGCCCAAAACTGATAATGCTAGCCTAGAATAGCAAAGCTGAGAAATCGCTGCTGATCCACCCAGATGGGAATGTGAAGGTAAGCCTTAACAAGGTCCAGAAATGCTTGGAACTCTCCTTTTCTTACTGCTTCCATGATGGACTGAAGAATCTCTAGCAAAACCGGGACACTCGAAGGGAGCAATTGACCCCCTTGAAATCCAGGATGGGACACAAGGAACTATTCTTTCTGGAGACAACACAGTAAATTAAATAGCAGTCAGTGCCTCTTTCAGAAGGTGGCACCAGGGAAATGGCCTGGCCCTGCAACAGGCAATGCAGGGTTGTGAACATGGCTTTCCACTTTTGTGGAGATCCTCAAGGAGAGACCAGGAAGGCTTCCTTGATGTGCTTGGTGCAATAGAGGATGTATCCCCGATGTATCCCCGATACTTAAGACCCAGTGATCGGTGGCAGACCCCCTTGTGGGAGAAGAGAGTCGGTTGCCCGCCCACTGGTGGCACCCCGGAGTGGGCCTGCGGTCATCAGCGGTACGTGCAGTTGAAGCCGGAGAACTTGGTGGAGGAAGTAGAGTAGTTTTCCTTAGACCATGGGGACTGACTGAAAATGTCTTATCTTGAATTCACCAGCTTTATCTTCTTGGCATGATTTGAATCTCCCTTTTAGCAGTCTCACCTAAAAATCATTGATGCTGTGTTCTGGTCCTGCAAAGTGCTCTTCGGTCACCAGGCTGAAAGAAGTGACACCTAGGTCTGCTCTCTGCTGGGTGATCTCCTTGTCGTTAACATTTGGCCGATCTCTCCATTGCAGCATCCCTTTTCACATATTCTGCATTAGATAACACATTAGAGGAAGGGAATGAGTGGAATCTCCTTATGTTGAATGTTTTTCCCATGTGGGGTCCTGTGATATATGTTGGCATAATTTGCAGCTTGTATACTGCAGGGATTTGTGCCATTCTCTTCTTTTTGGGCTTCTACTGGGAGCCTGCTTCACTCTAATTGTTGCATCAGATTCGGTGATTGGCAGAAGGACAACACTGGTGGAGCAGGGACTATAACTCTCAGTAATTCATCTTCCTGAAGTAATGGTTGTGAATCTTTTATGATTAAGGACATAAGAACATAAGATATCCCATACTGGGTCAGACCAAGGTCCATCAAGTCCAGTATCCTGTTTCCAACAGTGGTCACAAGTACCCAGCAGTTTCCCCAAAAGACACAGGTTCCACAATGCCTGTATTGGATCAAACAGTGGATATTATGGGTCCATGTTGCTTGTCCTATTGGTAAGCAGTGGATTACCCTGTTCCTCTTAATGGTTTATGGACCTTTCCTCCAGGAACTTGTCAAAACCTTTTTTAAACACAGCTACACTAACAGCTTTTACTACATCCTCCAGTAACAAATTCCAGAGTTCCATTACACATTGAGTGAAAAAATATTTTCTCTTATTAGTCTTAAATACGTACGTTAACCTGTAGCTTCATTGCATGTCCCCTAGTCTTTCTATATTTTGATGGCATAAACAATCAATCTACATTTACCCGTTCCACTCCATTCATTAATTTATAGACTTCTATCATATCTCCCCTCAGCCGTTTCTTTTCCAGGTTGAAGAGCCCTAACCTTTTTAGCCTCTCTTCATAGGGGTATCCTTCCATCCCCTTTACCATTTTGGTGGATTTTCTCTGTATGTTTTCTAATAACGCTATATCCTTTTTAAGATACGGTGACCAGAACTACACATAGTATTCAAGGTGCGGTCGCACCATGGAACAATGCAGAGGCATTATAATATCTTTTGTTTTCTTCCCCAATCTTTTCCTTATGATACCTAGCATTCTATTTGCTCTCTTGGCCGCCGCTGCATCCTGGGCAGAGAATTTTAACATGTTATACACGTTGATGCCTAAATCTTTTTCCTGGATGATGGTTCCTAATGTGGAACCTTGCATCGTGTAACCATAGTTTGGGTTTTTTCTTTCCAAGGTGCATAACTTTGCACTTGTGCACATTAAATTTCATCTGCCATTTTGATGCCCAGTCTTTCAATTTATCAAGATCCTCTTGCAATTTTCCACAATCCTCATGGGTTTTAACAATTTTGAATAGTTTTGTGTCATCTACAAATTTGATAACCTCATTCGTTATTCCCATTTCGAGGTCATTTATGAATATGTTAAAAAGCAGCGGATCCAGCACAGATCCCTGGGGTACTCCACCATTCACCTTTCTCCATTGGGAAAAATGGTGATTTAGCCCTTCCCTCTGCTTTCTATCTTTTAACCAGTTCCTGATCCACAATAGTACACTGCTTCCTATCCCATGACTTTTTAATTTTGACAAAAGTCTCTGATGAGGGACCTTGTCAAAGTCTTTCTGAAAGTCCAGATATATCAACTGACTCACCTTTGTCTACCTGTTTATTCACATCTTCAAAAAAACATAACAAATTAGACCTTCCTTGGCTAAAGCATGTTGGCTGTCTCCCATTAAACCATGTTCAGTAATTTTGTTCTTTATAATGGTTTCTACCATTTTTCCCGGTACTAACATCAGGCTCACCAGTCTGTAGTTTCCCAGATCACTACTGGAACCCTTTTTAAAAATTAGCATTATATTGGCCATCCTCCAATCTTCAGGTATTGCAGATGATTTTAATAATAGTTCACAGATTACTAATAGCAGGTCTGCAATCTCATATTTCAGTTCTTTCAACACCCTTGGATATATACCATCCAGTCCAGGTGATTAGCTACTCTTTAGTTTATAAATAGTTGCAATATATCTTCCCAGTGTGTCGATCTCTAAAGGTAAAAAGTGGACTGTTGTAGTTGTTGATATGGAAGGACAGACTAGATAGGCCATGTGGTCTTTTTCTGTCATCATGTTTCTATGTTTCTATGATATTTCTTTCAATTCTTCCGCAGCACCTCCTTTACATACCATATTAGTCATGGGTAACATTCCTACATCTTCCTCAGTAAAGACCAAAGCAAAGAATTCATTCAGTCTCTCTGCTATGGCCTTGTCCCCTCTTAGTGCCTCTTTTAGCCCTCTATCATCTAATGGTCCAACTGACTCTCTCACAGGTTTGTGCTACGAATGTAGTTGAAAAAGATTTTATTATGCGTTTTTCTTCCACTGCAAGTGTCTTCTCAAATTCTCTCTTTGCCTGCCTTATCAATGCTTTGTATCTAACTTGTCAGTGCTTGTGTTGTTTCCAATTTTCAACATTTGGCTCCTTTTTCCATTTATCTATTTATTTATTTAATGTTTTTTCTATACTGCGCTATTTGTCATCAGTGCGGTTCACAAGTAACAAAATCGCTCAGTGTAGGAGGTCTACAATGAGCTTACAATAAACGGGGCATTTAACAGGGATAACAGGGATAACATGCGAACTATATACAATCGTCAGCCAAGATCGTAATTGCAGCCGGCATTATTTACAGGTTAAGCAACAACATGATTGTATACAATCTATGTGCGAGTCGGGTAGTGGGGACAACGCATCAATATATAGGTTATTGTCAGATATCAGAATTAGAATTATGTAACATATGACTAGATACATTCTAATTGTATGTCGCAAAGTAAGAGCATATCATCGTTACATAGGTTCGTGTCATATATTGCAGGGATGGCTACAGGATAGGGTTAGGCTACGGATATTTCCTGAAAGATGCTTTTTTGGCAACAACAGCCTCTCTGACCTCACCTTTAAACCATGTGGCAGTTTTTTGGACATCCTTCCACTTTTCTTAAAGCATGGAATATAGCTGGTCTGGGCTTCCAAGAATTTTTTGCTTGATGTAAATCTTTAACCTTTACAACTGCTCCTTTTAGTTTTTTCTTTACTATTTTACTCATTTTATCATAGTCTCCCTTTTGAAAGTTAAAAGATAGTACTGTGGATTTCCTTACTCTCCCTCCTTCATTTATTAAATCAAATGTGATCATGCTATGATCACTATTGCCAAGTGGCCCCAACACCCTTATCTCTTGGACCAGATCTTGTGTTCCACTAAGGATTAGGTTCAAAATGGCTTCCCCTCTGGTCAGTTCATGAACCAGCTGCTCCAAGAAGCAGTCATTTATTTCATCTAGAAACTTTATCTCCCTAGCATGTCCTACCGTGACACTGACCCAGTCAATACCGGGGTAATTTAAATCACCCATTATTATTACTGTGTTGTATCTTTTGTTAGCTTCCCTGATTTCTTTGAGCATTTCATCATCCATTTGTTCATTCTAGCCAGGCAGTCGATAGTACACCCCCACTACCATCGCCTTCCCCTTCCCCTTTTTAAATGGAATTTCAATCCATAGAGATTCTACAGTGAAGTTTGTTTCCTGCAAAACTTTAATCCTTTGTAACTCAATGCCCTCTCTAATATAGAGCGCAACCCCTCCACCAATTTGATCTGCTCTGTCATTATGATATAGTTTGTACCCAGGTATCACAGTATTTCATCATCCATTTGTTCATTTCTTTGAGCATTTCATCATCCTTTTTTACACAGTGTCCCACTGGTTGTCCTCCTTCCACCATGTCTCTGAGGTTAGATATGATTGGTTCTCAGAGACATGGTGTAAGGAGGACAACCAGTGGGAAACTGTGTAAAAATGGATGATGAAATGCTCAAAGAAATGAACAAATGGATGATGAAATACTCATCTAGTGCTATATATTCTAACTCTCCCATCTTAATTTTTTAGACTTCTAGCATACAAGCATTTTTGAGACTGTATTTTATTTATATTAATCTGGCTATCGGTAGACAGGGGTAATTAGGAATCTTTAAGCTCTGTCTGCCCTATACTCAAGGGCATTTGGGCTACTTTTGTCTTTATTGGAACCTCTCTGCTGATATGCCCTAACTTCAGTCTTTTACTACTATCCTTCAAGGATACATTGTTCCGAACCATGCGCTCTTGGGCGATTGTCGGCTTTCCTCTATTATCTAGTTTAAAAGCTGCTCTATCTCCTTTTTAAAGGTTAACGACAGCAGCCTGGTTCCGTCACGGTTAAGGTGGAACCCATCCCTTCGGAAAAGCCCCTCCTTTCCCCAGAATGTTCCCCAGTTCCTAACAAATCCAAAAGCCTCATCCTTGCACCATCGTCTCATCCACGCATTGAGACTCCAGAGCTCTGCCTGCCTTTTGGGTCCTGCATGTGGAATGCAAAGCATTTCGGAGAATGCTACCCTGGAAGTTCTGGATTTCAATTTTCTACTTAAATTTAGCCTCCAGAACCTCCCTAACACACTTTCCTATGTCATTGAAACATAGAATCATGACGACAGAAAAAGACCACATGGCCTATCTAGTCTGTCCTTCTGTATCAACAACTACAACATTCGTTTTACCTTTAGAGATTCTCTGTGTTTGTCCTATGCTTCTTTGAATTCAGATACTGTCCTCATTTCTACCACCTCCACTGGAAGACTATTCCAGGGATCCACCACTCCTTCCATAAAGAAATATTTCCCCATATCACTCCTGAATCTATCCCCCTTCACCCTCATCCCATGTTCCTTCGTAGCAGAGCTTGCTTTCAATCGAAAGAGACTCCCTTGCTGTGTATTTATGCCACGGAGGTATTTAACATCTCAATCATATCACCTCTATCCCGCCTTTCCTCTAAGGTGCACATATTAATATCCTTAAGTCTGTCTTTGAAGACCACTAATCATTTTAGTAGCCACCCTCTGTATGGACTCCAGCCTGTTTATATCCTTTTGAAGGTGCGGTCTCCAGAATTGCACATAATACTCCAAATGAGGTCGCACCAAAGACATACACAGAGGCGCTATCACCTCCTTTTTTCTGCTAGCCATTCCTATCCCTAAGCACCCAAGCATCCTTCTAGCTTTTGCCGTCTCCTTTTCTACCTATTTAGGTACTTTAAGATCATCAGACACAATCACGCCTAGGTCCCGCACTTCTTTAGTGGACAAAAGTACTTAATCCCCTATACTATATTGCTCCCTTGGATTGCTGCAGCCCAAATGCATGATCTTGCATTTTTTAACATTAAATCTCAGCTGCCAAATTCTAGACCATTCTTCAAGCTTAGCTAGATCCCTCCTCATGTAATTTATACCTTCCTCAGTGTCTACTCTATTACAGATTTTGGTATCATCCGCAAAGAGGTAAATCTTATCCGACAGCCCTTCCGCTATATCACTAACAAAGATGTTAAAAAGAATCGGACCAAGGACAGATCCCTGGGGCACACCACTGGTAACCTCCTTCTCCTCAGAGTGAGCTCCATTTACCTGTACCCTTTGTCGCCTCCCACTGAACCAATTTCTAACCCAAGCAGTAACTTTAGGGTCCATCCCTAGGGTGCTCAATTTGTTTAGAAGTTGCCTGTGAGGAGCAGTGTCAAAGACTTTACTGAAATCTAAATACACCACATCTAGGGCTCTCCCTCGGTCCATCTCCCTGGTCACCCAGTCAAAAAATCAATCAGATTTGTCAGACAAGACCTGCCTCTGGTGAATCCATGCTGCCTCGGATCCTGTAATCCGCTGGACTCCAGAAACCTCACTATTTTCTCTTTCAGCAGAGCTTCCAATAATTTGCTCACCACCGATATTAAACTAACCGGCCTGTAATCTTCAACCACATCCTTACTTCCGCTTTTGTGTAAAGGGACCACATGTGCCTCTCTCCAGTCCTGTGGCACCACTCCCGACTCCAACGAGACATTGAAAAGGTCAGTCAGTGGAGCTGCTAGAATATCCCCAAGTTCCCTCAGTATTCTAGGGTGAATCCCATCCAGTCCCATTGCTTTGTTTACTTTAATTTTAGCTAGTTTCTCACGAACACAGTCTTCTGAAAATTGTTTAAGATGCCCCTCGCTTCTTTTCCTGTTTGTGGGTGTTTTCTGAGGTCCTGCTCCTGGTTCTTCATCTGTGAACACAGAACAGAAATATTTGTTAAGCAATTCCATTTTATCCTCATCAACTTCTACATATTCCTCCCCTTCACCCCTGAGTTTGACAATACCACCTTTGCCCTTCCTCTTCTCACTTTCATATCTGAAAAATATCTTATCCCACCATTTAACTGCATTGGCTATTTCCTCCTCTTTTTGAATCTTTGCTTTCCTGACTACTTTGCTAGCTTCTCTAAGTTTTTCCAACTATAGATGCCTATCTTCCTCTTTCCGTGATCTCTTGCATTTTATGAAGGCCTCCCTCTTTTTTTTCACTTTTTCAGCTACTTCTTTCAAAAACCATAGCGGTCTTGTTTTCCTTTTACCTTTATTTACCATTTTAACAAAAAGGTTGGTTGCCCTTAAAATATCCCCTTTCAGTTTTGCCCACTGTTTTTCTACACCCCCCAGCTGTTCCCATCCCAGTAATGACTCCCTGAGGTATTGGGTCAGCCTGGCAAAGTTAGTTTTCCTAACATCTATGACCTTTGCTTTTGAATGGATTTTAACATCCCTAGTCCAAATACTTAACCACGCCATCTGGTGATCACTGGATGCAAAATGATCTCCCACTATAACATCAGAAAGACTTTCACCATTGGTAAGCACCAATTCCAGTATGGCCCCTTCACGTGTGGGGTCTATTACCAGTTGCCTGAATAGTTCTCCCTGTAGAAAGTCCATGATTTCCTTACTTCTAGATGATACTGCAGTAGGAATGTGCCAATCAACATAAGTATCACTTCCCTTTTCCTAGCATTGCTGCGTATGTCTTCAATTAACTCTCCGTCCACCTCTTCCTCCTGTGAGGGAGGTCTGTAAATCACACCAATGCAAATAGATTTCTCTTTCTGTCTTTCTAATTTAACCCACAGTGCCTCCTCTCTCCCTTTTAAGCTCTGTAGTTCCAAAGCTTTAATATTTTTTTACATATAGTGCCACTAATCCTCTCCTTCTTCCTACCCAGGGCTGGCCCATCCATTGTGCGAGAATGTTGTTCACACAGGGCCCCGTGCTCGCACAGATGGATGGTTGCAGAGGGAGCCTGGGAAGCCTGCGTGAGGCTCCGGCTCCCTCTGCACAGTCGCCAGCATGAAGAGTGTTTTCCCTCATGCTGGCGGCAGTTTCAGTGATGCGCATGAGCTGGGGGGGCATTAGGACTGGAAATGGGCTGTGACAAGGGGGGGGGAAGCTTGGACTGGAAATGGACTGTAATGGGGGGGAGCATGGACTGGAAATGGACTGTGATGGGGAGGCTAGGACTGGAAATGGGCTGATGGGGAGCTAGAATAGGACTGGAAATGGGCTGTGATGGGGGGTAGGAATGGAAATGAGCTGATGGGGGGCTAGGATTGGAAATGGGCTGATGGGGAGCTGGAATAGGAATGGAAATGGGCTGTGATGGAGGGGGGTAAGCTTAAGCTTAGACTTGAAATGGGCTGTGATGGGGGGGCTAGGACTGGAAATGGGCTGTGATGGGATGGTAAGCTGGGACTGGAAATGGGCTGATGGGGGCTGGAATAGGACTGAAAATGGGATGATGGGAAGGGCTATGACTAGAAATGGGCTGGAATAGGACTGGAAATGGCTGATGGGCAGGAATAGGACTGAAAGTGGACTGATGGGAGCTGGAATAGGGCTGGAAATGGGCTGTGATGGGATGGTAAGCTTAGACTGGAAATGGGCTGATGGGGGCTGGAATAGGACTGGAAGTGGACTGATGGGAGCTTGAATAGGGTTGGAAATGGGCTGATGGGGGCTGGAATAGGACTGGAAGTGGACTGATGGGCGCTTGAATAGGGTTGGAAATGGGCTGATGGGGGGCTGGAATGGGACTGGAAAGGAGCATATAGGGGGTGAGGACTGGAAATGGGCTGATGTGGGGGCATGGGAGAATGGGACTAGAAAGGAGCAGATGCTGGATGGATCTAGAACTAGAAGGGAGCTGATTTTGGGGGAGAACTAGAAGGGGATGGGGAATGAGGATGGAGAGGGGAAACGATATTTTGTGTGGGAGGGAAGAAAAATCTACGATGGGCCGGGTATTGGGAGAGTAAGTGGGGATTGAGAATGGAAGGGTAAAATTTGAGTGGATGATAAAGGAATAAAAAAAGAAATGGGGGAAAGAGCAAAAGGGGAAAGATTAGTATGTTAAAGCAGACATAGAGAGAGAATGGAAAAAATCTAGAAGAGAGAAGAAAGGACAAATGGACAGCTCGCAGAAGACACGAAGAAACCAGAAGAAAGTGACTGGAATAATTGTAACTGAAAATAAAATGCCCAAACAAAAGGTAGAAAAATACTTTTTATTTTGAATTTATTAACTGGAATATGTCAAGGGCTGGAGAAGTTGGATTGGTGATTCTACAGGCCCTGGTGACTTGTGTCCAACTTCCACCATTCTATAGGCTCCCAACTTCTCTGCTGGAGAGCTTGGATGTTGCAAGAAGCATTGTCGGACACCCCCTTATGGCCAGGCAGTTGCCTAGTGGTATGGGGAGCGCCCGATCGTCCTTTGTTTGAATCAGCCCAATAGCGTGTAGTTGCGTCCCCGAAAGGATTGGAGCCAAGTGCCAAAGGTCGCAGGAATATTTCTTTATTTTAGAAATAAGGAGTTCCTAACCGGATTCAATTCTTTGGCAAGAATTGATCGAAGCATACAAAATTAAAGTTCAGGATATTTCTCCATAGAATACAACACAAGCCTATTATACAGTCCTTGGCTTGGTACAGCTTTAAATCTTTCTTTCACATAAAACTCTATTTACATCGGTATTCTGTTCCTGGTCTCCAGGAAGCGCTATAAACCCCTGTTACTTTCACAGCAGGTCTAACCAGGCTTCCTGGTCCACCCAGATACTTTTTCACAGCAATAGAATTTTCTTCAATTTATATTACAAGCTTTTAGCTTCTACCCAGCTTTCTTTCCAAGCAGCTTTAATCAGGCAAGCTACTTTTAAAAGCAGAGCTAAACGTAATGGGCTTTTTAAAATGTCCTTGTAAAAGAACTTCTGGTTTCTTCCAGGTAATAAACTTCATTCAGTTCTTTTACTCCAGCACAAGGTAACACAGACACATTCACTGATTAGGAGCAGATGAGATTCCTTCAGCTCTTCAAACGCTATTTGGTTCCTTTACTCCTCTTTAGCACAAACTGCACAGTCTATCTCCATGTCTGAAACACTGCTTGAATCCACCCTGTCCCCCAAGTCCATCTCCTTCACACCAGACTCTCTCTGGTAACTGCTTTCTCTGGTATCCTCCTGAGAAGCCTTTCTGTCTTGTACAGCCTTCAAGAGCTTCTCCCAGGTACCCTTAGCATTATGTGAGCTTGTGGGGGAAGGGCAGGAAAAACTCTCTTTGTTTAGTAGCTCTTTTAAGAGTTGTAAAGGGCTCACCTTGCTTGTAGTGTTTTTCCTCCCTGTAGACTCCTTACTAGGAGAAGAGTTAAGCCAAGAACTTCGGGAGAATATTTCCTCCTCTGAGGACTCCTCCCCTGAGCTCTCCACTGGCCTTGTCAGCTCTCTGCTCCTACTTCTCAATTGCTTCTGTGCAAGTGGCTTCCGTGTTTCCTTCCAATTCTGTTTCTCTGCCCGAGACTGTTTCTCTCTTGTGCTTCCTTGCTTGTTCCCTCGTGTCTGTTCGTGAGTCTCAACCTCCGTCCCAATCTGTTTGTGAGTGCAACTTCCCTGCCTAAATATTTGGGACTGTCCTATGGGTCTTGACTCCGCCTCCAAACCACTCCCTTCTCTTCCCTCTATCTCCATGGGAACAGGGTGTGTTCTTAGGTCTGCACTTCTCTGCAGGGAGTCTCTGTCCTTAGTTTGAGAGTTAACCCTTCCTTTGCCTGCAGTTTCTTTGTGGAAAGGAAAAAAAGTCTGTTTTTTTCTTTCTCTCACTGCTTTCTGAGCCTGCTTCTCCACCAAAGCATCAATCAATGTACTTCTCACTATCTTGAATGCTCCTCAGCCTCGCCACCTCCTCTCTGAGTTCCTCAACTTGTTTCCTTGTTTCATTGGGACCTCTGTCTGTACAGTTGCAGAAACTGTAACGGAGCAACAGCTTTGGCGATACGATTTTTCCCAGCCATTGTTTAGTCGGTGGAACTTAGGTATCTGTTAAAGCAAAAGAGAGAGAACTACTAAAATATCAGCTGGTTTCCCAGCTGTCCTTTTCAGAGAAAAAACAGTTAAATCTCTTTAAGTGTGTTCAAAATGTGCTGTTCCAAGTCCCTTTGTGTAGTTAATTGGGGAAGTGCCCTATAAAGCAAGGCTGCTCACTAGGGGTGGCTGGGAGTTGGGGGGGGGGGTAGAGAGGGAACTAACACCCGATGAGGTGTCAGTAGCTTCGGGCATTTTTACTTCAGATGATCTTGACATTGGCAAAAAATCCTTGAACCCACTGGCAAAAAGTACTGATTCCATCAGCAAAGCATCAGGGGCCCTGGAACCCCTCTTTGCACTAATCCCCCCCAACAGGTACAAAATGTCATTGGCCCCTGATCCACCCTCTCCACCCCAGTCCTTCCAAAATGCTTGAGGTCAGGTGCAGTCATTTTAAGGCATCACTCCTGCCTCCTTTACATCTAAAGGGTACTGTAGGGGAAGCGGGGGGCTGGAGAGGTAGGGAGTTGCTTTGGAGGCCTACTGAGAAACCAGTGACATTTTGGAGAGACTGGAGAGGCTTCAGGGCCCCTGGACCATCAGTGATTTTGTAAAATGGGAGGAGGGGCCGAGGACAACAAGCCACAAATGACTTTCAGTATCTGTCAGAGACATTGGTGTCTTGGGGGTGGGAGGGGCACTGCACTGCCCCCTCCAACACTGTGCCAGTAGCATTGTGAGCGTTCACAGATACCTTGATCCTCTAAGGTGAAATGTCAAAGTTTACCTCAGATGACCTCTGGAACATCAGGCTAAACTTGCAAGATATTCGGGGGCTGCTAATTCAGACCCTCTAAACCAGGGGTCTCAAACTCAAATTGCTTTGAGGGCCAAATGAGGACTTGTAAAGTAACCCGGGGGCCGCATAAGACACGGGGCCTCATTTGCATAAATATTTGCATAATGTTGCATAATGAGTGTATGGATAAAGAAAGACTAAAAAATTTCTATATTACTATAATCCAGTGCCAACCGCCAGGCACATTAGGAACTACTACAAACACTGCCCATTTAGAACCCATAGCAAACCGCCGTATCATAACAGCACTACCAGGACTCACAAAGCACCAGACCCTACCTATCAAAAGGCAACACTGCAAATATTAAATCAATACATTTCAGAGAACAACAATACATGACCTACTGGGAAAAGAGAACAAGTAGTAATGTCAAATAGGAATTACATAAACAGAATACATCAGCTCAGTTACACATGCAGAACATACACCATCACCAAACAAGGAATCACAATTTAGAAACAGGAAGACAATAATTAAATTGGGAACCCCAAAAGCCAAACTTGGAATGTACAACAACACTGTAGAAATAAAACTATAAATTAATTTCTTGTACTAAACAAAGCACAGACATTAATGATGCACATTTCCCAGAGCTGACATATTCCAGTTAATAAATTCAAAATAAAGAGATATTTTCCTACCTTTTGTGCATTTTTTTTCAGTTGCAATTGTTCCAGCCACATTCTTATGGTTTCTTCGTGTCTTCTGCTAACTCTCCATCGTCTGCTGTCCATTTGTCCTTTCTTCTCTCTTCTAGTTTTTTTTTCATTCTCTCTCTACATCTGCTTTAACATACTAATCTTTCTCCTTTTACTCTTTCCTCATTCCTATTTTATCCACTCAAATATTACCCCTCCATCCTCAATCTCCACTTATTCTCCCAAAACCTGGCCAATTGTAGATTTGTCTTCCCTCCCGCACAAAATATTTTTCCCCTCTCCATTTCACTTTCCCAGCTCCATTCCATTCTAATCCTCCCCCAACATCAGCTCCCTTCTAGTTCCAGCCCCACTCAGCATCCGCTCCTTTCTAGTCCCTGCATCAGTCCATTTCCAGTCTAGACCCCCATCAGCCCATTTCCAACCCTAGCTCCCCCCCCCCACTCAGCCCATTTCCAGTGCTAGCTCCCTCCCCTCACAGCCCATTTCCATTCCAAGCCCCCCTCCCCATCAGCCATTTGCAGTTCAAGCCCCCCTTCCACTCAGCCCATTTCCAGTCCTAGCAACTCCCCCAGCCCATTACCAGTCCTAACCCCCCTCCCCCCATCAGTCCAGGTACATTTTAAAAAATCCAAACTTGCTGCTGCTGCCGCCGCCACCGCAGTATCAAGCATCCCTGAGCCCCCCCTCAATAAAAGTCAACATAATAAGAACATAGTGCTTTACAAACTTTAATTATTTTAATCCATTTATTATAACTATAATGTGTAACGTGAATGTAATTATCATGTAAGTTTTACGTTTCAGTCAGTTTTTTCTGGCTACTTAGCTGGCAGCGTTTTGCATCAACAAGGACTTCGATATTAGGCTTTAATTTATTAGAAAAAAGCAATCTCAGTGTTGCTTGCAAATGTTCATCAGTGAGCCGTGACCTTAGCACAGACTTGTTAATCTTCATGGATGAGAAAAATTGTTCACATACATATGTACTTCCAAACATTGCAAGAATCCTTGCTGTAGCAGAGAGTAACCTCGGAAACCTGTCTCGTGGAAGAAACGTGTAGAATTCGGGAATCCCTAATTCTACATATTTTTGCTTCAAGATAGTATCACACTGAAGTTCCACTAACTCCATTTGCAATTCCTCTGCAACATTATCAACTTCTACACAGCAAACGGCGTTGAAAAAAGTTGAAATTGTGGCTCCAGTATCTTAAAGTCTTCAAAGCGCACATCAAACTGTTGAAGTAAGTTAGACAACAAATCTGTATATTCTTTCAAGCATTTGGGTTCAACTTTTTGTAAAGAATTTAGGGTTGGGAAATGGACCAAATTGCCCTCACCCACCTGCTTCATCCATAAACGTAGTTTAACTGAACGATTTCACATTGTCATACATCTGTGTGATAATCTGTTTTTTACCTTGAAGCTTCAAGTTCAATCCATTCAAGTGATCCATAATATCAGTTAGAAAAGCAAGGTTGCATTGAAAAATAGAATCAGTTAGCAAAGGAACTGCCCTATTTTTCATTATGAATGAAGCAATTTCATCTCTAAGTGCAAAGAAACGCGTCAAAACATTTCCATGACTTAGCCATCTAACTTCAGTGTGATAAAGAAGTTCACCATACTGAGTCCATATCTGCAAGAAATGGTATGAACTGCCTGTGATTCAGCCCCCGAGAACGTATAAAATTGATTGTTTTAACTACTACATCCATCACTTCTTTCATTTGTATGCTTTTACTACAAAGAACTTCTTGATGCAAAATGCAATGTATACTAGTGAAGTTGGTTCCTACTGTTTCAAGACTGTTTAATTTGTTTTTCAACAATCCAACTACACCTACATTTTGAGAGCACATTGATGGTGCACCGTCTGTGGCCAAAGATACAAATTTTTCCCATGGTAAGCAATATTTCTCAATGCATTTTTCCAGGGATTGAAACAAATCACGTCCAGTTGTAGTACCCTTCAATGGTATTAATTCTAGGAATTCTTCTGTCAGATTTAAAATGCAGTCTACACCTCTGATGAACACAGCACATTATGCGGTATCAGACACATCTGTACTTTCGTCGAGAGCAATTGAAAATGCTTCAAAGTCCTTAGCCACTTCAATTAATTGTTTCTCCACATTATCTGCTAATTCTGTAATCCTGGTGGGAACTGTATTGGGTGACAAGCTTAAGCTTTCAAACAGTTTTTTTGTCAGGACATAAAATGTCACTTGCCTTTAAAAGACATTCTTTTATGAACAAACCTTCTGTAAAGGGCCGTGAAGACTTTGCAATAAGTTTACTTATAACAAAACTTGCTCTTACTGAATCTTCGTTGGACTGATTAATAGTGGTAAATAAACGTCTTTGTTTCCATAATGCTGATTTAAGTTTTGTAACTTTGTCCTCTCTAACTTTGCGTCATACTTCTCATGGTGTTTTGTTTCGTAGTGCCTACGCACGTTATACTCCTTCGGAACAGCTAATGTTTGTTGACAAATGAGACATTGAATTGTATGGTTGAACTCAGTGAAAAAATATAACTCCTCCCATTTTTCTTGAAAAATTCTGTTTTCGTTCGCGATTTTTCTCTTTTTACTGCTATATCCATTGTACTTGCATCCAGACTTTTCTGACCGTAATCTCTTCATTATAAATTATTAGTATTGCAATCACAATCCTTTTCCGGTACAGTAATGTTCTCACGTGTTAGCCTTGGTCGTCGTGACTCGTGTGCCCTCTTAGATTTGAAACGTTGCCAAATTTAAATATTTGAATCTCTGCCCTTCTGATGAAACAGTGGTCTGGAAAAAAGAGGTGTGTGTTAAAACAATATTAGAAGCAATGTGCCCACAAAGCGGAAGTCCTCTGGCAGCGCTGCTGCCGGTGGAGGGAGATGCTGCAATATCATGTTTTCGGTCACATTACCAGTCCTAAACCCCCACAGTGGCATTACCAGTCCTAACCCCCCCCCCCCATCAGCCCACAGCACATTACCAGTCCTAACCCCCCCCCATCAGCCCACAGCACATTACCAGTCCTAAACCCCCCCAGTGGCATTACCATTCCTAACCCCCCCCCATCAACCCACAGCACATTACCAGTCCTAAACCCCCCCCCAGTGGCATTACCAGTCCTAACCCACCCCATCAACCCACAGCACATTACCAGTCCTAAACCCCCCCATTGGTATTAACAGTCCTAACCCCCCCCCCATCAGCCCATAGCACATTACCAGTCCAACCCCCCCCATCAGCCCACAGCACATTACCAGTCCTAAACCCCCCCAGTGGCATTACCAGTCATACCCCCCCATCAGCCCACAGCACATTACCAGTCCTAAACCCCCCCCGTGGCATTACTAGTCCTAAATCCCCCCCCCCCATCAGCCCACAGCACATTACCAGTCCTAAACTCCCCCAGTGGCATTACCAGTCCTAACCCCCCATCAGCCCACAACACATTACCAGTCCTAAACCCCCCCATCAACTCACAGCACATTACCAGTCCTAAACCCCCCTCAGTTGCATTACCAGTCCTAACCCCCCCCATCAACCCACAGCACATTACCAGTCCTAAACCCCCCCATCAGCCCACAGCACATTACCAGTCCTAAACCCCTCCAGTGGCATTACCAGTCCTAAACCCCCCCAACAGCCCACCGCCCATTGCCAGTCCTAAACTCCCCCAGTGGCATTACCAGTCCTAATCCCCCCCCATCAGCCCACAGCACATTACCAGTCCTAACCCCCCCCCCCCCATCAGCCCACAGCACATTACCAGTCCTAAACTCCCCCAGTGGCATTATCAGTCCTAATCCCCCCCATCAGCCCACAGCACATTACCAGTCCTAACCCCCCCCCCCCATCAGCCCACAGCACATTACTAGTCCTAACCCCCCCCCCCCAGTGGCATTACTAGTCCTAACCGCCCCCCCCATCAGCCCACAGCACACTACCAGTCCTAAACCCCCCCAGTGGCATTACCAGTCCTAACCCCCCCCCCCATCAACCCACAGCACATTACCAGTCCTAAACCCCCCCCCAGTGGCATTACCAGTCCTAAACCCCGCCCCATAAACCCACAGCACATTACCAGTCCTAAAACCCCCCCCCAGTGGCATTACCAGTCCTAACCCCCCCATCAGCCCACAGCACATTACCAGTCCTAAACCCCCCCAGTGGCATTACCAGTCCTAAACCCCCCCCATCAGCCCACAGCACATTACCAGTCCTAACCCCCCCCCCCATCAGCCCACAGCACATTGCCAGTCTTAAACCCCCCCTGTGGCATTACCAGTCATAACCCCCCCCATCAGCCCACAGCACATTACGAGTCCTAACCCCCCCCCCCAGCCCCCAGCCCACAGCACATTACCAGTCCTAAACCCCCCCCAGTGGCTTTCCTTTTCATAAACCCCCCATCAGCCCACAGCACATTACCAGTCCTAACCCCCCCCATCAGCCCACAGCAAATTACCAGTTCTAAACCCCCCCAGTGGCATTACCATTACTAAACCCCCCCCCATCAACCCACAGCACATTACCAGTCCTAAACCCCCCCCCCATCAGCCCACAGCACATTACCAGTCCTAACCCCCCCCCCCATCAGCCGCGGCGAAATCGAATGTCCCGCGGGGCCACCCCTGCCCAGCAGAGCCAGCCCTCCCTCCCTGCCTGCTTGCTGCCCTCCCTCCCTGCCTGCTTGCTTCCCTCCCTCCCTGCCTGCCTCAGTCCTTCTCCGCTTCGGCTTAGAACCGCAAAGGGAGAGTTCCTCCCTCGCGACTCTGTTAAGCCCGCTGAGGCTTATGGGAAATTTCCCATCTGCCCCGGCGAGCTTAACAGAGTCGCGAGGGAGAAGCTCTCCCTTTGCGGCTCTGAAAGTCGAAGAGGAGAGGGACTGAGGGAGGCAGGGCTGGCTAACATCGGGGAATTCCAGGGGCAGGGCAGACTGCCTCCTTACCTGCCCGCGGAGAGCTGTGCACACTGCAAAATGGATCCTCGGGGCGTCTGGTGCCTCGTGGCGTTCGGCTGGCTGCTCAGACTGCTTCTGGCCCCCCCCCCCCCTCCTTCCTGTCTCTAATTGGTTGAGGGCAGGCTCGTGACTCGGGTCATGTGGAGAGAGAAGACGACTTTACAGATTGTATTTTTTAACCCCACGCGGCCGCGCCGGCAATCAGGTGAGAAAAGCAAGTAAAAGCAACGAAAAAAGTCGTGGCATCGCGGGCCGCACAAAATGCTCTCGCGGGCCGCGTGTTTGAGACCCCTGCTCTAAACACATATGTTTGGCTTCCTCTTCTGGTTTAGAGCTGACTTTTTGCACACCGTGAATTTGCAGACTGTTTTGTTACAGCATTGCTAGGCAAAAAGCACTAAACATACCTTATGAAACCTGATGCAAGAGCTTTAACCTCTGGGCTCTAGTGCACGATTTCTGCATCAGCCCCTTTCTGTGGAAATGAACGTTTAGAGGCAGGTTTCTCAAACATTTCTCCATATCAGAGTAAAACTGAATTTTAACCAGTTTGCCGAAAGGGCAGGATACTCGCTTTTTTGGCAGTACTTAAACCTCAGGCTGTGGTCGTAGATGGTTAGAGAGATTTTTTCCCCACAGTTCCTTTCCCCTACTGTCGGTGGCTGTGAAGGTTGGTTTGTGGGAGTTCTGTTAATTCTCATATTCTTGTGGTAGTTGCATGTCCTGCTTCTGAGTGGATCCGGAGTACCAGGCAGTTTATTCTGGTGCTTAGTCTGTTTTTCCCATCAGATGTTACATTGTTGCTCTGAGATGAGATACGGGTCCCGCGCTGGTTATGGATGATTCTGTTTTCTGTGTGTTTCTCTGATGGTCCTGTCGTGTTCCTTAGCTTGGGATTCTCATGGTTTTCCCCTGCTGCTCTCAGCAATTGGTGCTTAATTCCTGTCGGTTTCTAATGACTCCTCTTTGAGTTTTTAGGAATATCATTTTCTGGTACAGTTTCTGACTAGTGTATTTACAGAGCTCTTCTGTATAGTCGGAGCTGTATGTTGCTGTTAAAGGACTGACAATCCTAAATTCTTCTGGGACAATATTGTTTCTTCTTGCGTAGTAAAGGAAACTAGAGGCAGCTGTTTAGCCTGGTTTCCTTCTCCATGAACGTTTCTTTCTTCATGTTACAGTATGCAGGATCTTATATACCATGCTATTCTGCATCAGTGCGGTTTACATTGAACAAACTGAAATTACATTGAACAGGGCATTATTATTTTTTTTTTATAGCTGTATTTATATCCCACTTTTCACCGGGTCAAAGTGGTCAATTGGGAGATACATTTAACACGAGAGGATATGACACACATACGCTAATACTTACAGGGAACATGGGCAATGGAGGGTTAAGTGGCTTGCCCAAGACCACAAGGAGTACCTATAGGACTAGAAATCCCAGTCCCTCCAGCCTGAGATTGCTGTCCCCAGGTGGGACTTGAACCCCCGGCCCTCCGGCCTGAAGTATCTTGTCCTAACCACTAGGCCACTCCTCCACTCCACTTTGTATGGAAGTGTCTAGTTCATTGCATTCTGGGTGCAAGTGATGAATGACTTCTGCAAGGAAGTTTTCTGCATGAAAGGCTTTAAATTTTCTTATTTTATATTCGGTTTCTAATTGTTGGGAATGAAGTTTTAGATTTCGTGTAAAAGAAATTATGTAATGATCAGACCAGGGTACTGGAGTTATTCTTGGTGTTGAGATTTGATTAAGTGTTAAAAGCTGCTTTGGATGGAAAATCAAATCTGGAATTGATCCATGTTGACGCATTGGTTGAGTAATTGCCTGTTTTTAATCTAAAGATTCCAAAGCCCTTAAGAAAGCTTGAGATTCTTTAGGAGGTGAAGAGCCTAAGTTGAAATTACCTAAAGCAATTAGTGGTTTATGCAAAGAGGTGTGCGAACAAATTAATTCAAGGATTGTTGATAGGTGGTCTTTTGTAGCATTAGGTGGTCTGTATGTGAGATAAATGTTGAGATGGTGATTTGATATCACGATTGAAGTTGTTTCAGATGGGTTGTTCATTATGACAGCTTTAAATTTGAAGATTTTCCTTGCAAGGATTAGGGTTCCACCACCTCTTTTATGTTCTCTTCGACAGTTAAACACGTCACAATCGGTAGGAGTAATTTGGTTTAAAATGACTTGGTCTGTATCTTTTATCCAGGTTTCAGTTATGCACATGATGTCAATCTTTGGGTCTATTATGTAATCATATATAGTATTTGGCTTATTTCTTATTGACCTTGCATTAATTAGTACGCAATTAATAGGTGAATTAAGAATTGGATTAGTTGTGGTACGCTTAGCTATGGGGGAAATAATTTTGTTTGATTTTTTGTTTTTATAGTTGTGAATCTTATTTTTATTAAATTTAATATTGCCTGTGTGGATATATCTAAGTGGATTTAAAATTAAATTATTAGATATAGCTTGTTGAGTAAGGAAACCCATATTAAAATAGAGAAGAATGAACTGATACATTGTATGCATGATTGCAGATACTAAATAACTGTAGTAAATTGAAATAAAAGATCGAGACAGGTAGTTTTCCTGTACCTACTGACTGATGGTGATTTTTAAACACTTTGGTGGTCAGAATTTGCTATTTTAATACTCTTACTATTAGATCATTCGGTGTGAAGGAAGTGAGAGCTATTTGAATCTTAAAAAAGGCAAAAAGGTTATCCTAAGATAATGCGCTAATATCTTGCCCTGCTGTTTTTGTAGTTTGTATGTTGAAATAGCTGTATGATTTGTCCCGCTAAAGCGTCCCGCGCCTAAGGACCACGCCAAAGGCCCCTCTAGCGAGGCCCTCAGGCGCAGGCGCAGGCATGGGCGCACCTGATGGCGGCAGCTGATGAACGGTAGGAAGTCTCCTCCCCCAGCCCTGTTTGGAGCAGGCAAGTCAGCCAGAGAGTGCCCCACTCACGATCGAGTAATGGGCTGCTTGATGTGATCAGAGTCAGCTGTTTCTGTTTAAAGCAGGCAGTCGGATCTTAATAGTGGTAGCTGATGAACGGTAGGAAGCCTCCTCCCCCAGCCCTGATTGGAGCAGGCAGGTCAGCCAGAGAATGCCCCGCTCACGATCGAGTAATGGGCTGCTTGATGTGATCAGAGTCAGCTGTTTCTGTTTAAACTCGTCAGCCTTTTTTGATGGTATCGTGTGAAGGAAATCAATTACTGCATCGCGAAGGTTCCAAAATTGTTCCAAAGCTTTCCCTTTACTCAACCAACGTACGTCATTGTGGAGAAAAAGATCATAGTATTCTGAAGAAGTTTCTTCAAGCAAGCTTCGAAACAGGCGATGTTGGAGTGAAGAATTGCATCTTATAAAATTAATCAACTGCACCACAACATTCATAACATTTGCAAACTCTGTATTAAACTTAGAACATAACACGGACTGATGAATAATGCAGTGGTAAGACAGTAATTTGGGATGCATTTCTTTGAAATGATTTATCAGCTCCGTCTGTTGTTATTGAAACCAATTTATTCAAGTTAATATTATACTGATCAAAAAATTTCATCAGCGTGCTAAAAATATCTTCACCTCTGGTTTGTTTGAGCATAGGGAGCAATGCCAACAAATCTACAAATTTTACATTATGATTTTCTCCCAGCTGGTGAGAGGTCTTACGTGTGCACTAGGTGCAAGGAGCTCTCTGCTCTCAGGGAACGAGTCCGTTCTCTAGAGGCTAGAGTAGCAGACTTGGAAAACATAAGACAGACAGAGAGGTACATAGACGAGACCTACAGGGATATAGTCCTGAAGTCCCACCTCCAGTCTGGCAGCATCCCTGTTGCCATGGAGGAGAGAGGTCACGTGACAGGAGAGCATCACCCTGGTGTGGCAGGAAGTGATCCTGTAACTAGGACCTGTCCTCCAGGTGATGTAAACCCCTCTCGCACCGAGGAGGTTTCTCCAGGGCCAAGTGCCCATGCGGGAAGGGTTAGGACAGCAGTTATAGTTGGTGATTCGATCATTAGGCACATAGATAGCTGGGTGGCTGGTGGACGTGAGGATCGCCTGGTAACATGCCTGCCTGGTGCGAAGGTAGCGGACCTCACACGCCACCTAGATAAGGTCTTAGATAGTGCTGGGGAGGAGTCTGCTGTCTTGGTACATGTTGGTACCAATGACATAGGAAAATGTGGTAGGGAGGTTCTGGAAGCTAAATTTAGGCTTTTAGGTAGGAAGTTGAAATCCAGAACTTCCAGGGTAGCGCTCTATGTTAGAGAGGGCATTGAGTCAGAAAGGATTAAAGTTTTGCAAGAAACAAAATTTGCTGTAGAATCTCTATGGATTGAAATTCCATGTAAAAAGGGGAAGGCGATGGCAGTGGGGGTGTACTATCGTCCGCCTGGCCAGAATGAACAAATGGATGATGAAATGCTCAAAGAAATCAAGGAAGCTAGCAAAAGTTACAGTGCAGTAATAATAATGGGTGATTTCAATTACCCCGGCATCGACTGGGTCAGTGTCACAACAGGACATGCTAGGGAGATAAAGTTCCTAGATGAAATAAATGACTGCTTCTTGGAGCAACTGGTTCATGAACCGACCAGAGGGGAAGCAATATTAGACCTAGTCCTTAGTGGAACACCAAATGTAGTGCAAGAGATAAGGGTGTTGGGGCCACTTGGCAATAGTGATCATAGCATGATCGCCTTTGATTTAATTAGTGGAGGAGGGATAGTAAGGAAATCCACAGTACTACCCTTTAACTTTCGAAAGGGAGACTATGATAGAATGAGGAAAACAGTTAAGAAAAAACTAAAAGGAGCAGTTGCAAAGGTTAAAGACGTACATCAAGCTTGGGTGTTGTTGAAAAATACTATCTTGGAAGCCCAGACCAGCTGTATTCCACGCTTTAAGAAAAGTGGAAGGAAGTCAAAAAAATTGCCAGCATGGTTTAAAGCTGAGGTCAGAGAGGCTGTTGTTGCCAAAAAAGCATCTTTCAAGAAATGGAAAAAAGAGCCAAATGATGAAACCTGGAAACAGCACAAGCACTGGCAAGTCAAATGCAAGGCATTGATAAGGCAGGCAAAGAGAGAATTTGAGAAGAAGCTTGCTGCGGAAGCAAAAACGCGAAATAAAGACCTTTTCAAGTACATTCGTAGCAAAAAACCCGTGAGAGAGTCAGTTGGTCCATTAGATGATAAAGGGGTTAAAGGAGCACTAAGAGGCGACAAGGCGATAGCGGAGAGACTGAATGAATTCTTTGCTTCGGTCTTTACTGAGGAAGATGTAGGGATGCTACCCACGACTGAAGTGGTATTTAAAGGTGTGGAAGAATTGAAGGAAATATCGATACATCGGGAAGATGTCCTACAACTATTAGATAAACTGAAGAGTAGCAAATCACCTGGGCCGGATGGTATACATCCAAGGGTGTTGAAAGAACTGAAATTTGAGATTGCAGACCTGCTATCAGTAATCTGTGAACTATCATTAAAATCATCTCTAATACCTGAGGATTGGAGGATCGCCAATGTAACACCAATTTGTAAAAAGGGTTCGAGGGGTGATCCGGGAAACTACAGACCGGTGAGCCTGACATCAGTACCTGGAAAAATGGTAGAAACCATCATAAAGAATAAAATTACTCAGCATATAGATAGTCATGACCTAATGGGAGACAGCCAACATGGCTTTAGACAAGGAAGATCTTGTCTTACTAATCTGTTATGTTTTTTTGAAGGAGTGAATAAACAGGTGGACAAAGGTGAGTCGGTTGATATTGTGTATCTGGACTTTCAGAAAGCCTTTGACAAGGTCCCTCATGAGAGACTTTTGGCAAAACTAAAGAGTCATGGGATAGGAGGCAGTGTACTACTGTGGATCAGGAACTGGTTAAAAGATAGAAAGCAGAGGGTAGGGCTAAATGGCCAATTTTCCCAATGGAGAAAGGTGAATAGTGGTGTACCCCAGGGATCTGTGCTGGGTCCGCTGCTTTTTGACATATTCATAAATGACCTGGAAAGTGGAATAACGAGTGAGGTTATCAAATTTGCTGATGACACAAAACTATTTAAAGTTGTTAAAACCCAGGAGGATTGTGGAAAATTGCAAGAGGATCTTGATAAATTGGAAGACTGGGCATCAAAATGGCAGATGAAATTTAATGTGGAGAAGTGCAAGGTTATGCACCTAGGGAAGAACAACCCAAACTATGGTTACACGATGCAAGGTTCCACATTAGGAACCACCACCCAAGAAAAAGATTTAGGCGTCCTTGTGGATACCATGTTAAAACCCTTGGCCCAGTGTGCAGCGGCGGCCAAGAGAGCAAATAGAATGCTAGGTATGATAAGGAAAGGAATGGAAAATAAAACAAAAGATATTATAATGCCTCTATATCGTTCCATGGTGAGACCGCACCTTGAATATTGTGTGCAATTCTGGTCGCCATATCTTAAAAAGGATATAGCAATTTTAGAAAAGGTTCAGAGAAGAGCCACCAAAATGGTAAAGGGGATGGAAGGCTACTCCTATGAAGAAAGGCTAAAAAGGTTGGGGCTCTTTAACCTGGAAAAGAGACGGCTGAGGGGAGATATGATAGAAGTCTATAAATTAATGAACGGAGTGGAACGGGTAAACGTAGATCGATTGTTTACCTTATCAGAATATAGAAAGACTAGGGGACATGCAATGAAGCTACAGGGTAAACTATTTAAGACTAATAAAAGAAAATATTTTTTCACTCAACGTGTAATCAAACTCTGGAATTTGTTACCGGAGGATGTAGTAAAGGCTGTTAGTGTAGCTGGGTTTAAAAAAGGTTTGGACAAGTTCCTGGAGGAAAGGTCCATAAACCATTATTAAGAAGGGACCCAGGATATCAATGCTTGAACCAATACAAGCATTGTGGAACCTGTGTCCCTTGGGGAAACTGCTAGGTACGTATGACCTAGATTGGCCACTGTTGGAAACAGAATACTGGGCTTGATGGACCTTGGTCTGACCCAGTATGGCATATCTTATGTTCTTATGTTCTTACCATTATAAAAACGTACATAAACACACAATTGTGAAATGTTGGTGTTGTCAGTCGACTCATCACAAGCTAGTGAAAAAACACGAGTCTTTTGTAGGTCCTCAAGCAGCTGTTGAAACACATTTCCCGCTAGGTCCTCAACCCGGCAGCTTGCCGTGCTATTGGACAAAGGAACTGCAGCGATGGAATCAACTATTTTCTTGTCATCGAAAAGAGTTGCCGCTACCTCGACCATGCACTCTTTGACAATGTCTGCATTGATGAAGGGCTTTTTTCTTCTTCCCAATGTCCATGTAACACGCAGGGAAGCCTCCGTAGCCTTTTGCTGTATGGTGGTGTTTTTTTTTTCATCATCATCATAGTCTTTTCCAAAGACGATGTCATAGATTTTACTTTATCCAGACGAAGACTGGACCCTGGCGGATATTTAACATTAAAATCCGGGTGTTTTGTTTCATAATGTCTCTTAATATTTCCACTTTTTATCACTGCCACAGTTTCATTACAGATTAACCCTTTCCAGGCCAATCCCGAAATACTCGGGACCCAAAATTCTGACCAAATGGCCGAGCCCGAAATATTCGGGATTGGCGCAATGACGCAGATACCAAATATTAATGAGCGAAATACCGGAAGCTAATGACAACACACATTTTGACTAATGAAAAGAGAGTTGTGCTAGTGTTTCTATTTATACACCAGGCCAAAACAGCCAGAAAATAACCTGCAAATAGGTCATTAGCAATAGGTCATTTAGAATTAAAAGCAAAGTAAACAAGATGGAGTCAACTGGTAAACGAATGCATAAAGAACAATATAAAGCTGCCGAAGTGATCAGGTTTCTCACAGAAAGTGATGGTAACAGTAATAGCAGTGGCGAAGATGTCATTGATAATGAAACTTGAAGAAGTTTTCACAAAAAATGTGGACTTTGAAAGCTCGGATGACAGTGACCCAGATTCAGTAGCGGCCGCAGCTGAACCTCCAGGTTAGCAACTATTTGCAGTCATTATTTATGTCACCTATATATCAGCTATGTCTTTAGGTATAACAAAACACTAAATGTCACATTTATATTGATAAATTGTTCTGTTTGAAAAATGTCAACTATAATAAAACATTTTCATTTACAGTTGTGGCCACGGCTGAACCATCTGTAAATACAAACCCTCTTGGCAGAGGGAAGCTTTGCCATCGTACTGCAGACCGTGGTGATAGTGCAACTACATCACAAGTACGGACAAGAAGAAGCAGTCTTCCATGGAAAACAACTCCAAAAGACGTCCGTCAGTTTCCTTTCATTGCACAACCAGGCATAGCCAAACGTATGGGTGTCAATGCAACTAAATTGGACTTCTACAAGCTCTTTGTTACAGATGAACTAATTTCAATGATTGTTCTTGAGACAAATCGCTATGCAGCAGAACTGTGTGCTAAAATACCAGCCGACAAGCCACATGCCCGAATAAGAAAATGGCAAGATGCTATATGGAAAATGTTGGTGTTGACGATGGTTATGGGAATAATCAAGAAGCCTATGATCAACTTGTACTGGTCAGGTCAACAACTGTTAGAAACTCCATTCTTTCCATCAGTAATGAGCCGAAATACATATAAGCGAATATTACAGGCCCTTCACTTTCAAAACAATGCAACACAGAAACCCGAGAGTGATCGTATTTGGAAGCTTTGTCCATTCTATGACATTATCACAAAGCAATTCCAAATTGTTTATATCCCGGAACAAGACATTTCAATTGATGAATCTCTACTGCTTTTCAAAGGAAGGTTATATTTCAAACAATACATACCTACAAAACGCTCAAGATATGGCATCAAATCATATGAGCTGTGTGAGTCACGTAGTGGATACACCTGGAAGTATATGCTATACTCAGGTCAAGATGCAGTTCTAAGTGATGGTTTACATGGCAGTAGCTACTGTATTGTGCTGAATCTGATAGATGGACTGCTTGATCAAGGCTATCGATTGGCTGTGGATAACCACTACAACAGTCCAGAACTCTGTATGGATCTGTATGACTGAGCAACATCCTGCTTTGGAAGGTACGATCCAGTCGAGTTGGTATGCCTTCTGATCTGCGCCTAAATGTAGATGGAAGCAAATTGAAACGAGGAGATGTCACATATCGTACAACAGATAAACTGCTAGCACTTTGCTGGTATGATAAGAATTATGTAACAATATTGTCCAAGTGTCATGATGGCTCTGTAGTTGACACCAGAAAAAGAGATCGTAATGATCAGCCAATTCGAAAGGCACAAGTTATCGTTGACTACAACAACATAATGGGCAGTGTATACAGAGCAGATCAGTTATTGGAGTATTATGCTTTTCTGCGCAAAACTGTAAAGTGGTACAAGAAAGTTGCCTTTCATCTGTTGGACATAGCAGTACTCAATGCTCAGATACTCTGGAGCAAGTCCCACCCAGAGGAGAAAGTGACAGGACTTGACTTCCGTAGGAAGCTTATCTTGGCTATCATTGAAGCAGTTGGTCCTGATGCTAGTGCATGTGATGCTGGTGGACGACCAAGTACTGATGTTTCCCCATTTCGTTTGACTGCTAGACATTTCCCTAGTTTCATTCCACCAACTGAGAAGAGAACTACCGTATTTCGACAGTGTCGTGTGTGCAATGAGAGTCTCAGACATTGTCATGTTGCTGGTGACAATCGTAAAAGTGTTGAAACTAAATATCACTGTGCTGACTGGAAATGTACCTCTCTGTGCTGCACCATGTTTTGCATATTTTCATAATAATGACGATCTTAAATAATTGTAATTTTTATGATCAGTTAAAATTAAATTGAATGTATGCAACTAATAACGATTGCTTTTATAAATAAAGTGCACCTATTTTCATGTTTTTGAGCCTTCAGTTATACATATTTGTGTTGCTGTCTCATTTTTCTATCAAATGGTATACAATACATGACCATAGCAGAAAGAAAATCACTGTTATAACATATTGAATAAGACAGGTACAATTTACCTGAGATATGGAAAAATTAACCCGGCTGCAGAATGTGGATTAGAAATTTAAAGGGAGCCTTGATAGGGTTAAACATACCGGTCTCGCATTGGGCCTATCTTGCAAAATAAACAAATACTGTTCCATCCATTTCTCCTGAAACAAATGATTTTTGCTATCAATTTTACGTCGCATCTTCTGCTTTTCCATTTTCTAGCACTCAAATTGAACTTAAATTTATAATTGTTTTATACGCCGCCACATGTTGCTGTTAATAAACTGGAAGTGAATTTCGTGCTTGCTGGTCCAGCATAAAATTTTATAGCGCAAGCGCAAAAATACATGGCTTATTAATGCAAATTGTTAGTAATTTTTTGAACCTTGGCGCGGTCCGTTCAGAAAGCCTCCATGGTCCGCGATTTGAGTAGCCCTGGTTTAACCCATTCCAACTCTGGGGAATATTTCACTGCGTGTTTGTTAGTTGGCCTAGTTTGGGTGTAAGTCAATTTGCAATCAGGAATTAACACTTTTCTTTTGAGTAGAATGTTCTCCACTTCCAAATTCTGGGAATAATGGTTTTCAGATAATTAGAGTAGTGTAGTAGAGAAATGTGAAAATCAAATTAAAATGACATTTAAAATCAGAGAGCCAGCATCTGATGAATATATAATTTCGCTATCCATGTATTTTTTAAAAATTTTTATTCTTTATCATTTTAAACAAATTACAAGCATAAAAAATATAATTGAAAGGAAAATTAAAGAAGCAGGAATGATATACTATTAATAAATAGGCAAAGAAAATAAATAAACACATAATAAGGAAAATTAAATCCTGCCTTTTACCCCAGCCCATAGACAGGGAGCAGATTGAAAGGAAACTCAAACAAATCCAAACATGAAGGAAAAGAAAAATAGGTTATCTCCAAGAATTATTACATTTACTCAGCTGAGGGAACCTCAACGATAACATCCCTGCGGTCAACAGTTGGGACAGTCTATGGAAACTTAGGAATGAGAATGCAATTTAACCATGCATTTGCACGGATATTTAAGAAAAAATTGTCCTCCCAATTATTGGACTGTGTGTCTGAGCAGAAGGAATTCTCTTCTTTTCAATGTTACCCGATACAGGTCTGGGAACACACGTACATAGAAACCCTTAAATGAAATATTTCTTTTACGAAAAAATATTTTAAGGAACCACTCCTTATCCAAAGATAATGGAAAAAGCTAACTAACAAAGTAGCTGGGTTGTAAGTTTCAGACTCCGAGGTCTCCAACAACGCAGAAACATCCATTGTCTAAGCATCTCTCCCCAGGAGTGCGAAGGAGTGAGACTTGGAACATTTAGCTGTTTGAGAGTGGATTCAACCACCGAGTGATGAGGATGCTGTCATTTCCTGAATTCGAGAGCCTTCTGGATTATATACATGGGGTCAGTAGGCTGTTCAGAGAGGCAGGTCTTCAGGATCTTGTCAGTGGGCACGGCCATTCCTCCTTGGAGGAGGAGTCAAGGAATTGGACAACTGTAATGTATTAACACCTCAGAATGCTCTCCTTGCACAGGAACTGAACTTTCACTTCTTCCTGACTTCTATGGTGTCCCTAATAACATTTTGATGATGTAGTATGCTCTGATTAGTCATCTAATGATGCATCTTGCCCTTTCTCTGAACTGTTTCAAGTCTTTTATGTCCTTTGTGAGATATGGTCTCCAAAATTGAACACAATACTCTGTGAGGCCTCACAACAACTTGTAAATTGGCATTAATATCTCTTCCTTTCTAGCTGGTAATTTCTCTCTCTATGCAACCCAGCATCCTTCTGGCTTTGGCAACTTTCTTGTCACACTGTTTAGCCATCTTGAGATCCTCAGAAAAAATCACTCTGAGGTCCTTCTCCTCGTCCATGCACACCAACCTCTCGCTTCCCATTGCATACAATTCCCTTGGATTTCTACATACCAAGTGCATGATGCTGCATTTCTTCACATTAAATCTTAACTGCAAAGTAGACCATTCTTCCAAATTTTGTAGATCTTTCCTCATGTTAGTCACTCCCTCAGGGAAGTCCACTCTGTTGCAAATTTTCGTGTCATCTGCAAAAAGACAAAATTTTCCATTCAGTCCTTCAGCAATATCATTCACAAATACATTGAACAGTACCGGTACCAGGATCACTCCTTGGGGCAGGCCACTACTCACCTTCCTTTCATCTGAGTGAGTTTTGTTTACCATCACTTTATGTTGCCTGTCAGTCAACCAATTTCTGATCTAGTTCACCACCTTAGGACCCATCCCCTGGCTGTTCAGTTTTTATGCCTCCTATTTATTTATTTATTTTATTTATTTATTACAGTTTCTTATATACCGCGCTATTCGGTATCAGCGTGGTTTACATCATAACATAACTACCATAACGACAAGTTGTCAGGTTTTACATCGAACAGGGATACAAACTTGGATAACAGGGTAAACTATGTACATAAGCTATGAGGAACACTGTCAAAGGCTTTGCTGAAATCTAGGTAGATCACATCCATTGCATGCCCTTCATCTAGTTCTCTGGTTACCCAGTCAAAGAACTCAATCAGATTTGTTTGGCATGATTGTCTTTTGGTAAAACCACGTAGCCTTGGATCATGCAACCTATTGGTTTTGAAGAAGTCCACTATTCTCTCTTTCAGGAGCTCCTCCATTACTTTTCCTGCTAGTGAAGTAAGACTTACTGGCCTCTATAGTTTGTCACTTCTTCCCTATTACCACTTTTGTGAAGAGGTACCATATAAGCTCTTCTCCATTCCCGTGGAACTTCCTGTCTCCAAGGATCTATTAAAAACATCCTTTAAAGGCCCTGCTAGAACCTCTCGACCACTTCTAACTTCCTTTATCCCAATATGTAAGATATCTTTCCATCTTCTGACACATTTCATGTGTAGCTACATCAGCAGTCAGACATCCCAAGGGCTTTGATACAACCACATCATAAATAATGCCTTTACTCTGAAAAGTCTTCAGATCCTCCTCAGTAGCCAGTTGAGTGCCTTCCGACCTGGGCATCTCTTCTTCCAGCACTATAGTACAATTTGTTTTGTTGTGACTATCCACTGGGCTCTTATTATACCCTCGGCTTTTATTATACACTCCAGCAACAAATTATTCACTGAGGGCCCGATTCTGTTCCAGATATAGATCCCCTCTGTGTGTCTGGTCTGAACCAGATGCATAGAGAGGATCGGAATTCTGATCCCATGGGGAATATCTAGCCCCACAGGATCAGAATCGCAAACAACCCTGCATATGCAGGCTGGGCATGTGATTCTGTCTGGCCTGAACGTGCAGGACTGCACCCGGCTAACTCAATCAGGGCTCTTTGATGGAGCCGCGGCGCCATGGCCAAGGTCGGGCAGCAAAAGAAAAAAATCCAGGGAAGTTACTCCACCTTGGAGGTGGAATAACTTCCCCGCACATGCCGCTGGTCCAGGATATACAGGCCCGACATTAGAATCAGCCCTGTATATCCAGGGTCGATGACTGTCCAGACTCCGCCCCCATGTCGCCCCTTCCCCGCCCCCTCTAACTTCCCCGCACAACCGGCGGGGAAGTTAGTAGGGGGCAGGAGCGGGCACGAATAGCGGGGATAGTCGTCCCATTGGGACGTCCATCTCTGCTATTCATGGATCAGAATAACCCCCTGAGTGAAAATATATTTTCTCCAATTAGTCTTAAATGTACTAGATTCCAGCTTCAATGTAAGTCTCTTTAGTCATTGTTTTCTACACCTATATCATATCTCCCCCAGTCGTCTCTTCCTCATGCTGAAGAGCCTTAACCTTTTAAGGCTTTTCATCTCTGCCTGTCCTTCTCCATCTATTTCACTGTTTGTTCCTATCACTATCTGTGTGTTTCCTAAAATGTACTTACCACTGTATCCATCGCCATGCTTTTGCAGTAAGTAGATAGTTGCCTAGAGCAGCAACCTCTGGAAAGCGGCAAAGAATAGAATTTTGAAAGCTTAAAATAGGCTTTGACAGCCAAGGGGGGAGTAACGCTTAAAGTCAGCCTAAGGCTCTGACACCTTGAACCAACTCTGGGACTGGCCCTGCAGCTACACCCAAAAGCACAGCAGTGACTTGTGACCTCACCATTACCTGTGCTGATACTGTGATGCAATCATGACCAGGGCGTCTCATGTGCAATCTCACATGTTACTGTGCATACTCCATTGGAAATGAGCTGGTAGCTGTATGCTGAAATAAAGATGTTTTTTGACATTATTGTGGTTTTCTTGGAACAAGGGAGGAGTGGTCTAGTGGTTAGGACAAGGTACTTCAGGCCGGAGGGCCGGGGGTTCAAGTCCCACCTGGGGACAGCAATCTCAGGCCGGAGGGACTGGGACTTCTAGTCCTGCAGGCACTCCTTGTGGTCTTGGGCAAGCCACTTAACCCTCCATTGCCCATGTTCCCTGTAAGTATTAGCATATGTGTCTCATATCCTCTTGTGTTAAATATATCCCCCAACTGACCGCTTTGACCCAGTGAAAAGCAGGATATAAATACAGCTAAATAAATAAACATGTTCCTCTTTATTATAGAAGTGTGACTTTCTGGGGGTCTCCATTTGTGCAAGAGCCCATGCTTCCCATGTCACCACCCTACCACAAGAAACAGAGAAACCTGAAGGAAAAAAAGAGATATGGACAGATGAGTGTAGGGAGGTAAAGAGCTTAGAGGCATAAAAGACAACTTTTCAATCTAATTGGGGGTATTAAACTCAACAAAAATGAACCCTTTCTGGGCATAGTGGACTTTATTCGACAATGAGGTGCTCCAATACCCACAGACCTGGCACTTAGTTTATGAGAATAGATACAATAGGACCTTGGTGGGATAGGAGGGGATAGAGAAGAAGGTAACAACGATGGGAAATGGATTCATAATTGAAGGAGAAGATGGGCAAAATTAGAGAAATCTGCGGGGAGGGAATGGAGGAGAAAGACATGAGAGGATTATGGGGAGAGGAGGCATATAGGGGGAAACCTGGAAGGATTCCAGGTGGTAAAACAGAAGGAAAGGATGAAAGATCACATCATCTCTGCCCTTTTTTTAAAATCCTAAATCTGCTCATGTACTTCATGCATGAAATTCAGTCACATTTATATTTTTATGGATGGCCAGACTGGCAAAAAAGAGGACAATTATGTATCCTGCTCTTGTTTAAACAGGAAATAGGGGCGGTGCAATAAGAATGTCAGGATTTGCGTGTGCAGTTGAATTCTCAATTATGTATGGGGGACATGTGTCCAATTTAGTCTGGTCATTGCTTCCTTTCCTATGATGGATTCAACAGCTACACCCCTATCTATCTGAGGCCATTTTGAAAATGACTTGTGCACTGATTATGCCCAAGTTGGATTATTACAGCGTGTTGTGCTTGGGTCTTGCCCATAGTCATGTTGTGTGTATTCAACTGATGTAGAAACAGCTGCTAAGTTGATAAGGGGATTTTGGAAGTATGACCATGTTATTTGCATATTGAAGGAACTCCACTGGCTAGCAGTGAAGTTTAGGATTGACATTAGCGTCGGTTATGTGGAATATGTTAACACATGAGTTGCATATTTAGGATGATCTTCACCCAAGAACTTGGAATTATACAACATACACTTGAAAAGACACCAAACTGATGTAACAACACGAATGAAACAATATCATGCGGAGATACTACAACGTTCACTAAACAAGCCACACAAGCTATTCAGCCTAGTTAAGACCTTAGCAAAGGAGCCCGCGCCCACACAACCAAACCTCCCTAACCCCCAAGAATATGCCGACTTCCTGCATGCCAAATTAAGCCAATCCAATACACCTACCGCTGCTAACTTACCTCCAACAAAACTACAACATACTTCAACAAGTACCACCATACAAAACATCACTGCATTCTCTGCCCCATCGGAAAGAAACCTAAAAGACATCATCTCCTCCATAAACACCACTACAGCACCCAATGACCCATGTCCAGCATTCTGGATAAAACCCTGCGGACCGAACTTAGCCCTTTTCTCTCTAGTCTCATGGGGCTCTCCTTTTCAACGGGGACATTCCCCAAAAGCCTGAAGTGGACAGCAATAAGACCACTACTAAAAAATAGTAAACTGGACCCTGCACGGATGGATTCATATAGGCCAATATCAAATATCCCACTCTTGGCAAAAATCATCGAGAAGGTGGTACAACAGCAACTTCAACATCATATTGAGACAAGTGCACCCCTTGACCCCTGCCAGCACAGCTTTCGTGAATTGCATGGGGTTGAAACACTCCTAACCACATTATTCAACACCCTTAGCATGGGATTGGACAACATTAAACAAGGTTTCGCACTTGTCTTCTTGGACATTGCAGCTGCCTTTGACACTGTATGTCACGAAATACTTCTCTCCCGCCTCAGCGAGAAGGGCATCCAGGGAAACGCCCTTACATGGTGTGCATCTTATTTAACAGATCGATGGCAACATGTGTGCGCCGGCCCTTCCACCTCTGCACCTTTCCTACAAGAAAAAGGCGATCCTCAGGGATCATCACGTTCAGCCCTACTATTCAACATTTACATGCAGCCCCTATGTAATCTAATCCATTCCTTCAATATTAACTGTCTAATTTATGCCGATGATGTTCTCCTCTACATGCCTTTCATGTTAGACAAACCGGACTTTACACCCCTCTCTGCCTGTTTCGATGCTGTTACAGATTGGTTACACGCACAGAAACGAAGAATACATTTTAAGAAAACAGAGGTCCTTTTCCTCACAAGAAATAAAACATTCATACCACCCAGCTCCCTGAAGGTCAGGGATGCAGAACTCCTAAGCAAGCCTTCAATCCGATACCTCGGAGTTATCCTTGACCAACATCTCAATATGAAAGACTAGATAAGCAATATGGTTAAGGCAATATACAACAAAATCAGAACACTTCGCCACCTCAGACAACTGCTGGAACCAGAAGATTTTCGGACAGTCTACCAAGCTTTAGTGACCCCGCATTTTGATTACGTGAACGCAATATTGCATGGCCTCCCAAAAACCACCATAAACCCGCTGCAACTAGCCATGAATGCAGCCGCCAGAATTTTGCAAGGGGCATCAAGGAAGGAACATATAACATCAATTTTAAAAAACCTTCATTGGCTCCCAGTCCAAAGCAGGATCACTTTCAAGGTGCTGACACTGACTTTCAAAGCCATAAACAAATGCTCCTCTACATCAGTCATAGATCTCATTCAGCCTACACCCCCCAACAGAGTTAGAAGGTCAGCCGCTATCAATACTTTGATCCTCCCTAGTCAAATCACAAAATGCTCAAAAGCAACCAGGTCAAGAGCCTTCTCGTTTTATGCCCCTACCTGCTGGAACGCTCTACCATCCCCTATCAGGTCCATCAAGGACATTACCCAATTTAGGAAATCACTTAAACACCATCTGTTCCTACAGTACTACATGGATCAGAGACACTCTCTACATCAAACCACGTGCGACAACCTATGCAGACAACTCTCGAAAAACAATCACATAATACTGAATTCAAGCCTGCTAGACTCTGAGCCCCCTGATAAATAACAACACATTCTCCCCAATTTCATCAAGACTCCTAATGAGCCAATCTGTAATTTGTAATTAGTTGAATTATGCCATGATATATGATGTTAATCTACTTGTATATAGTTACCCTGTTAAAATCTCTGCATATCCACATGTTTCATTGTAAGTTCATTGCAGTTCAGACCTCCTGCACTGCACAGGTAAATTGCTGTATACTGTTACCCTGTTAAAACCATGTTTTATTGTACGTTCAGTGCAGAGCTCCTGCACTGTTCAGTTTTGTTAGATGTAAACCGCACTGATCCCAAAGAGCGCGGTATATAAGAAAGCTAAATAAATAAATAAATAAAATAAGTTGGTTAGGAATTTTTTAAAAACATTTCTGTTTGTGAAGCTTTTGGGGGAAGGAGGGGGGTTGAAGAATGTATTACTGTAATGGATTGGAATTGGGAAGGTGGGTTGGGTAGTATGGGGCTGGTTTGATTGTAAGACTAATAAGAGAAAATATTTTTTACTCAATGCAAATCTGAAATTCCTTACTGGAACATGTAGTAAAAGTTGCTAGTGTAGATGGGTTTAAAAAAGATTTGAACAACTTCATGGAGGAAAAATCCATAAACCATTATTAAAGAGAACCCGGGAAATCCACTGCTTACCCCGGGACAAGCACAGTAGAAACTGTGAACCTTTTTGAGAAACTGCCAGGTACATGTGACCTGGATTGGACCCTCTTGGAAACAGAATACTGGGCTTGATGGACCTTGGTCTGATCCAGTATGGCATTTCTTATTTTCTTATGTTATGTTCTTATGAAGTCGTTGTTTGGTGTAGTATCTCAGGAGGTAGGGGACCACAGTTCACTTTTTTTCTTTGCCAGAGAGAAGAGCCCACTTTGTTCCAAAGTGGGGTGGAAAGGATCATTATAGTATAAGTAAGTTTGGGACTGGAGTATATATTTTACCGTTTTATAAGGTCAATAGATGTTTTTGCAGGCAAATATGGGACACTTATCCAAAGTGTATATGTGTATTGGAGGGTGAGGGGCACCTTAGTTCCAAGTTTTACCAATAACACAGGTCTGCAAAAAAAAATTTTTCGAGAGCTGTTTTGGTTATTCCACGTAATCTTTATGTTTTTTGGTGACCTCCATTTTGTCATAGGACATCACGTTTCCTGACAATTTAGGTAACTATGTTAAATAAGGCAATACCTCAAAATAAATGGAAATAGACTTATAAAATTAAAGTTGTATTACAATATTTTCATGAAAATCCTTTTTTGAACTGAAATGAGCTCACCTACACACACTAAACTCGATTCTTCTTTCTTGTGAGGCTCCTCTTGGTACATTTATGCTTGTGAGTAGTATCTGGAATGTCTCTCTGAAGCATCCAAACTATATGTAAAAAATCCCCTCAAGGAGCCAAATTTCTCAAAAAACAAAAAAGCATAAACTCCAAACACAGCGCAAAAGAAATAACTGGGCAAAAAACAGAAAAAGAAAAAGGAAAAAGAAAAAAAGGAAGAAAGGAAAAGCTGAACACCAGTTGGCAGAAGCTTATCCCGCTGGAGGAAAAAAGACCTCAGCAACCCTCCAACCTACGGCCCGGGAGGGATCGAGTCCGCCAAACGACACAAAACATGCCACAACAAATGCTCAGACTCTATTCACATCAATGGTCAAAAAAACCTCCAGTCCACTAGGACAAAACAAACTCCCAGCTGGTGCAGCCAAATCCAACTGCTGAATTCAGTAATGAATATAGATTACAGCTACCTCAAAAATTAAAGACAGGCAATGGCTCAAAACGAAGAACAGGCAGAAACAACTTATCTGCTAAGAAAATGATGATCCAATGCTGAAATAGATGATCCCAGTTGAACCAGAAGAGACCAGTCCAACAGAGGAGTCAGGGAGCCCCGACATCAGATGTTTCGCCTTCCGGCTTCTTCAGGGAGCTCAAATCCACGCTCCACCCGCTATCAGCGAAAACTACACCAGCTTCGTCAAAGAGCCCATCAAGCCATAGCTATCATGCTGGAACAAAATATGGGAGCTGATGCAAGAGCTACAAAAAAAGAAAAAAGAATAAAGAAGAAAACAGCAGTTGCAATTTGAAACGTTTCATGCCCAGAGAAAGCAAAACATACCATTGAGCAGGAGCTAAAGTAGAAAAATGAACAACACCAGGAGAAAGGCTGCAACCATGGCGATCAGACCCATGAACCGCCAAAAGGAAACGCCAGCGCATGTGCTCCAAAAATATAAGACGGAGTGCCCATGACGTCAAAATTTAAACCCCACCGGCAAAAAGCTGACCAAGGGAAAAAAGACAGGTGTGTGAAATCCTGAGACTCCCGCAAAACAGCATGAGCAAAAATGAAAATAAAAATAAAAATGAAAACAAAAGCATCTGAAGCATCCAACAGTAGTCTGCCATTATTGTAATGCTCCATTTTCCCTGGTATCTCCTTTCCATCTCTTCAATGTCTTGGTGGAATCGTTCACCTTGTTCCTCACTCACAGCTCCCAAATTTTCAGGAAAGTAGTCAAGGTGGGACTGGAGGAAATGCACTTTCAAACTCATCAGGCAACCTAAAGCTTGAAATGCTTTCAGCATTCGTCCGACGGTCTTTTTGTAGTGAGGATCTTTGTTATTGCCTAAAAATTTCTGTACAACTTCTTTAAATGCAATCCACCCTTCTTTTTGAGGATCCGTCATGGTATTGACAAACTCTTGATCAACTATAAGCCTTCTAATGTCTGGTCCGACGAACACACCTTCCTTTAATTTTGCCTCCGACAGGCCTGGAAACTTGGTGACCAAGTATTTGAAGCATTCTCCATCTCTTGGAAGTGATTTTACGAATTGCTTCATCAATCCCAATTTTATGTGGAGAGGTGGTAGAAGAACTTTATGGGAAGGTACCAAAGTTTCTCGGAGGACATTTTTTTCACCGACTGTTAGCATCCTCGGCTGCCAACTCTTCTTGGTCCAATGATTTTGTCGGTCTCGACTGTCCCATAGACACAGAAAACAAGAATATTTGGTATGCCCAGCTTGTTGCCCGAGCAGCATGCACAAGACCTTCAAGTCTCCACACACTTGCCAACCATGGTCTTCATATTTAAGTTTACGAAGAACCAATTCCAAGTTCTCGTAGGTTTCCTTCAAGTGTACGGAATGACCTACAGGTATGGAAGCGTAAAAACCGTTGTGGAGTAAAACTGCTTTGAGACTTCTTTTTAAAGAATCTATAAAAAGACGCCATTACTCTGAATCATATTGGATTTTAAATTGACCCATCAGACCTTCGACATCGATGCAATAAACCAACTTGTCTTCCTGGGCGAAGTAAGGAACGAACTCCTTTTCACGATGTCTGAACCATGAAGATGACACTCCTGGCAACAATAAATTCCTGCTTTTCAGCCTTGATCCGAGTAACTCAGTGGCATCTTTGGGAAGATTCAAGTCTCTTACCAAATCATTCATCTCCTCCTGAGAAAACAATTTTTGTCTTATATCATCTTCAAAGTCAGAACTTGATTTGTCATCTCGTTCAGGTATGACTTTACCTTCATCAGAGCTAGGTATCTCTTCCAAGGTAGTAGGGGGCTTGGGTACTGGTATATCTGTGCCATGGGGGATGGGACGAATTGCCAAGTGAAAATTGGGGTATGAAATGGAATGCTTCCATTTGGAATTAAACCCTTTCACATCGCATGAACAAAAGTAACAGTCGTCACTATGGTTCTTTTGCTCTCGCCATACCATAGGAATCCCATAATGGAAAGATTTTTTCTTACCCTTGAACCAGTTTCGGAGGTCCTCAACACACCGTTTGCACACTTTATGAGGTGCCCAGACTTTATCTTGATCTCCAATTTTTAGTCCAAAGTATGCAAAGTATACTTTTTTCACAAAGTCTGTAATATTCTGCTGTTGCTTCAACACTGTATATTCACCACAGATGAAACAGAAACTGTCTGGCGAATTAATACACTTTCGCGGAGCCATAACATAACGGTTGAAGAATGACGAGCTAACACGAATTGCGATGAAAAAGTGTGAACAGCCTAGAACCAAGAACCCGATGATGATTCGTGCACAAGTGTGGCATGCAGGAGAGAGCAGCTCTGTGTCTGTACAGGAGATGTCACAGTGCTGGCCATGCCCCCCTGCACTGACCGGAGCTGCTGCTATCTGCCCTGTGTCTCCCTCCCACTGGATTCTTCAGGAAAGATTAACTCCTTCTACCATTAGAAGCACGGACTTAAAACTTGCTTAGCTTATGTATATATTGCTGACCATCAGATTTACAGTGCTATATTTTTTTTACATAACTTGGACAACCCCTTTAAGGTTTTTTTGGCATTTTATATCTTAAATGCACTTATGTGAATTAATTAATAGTAATTTGAATTAATTAATAGTAATTTGAAAAAATTTGATAAATTTGAAGACAATTTTGCATGTTGTGGCAAATCATGACGTCTAGGAGTTTTTTCAATATTTTATTTGTTTTCAGCACACCAAAATATATGGAAATTAGATGAAAATAATCAAACAGCTTTTTAGTCGCAGACCTGTGTAATGCATGGAGGAGTGAAGAGGAGTCGTTATCCCCCCCCCCCCCACACATAATCCATCCTATGACAGCAACAATGTCACTTCCAAGCAGACAAACCAGACAAACAGGAGGGAGGAGTGGCCTTGTGATTGGGGATGTAGTCTCAGTCCAGCAGATGGATTCAAGTCTCACTGGGGGGGGACAACAATCTCAGATTAGAGGGACTGGGGTTTCAGTCCCACTTGTGCTCCTTGTGGCCTTGGGCAAGCCACTTCACTCTCAATTGCCTCAGGTATAAACTCACATGTGAGCCCTGAATGTAACCGCCTAGCTGCTATAAGCAGTTTATCAAGGGCCTGATTTTGAGTTACGCAGGCTATGTGCCACATCGGCACATAGCCTGCTCACAGACTCCCTTAACCTGGATTTTTACTTCTGCGGTGGTGGAAGTGAAAATCCAGGTTATGCTGTACTCACCAGCAACCGCCAAAGCTAAATGGGTAGCAGTTACTTATGTAAAAGCCTTAGAAAATAGGGCCCCAAGTAAATAAACCATAACAAAACAGCATAGGCAGAGTGATACACTTCCCCCATACTGTGCAAAATATAAAGATAATGGATGTAGGGGAGTTTTCCAAGATGGCGGGTGCAGTTGTGACTGTGTGAGCGCGTTTTTCTTCATGGGGAGGAAGCGCAAGGGTAAGACTGTGACTGCGCCCTCAAAACCCACTCTTACCTCGACGCCAGTTGTTCCTGCTTTGGGTCCTTTGGATCCTTTCCTGGTTCATGCTCCGTGGGATTCAGTCGCCGCTGGGGAAGGAAGTCGATTGGCGCTGTTGGAGTTCGAATACTCGGCGGCAGCCTCGGCGTCATCTAGCACCCCAGCTTTGAGCCGTGCGCCGAAGGTTCCTCACAGTAGCCTGTTGCCAGAAGGCTTCCTGGAGGTTCAATCCCTGGTAGTGTCGGGAGAGGTAGCTACCTTGCGAGGGACGGGGAAAGGTGAGCACGAGGAGCCAGTGAGTCGGGCTGGGATCGCCCAATGCTCTTTACCAACGTCGGCGTTTAATGGAAGTGAACTCATAGGGAAGGTTTCTTCTCCTATGCAACGGGAGGACTCATCGCTGATTTTGAAGATGGAAGGTGCAGCGGCAGCCACAACGGAGGGAGCTTTCACTCTTCAGCGTCCTGTAAACTTCACACTGGAATCAATTTGGAACGCTATAGTCTCCTTAGGGGATGTTTTATTACCGAAAATTACGGCTTTATCCTCTAAGGTGAAGATTACAACAGAGACCGTAGCAGATTTGGAAGAGAAGGTTTCAGGGATTTCCACAGAACTTGAAGTTGAAAGAAATAGAACCACCTACCTGGAAGATCAATTGAATGTTCTTCATAAGAACTCTATCTCGGTGCAAGCTAAGCTAGAACAGCTTGATAATTTTTCTCGTTTGAATAATTTGAGAGTGGTTAATTTTCCCAAGGTGATTTCTGTTTCTGCTAGGGAGGTGATTTCTGTTTCTGCTAGGGATATGCTAGGGATAAAGTGAGAGACGCGGAACTACCGTGTAAATCATCGATTCGCTACCTGGGAGTCACCATAGATCAAGAACTGACCTTCAAAGATCACATAAAGCAGACTGTCAAATCCATCTACAATAAAATAAGAACGCTGAAACACCTAAGACCTCTACTTGCCCCTAATGATTTCAGAACAATCTTCCAATCCCTTGTGACACCACATTTTGATTACGCCAGTATCATCCTACACGGTCTGCCCAAGAGCACCCTCAACCCACTTCAATTGGCGATGACCTCAGCAGCCCGCATCCTCTGCTGTACTTCCAGAAGGGACCAGATCACTCCTATATTAACAGAGCTTCACTGGCTACCCCTTAAAGCCAGGATAACCTACAAAGCATTATTGCTTTCCTTTAAAGCAATCAATCAGATAGCCCCACCTTCCCTCTCTTCACTTCTTATCAACACTCCCACGAACAGGCTAAGAAGATCAGCAGCCGCTAATACCCTCGCTATACCAAATGAGTACACTAAATGTAACCAAGCAACCAGAGATAGGGCCTTCACCTTATTCGCTCCAACATGCTGGAACAATCTCCCTCCGCATATCCGATCAATAAAGGACCTCTCCCAATTTAGAAAGGTCCTTAAACACTACCTATTCTGTCTTCACCTTTTAGGCACTAACCCTACGCCCCCTCCCCCCATCTCTCAAATCACCCACACAGCCTCTGACACCCCAACAACATAGCCCTGATAGAACACGAATCAGACCCTCTGCACACCCAAAAGTCCATAGATCTCAAATTTTCTACACCATGATTTTCAATGTGTTATGTGAACTTTAAATTGTCCACAGGTGAAATATCCGTTTTGTATATAGTTTCCCCTGTTACTTCCAAGTTACTGACCCTGTTGTAATGTAAGCAAAAGATTGCTCTAATGCGAAAATTTGTTATCTGTAAACCGCGCTGATACCAAAGAGCGCGGTATATAAAAACTGTAAATAAATAAATAAAATAAATAAATGTTTAAAGAATATCTACTAGAGCTATTGGGGGTTTCTCCTGACCTAATGCCTCCTTTGGTTAAAATTTATTATCTCCCCAAAGCTAAGCGTGTTCCCTTTAGTGGGGCTACAGGGGGTGGGCTGGTGCAAGGAGACGCTTTGAATGTTACAGATTTACTGGAAAACTCTGGGCTAGAATCTCAGGAGCCTTCTACTCTTTTAATAACTTTTGCCTTGCTATCAGATAAAGAGTGGATGTTAAAACTTTTTTTTTTCAGAAAAGAAAGGTCCCGTTTCGGGGTTTAGCTGTTCGTATGTATCCAGATCTGTCAAGAGACACCCAGAAATGGCGCAGAGAGTTTTTACTGCTCCGTCCTGGGGTCTTGCAGCTGGGCGGGCTCTTTTTTCTTAAACACCCATGTAAATGTCTGATCAGATATCAATCTGTTTCTTATGTATTTTTCGAGCCTTCCCAGCTATTAGTTTTTCTAAATGCAAGGCGATTAGAATCCTCTATTGTCTCTTCCTAGAGCTCTTGTTAGATACGTCTGGATCTGACTTTAACCTTTTTTTCTTCGTTGTATTTGGACTATGCTTTGTGTGGAAGTTTCTCCCCCGAGTAGTGGACTAGGGAGAGTTAACACTGTGTTAATTTTCTTAATGTAATTAATATTGTATATTAATTTTTTGCTTAATGCTATATTCTCTGTGTCGCTCTATTTCTCTAAGAAGGGTTTTGTTGTAAACCTTCTTGAATATATTGTAAAAATTGCATAAATATAATAATAAAAAAAAAAGATAATAGATGTAAACTATAAAACTGACATACTCAAATCACTAAATTGAAAATATTGAAATATTTTTTTCTGTCCCCATTCCTAGAATGAGAGACAGGAGGCTGCTAAACAGGTAAGAATCGGAGACATATCTCTAAAATCCCCTGAAAATAGGGGTCATCTGGTAGCACAGAGCCATTGCATCATGTAGGAGTAGGACATCTGCCCTTTGGGGGGGCAGGTGAGGGTGGTGAAACATGTGTATGTCTGTATGTATGAATGTGCCTGTGTCTGTGTGTCACTGCATATGTGATTATATGCAGTGGTGGGATTCAGTACTTGTCAGGAACCATTTCGGTCCGATGCGGTAATCAGCTGGGTCACACCGGTTCGCATGAAACGGTTCTTAGCGTTTCCCAACATTCACCGAACCGGTACCTACAGACTGTGTCTCTGCCACAGTGGCATTGGCAGACTTCAATGCACCCGGAAATATGTAGATGGCATTAGGGGCTTCTCCCAATGCTGTGACCCCCCTGATGCCATCAACGTACCTTCAGATGCTTTGATTCATGCCAGTGCCGCTGCAAAAGTGACACACCCTGTAGGCACTGGTTAGGCGAATGTGGGAAAATGCTAGGAACTAGTTCGCACGGACCGGTGCAAACTGGTGAATCCCACCACTGATTATATGTGCATCTCTGGATTCTTGCATCCGTGTGAATGCTTCTATGTATGTTTCTGTACGTGTTTGTGTGCGTATAGGAATGTGCTTGTGTTTGTGTATCACTGCATATATGATTATATGCACATCTTCACAACATAAAGCTCAAGCTCCAAGCACTCTCTCGCTAGCCAGAACCTTCTTTTCTTATTATCCCATATCTTTATGTATATAGTTTCTAGTATACTGCCTATGTCAATATGTAAATAGTTACCCATGTTCTCCAAGTTCTATTCCCTGTTATGATGTAAACTCTATCAGTCTTCACTGATCTGAGTATTCTTTGTTAATTGTAAACCGCACTGATAACAAATAGTGTGGTATATAAGAATTGTTAAATAAATAAATAAAAATCTCTGGAGGTATTTTGGAGGTGGTGCACTTTGTAGAGTGGTAGGCCAATTCTGAGGGAGTGTTTCTAGAGATAGGGGCAGTGTGCAGGTTGGTGAGGTTGTGAGGGGGTAGTTTTTGGCAGCTTGTGCAATTGCGAGACAGTAGTTTAGGGGAATGGCGTGGCAAATATAGGGGCAATTGGTGAGTTGGTGAAACAGTTGCATTAAGGTAGTTATGGGAAGGGGCATTTAATGAGGTGATGAACCCGTTATAAGGAGTATATTTTAGGAATGGGGCAGTTTGTAGTGTGCTAGAGGAGTTGTCAGGAGGTGTATTTTTTAGGGGTGAGGCAGTATGTAGATTGGTGGGCAGTTCTGGTGTGGGCATTTGGAGAATAGCTCTTGGGAGTGAGGAAGTTGGTAGGATGGTGGGGCAATTGCAGGAGGTATTATTTAGGGATATGCTAGTTTGTTGGTTGGTAGGGCAGTTGTGAGGAGCAGTTTGCAAGGTGGTGTGGCAGTTGTGGGACCTTCTGTTTTGGAGCGGGGACACTTACGGTGTGGTAGGGCAGTTGTTGGGGTATATTTTTAGGGGATGGCAGCCTTTGGCATGTTGGTAGGGTTTGTGAGAGAGTATTATTTTGGGAGGCAGTGTGTGGCCTGGTGGCATAATGAGGGGAAGCATTTTAGGTGAAAATTTAGAGGGTTGGGAGAGCAGGGAGAGGGAGTTTGGAAAGAGCAGGTCCCTAAATGCTATATTTCAGTGTATCTCTCTGCTACAGAAGCTAGAATTTCTTCTCCCATCAAAATACATTAGGCTAGTTTTTTGGGGTGCTTATTTCTCTGGACCCCCTGGTCCTATTTGGTCCATTTTTTACCAGCTTTTCCCATTTATATCAAGAGGGACTGAAGACCCACCTATTCCACCTATCCTTCGACCTCCCTCCCTGCCCTCTCCCTCCCCCCCAGTAAGGTTCCTACCCCTCCCCCCCTTCCATTTCAGGTCTCGTCCTCTGTGTTCTCTTCTCTAAAACTATCCCTTTCCTGTTTATTTACTGGCTTCTGTTTCCTTTCCTAGCAGTGTTGGCATTTCATTGTAAACCGCTCTGATGCTCAGGTGTGGACGGTATATTAAAACCTGAATAAAGATAAAGATATACCAATTTTCATTCCCTTCTGTTAGATTTTTAGTGAGTTATTTTGCCCCCAGATAGATGGACAGACATTCTCAACCCCTTTTATATAATTCTTTCTAACTTCCACTGGGTTGGAAATAATAAAAAATGCTGTACATGACTTTGAGATCATGTTTTATTCAAAGTTCTCTGACCTTGTTCTCTGTAAAACCTAACAGTTTGTTGTTATGGTATGTTGTTATATTGTGAACCGCGCTGATTCTGAATAGAGCGGTATATAAGAGCCTGTAATAAATAAATAAATAAATAAATATCAGTTTAAATCAAGGAAAGAAGAATATATATTCCAATAGTTGTGGTAGAGCAGAGATTCAAACTGCAGAATTTCTAGGTAGTGCTGCTTGGTGAATCAATTAGCATTAACTGACTAAAGAATAATTGCACACAGGAGAAAGAAGAAGATGTGATCAAAATCTAGTCTTGCAAATTTATGCTAATCCACTCACAACTACTACAACTGCTATTAATCATTTACAGTACACTACAGGGCTTATGCAGCGCTGTACAAACACATACAGAAGACAGTCCCTGCACGTAGAGAACATAAGAACATAAGATATGCCATACTGGGTCAGACCAAGGTCCATCAAGCCCAGTATCCTGTTTCCAACAGTGGCCAATCTAGGTCATACGTACCTAGCAGTTTCCCCAAAAGACACAGGTTCCACAATGCTTGTACTGGGTCAAGCATTGATATCCTGGGTCCCTTCTTAATAATGGTTTATGGACCTTTCCTCCAGAAACTTGTCCAAACCTTTTTTAAACCCAGCTACACTAAAAGCCTTTACTACATCCTCCGGTAACAAATTCCAGAGTTTGATTACACGTTGAGTGAAAAAATATTTTCTTATATTTGTCTTAAATAGTTTACCCTATAGCTTCATTACATGTCCCCTAGTCTTTCTATATTCTGATAGCGTAAACAATTGATCTATGTTTACCTGTTCCACTCCATTCATTAATTTATAGACCTCTATCATATCTCCCCTCAGCCGTCTCTTTTGCAGGTTGAAGAACCCTAACCTTTGTAGCCTCTCTTCATAGGAGTAGCCTTCCATCCCCTTTACCATTTTGGTGGCTCTTCTCTGAACCTTTTCTAATAACGCTATATCCTTTTTAAGATATGGCGACCAGAATTGCACACAGTATTTAAGGTGTGGTCTCACCATGGAACGATACAGAGACATTATAATATTCTTTCTTTTATTTTCCATTCCTTTCCTTATGATACCTAGCATTCTGTTTGCTTTCTTGGCTGCCGTTGCACACTGGGCGGAGGGTTTTAACATGTTATCCACGATGACGCCTAAATCTTTTTCCTGGGTGGTGCTTCCTAGTGTGGAACCTTGCATCGTGTAACCATAGTGTGGGTTGTTCTTTCCTAGGTGCATAACATTGCACTTGTCCACAATAAATTTCATCTGCCATTTGGATGCCCAGTCTTCCAATTTATCCAGATCTTCCTGCAGTTTTCCGCAATCCCCTTGGGTTTTAACAACTTTAAACAGTTTTGTGTCATCGGCAAATTTGATAACCTCACTAGTTATTCCCTTTTCCAGGTCATTTATGAATATGTCAAAAAGCAGCGGACCCAGTACAGATCCCTGGGGTACTCCACTATTCACCTTTTTCCATTGGGAAAATTGGCCATTTAGCCCTACCCTCTGCTTTCTATCTTTTAACCAGTTCCCGATCCACAATAGTACACTGCCTCCTATCTCATGACTTTTTAGTTTTGCCAAAGTCTCTGATGAGGGACCTTGTCAAAGGCTTTCTGAAAGTCCAGATACACTATATCAACTGACTCACCTTTGTCTACCTCTTTATTCACACCTTCATAAAAACATAACAGATTAGTAAGACAAGATCTTCCTTGTCTAAAGCCATGTTGGCTGTCTCCCATTAGGCCATGACTATCTACATGCTGAGTAATTTTGTTTTTTATGATGGTTTCTACCATTTTTCCTGGTACTGACATCAGGCTCACTGGTTTGTAGTTTCCCGGATCACCCCTGGAACCCTTTTTAAAAATTGGTGTTACATTGGCAATCCTCCAATCTTCAGGTATTACAGATGATTTTAATGAAAGTTCACAGATTACTAATAGCAGGTCTGCAATCTCATATTTCAGTTTTTTCAACACCCTTGTATGTATACCATCTGGTCCAGGTGATTTGCTACTATTCAGTTTATCAAATAGTTGTAATACATCTTCCTGGTGTAGCGATATTTCTCTCAATTCCTCTGCAGTATCACCTTTAAATATCACTTCAGTCATGGGTAACATCCCTACATCTTCCTCAGTAAAGACTGAAGCAAAGAATTCATTCAGTCTTTCCGCTATAGCCTTGTCTCCTCTTACTGCCCCTTTTACCCCTCTATCATCTAACGGTCCAATTGAGCTTACAATTTAATTTAATCTAATCAAGACAGACAGTACCGAACAAGAGAAACAAGGGGTAAAATAGTGAAAAGAGACACAAGGAGAATAACGAATTAGGATCCAAAAATGGCTACAAAGAGATAAGCTTTTAGCATGGACTTAAAGAGGGAAAGGGAAGAGATTTGACGTAGAGATACAGGGAGTTTGTCCCAGGCATAAGGACCAGCAAAATGAAAAGACCGAAATCTGGAGTTTGCAGTGGAAGAAAAGGGCATTGAGAAAAAAACAGAGGAGGAACGGAGTTCATGAGGACGGGTGTAGGGAGAGAGGAGAGAGGAAAGGTAATGAGGGGCAAAGAGTGAATGCATTGATATGTTAGAAGAAGTTTGAATTTGATGCAGAAAAGAAAGGGGAGTCAATGAAATGACTTTAGAAGAGGAGTAGTATCAATGTGACAGGGATGGTGGAAGATTAGCAGTGATCAGCACTCCCTCTGAGTTAATTTCCTTTCTAGCATATTCCTTTGGAATAGATAGTCTCCATTCCATAATCCTATCTCTTAAATTTAAAGAAGGAAACTCTCTGGTCTTGAAAGCTTACAGGGGTTATTTTAAAAGGATCCCTCCCGTGCTTTCTGCCCAAACTTTGCCTGACTATTTCCAAGACAAAGGGGTCTGTTTACTAAACGGCGCACTTGTACGGGGCGCACATGAGCGCTCTAAAAGATGTATTTAAGTGCTCTTAAGCGCCCCGTACGAGTGCGCGGCACATTAACGGGTCCCGCAAGCGTGCGCCGACAACGCGCACATTTGCGGGGCGGTAATGTGCGAAAGAGGCGTGCCAAGGCGAAATGAGGGCGGAGGAAGGCCCCCTAGGGGCGGAGAGACGGGGTCAGTGGGCGGAATGTGGGAGGGGAGAGACTCGCCGCACAGGAGCGTGCCCGAATCTGCAAAGAAATTTACCGCCAGTGAAACACTCGCGTTAGAGGTGCTGTGCAGGGAAAAGAAACCGTTTCCGTCAGCAATGTGCAGCACAATAGTGGAAGCCCAAAAACCGTGAGCAGTGTGATCTATGTGCACAGATCAAACGCCGTAATGTCACAGGGCACTAACCACACGGGCGCCGCGCACCTTAGCGCATCTGTCAATCACAGCTTCTGTTCTTCACGACGGAACGCCCACTCCTTATACGGCACCCGCTCGGTACCGCGGACCGCACAACACCGGCCTTTAGTAAACAGACCCCAAAGTCCACAATATTACTCTTGAATTCTCCACAGGGTCCCCGTTCTTTTATTCTACACAGGTGCTCCTTGTGGTCTTGGGCAAGCCACTTAACCCTCCATTGTCCATGTTCCCTGTAAGTATTAGTTATGTGTCTCATATCCCCTCGTGTTAAATGTATCCCCCAATTGTGTTGTGACCACTTTGATTGAAGGATAAGGTAGTATACAAAACTGTCTAAATAAATAAATAAATAAATCTAAAATGTTCATTGTAAAATGTTTCCAATGTTCTATATAATATGTTAATTGTATTCACTCAGTCTATGTAAACCGTTTTTTTTTTTTTTTTGTGTGAAAAGTTTTATTGAAAGTCAATAACGTAACATGGTATAGATATCAATAAACTTGGTACAGATATCAATAAACATACACATCATTGGTACATTCCCTCTCGTAATCCCCCCCTCTTCTTCTACTAAAATCTGACTAACACCCAATTTGAACAGTCTGAAAGACAAGTGAGTGACAATCCTAATAACCTCATATGAATAAGGGAATAGTCATGGTACAATGTGAAACAGTACAATATTAAGTAGCAAATTTTCACCCTAAATAAGTAAACACTGAGTAGATGAATAAAATAATTACATAGGACCCTCAGCGGCAAACAGTGAGGATGTTTAACTGAACGAAACTAAACTGCATGAACGTCAGAGGAAGAGGATCCAGCCGCTGATATGCTTGACCCATCTAGTCAAATGACTTTCTTTTATCTGACCCCTCCCTCCCTCCCTTCCCTTCCCCCTTCCCCTCCCCTCTCCCTCTCCCACTGCCCTCCCTTCCTCCCTCCTTCATCATTTTAAATTTAGTGTCGGGAATAAGAAGAGGAATGTTGTAAGAAACCAAGGAAGGAGAAGAGAAGCAAGAGCCAATTGGCAGCTCATCAATTTATGGGTTCTCTGGAGGATCAAGCAGTGTCTGGAGGAATATAAGTGTTAGGAACCTAGACACTGCCCAGTAGCATGCTTTACACTCTCACCTAGATTGGCAGAAATTGGCTCCAGAGATGTTGTAAGTCAGTCACTTTACCGTGCATTTCAGCGGTCACCTTCTCCATGCAGTATATGTCCCAGATCTTCACCATCAATTCATTACATGCAGGTGCCGCGCTTCTCTTCCAATATCGGCTGATCACTGATCTTGCAGCCAGGAGTAAGCATTGAGACAGTCGGGTATTATTTTGTGTAAGAGGGTCTGAATTAAAGTATCCTAGTATACAATGCTCAGCGTCAAAAGGGAAGGAAACCTTTAATTTTTGGGTTACCTTGGTATGAACCATTACCCAAAAAGATTGAATTTTTGGACATTCCCACCACATATGAAAGAAGGTCCCTCTTATCCCACATAATCTCCAGCATAAGGAGTCATCACCCGACCCCACCGGTATAGGGATGTCGGAACTACAGACATTTGTAGAGTGACACATAATTGGGTATTAGCTAATGATAAGGATATTGAGCAGAATGCGAGTAGTGGGAAACCTCAACTCATATATCCTCCGATATGTTAGGTATGTCTTTTTCCCAGCGGATGCGAGAAATTGGAATGGGTGAAGCCAAGGAAACATCTACGGATAGCGATTGGTACATCTGCGCCAAGAGGGCTTTGGCATTCTTAGACTCAAATATAATCCTTTCCCACACTGTGGGGATTCGAGTGGTTCCCTCTAAGATAGCCTTGGAAGAGAAGCAGTGACAAAATTGGCAATACTGGAATGGCAAGAGTGTGGGGCTTGTAATAACGACTCCTGATGGGGTAAAGACAGAAAGACAGAGCGATCATATAATGAAGCTACACATAAGTTAGCCAGAGTCTGACGTGGAAGTGATTTAAAGTTTCTAGCAATGGAGAAGGCTCCTAGCGTAGTGTACGGGGACCATAATGAGGGTAAAGCTACTTTGGTACATATCTTTCGCCAGGCTGTCCATATCGGGCCTAAAAAGATATGGGTGTGTTTGGCACGCACCTGTAATTTCTCTGTGATAAAAGGAATGGTAATCAACGGAATTGGAGAGACCCAACTGGCTTCTAAGTCAACCCATGTGGAGGAGTCACTGAGCGACCACAATGGAATTGCTCTTAAACAGGAACATACATAGTAGAGTTCAAAATTAGAAATACCTATACCACCTGCTGCTTTAACACGAGTCATCGTATGCCAGCTTAGCCGAGGGCGGCGTCCTTGCCATACAAAGCCCATGAGAACCCATCATAACTGAAGAAAGAAGGAGTGTGGTACTTGGATCGGAAGCTGCTGAAATAAGAAGAGAATTTTCGGGAGTAGAAGCATCTTTATCGTATTCACTCTACCTAGCCAGGACACTGACAAAGACTGCCAAGCTGATACATCTCTGGATATTGTAGTTAGCAGAGGGGACTAGTTCCATGCATAAAGATCTGTATACCTAGATATCTAAAGCTGGAGACTCTAGGAAAACTGCAATCCTTTACCTTGGGGCATTCCCCTCGGGCTGCCACACAGGGCATCAGAGCTGATTTTTGGAAGTTAATCGTGTACCCCGATAAATGAGAGAAGTCTTTCAATATCGATATCAGAACAGGCATGCTAAGAGCAGGCTCTCGGAGAAAAATTAGAGTGTCATCTGCATAAAGCGATACTATATAATGTCTATTAGCCAGGGGAATTCCAAGGGTTGCTTCATGAGTGCGGAGTTGTATAGCTAGCGGCTCGAGCGCCAGTGCAAACAGAAGTGGAGAGAGCGAACACCCTTGTCTAGTACCTCGTTCCAGGGAGAACGGTGTCAATAGGAATCCGTTTACCTGAACTGTTCCCAGGGGGGCTTTATACAAAGCAGCGACCCAAGATAAGAAAGAGGGTCCAAACCCAAAATGCTGCAGTACACTCAGTAAGTAGCGCCATGCCACCTTATCAAATGCTTTTTTTGCATCTAAGGATAAAACTCTCTCACTTGGTTTGCAGCTTGTCATGCTGTGAGGGCTTGCGTGCATCAGTGATGCTGAGAGCTAAACTATCGGTAGTTTAACTACTGGCAGGGTCTCCCAAGATGGACAGGTCTCAGCTGAGGTGCCAGACCAAGACAAACCACCCATCTGGGCAGCAGCAGAATGGGACAGTGTTGACGGCGGAGGATCACATTTTTGTGACAACGGCAACAACACCAAACTTAAACTGCGCGGAAGAAAGGCCCGGCAATCTACTTCTGTATCTTGCCATGAAAACCCAATGGATAGTTACAACAAAACAAATTGTGCTATGGTGCTGGAAGATGAGACCCCAGGTCAGAAGACACTCTACTAGCTACTGGGGAAGAGCTGAAGACTTTTCAGAGTAAAGCCAGCATTTATGATGTGGTTGGATCAAAGCCCTCGGGAAGTCTGACTGCTGATGTAGCTGCGCATGAAATGAGAGTCAGAAGCTGTAAAGATGTCTTACGCATTGGAACATGGAACGTACGAAGCATGAACCAAGGGAAGTTGGAGGTGGTCAAGAATGAAATGGAACGTGTACAACTTGATCTGTTGGGTGTCAGCGAACTGAAATGGACTGGCATGGGGCACTTTGCATCAGATGATCACATGGTCTACTATGCTGGAAATGAAAGACAAAGAAGAAATGGTGTTGCATTTATAATAAAGAAGAAACTTGCAAGAACTGTAATGAAATACAATGCAGTCAGCGAATGCTTAATCTCTATTCGTCTACGAGGATTGCCTATCAACACAACTATAATTCAAGTATATGCCCCAACAACAGCTGCAGAAGAGAATGAAATTGAAGAGTTCTATGAACAAGTACAAGCTGAAATTGACAGAACATGCAAACAGGATATCCTGATAATCATGGGTGACTGGAACGCAAAAGTTGGCAACAAAGAAGAAGGCAAAGTAGTTGGAAAATATGGACTTGGCAACAGAAATGAAGCTGGAGAAAGACTGATAGAATTCTGCAAGACCAATGATCTATTCATCTCAAACACCTTCTTCCAGCAACACAAGCGGCGACTGTACACATGGACTTCACCCAATGGATTGTATAAAAATCAAATTGACTACATCTGTGGAAGTCAACGATGGAAAAGCTCTGTAACGTCAACAAAGACAAAACCTGGAGCTGACTGTGGTACAGATCATCAACTACTAGTATGCAAACTCAAGCTAAAGTTGAAAAAGAGCAAACCACTCATGAATGCAGCAAAATATGACCTTGAGAATATACCACTGGAATTTAAAGATTGCCTGCAAAATCGATTTGCTGCTTTAGATACAAATGACAGAGCTCCGGAAGAGTTATGGAATGACATCAAGAAAGTTGTGTTGGAAGAAAGCGAGAAGTCTCTACAAAAGGTGAAAAAGCAAAAACGGCCAAAATGGATGACGGAAGAAACTCTGAAAATTTACCAGAAACGCAGAGAAGCTAAAGCCAGAGGAGAAAGAAAGACAATCGCAGAACTCAACAGAGATTTCCAACGTGCAGCAAGACAGGACAAGGAAAAGTACTACAATGACACTTGCAAGGAAATAGAAGCAGAAACTATTAGAGGGAGAACAAGATCGGCTTTCCTAAAGCTAAGAGAGTTAAAGAAAAAGTTCCAGCCTCGAATTGGAATGTTACAAGATGCTCAAGGTTCTATGTTGAATGATGCTGAGAAGATCAAGAAAAGGTGGAAGGAATATACAGAGTTTTTATATGATAAAGATCAAGTGGACCAACAGCCGTTTCAACCTGTACCTTATGATCGGGAACCATTGGTGATGAAAGAAGAAGTTAAAGCAGCATTGAAAGCCTTATCAAAGAACAAAGCACCAGGCATTGATAGCATTCCCATAGAAGTATTGCAGCAATCTGATGCAGCTGTTACCGTACTCACAAGGCTCTGCCAAGAAATATGGAAGACAACATCATGGCCAACGGACTGGAAAAGATCTGTGTTTATACCAATACTAAAGAAAGGTGATCCAACTGACTGTGGAAATTATCGCACAATCGCTCTGATCCCACATGCCAGCAAGATTCTACTGAAGATTATTCAAAAGAGACTACAACCATACCTGGAACAAGAACTACCTGAAGTGCAAGCAGGGTTCAGGAAAGGGCGAGGAACGAGAGACATCATTGCAGATGTGAGATGGATCCTTGAAAAGACTAAAGAATACCAAAAGGATATCTATTTGTGCTTTATCAACTATAGCAAGGCCTTTGACTGTGTAAACCATGAGAAACTCTGGACCACATTAAGAAGCATGGGTATACCAGAACACCTGATCGTTCTCTTGCGCAATCTGTACATTGATCAAGAAGCAGCAGTTTGAACGGAACAAGGAGAAACAGAATGGTTTAAAATAAGCAAAGGTGTAAGACAAGGCTGCATACTTTCCCCCTACCTGTTTAATTTATATGCAGAAACAAATCATCAGAGAAGCAGGATTGTATGAAGACAACAGAGGTGTGAAGATTGGTGGAAGACTCATCAACAACCTTCGCTATGCTGATGATACCACATTACTGGCTGAAAGTGAACATGATCTGAAACATTTGCTTCTCACAATCAAAGAACATAGTCTCAAAATGGGCCTGCACCTTAATGTAAAGAAGACAAAGATCATGACAACTGCCATAATCAACAGGTTCATCGTTGAAGGAGAAGAAATTGAAATTGTGAACAACTTTAACCTACTTGGATCAACTATCAATAAAGAAGCAACAAGCAGTCAAGAAATCAGACGACGCATTGCTTTTGGCAGAATGGCTATGAAAGACCTAGATAAGATTCTCAAGAGCAGAGATGTCTCTCTCCATACAAAGATTCGACTTGTTCAAGCCATGGTATTTTCAATAACATCATATGGATGTGAAAGCTGGACAGTGAAAAAGACAGATAGGAAGAAAATTGATGCCTTTGAATTATGGTGTTGGCGGCGAATACTGTGTATACCATGGACTGCCCGAAGAACAAACCAGTCGGTACTAGAGGAGATCAAACCTAAGCTTTCTTTAGAAGCTCAGATGACAAGACTTCGACTTTCATACTTTGGACACATCATGCGAAGAGAGAAATCATTAGAGAAAGACATTATGCTTGGCAAGATAGAAGGTCAACGCAAAAGAGGAAGGCCAGCAATGAGATGGATCGATACAATAACAGCAGCTACGGGTACCAGTCTGTCAACAATGAGCCGCCTGACTAAAGACCGAACACAATTTAGGATAGCTATCCAGAGGGTCGCCATGAGTCGACTCCGACTCGACGGCACTTAACAACAACAACAAAGGATAAAACTGCATAATTGCCCTCTAGATGTCGAACGGATGTTAAGAAGGCGACGCACATTCTCAAACCCATAATGACCTTTGATGAATACTATCTGATCTGGGTGGACTACTTCCTGCACCTTGGAGTTTAAATGCGAAGCAAGGATCTTTGTGAAAATTTTGTAATCAATGTTAAGCAGGGAAATTGGTCTGTAGCTATTGCCCTGTAGGGGGTCTTTCCCTTCCTTAGGTATTACAGTAATTAGAGCCTGATTCATGGATTCAGGAAGTCGCTGGTGAAGTAAGATATCGTTAAAAACTTTTTTTAACACTGGCGCTACGAGATCTGAGAGTAATTTATAGAATTCCATCGGGAGCATATCTGGACCTGAGGCTTTGGCATTCTTTAGCTGCTTTATGGCTAGTTGGACTTCTGCAAGTGTGATTTCTCTGTCTAGCGCCTTGCGTATTGCGACACCCACCGGCTGGGCCAAGAGGCTGACAGCTGATAGGTGGCCTTACTGTCCTTTAGAATAAAAGTTCTTTACTCTGTAGGAATGAATTGTAGTTGAGGCAGGTGGTAAGGCTTTTGCAAGATTTTTATTATTTATACAATGGGGATTTTCAAAGGCACGCGGAGGTTCAAAACACAACAAATGCACTAGGATAACTTCTCCAAATGAAAGGATGAACACAGGAAAAACCAGGAGAAATGAAAAACAAAACTTTTCTTCTCTGCTGTTCTCTGCACTGCTCCGTGTGGTCACACACTATACTACAGCAGAACTAAACACAGCTGGTTTCACTTTCACCAAACAACGTCTTCCCAAACACCGTTACTCTCAACAATGAATACAGCACAGCACTGCTTTCTTCTGAGTCACAGGTAAAAGCTACCTTATTAAAAGGCTTTTAAAACTCTCTCCTGTTTCACCTTCTTACTGTGGTATTCTTGTGAGTTAAACAACAGTCCATTGGTATAGGGAAATCATCACATTCAGGCACAGTGGTTTCTATCTGCATTGCCTCAATGCCATTAGAATTACCAAAGTCTTTCTCATATGTGGGGACTTCTTTTAGCTCCTCTCTCTTTAGAAACTGGTGGAAGTGATCCCACAGCAAGTCAGCCTTTTCAGGTGTTTTGGTACTAGGGGTTTGAATCCTCTCACTAGAGAATAGTCTCTGCAGTGCCCCTAATCTAGAAGCTTCACAAACGTCAGCATTATCTGGTCTGGAGTTTGCAGCAGGTACTAGGCTTTCAATCCAACGTTTCACAGTAGAGGGGGAGGGTTCCAGCTCCTGCTCATTAAAACTAGCCTTTATCTCTTTTGCCAATTTATCAGATATAAAATGGTCAGTTTTACCTTGAGGCTGTTTCTCTGTGTCAGCACTGGTGCTCTTTCCACCTCTCCAATCCTCCCAGCTGTAGCAATTGTTTGACTGGCCTGCCCGGCTTCTCCAATTGTCTGTGCTTTTACCTTTGAATGCTGGCTTTGTCTGAGTGCATGCCTTTCCCTTGGCACCTTCTCTCACACAGGCTGTTCTGCCTGGACTCTCTGGTCTCAGACTCTGGTCTTGGCTTTCTCTTGCCTTCCACCTGGCTCTCTGGATATTTTCCTGACCAGCTTCTTAGTGGGTTCTCCAATCTGGTCTGTCCTCGGGCCCCCAACTAGGTCTCCCCTCCTCGGGTCCCCAATCGGGTCTCTCCTCGGGTCTCCAATCGGGTCTGTCCTCTGGCCCCCAATCAGGTCTCTCTTCGGGTCTGTCTTCCTTCCCTCTGCACGTGGTTTTTAACCCTGGCTTCCTGCTTCCTTGTGACCAATCAGGAAGGGGGTTAGTCTCCACCCTTGCACAAGGGCGTGGTTTGCTTCCTACAGGGAACTGCCTTTTTCTCTGACGTAGGCTGAGTTTTCCTTGTAGCAGTGCATTATCATTGCCTTCAACGGGGACTTCAGGATTTTCATCCCCTTTCAGGCTTTTCATAGGACTTTCACCATCACAGTATATCATCTGACAACTGTGGTAGGTGTAAATTGGACAGATAATGATGTATGTCAACAGTATCCGCTGAAAGCTGCGAGGAGTAAAGGCTTTTATAGAACCGAGCAAAGTGCTGTGCAATGTCTTTGGATTTCTGATGTCTCTGGTTCTGTTCATCAGAAATCATAGACACCCAACGAGCTGTCCATTGACATTTCAGTTGCCAAAGGAGTAATTTGCTCGCTTTGTTTCCATGCTCATAAAAATGTCGACGGGTCCTCAATAAGCATGACGCGATCTCTTCCATCTCTAAAGCTGCTAATTTCCCCGGAAGGGCTGTAAGTAGACGCCAAGTCTTAGGTGTCGACCAACGCTTATGCTGTAGCTCTTGAGCTGCTATTTGGGCTCCAAGATCTCTCTGAGCTGCCGCAGTTTGGCGGTTAAAGGCTGTGGATAATGAAATGACCTGCCCTCTTAGAACTGCCTTACCCATTTCCCATAGCAGAAACTGTAGTGTCTCTACCCCTTCATTATGATATATGTACTCTCTCCACCCCTTTTGAAACTGATACACAAAATTAACATTTTTTAACAAGTGTCGAGGGAAGGCACAAGAATGTGTGTGTGTGTGTGGGGGGGGGGGGGGTTCCTTATTCCCAACTTCCCATTCCAGAGAAATCAAATGATGGTCCGAGGGTCCTCTAGTTCCAATTTTGACTTGAACAACTTGAGATGCGAGCTAGTTAGATACTAGCCACATATCTAGGCGGGAATATGAATTGTGTGCGGAACAGTAAAAAGTGTAATCCCTCTCTCCTGGATGTTGAGAGCGCCATATGGCCTCCCAAGCGAAAGTAAAGGTAAGGGTGGATAGAGACTGACTTGGTCCTGACAGTAGTTTAAGGCCAGAGGATCTGTCAAGATCTGAAAAAACACAATTAAAGTCGCCGCCCACGAGTATGTCCCCGGACATCTTCTTTGCCAGGACTTCTATAATCTCTGCTAGAGAAGAAATTATTTCAGTAGGAGGGATGTACACATTTGCAAGAGTAATCGGGACCCCTGAAAGTGTACCAGAAAGGATTAGAAAGCGACCTTTAGGGTCTTGAATCTGGTTTAGAAGTTGAAAGGGACATTTCTGTGATACCAGTATAGCCACCCCCCTTTTATGGGTGGAGAAACTAACAGAGGAAGCAAAGGGGAATCCCCGGGAAGTCAGACCATTAAGATCCCCGGGAGCCAAGTGTGTTTCTTGCAAGAAAACTATATCAGCTCGCTCCCTGCGAATATGGCCAAATACCCTGCGCCTCTTAATTGGGTTGTGTAGACCCTTAACTTTCCATGTAATTAATTTCACCATAAACTACCTACGCAAGTGCATAAAGAAGAATGAGCAAACGGAGATTGAGTAAGAGATATTCTCCGTTGCTTGGTTTTGACACTTATCCAAGCTTTTACCCCCCACAAAATCCACTCCCACTTGCAATTCTGAGCGCTCCATTTCCTGCTTCTGATCCTCTCTTCTATTCTCATATTTTCTCCTTTTCCCTCTTCTTGCTTCCCCAACCCCCCCCCCCCCCCCATTAGCATGTTTACCCCACTCTGTCCTGGGCTTACAGGACAGCATAATGCTGAGGAAAAGCCCTATTTAGAGTAGGCAACCACCTTGCCCTGTGGAAGACGCTAGGTGATAGACTAACCCTATCTTCTACCCTTTTACCTCTTCCTGGTGCTCTTACAGTTCTTTTGTAATTTGATCCATTCTTTTGAACTTGGTTTGGAGAGCAGCCGAGGAATCAATTTGATCTCCAATATTGACTAAATTTTGCGTTACTCGGTCATCTAGGGCTTTCAAGACGGCACGCATGTCAGACACTGCCTTAGTGAAGTCCATTCTGAATCAAATAATAAGACAACCCTCTACTTGTGAACAAGAGACCTCTCTACCTGGGCCCCCTCCCTGTATTCTTCCTCCATTCTTCCTCCTCCCACCTCTGCCTCACCACAAGTAAGCTCCCTGCCTGCTTTAAACCTGGCGCACAGAGATGCTTTAGGCTATATAACTTTTAAATCCATATCTCTACCTGCTAAATCAGGTCTATTGAGGTTCCTTGAGGAGGGGCATGGCACAACCTACCTCGCAGAAGGCCTCAAAGTAAGAGATATGAGGGAACAAAACATAGTAAACTTATTAAACAGTTCAACTTATGAGACCTTTAGGTTGGAGCCATAGTGTCAATCCCTTGGGCTGAAGGGCTGTCTTGATCTGCATCTGATGAACATCTGGATCTCGGGATCTTTCGCCGCTTAGGAGTAGAAACTTCCCAGTCTCCCCTTGAGTTACGTTGTAGAAGAGGACGCTCACCGTATTGCAAGGAGTCCAGAAAGTCTAAACACTCTGGTAACTCTAATATTCGATGCTTTGTGCCATTCCATTCAAAGATCAATGAGAACGGAAAGCCCCATCTATAGGGCACAGAGCGCTTTTGAAGAGCCTGCGTGAGGGGTCTGAAGCTCTTACGTCTCTCCAATGTATGATGTAAGAGCTCTTGGAAGACCCGAAGTTCTTGACCCTTATAGCTGAAAGATCATTTACCCTGCAGGCTGCGTAAGAGAGCCACCTTGTCCTCAAAGAAGCTGAAGCATGCGATGATTGGACGTGGGTGTGCGTTGGTATCTTTGCTGGCCCAAAGGCTACGATGGGCGTGTTTCAGTTTCACCAGTCGAGGACAGTTTGGTACACAGAAGGCAAATACATCTTGAACTATAGCCAGCGAGTCCTCTCGGTCTCCGTGACTTTCTGTAAAACCTAGGATTTGTATGTTATTTCTTCTCTGATGGTTTTCTAAGTCTTCCTGGCGCTCTTGCAGTTCTTTTGTAATTTGATCCATTCTTTTGAACTTGGTCTGGAGAGCAGCTGAGGAATCAATTTGATCTCCAATATTGACTTCATTTTGCATTACTCGGCCATCTAGGGCTTTCAAGTTGGCACGCATGTCAGAAACTGCCTTAGTGAAGTCCATTCTGAAGAGTTTTAGCTCCTGCAAGATTTCCATAAGATCATTTTTCGTAGCCAATAATGAGATCACAGATTCGTCTATTACTCGTGACATTGAGCTGTTCTCGGTCTCAGAAGATAGTCCAGGATCTGGAAAAATTTGGATAAGGCGGATGCATATGATTTAACTTTTGCCATGATGAGAAATAAAAGAAGCAGAGCAGAACTGTATTTGAGATTGATCCTGCAATTCACTTGGTGGCCACATGGTTGAACTCCAGGCTAATGTATTGGAGCAGTGAGATAGAAAGTGAGTCTGCCGTTGAGATTTGCTTGAAAAGCAAGTTCTGCAGCTTGTCTCACTCCTCTTGTGTATAACTCTTTTGCCTGTATTTAGAAAGATATTAGAGCAGGTTTCAGGAAGATCGAGAGGGAAGCAAGCCTCAATTGAACCAGTCATCTGATATGTTCCAACTATGCGTTCCAAAAACTTAGCGGCCATGACAGTTGCATTTATAAGCGTTCCAATGTTTTCCCGCCGAAGCGGCTCTTCTCTCCTGCGTTCCAGGCTGAGTTCCAGATGAGGAGGAGAATAATGGAGACCCCGAGATCGCCGAAAACGGCACCAATCACCCTGTGAGTACTTCGGATAGCCTAGTTTCACAGCAGCAGCTAGTAGAAGGCAGGTTTAGATACAGTTTCAATTTTAACGCGGTGTTAGAAGGAGACTCAGGCAGCCATTTCCCCGGTACTCACCCCTGTTAACAGAGCATCAGGGAAGTAGGAGGCAGCATAGGCAGGTGTTGAGAGTTCTGAGGGGTCCCCAGATCGGGCGCTCAGAGCCTGGAAAGCAGGAAAACAGGCAAGGAAGCAGCAGCAGCATAGACACTTTTCTTTGAGCCTTGTGTCCCTCGCGATCACCGGCAGAGGTGGGAGATAGACAAAGGAGGTGTTCTTTATGACGTCTGAGCTAAGCTAGAAATAAAGCCATCATTCGATCAGTCTGCCTCTGTTTAATTGCTGCAGTCGTTTTTGACCCAATATGAGGAAAAAATATGCAGGTTGTTCTTTGATCGGGACATGAGGGTGAGGAGCCTCACAGATTTGTGGCCATCTTGTTGGGCTCACGAGGGCCCCCCCCCCCCATGTAAACCATTTTGACTTGTAGAAAAACGGTATATCAAAATTTGTTAAATAAATAAACAGGGTCATCTCCACCAACATCTAGGACTGCTCTAACCCCCCCTAACAGCAATAACCACCATTTGAAAACCACCAAGGCAAGCTCTCCCTCACCCCCCTCCATCACATCCTCCTGCTCTCTTACCAGGGGTCTGTGGTGTCTAGTGGGAAGCAGGAGCAATCCCCAGTGGCTTTTACTCCTTTGGAATCTCGGGTTCAAATTGGCACCTGTCTTGAAACTGATGCAAAAGGACTCACTAGAGACATTGGTTTTCTGAGCCGTTATCACATCTAGGGCATTTGTACTGTAAAATGTCACTGTCTCATCATCTCTGTCTATTTCCCACCCCTTTTCATTGGGCTGAAATGACATAGGCAGACAACCTAAGAACTAGGTGAGTTTAGGGTTGCCAACTTTTTCACAGAGAAGAACCCGACACCTGTGGCTCACCATGTTCCACCCATTCTCCGCCCCTAGTCCCACCCCTGCCCTGCCCACAGTCCCACCCATGCTGCATCCCAGCCCCACCCACAAAAATTACCAAGGGTAAGTGTAGGCGGATGCATATGATTTAACTTTTGCCATGATGAGAAATAAAAGAAGCAGAGCAGAACTGTATTTGAGATTGATCCTGCAATTCACTTGGCGCTGTGGAAAAAGAAAGAAAATTAAATGACTGATAAGGACAAAAGATCAAAAGGAAAAGCGAAAAAGCGTGATGGCAGGTGATCACTGAGTGAAACCAGAAGTGCAGGATCTCCCACAGGGGGAAAGAAATCAACTACCAAGCAGAAAAGACCGGAATGCATCCCTAGGGCTCCATGGAAGAACAAAGACTAGTTTAAGATGGTGCTGTGGCATCACACAGGCACAGTGTAGTCTCCTAGAAGCTTCCAATAGAAGCTGGGGAGCATTCCCTCATGGGCTCCCATCGGAGGACATCACCCATACATGAGGATTCATTCCTGCTTGTCCATGGAGAAAATATTGTTTCACTCAACATGAAATCAAACTCTGGAATTCATTAACAGAGGATGTAATAAAAGCTGTTAGTGTGGCTGGATTTGGAAGCTGTTTGGATGAGTTCCTGGAGGAAAAGCCCATAGACCATTATTAAAGAGGGCCAGGGAAATCCACTGTTTACCCTGGGATAAGCAGCATGGAGTCTGTATCTATTGGGAACCTGCCAGGTACTTGTGACCTGGATTGGCCATTGCTGGAAACAGGATGCTGGGCTTGATGGACCATTGGTCTGACCCAGTATGGCATATCTTATGTTCTTAGGCTAACCTTTTGAAAGTGAAAAGCTCAACACCTTCGCTCAATGTCTGTTCTTTGCTACACCCCTTTGTCACATTCCTACTCCTCCCCTGCCATACCCGCTGTACATTCACTGTATTAATATTGAATTCCAAATAGATTTTTGAATCTTTTTTTAAATTAATTTCTTACACAGATACAACAGAAACACACTGCCGTGCTTTGAAAGAGAAAGTACAATGTATGTAGTATTTGAATTCTGTGAACCACTTAATCAACAATGTAGCATCAACTAGATAGCAAAGGGTGATCATATCTGATGATCCAAAGATAGTGAAGTCTGATAGGGCAGGCTTGAGTAGAAGAAAAGAGCTCACAATTTCTCCATACAGGTAATCTGTGAGGCCTCTCAGAGAATACTTTATTTGTTTCTGGAGGCCATATCTGATAGGCTACCAAAATGGTGCAAGGTGAACACACATAAGATATTACTTAAATATGTATTCTCTAGACCAGAGAATAGACATTCAAATGCCTCCAAGGCAAATATAATCTACAAGATTCATACCTCTTTCAGTAGAATTAATGCTGTAATAGTACAAGAGGTGAAGAAGTGCCTATAAAGTCACAAAACAATTGTGAACCAGGAATGAAAACGGATAGGCTAGATGGCCCTTATCTGCTGTGATTTTTTTTCTCTGTAGATATTTCAAAACCAGGTATAGTGCTGTATGCATTAAATGTTCATTGGTTCCCTTCTATAGGAAAACATTCTAGTTATCATTAAAGATTCCAACAATTCTTTATAAAGAAAACGATAGAGATGCCGTTCTGATGGTTTTCACCTTCACTTTCTTCACATTCTGCTTTATGTCAGTCAGAATGGGATTGTCCCAGGTGATCAGAACGTCTTCATTCGCCATTATTCTGTAGAGGCTTCATCCCAGTAGGCCCTTGGGACATCAGGCTGAGCCTCCAGCAACACTGGTAGTTGTATAGGTGGCAGCCTCCTTGCCCTGTAGCTCAGTAGGGTTCAGGACAGTCACAGGGCTTTGGGTTGGTGTCAGAATCTATGCTTGGTAAGCATCAAGCTTTCCCTTTCTCCCAAATATCAGAAAGTATAATATTTGGAAGATTTTCCCCTCTAGCAGTGAGAATATTTGATGTAAAAGAAAGGGAAAACCCCATAATTTTGGAGGGAGGAGTGGCCTAGTGGTTGGGGGTTCAAATCCCACTAGAGGACAGCAACCTTGGGCTGGAAGGACTGGGGTTCCTAGTCCCACAGGTGCTCCTTGTGGTCTTGGGAAAGTCACTTAACCCTCCATTGCCCATGTTCCCTGTAAAATAGTTATCTCCAAGTTATAATGCCCTGTTCAATGTAATTTCAGTTTGTTCAATGTAAACTGCCTTGATATCATGAAAGGCGGTATATAAGAAATAAATAAATAACTTTCTATTCACTTGAATGAATACTTAGTGGCTGATCTAGCTGCACGAAGGAGAGCTTTATTCATTTTGATGCTTTCGAAGAACTGTAAACATGGCAAGTTTATGTTATGCCGAATACACAATTCAGCTTTTATAGTATCAATACCTAATCTGTTGCGTTCATCGGTCCAGAGAATATTCATGACACTGAATATTCATGACACTGAACACTCTTTCCACATAGTGTCACCCGGTGAGGGTCCCCAGGGGCTGGAGCCTGGGTAATTCACCGGGGCTACTTCAATACTAGCAAAAGTGGATGATTACAATGCCCTCTGGGAGTTGTAGTCCCAATTGCTGAATAAAGAAGGTGAGTCGTGGATGAATAGTAAGGCTTTCAAACAGGACTTTTAATTCCCGTTCCGGGTGGATTTTTAAAGCAATGGGAACAAAAGGCAAAACACCATGCTTCTGGTACAAAAATCAAAAGGAACAAACTGGAACCAAAATATGCTTATCTTCAGCTGAACTCAAAAGTAACACAAACAGTCTGTTCAAAACAGGTATGTTTTCCTCACTGCAGTTTGCTTATACTTTAACAGCCTCTTCAACAGAAAAAAGTAATGTCATCTGACATAATTAAAGTACAGTCCATGCATGTATCTGATATTGCTTCTTCATAATCATTACATTGCATTTCCTCTGGTTCCTCCTCTGAATAACATTCTTCAGGGTTATAGAAAACGTTATCTTTAGGCAAACTCTGCTTTCGGTAATTACACTTCCCTTCTTCCTGGTTAAGAGAGTGTAGTGAATAATTACCACCTTCTCTTGAGAGCTCCCTTTGTGAGTCACACAACTCCTTATACGTACAGGGCAAATCACTATATTCAAAGGCTCTTCTATTGGAAGGAATTGGCCTACCTCCCAACTGCCTTTTCTCTGAGCTCCTGCGTGTGAGTGAGTTATCAGAGCACTGCTGAGACGGAGACGTTTCCCTGCCTTTCTGTCTTGGCTTTTCCTTAAGCATAAAACTTTCCCCAGGACAGACTTTCCCTCTTGTGCTGTACCTGGTTTTAGGAAGATAAAACTCCTCAGCTTTCCTGAGCCTGGCTTCTGTACCGTAGCTTCTCCTAGCTTTCTGGTAAGTTTCACCGGGCATGTCCTTAGCTGGGCACTGCTCTCTGCAACAGGCTGCTGTGTTTCTTCCCGTATACCTTTCAGTTCTGCTGGCTTCTGAACTCTCTCTCACTCCTGTGTCTCTGTTTCTAGAACTGGAACTTGTTCTGCTCATCGCCCTGCCTCTTTTTCTCCTCTCCTCACTAACGTCAGGTGAGCATGTTTTAACTATGTGTGTCCCTGTGCTTGGTTGGGCTCCACCCCTTCTCAGCTGCCCTTCATTTCCTAATGAATCAGGAACCTGCTTGCTGCTCGGGCGTGTTCTCCCACCATGTGATAGTGTTTGTTTTGGTTGCCTATAGCAACTCTGCTCCATGTGCTGATCTGAGCTGTCATTTTCAGATCTGTTTTCATCTGTTCTACCTATTTCCATAGGCTCTGATGACTCTACCTCATGACAATAGGCATTGCTGCATGAAACTGCAAACACATGTTGCACAATCCTCTTCAAATTTGGCGCATCTATGTTTTATAGAAATATGCTCCATTTATTAGCACTTGCTAGTTCTTCTTGGCTTTCATTTAATGCTGGAGCTGCTATGCGTAAAAGCAATAGTTCACTATATAAATTATCCATGTGGAGTTCTTCTTCAATGCCAAATACTTCACTTAAACTGTACAGATCTTCAATGGAGGGCAAATCCTTCTCACGTGAAAGGCAGGCAAACTTCCTAAAAGGTGATTTATCAAAATCAAATCATTTTTTAAGGTATGCCAAAGTGCTTGGTGCTTGGTGCTTGGCTTGCTTTGGCTTGAATAAACTTCTAAAGCTTCGGTTCTAAATTATTCAGACTGCCCTTTTTCGAGGTGATGCCTTGAAGCCAAATAATTCATCTTTGTGCCTATTCTCCAGCTCAATCCTTAATCTATCCAGAATGTTAAAAACATTAGTGGCTTGAATATTGCTCTTTCTAACGCCAGTATGGTCATTTAGAATACTGACAGAAGTGAGTGGTAAACAGATATATAACATTCTGCCATCGTTGGGGTTTTACTTATTCCATCTTCTTGGTCTGATATGAATGACCAAATTATCTTATCACTATCTTCAGGACCTATTTGCAGGAAATAGACTTCTATAGCATCCCAGTTCAGTAAAAGCTGATCAACTGCTGCAAATAAACTGAGCCATCTTATAGGGATGTGACACAAGATTTGGTGGAAGTCTTCTTGTACAAAATCAAAACATTCCTTTAAGACCATTAGCCTCTTTGCACTTGTAGAAAAATGGTTAAACCTTGATGACTAATGTCTCTACATCATAGCTAATTTTCTTTAAGCTGTATAGTGTTGTGCAAGATGTGACAGTTACAATTTGCCTTGATAATTTCTCCTTTTATATTTGAGAGCTTTCGAAAGACAGAGCACCGATGCATTGTCAGCCCCATATGCGACCATATGCTGGAGATTCAGTCCTAGAGACTCAATAGCCGTAATGAGAGACTTTGCTACTGACTGAGATGTTTCATCAGGTTTCTCATAAAAATCTGAGATAGTCTTGCACACCTTCTTTTACATCAGATATTCTCACTACTAAAGGAAAAAACTTTCTGTTTCCTTTATTGGAGGCATCTGTGGAAACAGAATATGGAAGAGGGGAGCCACTGTCTCCATGTCTTATTTTGTTGACTGCTATTTCAATGAAATATGGTGCAATGACATTTTTTACTAAGGATTCCGTCTTTGTTCTTCCAAGTTGGATCTTTGAGGCAATTTTGTGCATAGTTTGGATCATTGTGTGAAGCTCGCCAGGCACAGTAGTCTGGGTTCTTCAGCCATTGCTTCTGAAATACACAATTTCATAAACTGTCTTTCTTTCTTGGTGCTTTGGCTTGTGCTTTCACTGAATTGTCATCATTCTCAGTTTCATAGGGGCATGTTTACTAAACTGTCTTAATGTGCGCTCTTTAACGTTATCGTGCGATAAGGTACCTTATCGCGCGATAATGGTGCGTCTGCAGGCGCACAGGTACCTTATCACGTGATAACGTGCGCAGCACCGCAAACGAGCGATGAAGGCGGCCAAAGGCTCCCGGAGGGCGGAGGAAGGCTCCCCAGGGGCGGAGAGAAGGGGTCAATGGGTGGAGAGTGGGAGGGGAGAGGCTCCCCGTACACTAACGCTGTGAAATCCGAGGCTCAAAAATAACGCCAGTGAAACCCTGGCGTTAGAGCCGATTTAAAGGGAAAAGAAACCATTTCCGTCAGCAATGTACAGCAAAACCAGGGAAACCAACAAAAAGTGATAAGTGTGATACATGTGCACGGAACAAAAGGGCAAATAAACATTGAAAATGACCTCATCAAAATGGAAAAAAAACATAACCAAGCTGGCCAATAGTGATATCAATGGGAAATATCAAAAAACACTCCCAAGAAAGCTCCAAAAAAAAGAAATGAATTTTGGAAGGGTCTATGCTCCGTTCCCATACAAGGTGAATGAGCCCACAGTGAAATTGCGCTGAGCAGGGTTTCTGACTCTATTGGCCATGTTTCCTATGGCATGCACATGTTCCACAACAGCAGGGCGAGCATGTCGGAACAGGCAACTGGACAGATGCCGGAAAAGGAGACACAGAGGGCTGCAGGCGGCACATGCTGTGGTACAGCTGGGCCACAGTGCGGACTAGGGTGATGCCTAGCTGGCCCATAGGAATGCTGAAACAGCAGAGCAGCCAGACAGAAACTGATGAGGGCCCAACATGGGCACGAGTGTGCCCCCCACAGTGTCACAGGGGCTAGTACCCAGCAGGTACCCCCAAGGGCACAGAACATTGGCATGCAGTGCTGGGGGGAAGCTTTGACAGCTATGCAGGCACCCCTACCCCAGAACCCGCACCATAGGCAGCCGCCTACCTGCACAGTGGATGGCCTGAGACTGTGCACCACCAGCAGAAGGCCATGTCAGCATGGTGGCGGAGGGGTACCGTTGGTGGAGGGGGCAGTGTCTGCTGCCCACAGCAGACGGTGGCCTAGCCCTGATCAGGTGGGTGCCGTGCATTCCAACAGACAGGCTCTGTCTGACAAACAGCCATGGTAGCTCCAGGGACTGCACTGTCTCTGTGGCCACAGTGTGGTGCGGTGAACACAGCCAGTGTGTTCAGGAGCAGAAGGTCACAGGTTCAAGTTCCAGTTGGGGCTCCTGCCAACCCAGCCCCCATATTTTACCCACTACTAAACCGCGATAGTAAAGACGAACCTTTATTGCAGAGAACATAAGCATGGTTCAAACACCTATATTTTACCCTACAGAGCACAGACACCAGAAACATGCGCATTACCTACAGCGCATTCCCCCAAATGCAGTCCTGGAGGGCCACAAATCATTCAGGTTTGATACTGTCTCCAATATAACGCCATGTCAGCATGGTGGCAGAGGGGTACTGGTGGTGGAGGGAGCAGTGTCTGCTGCCCACAGCAGACGGTGGCCTAGCCCTGATCAGGTGGGTGCCGTGCACTCCAACAGACAGGCTCTGTCTGACAAACAGCCATGGTATGTCCAGGGACTGCACTGTCTCTGTGGCCACAGTGTGGTGCGGTGAACACAGCCAGTGTGTTCAGGAACAAAAAATCACAGGTTCAAGTCCCAGCTGGGGCTCCTGGCAACCCAGCCCCCATATTTTACCCACTACTAGACCGTGATAGTAAAGACGAACCTTTATTGCAGAGAACATAAGCATGGTTCAGAATTACCCTACAGAGCACAGACACCAGAAACATGCGCATTACCTACAGCACATTCCCCCAAATGCAGTCCTGGAGGGCCACAAATCATTCAGGTTTGATGCTGTTTCTAATAAATATGTGTGTGCTGCATTTCCATGCACTGCCCCCATGGTATGCAGATGTATCTCATGCTTATTCATTAGGGACAGCATGAAAATATGAACAGTGTTTGGCCCATCAGGACTGGATTTGGGAACCTCTGCCGTAGAGCAGCGGCCAACAGGAGCAGAAAGAACCGCACCCACAGGCTCCATTATCCAAAGTCTCATGGAGAGGCAGGATATCGGGCCTTGCGTGCATCTCCCAGTACTAGTACTTGCATACCTTACCAATGCCACCCTAAACCTGGGAATACAGTACACATATCTCAAAAGTTTGCTATGATTACTGGCAGATAGAAATTCCTAAGTTAAGCACAATATGCTCATTGAGCTGTATCATACCAATTTCTCTGATGTGTGTGGAGTGTGTGTTAGGTCTGGTGTCTGACAGTGTTCACCACCCCGGGGAGTGACCCCAACAGTATTGCATACCATAGCCATGCCTGTGCTCTGTCCAGGACTGGTGAGTTGGCCAGGACTGCCAAAAGCCTCTATATTTGCACAATGCTGGCATAGGTGTGGGAGTGTGTGTCTGTCCATCCGGTGTGTGGTGGTTGCAACACCTTACTCAGTCCACACTGTTTGCACTGTGTCCAGTGTTAGCTTGCCAATGTGCATAATGAGGAGCAAGGTACTGTGGGTATAGCTCGGACAGGGTGACCTGGGCAGGATGCATGAGCACAGGGCATAGGGCAATGGCTGGGACATTGTAGTGGCCGGCCACCACCTGCACGGACAGGGTGGCCACAGCATGTCCTGCTGGGAGGTCACTCTCACCCTGATTGAGCAGTCACCATGGCATGGCTAGGTCCCCCATAGTGCTCTATAGTATTTCTCTCATGTGATATTTATGGGTCCCCTTTTGGGGCCTAATCACTAATCTATCTGCTTGGTGGGTGTGCTGACATCCTAGTTTTGGGTGCACACATTTTCTCCAGTAATATGCACTATGGACTAGCTAGCAGACTGTTTGCAGTTAGTATGTGTATGGCTGGAACACCTTGCAGGGGGCAGCGGCTGCAGATTCACTGTGCTCGCTGCTGGAGAATGTCAGATAGTGGTGGTGGGCAGCTGAGCATTTCCAGGCCTCCTGTCTGTTATAATCGTATGGATGTGTACAGAAATGCATGGACTGCTCTCTAGGTTGTCTGTCCCCCAGCTGGACTGAGGTTGATGGTCCTCTCTACTACCACCATTGCAGTGATGTAGAATGTGGATCTGTTGGTGGGAGATCCTGAGCTCCAGAGGGCAGTTTGGGTGGTACTACATAAGCTGCCTATGTGTCCAAACAGCACCCTTCCCCCCCCCTCCCCCCCATCCCCCCTTACCCCCCTCCCCCCCTCTTCCATCCCCTCCCCCACTTCCCCCCCTCCCATTCCCCCCTTCCCCCCCTCCCCCCTTTCCCCCCCTCCCCCCCCCCCCCTCTTCTTCCCCCCTTACCCACCTCCCCCTTCTTCCCCCCTTCCCCCCTTCCCCCCTCCCCCCCTCCCTCCCCCCCTTCCCCCCCCCCCTCCCTCCCCCCTTCCCCCCTTCCCTCCCCCCCTCCACCCTTCCCCCCTCCCTCCTTCCCCCCCCCTCCTTCCCCCCCCTCCCTTCCCCCCCTTCCCCCCCTCCCTCCCCTCCCTCCCCCCTTCCCCCCTCCCTCCCTTCCTCCCCCCCTCCCCACGGGTCACATAAATCATGTGGCCATGGCACCCACACAGGATGTCCAGTATTCTGGGTGCATCAAAGTGCTCAAGGGCTAAACTTGACTGTGAAAGAAAAGATGGACACAGGCGTATTTGGAAGTGTCTCTTCAAGACCTACATATCACATACTGGCACTGATGGGGACCCGCACCATAGCCTATCTCAGCTAAGCCAGGTGCTGTGGACATGGTGCTGGGCGGATCACCTCACCCTCAGGGTGAGCACAGGACCCGCACAATGTGACGGTCAGTACCTACTCTGTGCCAGTAGCACACATGCTCAGTACTCCTTACCAGGCTGAGGTGGAGTGGGGGTGCATACCCCATCCTGTGGTTATCTGTAGACTGCTGATTTGCATGTGCAGTGCATCATGGGTATGTGTGGTGTAACCCTATCCTGGTAACCACAGCAGACAGTTCGTGTGGTGGGCTGCAGTCTTACTGTAGCCAGCCATGAGTTTGTTTGCAGCTATGGAGATGTAGGCCACTGGTGATTTCACTGCCTGTGGAGCCACAGGTCATGGGTTTGATCCCACAGTGGGGTTACTTGATAGGGCTGTCTGAGGCATTTCTTTTATAATTTAAATTAGTGCTGCCAGCAACAACACCCTCAGTGCTGTAGCCTGAAGGTGCCTCGAAAGCGCTCTATAAAGCGCCCTATAAGGTGCCCTATAGGGAACATTATAAGGTGTCGTGGTGGACAGTGCACCTTATAATGTGTCCTCAGGAGTGCCGCATAGGGTGCATGATGTGGCACCTTAGGTTATGGCAATGTGAGGGTGTGTTTGCTGGCAGCACAAATCAAAATAAAACCCAAATGCCTCACAAAGCACTGCTGATATTAAAGGGTAATGTCTCAGGCAGTGATATGCAACAGCTGCACTGTGGGATTGAACCCATGACCCCTGTACCATCAGGCAGTTTGTCAACCAATGTGCTACACCTCTGCCACTAGGTCTGTATGTCAGCATACCTACCTATGATTAACACACATTAATGTGGTACACCTACCTCCATCTTGTCATAATTTGTGGTACGCAACCTATTGTGTGAGTCCTACGTTTAGACCAGAAGGCCCCCCCCCCTCCCTTATGGCATCCTGCACATCATTGCTGGATTCACATTAAGATGGATTAATGAACATACCCCATAGGCACACACAACCCCATATCACCAGGGTGACTGACAGCCCACGTTGATGGGCTCTCAGGACTCCTTGGTGTAACTGTTTAGCCAGTCATTGCTATATGAAAACGCATAGCACACCGGTTCCAACAGTACCCTAGGAACCAGTGGTGATGGGTTCCAGACCCAAGTGTGTAAACAACAAGGAAAACTTCTAATTGTGTTTTTAAATGTCAGACACATCAGTGCAATGTCTGTCTGCATCATAGATCTGTATAAATATTGTTGGCAACAAAATACCCTGTGCAGCAAAAAGATGCGCACGGCGCGGGCCCACCTGCGCGTGCACGCATGTTGTGGTGCACATGCGCAGGTGGTGTGCTGCGCATGCACAGGTGGTGTGCAGTGCATGCGCGCGTGTTCCATCGTGCGTACGTTCCTCATTGGTGACAGTGTAGAACATGGCAACCAGATCCAGGAAACCTGCCTTCACCACCCGGGAGCTACGCTGCCTGGCACAGCTGATTGCTGTGAGGCAGCACAAGCTGTTTCCAGGTTCATCCAGGCGGCACAACCAGATGAGAGTCCGGAGGGTGTGGGATCGACTGACATGGCGCTATAATCGTGTGGCTGATTACCCATGTGAGGTAAGTGTATGGGGACAGGTCAGTAGATCCACATATATATATCCAGTGTTGATTGTAGCTGTGCATGCTGCTGTGTGTAGGTAGTCTATCTCAGTGATGTGTATCAGGTAAACCCACATGCCATATTGTCTATATATCACATCTGAGTGGTTTGCCCTGTACCCAGGGGGCTAAGGACCTGTTCACAGAGTTCCTGATGCCATCCTGGTGTCATGGAAGCTGCTGGTGTTGATATGCTACAACACACTGTAACACAGGAAGCCCATAGATCAGACTAAGGAGGGTTTCTAAACATCCTGCTGGTATGATGGGGTCTGCAGTTGCAGGGTAAAACATCTGCCCCACCCCCAGGGGCTGTGAAACATGCCCAAAATGGTATGTTAGTCCCATTGGTGATATGCGTGTGTGTGGCCCAGCAGTCTAAAACATCTGCCCTACCCCCACTTGCCCAGAAAGTCCAAAAAAGTGGGTCCCCAGCACACCTGCTGGTATGGAATATGCTGCTGTTGCTGTTTTCCAATCCACCCTACCCCCAGGAGCCCTGAGAGCCCATCAAAGTGGGCTGTCACTCACCCTGGTGATATGGTCGTGTGTGCCTAGACAGTTGAATACATTCTCCCTATCCCCAGGAGCCCTGAGAGCCCATCAAAGTGGGCTGTCACTCACCCTGGTGATATGGTCGTGTGTGCCTAGACAGTTCAATACATTCTCCCTATCCCCAGGAGCCCTGAGAGCCCATCAAAGTGGGCTGTCAGGCACTCTGGTGATATGGTCGTGTGTGCCTAGACAGTTCAATACATTCTCCCTATCCCCAGGAGTCCTGAGAGCCCATCAAAGTGGGCTGTCAGGCACTTTGGTGATATGGTCGTGTGTGCCTAGACAGTTGAATACATTCTTCCTATCCCCAGGAGCCCTGAGAGCCCATCAAAGTGGGCTGTCACTCACCCTGGTGATATGGTCGTGTGTGCCTAGACAGTTCAATACATTCTCCCTATCCCCAGGTGTCCTGAGAGCCCATCAAAGTGGGCTTTCAGGCACCCTGGTGATATGGTCGTGTGTGCCTAGACAGTTGAATACATTCTCCCTATCCCCAGGAGCCCTGAGAGCCTATCAAAGTGGGCTGTCACTCACCCTGTTGAGATGGTCCTGTGTGCCTAGTGTCACGGGCCCTCATGTGCACCTACCGGTGAGCTTAGGTATTGCACTGGACCCCAGTGTAACTGGCCTCCTGGTAGTTGTAGCTGCTGCCAGTTACACAAAAATAGTTGTGGACAACTGAATTAAGGTAAATAGGGCTTTATTTCCCTTTCCCAAATAGGATATTCAGATATATACAAAACAAAACAAAACCCTTCTTGGGTAAAACAGAAAAAACACTGGAACACAAAAATGGCTTTCTTTCAGCTTCTTAATAACAGAAATGTACTTTAAACATGGACCTGTAGCCACCCAGAATAAGGCCTTTGCTGCCTTGTCAGGCGGCTTATTCTTCTTTATCTTAGGGAGATTATATTATCTGCCAAAGAAAGGCTACAATCCATTTCTTCAATATTCCCTTCAATTATAGAAGATTCACATTGCATCGGCTCCTCAACAGGAATTAGTACCTCTGTACTTTCTCTCTGTGTGGGCTTGGCAAACAGTCCGTCCTGGCTGTGACGTCGTTCTTTTCCACTAAAGGAAAACTGTTTGTGATTACCACAATTACTCCTGTTTTGGTAGTAGGAGCCTCCCCTCTGCTGACCTCTGTTTAGCAGGTTAAAGAATTCCCCTGTCCAACTATTAGGTGGAATTACTCCTGCTCTGAGCTCTGCTTTATTCAGGAACTTGGAACCAGCTGGAACTTCTGATGGCAGCCCTTTGGAAACTCTGTGTCTCCCGTACCTTTCAGAGTGTTTTACTTCTTCAGGTAAAAAGCCTTTCCTTTGCTTATTATAAGGGTACTGGAGTTTCTATGCTCCCCTTAGGCTGGCTTTGGAGGGTTTCTGGACTTCCCCAAACTGTCCCTTATCTCCAAGCTCTGAACTCTCCCTTTGTGCACTGGAATAAAACTTCCTGGCTTGTACCTTTTGTCTTCTATCTCTGCTCCAATCTGGGCTGTTACATTCACTCTCACTTGCTGTGTCAAGCTGTCGGTACCTTTCATTCAAGCATTCCTCAGACTCACTCAGACCTCCGTTCAAGCTTCCAATAGGGTAATTAGACACGCTCTCTTCACAGCTTCTCTCGTCCTCCTCATGCGTCCAGTTCCTTCTCTGGGTTTCTATCCAGCTCCTATCCTGGCTCTTGGCCCGGCTCTTAGGCTGTGCCTTCGTCTTGAACTGCCTAACTGTTTGTGAGCTGAGTTTATCTAGGTATTTCCTAGCTGCACCACTCCCTAGCTGATTAGAGTCAGGTGAAAATCCCCTGGCTTCCCTATTGGCTGGGTGTGTCTCCCAAGCTCGTGACCTCACTTGCTTACGTTGCCCATGGCAACTTTCCACCATGTGCTTTCCCAAAACGTTATTATTTCCCTGAGCTGCACTATCCTCTGTCTCCATAGGGGTCACTAATGAGTCTGCTCTGTGACACTAGACAGTTCTATACATTCTCCCTATCCCCAGGAGCCCTGAGAGCCCATCAAAGTGGGCTGTCACTCACCCTGGTGATATGGTTGTGTGTGCCTAGACAGTTGAATACATTCTCCCTATCCCCAGGAGGCCTGAGAGCCCATCAAACTGGGCTGTCACTAACCCTGGTGATATGGTCCTGTGTGCCTAGACAGTTCAATACATTCTCCCTATCCCCAGGAGCCCTGAGAGCCCATCAAAGTGGGCTATCACTCACCCTGGTGATATGGTCCTGTGTGCCTAAACAATTCAATACATTCTCCCTATCCCCAGGAGTCCTGAGAGCCCATCAAAGTGGGCTGTCACTCACCCTGGTGATATGGTCCTGTGTGCCTAGACAGTTGAATACATTCTCCCTATCCCCAGGAGCCCTGAGAGCCCATCAAACTGGGCTGTCACTCACCCTGGTGATATGGTCCTGTGTGCCTAAACAGTTCAATACATTCTCCCTATCCCCAGGAGTCCTGAGACCTGCATAAGGTGTACTGTCAGTCACCCTGGTGCTATGGTGTATTGGGCTGATGATGTGTGCAAGGACACCCAACCCCCAGGGGGCCAGAGACCTGATTGCAATGGTGGGTATGTCATTCAGATATTGTGTTAGGTTATGGCAGGTAGGTTGCACATCGCCCCTACTCTATGAGGTCAGCACCTCATCACACACATCTTTGATGTATCCAGATGGTATGCTAGGTGCAGATGTGGATGTGTGTGACAGCACCCCACCCCCATGAACTATGAGATCTGATTACAAAGGCCTGCACCATAGCCATGTCCCCAGAACTGTATGCTGAGTCAGGTCACATATCTGCCCACTTGCTAGGAATCCCACACCTTGTTGCAGATGAACATTACTGATGGTGTTGGAAGGATACATACACCTGTTGTGTTTGCACAGCACAGACAGAAACCCTGACATGAGCAGAGGTGGCAATAGCCTATTCTGTTGCAATGGCCCCTGCCCCTGGTGTTGGAAACCACATCTGCCCTAAGCATACAAGGCCCAGGTCATAGGAACATAACAACATAAGATAGCCCATACTGGGTCACACCCCTGTCCTTCACGCCCAGTATGCTCTTTGCAACAGTGGCCAAACTAGGTTATACGTACCTAGCAGTATCCCCAAGAGAGACACGTTACACAATGCTTGTAGTGGGTAAAGCATTGCTATCCTAGGCCTCATAGAAACCCAAATGTCATGGTAGTGGCCCCTGGCAAGGTGAATAGGGCCACCCACCCAATGTCCCATGTATGGACACAGCACCCATGTTTGTTAGGATATCATGTTGCCAGTGGGGTTGGGTCCGAGGATGTGTGTAGATCATGACAACACAAATGTGTTCACCAGACCACATATAGGGTTAGGGGGGTTACCCTGGACACCATCATTGGTAATCCAAATGTGGCATGGTCATGCAATGTCATGCAAGGGGGCCACAGGGGACTGGAATGGTGTGTTCAGGGTGACAGGCACACTGCACATAGGTGTCACTGCACACATGCCCAGAGCCACAGCTACGCATGCAGGTGGCACTGGGAACAGGTAATCTCCTGAAACAAGCAGGAAGTAGTCCTCACATGTGGGTATCATCGGTACCGACGGAGCCTGCATGGGAACGCTCTCCAGTGTCCAATAGGAAAGCTATTGGAAGCATCCCATAGCGCCTGTGTGCTGCCATCTTGCCTTTCCCAAATGCCTCTCTTCAGTTCGTTGTTTTCCACAGAGCCAGCAGGTCATTGTTCCTGTCATTGCTGAAAAACAGCTATTGTAGTGCCACTCCTGTGGCAGTGTCTGTACCACCGGTCTTGTAATTTTCTTTTCAAAAAGGTCAGATTCCCTCACACAAACAAACCTTTTTAACAAAAGAGGTAAAATCCCCTTTGTAGGTCTCCCCCCGGTTTGGCATTAGGCCCTAATCCCTCCTCCATCATGGAAAAGCACTCCTCGGGTTCAGAAAATATGCTGATAATGTGCCGTTACCTTCTCCGTCACTGACAACCATGATTGGTGTCGCAAATGTTTATGGCCGGATCAATCCATGTCTGAATGTTTGGCCTGTGGGATGTTATCCAAGAGTGGTTGGCAGAACAGAGCAGCCAAGCTCGGTACCCTCTTTCCCTCCAACGTGGCCTCGGTGGCAGCCATGTCGTCAAGGGCTTCCTCTTCCTCCCGTGGATCTCAGGTAACCAAACACAAATCTGTCCGTTCCTCAAAGGGTAGATCCCCCTCCAAATAGCGGACTGCCACTGGCATTGCCCTTGAGGAGCACGCTCTGGGCAAACAGCCCCGCTGGGAGTCCCTGGCCTCCAAAGCCACTTTGGGACTCCATGAGGTTCTGGAGGCCTCAACCTGGTCCCACCTGGTGCAATGCTCTGGGGTCCTGGCTTTGCCCAGTACTCATACACAGACATCGGCAGTGTTGATTGACCAGAGGATCGTGGCCATTGAACGCAGTCTGGCAGCTCTCGTTGCGACATCAAAGACCTTGGTTCCACCACAGACCCTGCAAAGTCCAGCACCGGTATGTGCAGCAATTGCAGGCCCGGCATCGGCAACTGCACCATTGGTGCTGATGAGTACCGGTATCCACACCCCGGTACCATGTCACTCCGATACTGAGGCCAATCGGTACCAATAGCTCACTTTACCTGAGCCACCGTAGAGAAGATACATTCAATCTCCTGAGGGGTCTGATGACTCTGACAGCTCAGAGGGTAATGATGTACCTCTCCAGGACAAGCCTGCCTCTCCCAAGAGGAGATTGTCCCCTCCTCAGGATATGTCCTTCCTGGATCTCCAAACACGTGTAGTCAAGGGCCTCTCCATTTCATTAGTAACTCAATGTGAGCACAGGCCACGGGAGCTAGAGAGTCACCAATATCACCAAACTCCAAAGGAGACAGACATCCTGCCAATACATCAGATCTTAAGGAATCCTATTTGGAGAATGTGGGAGATTCCTCTTACCACCTCTCCACATTCTCACAGGTGCCTACTATGTATCGTGTGCCTCCGTCCCCTGGTTTGCAGAGAGGACACCTCCCTGATCACTCCATCATGGTGGAGTCTGCTATGAGGAGAATTAAACGTTACAAACAACATGCCACCAACCCTCCTGGTAGGGAGTGTAAGACATTAGATGCCTTTGTTCGCTGTGTCGTCCAAACATCCATGCTTTCAGGCAGGACAGGTTCCTATATCATGTACATGGGAATGTTCCTGACGGAGGTCACAGGAGATCTACAACTGGTAAGTCCACATCTCCCAGATCACAGAGGTCACGACAATGTAGCACCTGTCAAGCATGCCCAGAATATTTCAAAAGTTGTGAACAGGGCAGCTTTTGACTGTTTTTCATGTATAGGCAGAGTCTCTGCCATTGCTATTGGGGCAAGGCAACTTGGCTGGCTGCAAGCCTCTCACCTGGAACACTGGGTACAGGATAAACTGGCCAACATCCCCTGTACTGGTGAAAACGTTTTTGGAAGAACCGGCAGGACAATTCTACCTTGACAAGGCTTTCAAATATTGTAGATCCTGCAAAGATGAGAGCCTTAGAAAACCCCTTCCTCTCCAAAAAGAAAGGATACTATCAATCCTATGCTCAGCAAGGACAACCTGCAGTACAAGCTGCTAGAAAGGGTCAACAATCTACTAAGCAGAGAAAGCCGAGAGCTACTGTGCCTCAGCAGACCCAGCAGCCTCAGCCCCCACAGGGCCTTTGATTCCTTAGCCCCCACAGGGCCTTTGACTCGTACCTGCCCTTCCTGGGCCTCCAGGGAAAACAAGCTTCACCAGTCCCAGGAAGATTAGGTCACCTCATCCACAGATGGAGGCAAATAACATCAGAACCCTGGACTCTGTCCATCATAGAAGAGAGTACAGGCGTCATTCACATAGCCTGCCGCCTCCTACAATAATAAGGACATTCAGTTCTCGAAGGTCCCCCCCAACTGAATCCAGAGGTAAAACATCTCTTACCTCAAGGAGCAATGGAAGAGGTACCTCACCTTCAACAGGGTTCTGGGTTCTTCCCCTAAATTTTCCTCATACCAACAAAAACAGGAGGTGACAGACCCATTTTAGATCTCTGAAAACTGAACAAGTTCCTGTTCCAACAGACATTCAAAATGGTTTGTCTATGAACAGTACTTCCTGACCTACACTGGCAGAACTGCCTTTGTTCTCTAGATCACAAGGATGCGTACACCCATCTTTGCAGCCAACAATCACACCGAAAGTCCCTTTGGTTACACCATCAGGGACATCACTATCAAAACAAAGATTTCCCTTTAGCATTGCCTCAGCACCCAGAGTAGTCACAAAGTGCATGGCTGTGGTAGCGTGTGTCTGCATACCAGGGGAATCTTTGTCTGCCCTTACTTGGACGATTGCCTCATCCAGGCAGAATCACAAATATAAGCCCAGGCCTCTCTCTCGTACACAATGCATGGACCTCAATATCTAGGCCCTGTCATAGATCTCCAGGAATCCTTTCTGACTCCCATGCAATCGCTGGAGCTCCTAGGAGCAATGCTAGTTACCAGACTGCCAAAGACCTACCTGCCTCAGCCTCGCTGACCTTGCATTGTGCAACTGGTTTCTTCAGCACTACAAAAGACCCACCTCTTGGCTCGAGAGATGCGTCAGCTGCTGGGTGACATGGCATCTACGGTGCATGTGGTCCCCTACGCTCGTCTCCACATGAGGCCAGCCCAATGGGCCCTCTCTTCCCAGTGGACGCAAGCAACAGGCTGTCTCTCAGATCTGATAGTAAACTCAAACCTCTGTACCCTGTCCCTGGACTGGTGGCGGTCAGCACAAAACCTGTTGGAGGGGTCACCCTTCCTGCAAACCCCTACTCAGATCACATTAACAACAGATGCCTCCAAAGTGGGGTGGGCTGCACATCTCCTGGACACCTCCACCCAAGTCACCTGGAATTGTCAGGAGATTCATTTCCACATCAATCTGTTGGAGCTCAGAGCAATTTGCCTGGCTCTTCAAGTATTCCATTCCCTTCTACAGGCCAATATAATACTACCTCACGCAGACAATCAGGTAGCCATGGTCTATGTGAACATACAAGAAGGAACAGGCTCTCTGTCCCTTTGCAACGAAGCTCATCAACTGTGGGCGTTTGCCAGAGAGCAGCAGATCCATCTCCTGCCAGTCTATCTCCCTGGCAATCAGAACTCTTGGCCAGACAGACTCAGTCGTGTTCTGCGTCCGCACAAATGGTCTTTACACATGGACCAACTCTGCAGAGTATTGCAACTCTGGGGAACTCAAGATGTAGACCTCTTTGCAAGTCCATCATATGCCTAACTTACCCGGTTCTGTTCACGGATTCCGGCTCAGGGCTGCCAAGTGAGGGATGCTGTCCTTCTCAACTGGGGGCAGGAATTCCTATATGCCTTTCCTCCCATTCCCTTCATTGCCAAGACCCTATTCAAGCTCCTGAGGGACAGAGGCAACATGATCCTCATAGCCCCACGCTGGCAACACCAGGTGTGGTACCCTCTGCTTCTACATCTGTCCCAGGTTCCACCCCTGTAGTTAGGGTCAGCAGGAGGAGGGGAATGTATGGCATACAAACCCCCAGTCTCTGCACCTCAGAGCCTGGCTACTGAAGGCTGTAACTGCTTTGGCCCTCCCCTCACTCAGGAAGTGCAAGATGTCCGTTATGCTTCCAGGGAACCTTCCACAAGGCATTCCTATGCTGTCAAGTGGACGAGAGATACCATTTGGTGATCACAAAAGGGCTTCAACCCTCTTGTCATTCGTATATAAACATGTTTTGGACAAACTCCCTTACTTATCAAACACTGGTCTCCAAACTGAGTCAGTCAGAGTCCATTTAAGTGCCATTGCTGCTCCTTCTGGACCCATCAATGGACAACCCATTTCATCCCATCCTCTCATATCCAGAATCATGAGAGGCCTGCATCTAACGAAACCTCCCCTTAGACCACCTCCAGTGGCATGGGATCCCAATCTGCTTCTAGGCCAGCGTATGCTGCCGCCTCCTGAGCCCTTAGCCACTACTTCCTTAAAGTCTCTGTCCTGGAAAGTAATATACCTTCTTGCAATCACATCAGCAAGTCGTATCAGTGAATTGCAAGCTCCAGGGGCTGATCCACCTTACACACCGTTTCACCATGATAAGGTCATCCTAAGGACATATCCGCACTTCATGCCTAAGGTGGTTTCCTCCTTTCATTTGAACCAAGAGGTTTAGTTACCTGTAGTCTTTCAAAAGCCTCATGCTTCAAATGCAGAGACGACTCTTCATACCTTGGACTGTAAAAGAGCTGTGGCTTTTCATCTGCAGAGGACCCAGCAACACAGCTATTCATAGCCTCTGATCCTTAGCATTTGGGTACAGCAGTTTCCAAAAGATCTCTATCCAACTGGATTGCGCCATGTATTACCTTTTATCTATCATAGCAAACACCTTTCACTGGAGGCCCATGTTTCTGCTCACAATGTGAGAGTCATGGCAGCCTCTAGGGCTCACTTCCATTCCGTCTATATGAATCACATTTGTGGAGCAGCTACCTGGTCCTCTGTTCACGGCCCACTACTGCTTGGATAAAGGCTTCTGCAGGCTTGCTATGGTTGTTCAGGCTGCTCTCCAAAACCTCTTCCATACTTAATCCACTCCTAGCCGCCTCTCTTACAGGATGCCAGAGATCCATGGGAGGAAGTGGAACCCCTCCACAGGGCCTCACCACTCTGGGGATCCTACCCTGGCATCTACATCTAGGGTGTCCTCACATGTGATGACTAATTCCTGCTTGTTCCTGGAGATAGCATACTTACTCACCTGTAACAGGTGATCTCCGGGAACAGCAGGAATAAGTCTTCACAACCCACCCATCTCCCCTAGGGGTTGACTCTCTCTCTCTGTCTCTCTCTTTCCCTATCTATCTCTCTCTCTCTCTTTGTGTCAGCTTTAAAGGCGGGAAGGCTGCACACAGACGCTGTGGGATGCTCCCAAAAGCTTTCCTATAGGACGCTGGGGAGCGTTCCCGCACAGGCTCAGTTGGTACCGACGCTACCCAGATGTGAAGACTTATTCCTGGTGTTCCCGGAGATCACCTTTTACAGGTGAGTAACTATGCTGTACATGACACACACAGCAGTGGAGCAGGAGCAGCAAGATGCTGCCCACACAGATGTTTGTTTATGTTGGCCACCCACCAGAGGTAAATAGTCACTGATGCCCCCACACATTGGTTTCACATTCATAGGTAGAGGATCTCCGGAAGAAGGGGCGAGAGTTGAGGCTCCATCATAGTGATTACCTTGCCCGCCTCCAGAGGGGGGTGCAGTCAGAGCGTGACGGTGAGTATTGGCAGCCTTGCTGCCCAGTAACAAATGTCACATTGGCCCATCAGCCTGTGTGGTGCCTGCATATGTACATGTGTTATGCGACACACATGATAATGTGCTGATGACTGTCATTTTACACAGAGGGTGATGACAACGATGAACAGCCCACCACATCTGCTTATGCCCTGAGGCGCCCCCCTGCCCACCATGCCACAGAGGTGGAGGTGGTGGTGGTGGATGACGGGGATGAGGTGGAGCCGAGGAGGAGGGTGAAGAGCCGGCAAACAGTGCAGCGGAGGAGGGGGCTGATGGGGGCATGGAAGGGGTGGGTGGCGGCGTGGCAGGGGAGGGAGAGGGTGTTGCTAATGTGGGGTTGGGGGGAGGGGTGGAGGAGGGTGTGGAGGGTGGGTGGGAGGTGGGAGGGGGGAGGAGGGGGATGTGTGGGTATGGGAGGGTGATTGGAAGCACAGAGCAGCACAGGTCACTGTGGGCTCCCGCCAGCCACGCCATGTCGATCCACCATCCAGGGCCACACACAGGTCGCATGCACATGCCACCACCCAGACCCCTGGCACTATGTGTGTGTGTGGTGGCAGGTGTGTGCAGGACCTGTATGTGGCCCTGGATGCCTTGGAGCGGCGTGTGCATTTCCTAGTGCACTCACACCAGTGGCTGATGGGAGCCATTCAGCGGGTGGCCGCCGAGGTGGAGCGGCTGCCCTGTCGGCGGCCATCCCCTGAAGGGCATCACAGGAGTGTTTGATGGCGCCTCTGACGTCCACACATGTGCACTGTGCTGTCCTGTGTTCCATCACTGGGCATGCAGCATGCAGGGAGAGGGTGTGGCTGATGTGGGGGTGGGGGGAGGGATGGAGGAGGGTGTATAGGGCGGGTGGGAGGTGGCAGGGTAGAGGAGGGGGGTGTTTGGGGGGATGGTGATGGGTATTGTCCCTATTTGTGCCATTGTTTGATGTTGTTTTTTTGTAAAATATACACACTGTGTCATAACTCAAAATGGTCACGTGTCTCCCTTACCAACACACTATGGATGCAAGCATGGGATATGTGTGTAGACAGGTATGTGTTGTAAAGGTAGACATGGGTGGCATACGTAGACTGGCTCCACATGCAATCGTGTGGGCTGACCATGTGTGTAGGTGTGTGAGACCAGGGTGGACCCTGAGATTTTGCAATGTAGAGGACGTCCCAGGATACGGAGGTACGTGCATGCTGTGTGCAATGTGTGGGAACCGTTTCTGATGCAACAGGCCTGTGTGCCAATAGTAGAACTGGCAAACCACTACGTCTGCGCTATGTCACACCCCCTTTCTCGGCGTATAGGCGGTTGCCTTGAGGAGTGGGAAATGTGCCAGATTATCCTTGTAAGTGCTGATGCTTGGTATCCCTGTAGTTGTGGCCCAAACGAAAGACAGCTAAGGTTTTGTGTGATAACAAAAACTTTATTTGTTGCACAGGATTCTGTCATCTATCCTCCCCTAACCAGAAACAAAACGGTGGATACTTTTATATGCCAATATAAAGTCCAACTGAAATACAGTCCAACCTGATCCTTCTCAGGGTTGTCAGATTATGTACAAGGTTAATTCAACTTCTTCTCATCAACGAACAGCTTCAGTAGCAGCTAATCACTTCCATAGCTTTCACCATATTCAGCTGCTTACAGACATTGAGTTTCACTCCAGCAGAACGCTGCTTCTCTCCGTGCAAACTCAGTAGCATGAATTACTTATCATCACTTCTCTTATACAATACAATTAACAGCTTCACTCTTGGCAACACATAGCACAGTCTGCTTACATGTCAGAATAAGACCTATCTGATTTGGTTGAACCTAACTGCATGGATTCAGCATCTGAGTCAGACATCTCATGATTCAAATCAGGGTACTGCAGATCAACAGGCTTCCATGGTTCCAAATGGTGTCTAAGCTGTTTCCACTCTCTATTCCTTTCCCTCAGTGGAATATAATTATAACTAGAATCAGCAGCCTCCTTTAAAGTGGTGTTAAAGGAACTCAACTGGCTTGCTCCTCTTCTAGTACGTCTGGGTTGCAAAGGTGGGTAAAAAGACAAGTCTCTGTTCTTACACTGCTCCTGTTTCACTGGCACAGCGTGAGCTAGCTTTAGCTTCTCTCGTCGAAGCCTACCATCAGCTGATGAATTAAGAATGGCTGAGGTACTTCCTAAGCTTCTGCTAGTATCTGGCATCCTGCACTTGGAACGCTTAGGCAGCTTATCATACAGAGTTTTATACTTGGTTAAACTCTCACCTCTGTTCACAGCTTCTAGGGAAGACTCTAGGGAAGATATACTCTCTCTTCTGGTTAAGGGTTCCAGCCTCTCCCCATGAGAATAAAAGTATGTTCCCACCTGCTTCTCCTGGCTGTCTGGTTCGCGTTGACCTCTCTGTCTCAGAGGAAGCTTGCTCCCCTGCTGTCTCAGAGACCTCCGTGTCTCACAGCAGTCTGGATGGCAACTCTCCCAGCACCATGTGCTATCCTGGCAATGGCTGCTCCACCCTTTGCTTCTCTCTGCCTCTTGGTCAGAGTCAGGTCCTGAGTCTCCTGCCTGAACACTTCCTGTTCTCCCAGGCACTCCTCCTGCTCCTCCACGAACTCTCCTCAGATCAGAACTCAATCTCCTTCTCCCACACGAGCTCTCCCACGATCTTAGTCTCTCTGTTACTTCCTGGTTAAGAGTATTGGGTTGTCCTATCCGGTTTGACTCCGCCCCCTTGCCTCTTACATCAGCTCCCCTGTTTGTCCTGGAGCTGGGGTGTGGCTCTCTCACTGCCTTTCTGTGCAGAGAGTTTCTCTGGGCTTGTGCTTTAACCCCTTCCTTGCCTGCCTTAATGTGTGCATTAGAGGAAAGCTGCAGTTTTAAACCCATTTTCTCTCTGTTTAAAGCCTCTGCATCATCACATAACCCCCCATTTAAGATATTTCGGGCTGGATGGACATCTCCAGAACAGCACGAAATCCTAGCTCTCTGACCGTAGCTGACAAAAGCATTGCTCTTTATATCTACATACTTAGCCTCACTGGACATAGGGATAGAACTGTTTGGAAGATTCTCTATTATTTTCAGCAGAGCTTGCCGCTGATACCAAGAGATTTCCTCATCTACCCCAGAATATGGTTGGACCTTCCACTCGGCCTGCCGAGGATCAAAGTCTTCCTCCACCTTGTCCCCCTCCCTAGTGGCTGACAAACCCACTACATCGGCCTGTCCTGTGGATCCAATCCCATCCGAACCCCTTGGGTTGGTACTTAACTCAGTAACCTCTTCTATATCTGGAAAGCCAACTCTCTCCAAAATGAGTTGTGCTATTTTATCACCCATAGCTATTTTAAAGTCCTTTTTAGAAAAATTCAGCAGCAAGACTTTAATAGCCCCCCTAAAATCTGGGTCTATTACCACCGCACCTACATCAAGCGGCCAAAACAGATTGCGGAGCGATCCGACCGTAGCATCCGGGCGGAATTTCAAGCTGGATGCCCGTCTCCACTAAAGCTCGCCCTTGACTTGGGATAATAGTGTCCTCAGCGCTAAAGATGTCAAATCCGGCTGCCTGCTCTGATGCTCTCTTAGGTATTTTTGCATTCGGGGTAAGCCTGCAACATTTCAAGAGAAACTTTGTCTTGCTGGGAGAACTCTGGCTAGGTGTCTTCTCCCTACCTGGCTTTTCTCTAGGTTTCGCAAATAAAGGATCTGGTACTATCCTGGACCTAGGTTTCTCCTTATGAGTGGACGTTACTTGTCTTTCCTTTATCTCCCTTTTTATGGGTTCTCTCTCTACCTTCCGTGAACTAGGGGCTTTGGCTTCGGTGGAAACGGCTAGCCCTTTAACTAGGCCCTTCCGAAATCGAGGCCAGTCCCTACCTAAGACTAGGGAATGTGGTAGTCTTGGCACTACTGCCACTGGAATTTCCTTTTTCAATCCCAGCCCTTCCACAGTAACTAAATGTAACGGATATGACGCGGCTGCGCCGTGTACACAACGAATTTTAATCTTTCCCTCAGAGTGTCCTACAAAATCCATACTCTGAGCTTTTATCTTCCTCCATAGGCTATCAGAGATCATTGATTGGTCAGCGCCTGAATCTAGGATCGCTTCAACCTGAATATTGTTAACCATGACTTTTAGTACAAACCCCTCCCCAACCTCCTTGGACTGGGTGGTTACTAAAACAAGCTTGGCTTTACAGTTCCTTTGTAAGTGACCCTTCTGACCACATGCAAAGCATTTACGCTGTTCCCTATGACTTTTGGACAGGGGTATTCTAGACATAGCTTTCCCTGACCTTACTTCCTCCCTCTTCTCTAGAATTTTCAAGACTGTTGACACTGAAGTACCCATTTGCTTCTGACCGACGGCTTTAGCCTCTAAGAACCGGTCAGCAAGTGCTATGGCGTCTCTCGTGGTCTTACAATCTTGCAAAATTAAGAAGGATTGCAATTCTACAGGTACAGCATCTAAGAACTGTTCTAAAACAATATCATCCAATACTGAATCAATGCTTCTCCCCTCTGGAGTAAGCCACTTGTACACCAGTGTTTGAATCCGATGGCATAAGCTCTGTGGTGTTTCACCTGGGGTTAACTTGCACCCTCGCAAAAGGCGGCGATATACCACTGGAGTTAAACCTAACCGGGTTCTAATGGCTTTGACTACTGCCTCATAGTTGTTCACAAGATCATTGGGTACCGCTCTGTAGGCTGCTAGCGCCTCTCCCGTTAGGGATGATGCTAAGCATATAACCCACTGGTCTTTTGGCCAACTGCTCATGAGTGCAATGCGTTCAAAGACCTCCAAGTAGTCATCGATATCATCATCACTTAACAATTGCCTTATAGATAACATGCCCTTGTTTAAGGTTTCAAGACCTGTTAAACTGCCTAGTGAATTTGACACAGTCTTAATTGCCTCCGTAGTTTGCTTCTGCTCTCCCATCCATGCGCCTAGCAGATTCATCAACGGCTGTTGTTGCGCCCGCAGCATCTCCGCTGTTTTCTCCTGGGCCTCTGCTGACATTTGCTGCTGCTGCTGGAATCTCTCCGCTGCCCAGTTCAATAACTGAGCTGGATCCATCGCTGTCTCAGCTGCAATAAAACAGAAAGCAAAACACCAAGTGTGGCTTTTCACACAACACCCCTTCCCTCAGCTTCCACCACTCTGCAATACCCCAACCCCTTGTAGCAATATCCTAGGTAACCCTTCTCATCTACCGGTTACCTGCTACAAGTGGTGAGTCTCGCTCCTCAGCACTGCAGAATCCAGGAACCTCTGCTCCAATCCGCCTCCGCTGACACTCCACTCCGAGTTTGCAGAGTTGGTAAGCTCTTTCTGAAGGTACCACTTTGTGTGTTGAAAAAAAAAAAATTTATTTTCCCTCTTTTTTTTTTTTTCTCTTGGACTTTGGAAAAACTGTTCTTCTTTAAACTTTACTGGCAAATTTGTATCAGTTGCTTATTTCTGTGAGGTGGTAGCTTTAATCCTAAAAACTACGCCAAAACCTGTCACACCCCCTTTCTCGGCGTATAGGCGGTTGCCTTGAGGAGTGGGAAATGTGCCAGATTATCCTTGTAAGTGCTGATGCTTGGTATCCCTGTAGTTGTGGCCCAAACAAAAGACAGCCAAGGTTTTGTGTGATAACAAAAACTTTATTTGTTGCACAGGATTCTGTCATCTATCCTCCCCTAACCAGAAACAAAACGGTGGATACTTTTATATGCCAATATAAAGTCCAACTGAAATACAGTCCAACCTGATCCTTCTCAGGGTTGTCAGATTATGTACAAGGTTAATTCAACTTCTTCTCATCAACGAACAGCTTCAGTAGCAGCTAATCACTTCCATAGCTTTCACCATATTCAGCTGCTTACAGACATTGAGTTTCACTCCAGCAGAACGCTGCTTCTCTTCGTGCAAACTCAGTAGCATGAATTACTTATCATCACTTCTCTTATACAATACAATTAACAGCTTCACTCTTGGCAACACATAGCACAGTCTGCTTCCATGTCAGAATAAGACCTATCTGATTTGGTTGAACCTAACTGCATGGATTCAACATCTGAGTCAGACGTCTCATGATTCAAATCAGGGTACTGCAGATCAACAGGCTTCCATGGTTCCAAATGGTGTCTAAGCTGTTTCCACTCTCTATTCCTTTCCCTCAGTGGAATATAATTATAACTAGAATCAGCAGCCTCCTTTAAAGTGGTGTTAAAGGAACTCAACTGGCTTGCTCCTCTTCTAGTACGTCTGGGTTGCAAAGGTGGGTAAAAAGACAAGTCTCTGTTCTCACACTGCTCCTGTTTCACTGGCACAGCGTGAGCTAGCTTTAGCTTCTCTCGTCGAAGCCTACCATCAGCTGATGAATTAAGAACAGCTGAGGTACTTCCTAAGCTTCTGCTAGAATCTGGCTTCCTGCACTTGGAACGCTTAGGCAGCTTATCATACAGAGTTTTATACTTGGTTAAACTCTCACCTCTGTTCACAGCTTCTAGGGAAGACTCTAGGGAAGATATACTCTCTCTTCTGGTTAAGGGTTCCAGCCTCTCCCCATGAGAATAAAAGTATGTTCCCACCTGCTTCTCCTGGCTGTCTGGTTCGCGTTGACCTCTCTATCTCAGAGGAAGCTTGCTCCCCTGCTGTCTCAGAGACCTCCGTGTCTCACAGCAGTCTGGATGGCAACTCTCCCAGCACCATGTGCTACCCTGGCAATGGCTGCTCCACCCTTTGCTTCTCTCTGCCTCTTGGTCAGAGTCAGGTCCTGAGTCTCCTGCCTGAACACTTCCTGTTCTCCCAGGCACTCCTCCTGCTCCTCCACGAACTCTCCTCAGATCAGAACTCAATCTCCTTCTCCCACTCGAGCTCTCACACGATCTTAGTCTCTCTGTTACTTCCTAGTTAAGAGCATTGGGTTGTCCTGTCCGGTTTGACTCCGCCCCCTTGCCTCTTACATCAGCTCCCCTGTTTGTCCTGGAGCTGGGGTGTGGCTCTCTCACTGCCTTTCTGTGCAGAGAGTTTCTCTGGGCTTGTGCTTTAACCCCTTCCTTGCCTGCCTTAATGTGTGCATTAGAGGAAAGCTGCAGTTTTAAACCCATTTTCTCTCTGTTTAAAGCCTCTGCATCATCACAGCTGGCAGGGTGAGATGTGCTGCTGAGCTCAGGAGCTACTCAGGGGTAAAGCTGTTGAGTGGGTCCTGGGACAGTACATGTCACAGGGATGGTTGGTGAGTAACCCTATACGTTTGTGGGTGTGCAGGCACATAGGCAGTGTTGCAGGCAGGGACAATGGTCACACATGTGCGTCCAATGTAGAGGGTATGAAAGGATGAAAACTGTGATGGCTCCCAACACTGGACATGTAGCTTCAGGACATTCCCCCTGTGCAACCCGGGAGGATGTGTAAACCGCCACACTGCAGCCCAGGGGCTGGGATCTGACACAGTGCATGGCAAACACAGCATGTGATGGTGTCTGTGCAGTGATACCTTCCAGTACAGACAACCCACCTTTGAGGGGACTGTGTGCGGAACAGAACATGCATTTGGAAAACACACATGTGTACTGGTTAACCGCTGTTTATTTGACCCGCAGTCACCTCCTGCATGGCTGCCCACGCCTCGCACGGCACACCACCCCCCGCGGTACTGCACCTTGTCCTGGTGCCTCAGGTGACGGTGCTGGTGCTGGTACTGGTGCTGGTGCTGGTGCTTGCTGCCGCATTAGGCCCACAATGTCCTCCATGGCATCCGCAATGCGGGCAAGCGCCCCCGAACGCATCTCCTCCCAGATCATCCGCAGCTCCCTGGTATTTTCTCCGATAGCCATGTGTAGACGCTGGAGTGCCTGATGAATGCCTGTGGGTGGGACAGAGGGTGATATGTGAGATTCCTCTCCAGTACCAACTGTCACACATACACATGTCACGCATATCCCAGAAGAGCAGTCTGCAGAACATTCATGCCTGCCAAAGCTACCAACTTTTAGATCTGTGTCTCCCATGAGCCATCCCCATGTCTGGAAGGGGTCTGGATGAGGGGTCCTGAGAATCACAGATCTCACACATGGCACATTGCCACAGTTGAATATGTCAATGCCAGGTCTGCACACTGCTTGTCTGGGATAGGTCAGATGATCTGAGGGGGCCTGAGACACACATACACATATCTGGGGTGCCCCCATTTCTATAATGCTGGCGCACACTGCAGATTATGTTGTCAAATGATGCTGCGTGACAATACCCATGGCGAGGTCTCTGTCACATAGGGTGTCTGGGTGACCTGCGATCATTGCTTTTCTCTTTGGGCTTATGTGGGGTATATGGGCAAGAAGAGTGTGCATGTGTGTGAGCCCCTCACAAATTCTGACACCTGACAAGCCATGCTACAGGAGGTAGAATCACAGAGGACATAAGACAACCCCCCCAACATCAGAACGCTATGCTATGTGGGCAATATGCAATCATTTTGTGGATGTTAGGACAACCCCATCGGGATCATGGGTATGCTGTTACCCACCTTCTGCATTGCGCCGTGCTGCAGCAGTGTGTGCCCGCAGCTCTGCAATGATTGGGTCTATTTCTGGTGGAGGGGTTTCATCTGGTGCTGGTGCATGAATGGGGTGCTGTGTTGTGATCACCTCTGAGCCCTCTGTGGCAGTGACATCTGGGGTGTGGTCCTCTGGCTCAGGCTGCACGTGTGTGCTTGGTGTCCCATCACCACTACTGGTGCTGCCACCGGACATGGTGGGCTGGGGCTCTGGCACATCCTCGGTCAATTGCACCTTCTCCTCCTCAGCTGGGGCCATGGTTGTGTAGTCACCTGGGTTGTGGAAGACCATACACAGCACAGATCGGTTTGCATGGTTCAACTACATACAACTGTGTAACACATCCACCCCACAATCAATGTGTGTTTGGCCATGGCCTGTACATGTGCTACCTAGCTACCACTACAGCTCCTGCTACCACTATTAGGCATATATAGGCCAGTACCTAGCACACACATCAATGTGTACATCAGGGGTCCTCAAACTACGGTACAAGGGCCACATGTGTGCCGCCAAGGACATGTTCTATGTAAGCACATTGTGTTATGTAAAAAACATTGTTGCATTGTTGAGTTGTAATGTAAACCGCACTGATCTTAATAGCGCGGTATATAAGAAAAGCAAATAAATAAATAAATAAATGTATGCAGCCCGACGGGTGTTTTTGCCGCCGCTGCCAGTCCTCAGGGGCAGCTCTACCCAGGGCCGCAGCATTCATTGAGCAGCAGCCCAGCTATGTTAACACCTTACAAACCTGCTGCTGCCGCTGCCGCCGTGGCAGCAGCATAATCAAGCATCCTGCGGGGCTCCCCCTGCTCTGCAGTGTCCATTCAGCCTCAGTGTTGGCTGTCAGAGCCGCGCAAACAGAAAGAGCTTCTCCTCTCGTGGCTCTGTTAATTCCGCCGTGGTGCTGATGGGATTTTCCATCAGGACCGTGGAGGGATTGACATGGCCGTGAGAAAGGGATACTCTCCCTTCACGCGGCTCTGACAAGCCCACACTGCAGCCGCATGGAGGATGCTGCAGAGCAGGGGGGCCCCACGGGATGCTTGATTCTGCTGCTGCCACTGTGGAAGCAGCAGCAGTAGCCGTGTTTGGTTTATTTCGTACCCTAGCTGGCCTGATGGGGGGGGGGAGGAGGTTTGGAGTGGTAATTGGCTATGGGGGGGAGAGGTAAGACTGGAAGTGTGCTGATGGGGGGAAGGGGGTTAGGACAGGTCATGGCCTATGGGTGGTGGTAAGATTGGAAGTGGGATGATGGGGGGTTTAGGACTGGAAATGGGCTGAGTGTGGGGCTAAGACAGGAAGTGGGCTGATGGAGGGCCTAGGATAGGGCTCGAAATGTGCTGTTGGGGGTGCTAAGATTGCAAATGGGCTGATGGTGGGGCTAGGAGAGGGCTATCAATGAGCTTTTGGGGGGGCTGGGGTTTGGAAATGCACTTATGGAGGGACTTGGATAGGACTGGAAATGGATGTGGAGTTAGGACTGGTACTGGGCTGATGTTGGTTCAGGGATAGGATTGGAAATGGGCTGATGGGGGACTAGGACTGGAAATGGGCTGATGCACGGACTAGAGGGGAGTGGATGCTGGGTGTGGCTGGAAATAGACGGGAGGTGATGTTGGGCGAGGATCAGAATGGGATGAAGCTGGGCAAATGAAATGGTGAGGGAAAAAAACTTCTGGAGGGAGGTAAGAGATATCTACAATTGGATGGATAGTGGGAGAGTAAGTGGGGATTGAGGATGGAGATCTAACATTTGAGTGGATGAACTAGGAATGTGGAAAGAGCACAAGGAGAAAGATTACTATGTTAAAGCAGATGTAGACAGAGAATGGAAACAATACTAGACGTGGGATGAATGGACAAATGGAAAGCAGATGATGGGGAGTTAGCAGACGACCCAAAGAAACAAGACTAATGTGGCTAGAGCAATTGCCACTGGAAAAACAGAACAAAAATGTTAGGAAACATTCTCTGTATGTTGCATTTATGCAGTGTTAGTTGGGGTTTGTTCATAGTGTTCATTTCAACTATATTCAGGTCCTCCAATGGTCTGAGGGACAGTGAACTGGCCCCCTGTTTGGAATGTTTGAGGACCCCTGGTGTGCATTATCCCACAGAAGGACCATCCCTGCTCAGCAGTGCTTAGATTAGACACAGACAAAACACGTACAGGTCTGAGAAGGGGCTTGTAGCAGACAAGTAGCCACATGTGCAGGGCAGATATAAAAAGGGATGGTGCAAATGAAACATGTGTTTTGAGGGCAGCAAAACACAGAGTAAAAGGGGTGGAATGGGGGACAGCACACTCATGAGCCAAAGGCAGAGGGTGGGAGATGATCCAGGGGAGCAGGTATGAGGAGGTGCTAATAAGAAGCCTGAAGCATATCCAATGGGCAGGTACTCTATGGGTTGGGAGCAGCAAGGTGTGATTTGGGTACTTACCTGCCTGGGGATGGGCAGTGTCCAGTGCCTATGGCAGTCCATACAGGTATATTGGCCCTAGCCGCTCCGCCAACTCCTGCTCCAGGGGTGTTAGAGAGGGTGTAAAGGGGCCTCCCCCTCCATTGCCCATGGCATGCTGCCGCTCTGCCACCATATGTGCACGCACACCCCTCTTTATGTCGTTGAACCTCTTTCTGAGGCTGTCAAGGTCTCTGCTTGGGCCCCCTGCTTGTGCAACTGCCTCCTGCACCTCCTCCCACACCTGGGTGCGTGTTGCAACAGTGGTGGTGTTGCTTAGTCATCCGTATAGGACATCATAATTTTCAAGAACAGACGCCAGCAGGATGTGGTTTTCCTGCTGGGTGAATTTCTGAGCCCTCTTCTGTTGCAGAGCTGGCACCGGTATGCGCCTACGTTTTGTAGCCAGAGGACCGTGTGTGGGCTGGGCCGATGGGCCTGCAGCCTCCACCACACTCCCTGCCATATCTTTCTCCTCCCCAACAGGTGGCCCCACCTCCCTCTCCCTCTCCCTGTCCCTCTCCCTCTCCACTCCTGCCCTATCTTGTGGCTCCATCTCCTTGTCAGACATTCCTTCTCTTGCCCTTCTCAGCTCCACCTCACACCTCCCTCCTCTCCCTGCTATCTGCTCTTTACCTAACCTCCTTTCTCAACCTCCTGCTCCTTGCCTCCCCTCCTCTCTGTCTCCCCTGCTGTACCTCACACCTATCCTCCACAACCCAGCCTCTACCACTCTGACCCGCAACAAACTAACTTAGCTCTACTAGACAACTGCTTCTCTCTCTCTCTCACTGACACCACACACCTTCTCTCTCCCTCGTCTACCAACAACCCCTCAATGTGCAGCACGTGTACAGGTTTATTTATAGGGTTTTGTACGTTGCGCGTGTGCAGCTGCGTGAGCACGTTGGCTGTGCGCTGCGCATGCGCAGTTGGCTGCGCGCATTGCGCAGTTGGCTGCGCGCATTGCGCATGCGCCGCCCAGAAGCGCGAAATGTGTGCTTGCGCGTTGTGCAACCATGCAGCGCACGCGCACCCCCGCCGTGCACACTGCGCATGCGCAGTTGGCTGTGTGCATTTCGCATGCGCCATGCAGACGCAGGAAGTGGGTGCGTGCGCGCGTACCTTTGCGTGTGAGACGTGGCACATGTGCAGTGCTGCGTGTGCACGGGGCATACACCATGCGCACAGCCAACTGCACATGCGCAGCTGTCACGCTCGTGCACCTGTGCACGCGCAACACGCGCTACATAAAAAACCCTATAAATAGTCCTGAGCACATGTTGCACGTTGAGGGGTTTTTTGTAGGCGAGGGAGAGAGAAGGTGTGCGTTGGCAGTGATGGAAGGAGCGAGTCAGAATCAGGTGTATTGTGGAGCGTGACTGGGTTTGTGAGTTCTGCAGGGGACGTCTCGTTTTTTGGAGCCGGGCAGCGTCGGGAGCGCTCCGTGGGTGCAGGAAAATCGGAGCGGCGGCCATTTTCTCAGCCGCAGCTGCTTTGAAGTGTTGCTGCACGGCTTTTTCTCCGTTGGGGGATTTCGGGCTGCCGTTTTCACGGTTAATTCAGCAAGGCTGCTTGATGGCTAACAGGCTGTGGTGTTAGAGTATAAAATAAAATAAAGAAAGAAAAAAGAAAACGAAGGACAAAAACGAAAGACACAGGCTCTGACCATACTGTTTGTTAGAAGCAGGCCTGGTTAGGGGGGAGTATGTCACCTAAGCCACGCTGTCTCATGTGTGGAACGCAGCGCAGTGAATTGTTGGAGGCGGGGGTGTGCAAGTCCTGCACACGAGAGGCAGCCCTCATGGAGAATCCGCTGGAGGGCACAAGCAGGGATCATAGGATTCCGATGCTGGCCCCCCGCCTTCCCTCGATGGTTCAGGGGAACAGCTCCCGGGTCCCCCGGAGGGAGAGGGGGTGGTTCCTTCATTATCAGCAAGCCAGGCTAGGTCGGCAGCGGACATTCCGCCTGACTTTTTTGTTCTGATGCAGCAAGCGTTTGCACTGTTGCAAACGGCTTTAGGGGCAGCCCCTCCGAATCCTCGGGGCCAGAAGCGGTCGGCGCCTGCGGAGGGGCAGCCGGTTCCGCGCAAGCGGTGTAGGTCAGACAGCTTAGTAGAACCTGTCCCTTCTCTTTGGGAGGACTTGGCCTCAGTGGACGGTGAACTACCGTGGTTCTCGGAGGAAAAGCTCGAAGAGGGTGAATTGCCCGATGAGGAGCAACGCAGTAGAGTAGTCAGGGTATTTAGGAAGGAGGAGCTTCCGGCTCTGATTGCGGAGACGCTTAAGGCGTTGAATATGCCCTCGGTGGAGCCGGCTTCGGAAGAGGTTCTGGAAGACCCTTTGTTACAGGCTGTCCGCACCCCCCAGCGTGTCTTCCCCATGCATAGGGTATTTAGGAAGATGATCCAGGAAGAGTGGGACGTGCCCGAGTCGGCCCTAAGGGGGTCTATGGCGATCGCTAGGTTGTACCCTCTTTCAGACCAGGATAAGGATCTCTTTCGCTCTCCAAAGGTGGATGCGGCGGTTTCGGCTGTCACTAAGAAGACTACAATTCCGGTTGAGGGGTCTGCGGCCTTGAAAGATGTTCAGGACAGGAGATTAGATACCTTATTAAAGCAGGTTTTTGATATTGGTGCTCTATCCATGCAAGCCTCGGTAGCGGGGGCGTGGGTTGCGAGAGCCTGTCTCCGGTGATCCCAAGCACTGCAGGGGGATCGGTTGGGAGCGCAGGATACCGAAATTGCGCGTCTAGAGTCCGGATCCGCTTATCTCGCGGACATTCACTATGACCTTCTACGGGGCCTGGCGAAGGTTATGGCCTCGGTTGTGGCGGTGCAACGATATTTATGGTTGAGGAATTGGGGGGCGGATTCTTCGTCCAAGGCCCGCCTAAGTAAACTTTCCTTTAGGAGTAAGCTTTTGTTTGGCGAAGATTTGGAGAAGTTGGTGAAGGATCTTGGGGAATCCAAGGGCGGTCGTTTGCCGGAGGATAAACCTAAGCAAGGGAAGGCGCCCGCGGGTTCCAAAGGTGGTCAAAGGGAGTTTCATAGGTTTTGGTCCTCTCGGTTTAGACTGTCGCAACGGAGCAGGTTTCCCATGCGGGGGCACGGATTTCGGGGGTTTCGAGGGGCAGGTAGGGGGTTTTGCTCCCTATCAGTCCTCGGCCGTTAAGAAGGCACAATGAGATGAGGCGGGCTCAGGTGGAGGTGCTGCCCATTGGCGGTCGCTTACGGGAGTTTTACCCTGCCTGGGTCCAACTTACCACGGATCGATGGGTTCTAGAGGTTATTCGAGAGGGCTATGCTCTCGAGCTCCATCGACCCGTTGTAGATTCCTTTGTGCTCTCTCCCTGCAAGTCTCCGCTCAAGGTGTGTGCGGTGGCGGAGACGTTGCAAAGGTTGCTTCAGCTCCGGGCGGTAGTTCCCGTTCCCTCGGAACAGTGCGGGTCCGGTCGTTACTCCATTTACTTTGTGGTTCCCAAGAAGGAGGGCTCCTTTCGGCCGATCTTAGACTTAAAGAGGGTAAATCGGTGTCCCCAGGTCACGCATTTCCGGATGGAGACTTTGCGGTCGGTGATTGCGGCGGTACGAGAAGGGGAGTTTCTCACGTCGTTAGACCTCACGGAAGCTTATTTGCATATTCCAATTCGGCCCGAGCATCAGCGGTACCTTCGGTTTGCACTTCCGATGGGGCATTACCAGTTTCAGGCGATGCCGTTTGGGCTGGCAATGGCGCCGTGGGTTTTTACCAAGATAATGGTTGTGGTGGCAGTGGCGCTGCGAAAGGAGGGAATCTTAGTCCATCCGTATTTGGACGATTGGTTGATTCGAGCGAAGTCGAAAGAGGACAGTGTGAAGGCCACGGCCAGGGTGGTGCAAACATTGGAAAACCTGGGCTGGGTGGTCAATCGAGCAAAGAGCAATCTGGTTCCCTCTCAATCTCTGGAGTACCTGGGAGCGTGTTTTGAGATGGGCTTGGGCAAGGTGTTTTTGTCGGACCGTCGGGCGCGTGCGTTGAGATTTCTGGTGAGAAGATTCCTGGCGAGACAGGCGCCTTCGGCATGGCAGTATCTCCAACTGCTCGGTACGATGGCGGCGGTGATAGAGGTGGTACCTGGGGCGCGGGCTCATATGCGGCCGCTGCAGAGGTCCCTTCTACGGCACTGGTCTCATCAAGCGGATCCTTTGTCCCGCCGTCTAGTGTGTTCGGCAGAGGTGCGCCGGGAGCTCCATTGGTGGTTACAGAAGCAATCGTTGGACTCCTGGGTCCCATTAGAACCTCCTTCTTGGAGATTGGTGACGACGGATGCCAGCCTGCTCAGCTGGGGGGCGCATTGCGAGGGTCGGTTCGCACAAGGCCAATGATCTCCGGTGGAGCGGAGCTACTCCATAAACAGATTGGAACTGAGGGCGGTGTTTCTGGCTCTCCTACAGTTTCGGGACAGTTTGCAACGGACGGCGGTAAGGGTGCTGTCCGACAACGCAGCGGCGGTGGCCTATATCAATCGCCAGGGAGGCACAGGCAGCGCGGCTCTTGAGGAAGAGGCAAGCCAGCTGCTGAGTTGGGCAGAGCGTCATCTGCTAGGATTGTCTGCGCAACACGTGGCCGGGGTACACAATGTCAAGGCCGATTTCCTCAGTCGTCGCAGAGTAGATCCGGGGGAGTGGGTGCTCCATCCGGAGGTGTTTTTCCTGCTTGTCCGGCGTTGGGGTCGTCCGATCATGGATCTCATGGCCACGTTCGACTCGGCGCAGGTGGACAGGTTTTACAGCCGGAGGAGAGAACGGATGGCGGAAGGGCTGGATGCCCTAGCGCAGGACTGGCCCCGGGGGGGGGGGTCTGCTTTATGTGTTCCCCCATGGGCTCTGCTAGGTCTAGTGGTGCAGCACATAGAGCGGCATCCAGGCCGAGTGATCTTGATTGCGCCCGATTGGCCCAGAAGACCGTGGTATGCGGATCTGATTCGTCTATTGGTGGCGGCACCCTGGAAACTGCTTCTACGACCGGATCTCTTGCATCAGGGGCCATTACGGATGCTGGAAGTGGCTCGATTCTCGCTTACGGCATGGCTCTTGAGCGGACGAGGCTAACAGCTCGAGGATATTCCCCGGCAGTCATTTCGACCTTGTTGAGGGCACGGAGGCATTCTACGTCGCTGGCTTATGTTAGGGTCTGGCGTATATTTGAGGACTGGTGCGAAGCTCGGCACTTGCGACCTTTGTGGACGTCGGTACCCCAGATTCTTTCCTTCTTGCAGGATGGGATTGAGAAGGGTTTGGCGGCTAGCTCCTTGCGGGTTCAGTTGGCGGCCCTTTCTTGCTTTCAGGGTAAGGTTCAGGGCCAGGCATTGGGGTCGCATGGTGACATCCGCCGGTTTTTGCAGGCGGTTCTGTTTATGTGGCCTCCGCGTAGATGTTCGGTTCCGACATGGGATCTGAACTTGGTGTTGGAGGCGCTGTTGCGTCAGCCCTTTGAGCCATTGGGGAAAGCCTCTATAAAGGATCTGACCTTAAAGACGGTGTTTCTAGTAGCTATATGTTCTGCTCACCGCATTTCGGAGCTTCAGGCCCTCTCTTGTAAGGAGCCTTATCTATCCTTTTATGAGCACAAGGTGGTGCTGCGTACGGTTCCGGCGTTTTTGCCTAAGGTGGTTTCGGTGTTTCATGTGAACCAGGTGGTGTCCCTTCCGGTGTTTGAGGGTGGTCCGGAGGTTAAGTCGGATCGTCGTTTACGGCTTTTGGATGTCCGTCGGACGCTGCGGTATTACCTTCATGGTATGGAGCCTTTCCGTAAATCGGACAGGTTATTTATCTCCTTCGGGGGTCCACGTAAGGGGGAGGTGGTGGCTAAGTCGTCTATTTCCAGGTGGTTGAAAGAGGCCATTGCAGGGGCCTATCTGTTAAAGGGTAGATTGGTGCCAGCTGGGCTCAGGGCTCATTCGACTAAAGCGCAGGCTACTTCCTGGGCGGAGTTCAGTTTTGTGCCGGCGGTGGACATTTGTAGAGCGGCGATGTGGTCGTCGTTGCATTCGTTCACTAAGCATTATCGGCTTGATGTTCAGGCAGCAGGTGATGGCCGTTTTGGGGCGGCAGTGCTTCAGGCTGGTTTGGCTGGTCCCTCCCGTTAGGTAATTTACTGCTCTGATACATCCTCACTGGTTCCGGGACTGGACTAGAGGGACGAAAAGGAAGACGAAATTAGACTTACCTGCTAATTGTTGTTCCTTAAGGAACTCTAGTCCAGTCCCGGAGCCCGCCCAAGATTATTTAGGGTTGGGGATCCAGTCTGCACTGCCTTAAGAACATAACATAAGAACATAAGATATGCCATACTGGGTCAGACCAAGGTCCATCAAGCCCAGTATTCTGTTTCCAACAGTGGCCAAACTAGGTCATATGTACCTAGCAGTTTCCCCAAGAGACACAAGTTCCACAATGCTTGTACTGCAGCCTTCTCAGATTCTTTCTCAGATTCTTTCTCATATTCCTTCTGCTGTTTCTTCTGTATGGTCCTGGCCGGCTGAGTTCCGGTTGCAGCACTGTTTCATCCCTGATTCCTGGGGAACATGAAGGTAAGCCCAAAAAAAAAACCCCACGACAGGAAGGGGAATCCTAAAGGGCAGTACTGCGAAGACAGTATAGAGTTTTTTGTTCTGAGTTATATATATTACCATGTTTAACTACTTATTTGTTGCTCTGCTGAGTTTGCTTTGTCAATAGGTACTGAAGGTGAAGGGGCGGTCCTACTGTATATATAGGCTGAGATCATCAAAGTGATGACAGGTGTCAGTCTCCAAAGCTGCTGGAGGAGATTCTAAACTGACTGGTTCCGGGACTGGACTAGAGTTCCTTAAGGAACAACAATTAGCAGGTAAGTCTAATTTCGTCTTTATTTTGAATTTATGTGTGCATAGGAATTTGTTCATAGTTTTTTTTTAAACTATAGTCCGGCCCTCCAACGGTCTGAGGGACAGTGAACTGGCCCCCGGTTTAAAATGTTTGAGGAACCCTGGTGTACATTATCCCACAGAAGGACTATCCCTGCTCAGCAGTGCTTAGATTAGACACAGACACAACAAGGACAGGTCTGAGAGGGGGCTTGTAGCAGACGTGTAGCCACATGTGCAGGGCAGACATAAAAAGGGATGGTGTTAAAGAAACATGTGGTTGGAGGGCAGAAATACGCAGAGTAAAAGGGATGGAATGGGGGACAGCACACTCATGAGCCGAAGGCAGAGGGTAGGAGATGATCCAGGGGAGCAGGTATGAGGAGGTGCTAATAAGATGCCTGACGCATATACAAAGGGCGTTTACTCTATGCGTTGGGAGCAGCAAGATGTGAGTTGAGTACCTACCTGCCTGGGGATGTGCAGTGTCCAGTGCCTCTGGCAGTCCATACAGCTTGATGGGCCCTAGCCGCTCCGCCAACTCCTGCTCCAGGGGTGTTAGGGAGGGTGCAAAGGGGCCTCCCCCACCAGTGCCCATGGCATGTTGCCGCTCTGCCACTATGTATGCACGCACACCCCGCTTTATATCGTTGAACCTCTTCCTGAGGCTGTCCAGGTCTCTGCTTGGGCCCCCTGCTTGTGCAACGGCCTCCTGCACCTCCTCCCACACCTGGGTGCGTGTTGCAACAGTGGTGCTGTTGCTTAGCCGGCCGTATAGGACCTCATAATGCTCAAGGACACACGCCAGCAGGATGTGGTTTTCCTGCTGGGTGAATCTCAGAGCCCTCTTCCGTTGCACAGCTGGCACCGGTATGCGCCTGCGTTTTGCACTGAGAGGACCCTGCGTGGGCTGGGCTGATGTGCCTGCATCCACCACCACACTCCCTGTTATATCTGTGTCCTCCCCAACAGGTGGCCCCCTCCCTCTCCCTCTCCACTCCTGCCCTGTCCTGTGGCTCCATCTCCCTACCCTCTGTGCCCTCTCCCTCCCTGTCACACATTCCTGCTCTTGCCCTTCTCAGCTCCACCTCACACCTCCCTCCTCTCCCTGCTGTCTGCTCTTCACCTCACCTCCTTTCTCACTCACCTGCTCCTTGCCTCCCCTCCTCTCTGTCTCCCCTGCTTTGCCTCACACCTCTCCTCCACAACCCAGCCTCTACCACTCTCAACTGCAACACACTAACTCTGCTACACTAAACACCTGCTTCTCTCTCTGAACGACACCACACACCTTCTCTCTCCCTTGCCTACCAAAAACCCCTCAACGTGCAGCACGTGTACAGGTCTATTTATAGGGTTTTTTAAGTAGTGCGCGTTGCGCATGCGCAGTTGCGTGAGCGTGGCAGCTGCACACACTGCGCATGTGTAGTTGGCTGTGTGCATTGCGCATGCACCGCGCAGACGCGGGAAGTGCATGCGTGTGTCAACTACGTATGGTGTGTTTGCGCGTGAGGCGTGGCACATGCGCAATTCGCACAGCCAACTGCACATGCGCAATGCGTGCACAGCCAACTGTGCATGCATAGCATGCGCAGCCACCGCACTCATGCGACTGCGCATGCGCAACACGTGCTGTGTTAAAAAACCCCTATAAATATACCTGTACACATGTTGTACATTGAGGGTTTTTTTGTAGGCGAGGGAGAGAAGGCGTGCGTTGGCAGTGAAGGAAGGAGCGAGTCAGAATCAGGTGTATTGTGGAGTGTGGTTGGGTTTGTGATTGGTGTTGGTTGTATTGTGTGGCTGTGTGGTGTGTAAGGTGTGTGTCTTGGTTAGTGAAGTGGTGTCTGTGTTTGAGTAGTTTAGAGGAGCAGGGCGGGTGGAGTTTATGGCGGCCTTTGTGGTTGCTGCAGCTGCAGTGGGAGATGGGCAGGTGGTGCGGTTGCCTGACAGGGGAGATGGTGTCTATGGGGCTGAGGCACAGGGCATGGGTGTAGTCCCGCTGCAAATCAGACCTGCAGCTGTGGGGGCAGGCCAGGCAGTGGCTGTGCCCACACGGCGCAGGAGGCATGCTGAGGTGCAGGCTCGCCAGTCACACCTCTACAGGCCCAGGGCCCAGCTCCAGGGTATGCGAGAGGACCAGGTCATCTCCCTCTACCGACTGAGCACAGGGGCTATTAGGGAGCTCTATGAGGATCTAAGACCTAACCTCGAGCCCCTGACTGATCGGTCACATGCCATACCAGGTTTGGTCAAGCTCCTTGCTGCCCTACATATCTTTGCCTCTGGCTGTTTCCAGTCATCTGTGGCCGCAGTGGGTGGCATGAGCCGCCCCACCTTCTCATGCTGTCTCCACCAAGTACTGTGTGCCATGGTCAGCCAGGTGCGGAATTATATTGCCATTCCACACACTAGGCAACAGTGGTGGACCCTGAACCAGGCCTTTGAGGCGTTAGCTGGGATACCACACGTGATGGGAGCTATTGATTGCACACATGTTGCCCTGGTCCTGCCTCGAGACAGGGAGGTAGTGTTCTGCAACCGCAAACACTATCATTCCCTGAATGTTCAGGTTGTATGTGATGCAAATATGCATATTCTGAATGTGGTCCCCAGGTTTGCAGGGTCCACCCATGACTCCTATATCCTTTATCACTCGGCACTATTCAGACAATTTGAGGCAGGACAGTATGAGGACTGTATATTGCTGGGTGGGTATTTCCCATTTCTGACATGCACATGGTGTTCATGTGACTAGGTGTATGTGCAAATGTCTGTCTTGGAGTAGATCCCTCATTGTACGTGTGTGTCATCTGCCTGTGTAGGATATAGGGGGAGGGGGGGGTTGGTGCCCTCCAAATCCACCCTGCTATGGTGCTGTGTGATGCTGGTTGATTGGATGCGAGCATTTGTGTGGTTGTTACAGATTATGTTGTCGGCAATCCATACAGCTACCCCTTGTCTTGTGTTTCTTAGGTTCCCCCACTCAATCTGTAATAGGGCAGACACCCAGGAAGCTGTAGATAACATGAGGAGTGATCTAGCTAAGCTTGATGAATGGTCTCGAATTTGCCAGCTGGGATGTACTGGTAGGAAATGTAAGGTCACGCATTTGGGCTGCACCAATCCAAGGGAGCAATATAGTATAGGGGGTGAAGTACTCTTGTCCACTACAGAAGAGCGGGACCTAGGCGTGGTTGTGTCTGCTGATGTCAAAGTAGCTAAACAGGTTGAAAAGGCGAGGGCAAAAGCTAGAAGGATGCCTGGGTGCATACGGAGAGGAATGGCTAGCAGAAAAACAGGAAGGGATAATGCCTCTGTATAAGTCTTTGGTGCGACCTCATGTGGAGTACAGTGTGCAATTCTGGAGACTGCACCTTCAAAAGGATGTGAACAGGATGGAGTCGGTGCAGAGGGTGACTACTAAAATGATTAGTGGTCTTCATTATACAGCATATGAGGACAGACCGAAGGATCTTAATATGTACACCTTGGAGGAAAGGCGGGATAGAGGTGAAGGACTAGAAAGGGGGACTGTTACTTCTGGAGAGAAATCTGCAACTGTGAGTATATACTTCTGGTAATTTTCTAAAAAGAATTCTTTGTATTAAAGCTACTTAATCTGTGAACCCACTGTTTTTTGTTGGATCAGTTAGGGCCTAGTAGCAGCAATTAAAGTTTGAATTTAAAACACAGAGGAGAGCTTTCTGGTTACATTTCATACCCAGCAGAGAGCTTGTAGTTTAAATTTAATAGTCACTCAGGGCCAAGTAACAGCAAAGTACTTTTAGTTTAAATTTAACACACAGAAGAGAGCTTTCTGGTTAAATTTAGTGCCCAGCAGAGAGCTTGTAGTTTAAATTTCATAAGAAGTTAGAGCCTAGCAGCAGCTAAGAGCTATAATTTAAAGCAATTCAGAATTTAGCTTACCTCAGCAGCACAAGACAGGGTACTGTGTAGCAGCCCTCTTTTAATAAGTGTTATTTCCCTCCCTCCCTCCCCACACCCACTCTCCCCTGGGATAATCATAGCTTTATAGGTACTTACACATCTTAAAAGACAGGAGGTGCTTTCAGGTGAAGCTCATTACCCAAATCAGTCATACACTAAGGACCTGAGATTAATTAAGCTTCAGGTGAACAAGGTATATTAAACGTATTAGGTACAGTTTTATTGGTATAAATACCCATAGCAACCCCTAGTAAGTAAGAACTTAAAGATCTAGACACAAACTTAAAACTAAGATGCAGACAGCAGTCCAGCAGCGGGATAGGGGCTTTCCAGTCTTTTGCATTGAGTGTCACATGTATGATTTTCTCCCAGTTGGTGAGAGGTCTTACGTGTGCACTAGGTGCAAGGAGCTCTTTGCTCTCAGGGAACAAGTCCGTTCTCTAGAGGCTAAAGTAGCAGACTTGGAAAACATAAGACAGACAGAGAGGTACATAGACGAGACCTACAGGGACATAGTCCTGAAGTCCCACCTCCAGTCTGGCAGCACCCCTGTTGCCATGGAGGAGAGAGGTTACGTGACAGGAGAGCATCACCCTGGTGTGGCAGGAAGTGATCCTGTAACTAGGACCTGTCCTCCAGGTGATGTAAAACCCTCTCGCACCGAGGAAGTTTCTCCAGGGCCATGTGCCCATGAGTGAAGGGTTAGGACAGCCGTTATAGTTGGTGATTCGATCATTAGGCATGTAGACAGCTGGGTGGCTGGTGGACGTGAGGATCGCCTGGTAACATGCCTGCCTGGTGCGAAGGTAGCGGACCTCACGCACCACCTAGATAAGGTGTTAGATAGTGCTGGGGAGGAGTCTGCTGTCTTGGTACATGTCGGTACCAATGACATAGGAAAATGTGGTAGGGAGGTTCTGGAGGCAAAATTTAGGCTTTTAGGTAGGAAGTTGAAATCCAGAACTTCCAGGGTAACATAGAAACATAGAAACATGATGACAGAAAAAGACCACAAGGCCCATCTAGTCTGTCCTTCCATAACAACAACTACAACAGTCCACTTTCTACCTTTAGAGATCCTCTGTGTTGGTCCCATGCTTTTTTGAATTCAGTTACTGTCCTCATCTCTACCACCTCCACTGGGAGACTATTCCACGGATCCACTACTCTTTCCGTAAAGAAATATTTCCGCATATCACTCCTGAATCTATCTCCCTTCACCCTCATCCCATGTCCCCTCGTAGCAGACCTTGCTTTCAATTGAAAGAGGCTCTCTCTCTGAACATTTATGCCACGGAGGTATTTAAACATCTCAATCATATCACCTCTATCCCGCCTTTCCTCTAAGGTGTACATATTAAGATCCTTAAGTCTGTCCTCATATGCTTTATAATGAAGCCCATTAATCATTTTAGTAGCAACCCTCTGCACCGACTCCATCCTGTTCACATCCTTTTGAAGGTGCGGTCTCCAGAATTGCACACCATACTCCAAATGAGGTCGCACCAAAGACTTATACAGAGGTATTATCACCTCCTTTTTTCTGCTAGCCATTCCTCTCCGTATGCACCCAAGCATCCTTCTATCCTTCTCCGAAATGCTTCCTGTTCCACGCGCAGGACCCAAAAGGCAGGCAGAGCTCCAGAGTCTCAATGCGTGGATGAGACAATGGTGCAGAGATGAGGGGTTTGGATTTGTTAGGAACTGGGGAACATTCTGGGGAAAGGAGGGGCTCTTCCGAAGGGATGGGCTTCACCTTAACCGGGATGGAACCAGGCTGCTGGCATTAACCTTTAAAAAGGAGATAGAGCAGCTTTTAAACTAGATATTAGGGGAAATCCGACAGTCGCACAAGAGCGGATGGTTCGGAAGAATGTATCCTTGAAGGATACTACCAAAAGCAGAGAGGTTCCACAAAAGAGTAAAGTAGCCCAAATGCCCTCAAGAATGGAGCAGACAGAGCTTAACGATCCCAATTTACCCATGTCTAACAATAGCCAAATTAACATGAATAAAATACATTCTCTAAAATGCTTGTATGCAAATGCTAGAAGTCTAAAGCATAAGATGGGAGAGTTAGAATATATAGCACTAAATGAAAGGTTAGATATGATTGGAATATCAGAGACATGGTGGAAGGAGGACAACCAGTGGGACACTGTGATACCTGGGTACAAACTATATCGTAATGATATAGCTGATCAAATTGGTGGAGGGGTTGCGCTCTATGTTAGAGAGGGCATTGACTCAGAAAGGATTAAAGTTTTGCAGGAAACAAAATCTGCTGTAGAATCTATATGGATTGAAATTCCATATAAAAGGGGGAAGGCGATGGCAGTGGGGGTGTACTATCGAGCACCTGGCCAGAATGACCTAATGGATGATGAAATGCTCAAAGAAATCAAGGAAGCTAACAAAAGTTACAGCACAGTAATAATAATGGGTGATTTCAATTACCCCGGTATCGACTGGGTCAGTGTCACGTCAGGACATGCTAGGGAGATAAAGTTCCTAGATGAAATAAATGACTGCTTCTTGGAGCAACTGGTTCATGAACCGACCAGAGGGGAAGCCATATTAGACCTAGTCCTTAGTGGAACACCAGATCTAGAGCAAGAGATAAGAGTGTTGGGGCCACTTGGCAATAGTGATCATAGCATGATCGCCTTTGATTTAATTAGTGGAGGAGGGATAGTAAGGAAATCCACAGTACTACCTTTTAACTTTCGAAAGGGAGACTGTGATAAAATGAGGAAAACAGTTAAGAAAAAACTAAAAGGAGCAGTTGCGAAGGTTAAAGACGTACATCAAGCTTGGGTGTTGTTGAAAAATACTATCTTGGAAGCCCAGACCAGCTGTATTCCACGCTTTAAGAAAAGTGGAAGGAAGTCCAAAAAACTGCCAGCATGGTTTAAAGGTGAGGCTAGAGAGGCTGTTGTTGCCAAAAAAGCATCTTTCAGGAAATGGAAAAAAGAGCCAAACGACGAAACCTGGAAACAGCACAAGCACTGGCAAGTCAAATGCAAGGCATTGATAAGGCAGGCAAAGAGAGAATTTGAGAAGAAGCTTGCTGCGGAAGCAAACACGCGAAATAAAGACCTTTTCAAGTACATTCGTAGCAAAAAACCTGTGAGAGAGTCAGTTGGTCCATTAGATGATAAAGGGGTTAAAGGAGCACTAAGAGGCGACAAGGCGATAGCGGAGAGAGTGAATGAATTCTTTGCTTCGGTCTTTACTGAGGAAGATGTAGGGATGTTACCCATGACTGAAGTGGTATTTAAAGGTGCGGAAGAATTGAAGGAAATATCGATACATCGGGAAGATGTCTTACAACTATTAGATAAACTGAAGAGTAGCAAATCACCTGGGCCGGATGGTATACATCCAAGGGTGTTGAAAGAACTGAAATATGAGATTGCAGAACTGCTATCAGTAATCTGTGAACTATCATTAAAATCATCTCTAATACCTGAAGATTTGAGGATCGCCAATGTAACACCAATTTTTAAAAAGGGTTCCAGGGGTGATCTGGGAAACTACAGACCGGTGAGCCTGACGTCAGTACCGGGAAAAATGGTAGAAACCATCATAAAGAATAAAATTACTCAGATAGTCACCACCTAATGGGAGACAGCCAACATGGCTTTAGACACGGAAGATCTTGTCTTACTAATCTGTTATGTTTTTTTGAAGGAGTGAATAAACAGGTGGACAAAGGTGAGTCGGTTGATATTGTGTATCTGGACTTTCAGAAAGCCTTTGACAAGGTCCCTCATCAGAGACGTTTGGCAAAACTAAAGAGTCATGGGATAGGAGGCAGTGTACTATTGTGGATCAGGAACTGGTTAAAAGATAGAAAGCAGAGGGTAGGGCTAAATGGCCAATTTTCCCAATGGAGAAAGGTGAATAGTGGTGTACCCCAGGGATCTGTGCTGGGTCCACTGCTTTTTGACATATTCATAAATGACCTGGAAAGTGGAATAACGAGTGAGGTTATCAAATTTGCAGATGACACAAAACTATTTAAAGTTGTTAAAACCCAAGAGGATTGTGAAAAATTGCAAGAGGATCTTGATAAATTGGAAGACTGGGCATCAAAATGGCAGATGAAATTTAATGTGGACAAGTGCAAGGTTATGCACCTAGGGAAGAACAACCCAAACTATGGTTACACGATGCAAAGTTCCACATTAGGAACCACCACCCAGGAAAAAGATTTAGGCATCATTGTGGATACCATGTTAAAGCCCTCGGCCCAGTGTGCAGCGGCGGCCAAGAGAGCAAATAGAATGCTAGGTATGATAAGGAAAGGAATGGAAAATAAAACAAAAGATATTATAATGCCTCTATATCGTTCCATGGTGAGACCGCACCTTGAATATTATGTGCAGTTCTGGTCGCCGTATCTTAAAAAGGATATAGCGATTTTAGAAAAGGTACAGAGAAGAGCCACCAAAATGGTAAAGGGGATGGAAGGATACTCCTATGAAGAAAGGCTAAAAAGGTTAGGGCTCTTTAACCTGGAAAAGAGACGGCTGAGGGGAGATATGATAGAAGTCTATAAATTAATGAATGGAGTGGACTTGTGTCTCTTGGGGAAACTGCTAGGTACATATGACCTAGATTGGCCACTGTTGGAAACAGAATACTGGGCTTGATGGTCCTTGGTCTGACCCAGTATGGCATATCTTATGTTCTTATATGATGGAGATGTAGAAATACCTCTGTGGCATATATGTTGAGGGAGAGAGCCTCTTTAAATTGTAAGCAAGTTCTGCTATGAGGGGACATGGGATGAGGGTGGAGGGAGATAGATTTAGGGGTGAAATGGCAACATATTTGTTTACTGAAAAAGTGGTGGATCTGTGGAATAGTCTCACAGTGGAGGTGGTAGAGATGAGGACAGTAACTGCATTCCAAACAGCATGGGACAAACACAGAGGATCTCTAAAGGTAAAAAGGGGACTGTTGTAGTTGTTGATATGGAAGGACAGACTAGATAGGCCATGTGGTCCTTTTGTGTCATCATATTTCAATGTTGCTATGCTGCATAGTTGTGATGTCATATGTTTCTGTCAGGATGTGTAATGCATTTGTTTTGCACATATATACCTGTGTCCATTTGGGGGGACATGAGCTCCTGCTTTAACATACCTCATTTCTTTCTACAGGTGATGCAGGATATGGGCGTCGCCCCTGGTTGCTGACCCCTGTGTGTCAACCACGGACACGTGCAGAGCGGAGGTACAATGAGGCCCATGCCACCAGCCGCTCTGTCATAGAGCGCACCTTTGGCATTATGAAGAGTCGCTTCAGGTGTCTGGATAGGACAGGCGGCGCCTTACAATATACTCCACAGACTGTGGCAGAAATCATCATAGCCTGTTGCATCCTGCACAACATTGCTCTCAGGCACAATATCCCTGCCGAGATTAATGAGGGTCTGGAGGATGATCCGACGTGCCCCCCTGTACATGCCCGTGGTGACACACGTGAGGGCACAGCAGTCAGGCGGCAGGTGATTGCACAGCTCTTCTCATGTACGTACTGCATATGTTCCCACATTTGTTGCTATATGTGTGTAGTGCTAATACAGGTTAACATTTGTAGACCAATATCAGTAGGATGCAACAGTGCACTGACATGTAACAGACACTGGCTGGCCATCCCAACGTCAAATATAAGCATGACTGAGAACCTAACAATGTTGGCAGGGCAGAACAGAGGGCTGAGGTGGATGATGTGGGTGGGTGGTTTTAGGCTTGTGGGAGTTTTTGGGGTGACATTTGTGGTTTGTGGATGATTGTGATAGCGGCTGCTGTGCAACCAAAGTTAGTTGGTGTTATGCTTTGGGTGCAGCAAGGTGAAAGGCATGTGGTGTGGGTTTCACAGTGGGAGAGAGGACCATGTTTGGGGCCACTTGTCCAGCTGTGTGTGTTTTTCATTTGGTATTTTGAGCTGATTGTGTGTGTGGTATGCTCTTTTGAGCTGGATCTGTGGGTCTGTAATTTTTGTATAGGGCTACATGTGATATGTAGCACTATATACATGCTCAGTACTATCTGTCATAATGGTAATTAAAATCCTTACTGTGAGTTAGTGGAACAACACAGTGTGGCAGACTGTATAAGTCATCGCGTAGCCCTAACATGGATGCGTTGAAGGATAGGGAACCTGTGCATTGTCCAGCCAGTTTTTTTTTTCCCATTGTAGAATAGACATGCAGTGCAGTGTTGCATATGTACACACAAACAGAGGTGATTCAGGCAAGATCAACAAGGTGTAGGTTACAGTAGGCAAGCAGAGAGATCAATGTGGGGGTGGATTGGGTTTTAGGGGTGTTTTCAGAGAAATATTTATATTTTACACAGCAGTCAGGCGGCAGGTGATTGCAGAGCTCTTCTCATGTACGTACTGCATATGTTCCCTCCTACATTTGTTGGAATATGTGTGTAGTGCTAATACAGGTTAACATTTGTAGACCAATATCAGTAGAATGCAGCACTGCACTGACATGTAACAGACACTGGCTGGCCATCCCAACGTCACATATAAGCATGACTGAGAACCAAACGATGTGGGCAGGGCAGAACAGCGAGTCAAGGTGAATTATGTGTGTGGTGGTTTTAGGCTTGTGGGAGGTGTTGGGGTGACATTCCTGGTTTGTGGATGATTGTTATAGCGGCTGCTGTGCAACCACAGTTAGTTGGTGTTATGCTTTGGGTGCTGCAAGGTGAGAGGCATGTGGTGTGGGTTTCACAGTGGGAGAGAGGACCATGTTTGGGGCCAGTTGTCCAGCTGTGCGTGTTTTTCATTTAGTATTTTGAGCTGATTGTGTGTGTGGTATGCTCTGGTAAGCTGGATCTGTGTGTCTGTAGTTTTTGTATAGCGCTATATGTGATATGTAGCACTATATACATGCTCAGTACTATTTGTCATAATGGTATTTAAAATCCTTAAGGGGAGTTAGTAGAATGCCACAGTGTGGCTGACTGTATAGGTCATCGCGTAGCCCTAACATGGATGCGGTGAAGGATAGGGAACCTGTGCAGTGTCCAGCCAGGGGGAGTATCATTGCTCCTTTTTTTCGATGTAGAATAACCATGCAGTGCAGTGTTGCATATGTACACACAAACAGAGGTGATTCAGGCAAGATCATCAAGGTGTAGGTTACAGTAGACAAGCAGAGAGATGAATGTGGGGGTGGATTGGGTTTTAGGGGTGTTTTCAGGGAGGACATAGCAAATCTAGCTGATGACATCTCGACATAAACCCATGACTCAACTACGGGCTGTGTAAGTGTGTAGAGGAGGAGAGTGCAGTCCAAGACAACAACTACATTGCATATACCCTAGAGAAGGAAAGTTATGTCCACATACACAAAGATGCTCTGATGGGAGGGGGGTTATTAGGTGCACATATAGTTCATCCATGCTTTGCCATTATCACTTTCACACAGTGGGCTGACATGCAGCCATCAAGGTCAGGTCACAAGCAGACATCGGGGTGTGGTTTAGCGGACATAATGCAGACATTGAGATATATGTTTAGCAACTCATTAGCACACAGCTGTTAATGTTAGTCAAGGTATGAGATATACACACCAGGAAATGCGTTTGGACAGAGGATACCGGAGGTGCCCCTGCATATTTCCGTGTGTTACAGCAATTGACAACGGGGTAGCAGATGACATTGGGACACCAGTACACACAGTGAAGGGGCATTGGGAGCGATATGGGGGACCCAGGATAATACTGCAGCCTTGGAGTGAGGCAGGAACATGGTAGGGAGCAAACACTTCTGTTCACCAGTGTGTACGAAAACAGAGAGGTGAGGGAGGGGACAGACAAAGTACGGACCCCTGTAGTTTGCCAAAGAAACGTCAGTGATGACTCTCACATGGGAGAGATGTGTACAGTGTGATGGTGAACAGTCAGTATGTAAAGGATGTTGGGGGGGGGGGTGCAAGCTGGGGACAGGAAGGTGCAGTGTTTGTTGCACAGCTAGAACATGACATATGTATGTTTCCCTTGTATTTCCCAATGCACAGGACATACTTGTTGAAGCTCCTGGTGCTGTGGTGCATTGGCAGGTGACTGTACATCAGCCAACATGCTGTGGTCTGGGGTAGGTGGACCTACAGCTACATTGTCTGTGCCAGCAGCCAGGGGGAAAACATGTCCTCAGTTATCTGTCATATTGTCCAGATGTTGTGGTTCACCTCTTTTCCCTGCACCTCCATAACCAATATCTTGCTGTTGGCACACACATCCCCATGTGTTCATGTCCAGTATGTCTTCTGCAACACTGTCTCTAGGACATGTCCAACAGAGCTGCATGTGTGTGGAGGTCCTAGGTGTTTGAGTGGTGGCCTACACGTGCACCCTTCCCCGACATTGTACCATCAGCCAACACCAGGGTATCATTTCAATTCACAGGGCCTTTATGTCTACAAATCTCCACTTGTGCACATACAGGCTGTATGCTACTGCTGGTACGCTGCCCTTAGCATACTGTTGGGGGCGAGACACTACTGCATGGGAAGGCTCCGCAGTGGCTGGCTGATCTCGTGCTAGTACAGCCGCGGTTACAAGAAGCAGGCGCCGTGGCTGCTATAGAGGAGAGGTGAGTCTGCCGCTGCCGAGAAGCGGACTCGGCAGCGGCAGAAATTTGAGGGTTATTATTTTCCTGGGGGTCAGGACTGGAAAGGGGGGGGTCTAGGACTGGGAATGGGCTGACGGGGGGGAGAGGTTAGGACTGGATGGGGGTTGTTTAGGACTGGTAATGGGCTATGGGGGTCTAGGACTGGAAATGGGCTGATGGGGGTGTTAGGACTGGTAATGGTCTATGGGGGTTCTAGGACTGCAAATGGGATGATGGGGGGGTTAGGACTGGAAGTGGGCTGATGGGTGTTTAGTACATTTAATGTGCTATGGGGGGCTAGGAATGGAAATGGGATGTTGGGGGTTAGGACTGTAAGTGGGCTGTTGGGGGGTGTTTAGGACTGGTAATGGGCTATGGGGGGGTTAGGACTGGTAATGGGCTGATGGGGGGTTAGGACTGGAAGTGGGTTGATGGGGGTGTTTAGGACTGGTAATGGGCTGATGGGGGGGTTAGGACTGGAAGTGGGCTGATGGGGGGGTGTTTAGGACTGGTAATGGGCTATGGGGGGTTAGGACTGGTAATGGGCAGATGGGAGGTTTGCACTGGAAATGAGCTAGGACTGGTAATGGGCTGATTGGGGGTCTAGGATTAGAGTGGGCTGAAGGGGGATAGGACTGGAAATGGGCTAATGGGGGAGGGGAGGAGAGTGCTGCTGGCCCTAGAAGAAAACTAGGGCTAGGGTACAAATGGGCTGATGCGGGAGGATGGTAGAATGGGACTGGAAGGGAGCGGATAATGAGAGGGTGTGCCAGGGGAAGGAGGGGGCACGAAGGGAGCTGACAGGGGGGAAGGAGAGGGCTGGAAAGGAGCTGACACCTGGGATGTACTGAAGGGGGACTGGAAGGGAGGTGACATTTGGGGATGGGAGTGGTAGGTGGTTGGGTAATGGGGAGGAGGCTGGAAGGGAGCTGACATGCAAATGGCACTGGAAGGGGGATGGACAGAGGGTAGGGCGACTGGAAGGGAGCTGACTGGGGGGGTGGCACTGAGAGTGGACGTGAGCTGATATCTGGGATGGTATTTGGACTAGAAGGGGCTGGACAGTGAGGAAAGAGAGGGACTGAAAGGGAATGGACATCAGTTGCAGTCATGGGAATGCAAGGCGGTTGACATTGGAAGGTACTGGGAGGGAAGGACTGGAAAGGGGCTGATACTGGGGAGGGTTACTGGAACTGGAAATGGGCTGATGGAAGGAAGTGAAGAAAACAAAAGAAGAGATAAGAAAAGGCAGATGGACCATAGACCACAGAAAGAGAGCTAAAAGAAGACAGGAAAGCTGATGCCTCAGATCGGGACCAGCATGATCAGAGAATAAAATGGTCAGACAACAAAGGTAGAAAATTTTTTATTTAATTTTAGTTATTGGACTTTGTGCTATTTTTATATTTTACACAGTATTGGGGAACTGCATCTCTTATTTATCTGATATTGCACTGTATGTGGACTCTGGCTTCTTGAGGTTTTAATTTAAATTTAGTCTACATATTTTTATTTTTACTTTAGATTGTGGTTACTTATTCTGTACTTGGTGAGGGTCGATGTTGCGAATGTTTGATTGAGGTCAGGTGTTCTGTTAACATGGAGTTTGTACATAAAGATCTATACTGTACTGTAGTAATTTGACTTGTTCAGCTTTTCAAATAGGTGTATGGATGTTCCAGGGCCCACTGTAGTATTTACAGTGACGCTTTTTTTGGATGGGCTTCTTATGTGAGTTTTGGAAGTTTGTGCCGATAGGGTATGGTATGGTAGGTTTGCTCTTTGTTATAGGGTTTTGTATTAGTTCACAATATGCCTGGTACTAGAAAATAGTGGTGGTTGTTGCTGTTGTTAGTGAGATGATCAGAATCAGATTTTTTTTAAAAATATTGAGTTCTGTGGGTGAATGTCCTGGTTCTGCTCTGCACCTATTGTGGCTGCAGAATATATGTTAAAAAAGAAAAAGCAAGAACCATAATGCAGTTTATAACAACAAAATAAAAATGAATTATAATTTAGTTTTATAAACTGTGCTGCTGGTTCTTGCTGTCTTTTAGTTCCTTGGTGTGAAAACGGGACCGTAACTAGCCCTATGCAAGCGGTGCAGCCGCACAGGGCGGAAAGGTTTGAGGGGTGCATTTCGGCTCTCTGCTGTTGCCCTGCCGCTGCTGGCAAGACAATAGCAGGCAGACGAAATGCGCTCCCTAAGCCTTTTTGCAGCACTTTAAGCAGGTCTGGTCCCTCCCTTCTCCGATGCCATGTCAGAGTAGGGAGGGACAGATCTTCTTAAAGTGACGGCGCCTTTCAGATTGGGCACATGCCCCCCTCCTCCTCCCCATACCTCCGTCCAGCGCTGCCTGCTCTTTCCCTGCTGCCGGCACCTCCGTGAAAAACCAAGAGGGTGGCAGCAGCAGGGAAAGAGCAGGCAGCGCTGGACGGAGGTATGGGGGAGAGGGGGGCGTGTGTCCGAGCTGCAAGACGCACAGTGTGCGATTGCAGCTCGATATGGCCCTGTGAGCAAACATCTTGCATTTCCTCCATATAATCTAATCGGCTTTATGGTTTGGTTCAGTCACTGATTGGATTTCTGAAAAAGCCCCGCCCCCTCTAAGGTGGGGGGGGGGCGCCTTTTCATACTTCGCCTCAGGCAGCAGATTGCCTTGAGCCGCCCCTGGGCACATCTGACTGCGCGGCTAATTTTCCGCCAGCCTCGTCATGCCCATATTACTCCTCTTCTCAAGTCACTTCATTGGCTCCCTATCCATTTCCGCATCCAGTTCAAACTTCTCCTGCTGACCTATAAATACATTCACTCTGCGGCTCCTCACTATCTTTCTTCTCTTATCTCTCCATACAACCCCCCTCGGGAACTCCGCTCTTCTAGAAAACTGCTTCTATCTGTGCCCTTCTCTTCTACTGCTAACTCCAGACTTCGCTCCTTTCACCTTGCTGCACCTTACGCCTGGAACAAACTACCTGTGTCTGTACGCCAGGCACCTTCTCTAACCCTCTTCAAATCCAGGCTGAAAACTCACCTCTTCGCTGCTGCTTTTGGATCTTGACTCACCTGATCTCCTTTTTCTTTCCCCTTGCTTTATCCCTGCCTACACCTTCTGTGTTTGTCTTGACTAGATTTTAAGCTCTGATGAGCAGGGACTGTCTCCTACATGTCTGTGCAGCGCTGTGTACGACTTGTAGCGCTATATAAATGCTCAGTAGTAGTAGCAGCAGCAGGATTGTGGCTCAAACAGAGCTACGGAGGGGGCCAGAGGAGAAAAGGTTAACACAAAGCATCTAAATGTTGTCTAAATGCTGGAATTGTACTGAGGTGCGTACGTGAAGCTTTCGGAGGTATGTAACATCATATGGAAAAAATGTAAAAGCACACTTATTTATTTATTCATTTTATTTATTTATTTAACAGTATTTCTAAACCGCCTTATCTTAATAATCAAGGTGGTATCACAGCAAGCAATCAGGTAAAGTGTGTGTGTTATACATGCAGTGAGGGTGAAATTTAGTTGGGTGCGTGTTGTGTTGTGTGCTAGATTGGTTTGAGCTATGTACAAGGTGGTCTATATACAGTGGTGCTAAAAACCTTTTCTTACATCCAGTGTTTAGGCGGTATCATGTGCTGTTATACATTCTCTGAGGTTATGTGATGTGTCCATAGTGTTCTGTGAATAGCATGGTCTTCAGCTGTTTTCTAAAGTCTTTGAGGTCTGTAGTCGCCCTCAGGTCGTCCGGTAGTTTGTTCCATATTGTTGGAGCAGCCATGGAGAGTGCTCTGTCTGTTGTGTCCTTGCGTATGTGTTTGTATTCACTTGGGGTGTTGACTCGGTTGTGTGTTTGTTTTCTTCTAGGACGTGTGCTGGTGTCTGGTTGTATGAGGGCGTGCAGGCTGTTGGCTGATGTGTGCTGTTTTATCTTGAATAGGTTTATGATAGTTTTGTATCTGATGCGTGCACCGATTGGGAGCCAGTGTAAGTCCTTTAAGATAGGTGTGATGTGCTCTTGTCTTGTAGTTCCGGATATGATTCGTGCTGCAGTGTTTTGTGCCAGTTGGAGTGGTTTGAGGGCTTGTTTCGGTAGTCCAAGGTATATCGGATTGCAGAAGTCCAGTAGTGGTGTTATCAGTGCTTGACAGACGGTACGGAAGAGATCTGGGGCGAGCAGTGGTTTCAGTCTCCTGATTATTCGCATCCTATAGTAGGCTTTTTGGATTGTTTTGTCTATGTGTGGCTTGAGGTTTAGTTTATTGTCCAGAGTAACTCCGAGGTATCTTACTTCTGATCTTATTGGTATAGTGGTGTTTTGTATCCTTATATTTGTTGGGTGTATGAAGCTTTGGTTCCGAGTGATGATTAAGGCTTCGGTCTTGTTGTAGTTTATTGCAAGGTTGTTGTTTTGGCACGAACTCGTCATTTGGGTAAGGCAGTCTGTTATTTTAGAGAAGTCCGGGTTGTCGATAGCTATCGGGGTGTATATCATGATGTCGTCTGCATATACTGTGTATTGAATGTTGCTCTCTTTCATGATGTTGCATATTGGTTGGATGTAGATGTTAAATAGGAGTGCTGAGAGTGCGGATCCTTGAGGTACTCCTTGTCGGACATTTATGGGTCGGGAGGTGTTGTGTCCCACCTTGACCTGTAGCTGTCTTTCGGTTAGGTACGATTGGAACCATTTCAGTGTGATACCGTGTATACCAGTGTTCTTTAGTCTTTCCAGGAGCGTGTTGTGGTCCACTGTGTCGAAGGCTGAGGAGATGTGGATGAAGATCATTATGATTCCATTCCTGGTGTTGTCAATTATTCTCAGGATGCTGTCGAAGAGGTATATCAGTAGTGTTTCGACTCCATGGTTGGGTCGAAATCCGTGTTGGTTGTCGTCAAGTGTTTCGTGTTTGTCGATGTGTTCCTGAAGTTGTAGTTGAACCGTTTTTTCGATGATTTTTGCGAGGAAGGGTATCCTGGAAATTGGTCGGTATGCTGCTGGATCTTTTTTGTCGAGAGTTGTTTTCTTTGGGATTGGTCTTACTGTGGCAAGTTTTAGTTGCTTTGGCATGAGTCCTTGAGTGAGTGAGTTGTGTACTTATTAGTAAATGGTGGACAGAGAGAGGGTAAAAAGGCATAAAGTGAACAAATGGCCCCATTTCTGGTGCCAGAAGGAAATGGGGAGTTAACAAGATATATTTCTTATATTTCTTGGGAAATGAGTGATGGGAGGACCAAGCAAAAAGAGTGAGTGGGGCAAAGGTCAGACAACACTATAAATCTGATAAGGCCTAGATAGATATGGATCTGAGAAAGGTCAACGGAGAGGGGTACAGACATGAGTAGAATAACATGGCAAATCACACAAGAGAGAGCCCCAGACAGCTGGAACAAAAATTAAGTAATTAGAAAAAAATTCTTGGAATAGCAAGTATGAACGTGAGCAAAGGTATATAATATGACAGGTGATGAGTTCATCGGCTGCATAGAGTGTAAATTCCCTGGGTACTATATGCTCACAGTATTCTCTGTGTACCCTTTTTGTTGAGGAACTGTGTCTCCTGGGCAGTAAAAAGTGCACAGAGGTTTCTCATTGTCGTGTGTGTTTTCTGACCAGTTTGTCTTGTGTAAAATAGTTCTTGTGTGTGTTTCTGTAATACTGATTTTTTTTGTCCGGAATGCCTGTCACATATTCTCACACTCGCTGTTATAGACAGAATAAAAGTATGTACATTTGTTTGCAATTTCTGAATCAGGAAGTAAGACAGAATCATGCAGGGAGGAGGAGACATTCTTGCTTTTAGCTGTTTAGGAGATCTGCACCAAGATAAAAACAGAATGCCCCTGTTTGTTTGCTATGAGAGGTGGCAAAATCTGCAATTCCACTAGACTGCCTTTTTCTTTGTTCTTAGTCTGTTTGTTTCTATAAGATAGTGAATAAATAAAGGATCCTTTTACAAAGAAAAATCTGTGAGATAGTTATTCCAAGTACAAGCATACTGTCCTGCATGAGGGAGTATTATTAGGAAGTTGTAAGTCTTCCCTATGTGTTTGTTCCCCTTTTGGATGGAGGGAGGGTCTTTTGGGAGCTGTTTGGCCCACGGTCCAACTGATACTTTGCCCTGTACACTAATCATTCCAGACAACGCACACAAACCTGTGGGGGTTATTGTCAGTAGCAAATAAATATATATATATATCAATATTCGATAGGTCCAGGGGTAATTGCTACTTCCCACTTTTCCCAAGGTTCTATAGGTCCATCTGGCAAATGAAGCCCATGAGATAAAGGAACCAACCCTGTATTTTTATATAAATTGAACTTTATTGCTGATGGAAAAATAGTACAGATATAGAATAAATGAGCTCTCTGAGGTAGCAAGTTAAGTAGCGCTATGATTGCAATTAATAAGATAATAAATCACTGTTTTAGCAACCATGTCAATGATTCACTCGCACTCAGAAGTACAGCAAATTATCTGTCTGCAAAGGCTAGGCTAGACCCACACTCCCAGGAGAATTCAGATCATTACCTTAGCTTTGCCAGGACGCTTGTGGCTGGGTCCAAGAAGTCATCTCAGGAACGACACAAAGTCCAAAGAAACGGCAGTGGTCCAATGCAGGCTACAGGCAGTCCAGTAAGCTGCATGATAGCACCGAGCTTCAGGTCTGTGGGAGAGATTCACTCCTTCCCGAGGCTAGTCTTTGTCCTTTCACACTGTCTTTTAGAAAGACAGTGCTAGAGACTGCAGTAAGTAAAACTGCCAGTGTCAGAGAACTAAGTTAAAGTTCCCATGAAGTATTCCAAAGCTCTGCAAGTCTAAAAGTGGTCCTCAAGTGTTCAAAGGTGTCCTGCATCCCTCTGAGTCTGGTGTATAATTCGTTGTCCTAACCTCCTCGTCATGGCACAGTGATTGGCTGGTCTCAGATACTGTATGTCATGTGGTTCCTCTCCAAACAAAGGTCCATGATGCGAGAAAGATGCTAGTATGCAAGTCCAAACATTGTTACAAATGCTAGGACCAGCAATACAATCTCTGGCCTCAGCCTTGAGTTCTCTTGCACGTAGTCATGGCTGGAAACAATAACTCTGCTGTTAAAGTACATGACTTTGCCAAATTGCTTGATTTGCAGGTTTCAAGTTGAGACATAGCAGAAAAGGAATCCATCTTGTTTGGTTCAGGCTTTAGTTTTTGAGCAGGCCCCAGCTTGTAACAGGAATCCATGTTGCATGTAGGGTTGCCAACTGGCCGGTTTTCAGCCGGCCTGGCCGTTTTTTCCATGGCCAGGCCGGCTGCCAACGCAGATGCAAAACCGGCCCTTGAAAAGCCGGCTTTTTTGCTCTGGCCGCAAGATCGGGAGCGGCCAGAGCAAAAGACTGGCTTTTCTTCTGACCCGAAGTAAAAAAAAAACCCACCCAGGGCCGGCCCACACACCGGAGGGCTTCAGAGGGAGCCGGGGAAGCCTGCACAAGGCCCCGGCTCCCTCTGTACAACCGCCAGCATGAAGATCCTTTTCCTTCACGCTGGCGGCTGTTTCTGTGAAGCTGCAATTGCTGGGAAAGATTAAAGGCAATACCCTTTAACCTTTCCCAGCATTCGCGGCTTCACAGAAACAACCACCAACGTGAAGGAAAAGGCTCTTCATGCTGGCAGTTGTACAGAGGGAGCCGGGGCCTCGCGCGGGCTTCCCCGGCTCCCTCTAAAGCCCCTCAGACAGCCGCGGTGCTGGTCGGGGGGGGGGGGCCAAGGACTGCACGGGCTGTGATGGAGGGGGGACCTGGACTGGGAAAGGGCTAAGGGGGGGGGGACCTGGACTGGAAATGGATTGTGATGGGGGCACCTGGACCGGAAAAGGGCTATGGGGGGGGACTTGGACTGGAAATAGGCTGTGATGGGGGGGGGGGACCTGTACTGTAAAAGGGTTATGGGGGGGGAGGACATGGACTGGAAATGGGTTGTGATGGGGGTGGAGGGGACCTGGACTGGAAAAGGGCTATGGGGGGGGGGGGAGAACTTGGACTGGAAATGGGCTATGGTGGAGGGAGGGGGAACTTGGACTGGAAATAGGCTGTGATTAGGGGGGCTAGGACTGCACATGGGCTGTGATGGTGGGGGGGGGGCTAGGACTGCAAATGGGCTGTGATGGTGCGGGGGGACTCGGACTGCAAATGGGCTGTGATTGTGGGGGGGCCTAGGACTGGAAATAGGCTGTGATGGGGGACTTGGACTGGAAATGGGCTGTGATGGGGGGACGGGACCTGGACTGGAAAAGGGCTGTGAGGGGGGGACTTGGACTGGAAATGGGTTGTGATGGGGGGGGGGCCTGGACCGGAAAAGGGCTAGGGGGGGGGGACTTGGACTGGAAAGGGGCTGTGATGGGGGGGGGGACCTGGACTGTAAAAGGGCAAAGGGGGGGACATGGACTGGAAATTGGTTGTGATGGGGGTGGAGGGGACCTGGACTGGAAAATGGCTATGGGGGGGGGGGGAACCTGGACTGGAAATGGGCTATGGTGGAGGGAGGGGGAACTTGGACTGGAAATAGGCTGTGATTAGGGGGGCTAGGACTGCAAATGGGCTGTGATGGTGCGGGGGGACTCGGACTGCAAATGGGCTGTGATGGTGCGGGGGCCTAGGACTGGAAATAGGCTGTGATGGGGGACTTGACTGGAAATGGGCTGTGATTGGGGGGGGGGGGCTAGGACTGGAAATGGCCTGTGATGTGAGGGCTAGCACTGGAAATGGGCTGATGAAGAGCTGAAATAGGACTGGAAATGGGCTGATGTGGGGCATGGGAGAATAGGACTAGAATGGAGTGGATGCTGGGTGGGTCTAGAACTATAAGGGAACTGATTTTGGGGGAGGACTAGAATGGATGGGGAATGAGAATGGAGAGGGGAAAAAATATTTTGTGTGGAAGAAAAGTCTATGATGGGCCGGGTATTGGGAGAGTAAGAGGGGCTTGAGAATGGAAGGGTGAAATTTAAACGGATGATAAAGGAATAAGGAAAGAATTGGGGGAAAGAGCAAAAGGGAAACAATCAGTATGTTAAAGCAGAAATAGAGAGAGAATGGAAAAACATCTAAAAGAGAAGAAAGGACAAATGGATAGCTCGCAGAAGACACGAAGAAACCAGAAGAAAGTGACTAGAGCAATTGCAACTGAAAAATAAAATGCCCAAACAGAAGGTAGAAAAATACTTTTTATTTTGAATTTATTAACTGGAATATGTCTGGTCTTGGAAGTGTGTATTGCTAACATCTTTGCGTTTTTGTTTAGTGCAAGAGGAAATTACTTTATAGTTTTATTTCTCCAGTGTTGTACATTTCATGTTTGGATTTTTGGGGTTCCCAGTTTAATTATTATCTGACCAAGGAAGTTAGCCTACACGTATCCTCAGTAATTTTTGTGGGTGGGGCTGGGGGCGGGGCAGGGGTGGGACTAGGGGCGGAGAATGGGTGGAGCATGGCGAGCCACAGGTGTCGGGTTTTTCTCGGTGAAAAAGTTGGCAACCCTAGTTGCATGGTTCAGGCTTTAGTTTCTGAGCAGGCCCCAGGTACCAGCCCTATGTGACCCTCTTACCTACTGTATCTAGCTATTGATAAATTTAGCAGTTCATCCATTTCTGTTTTTTCTCTAGGTGTTGCTATTCCTCTAAAAACCTTGCAGGATTTTTTTTACATACCATGTACACCTATTTCTATTGGGTATATTCTTACTGAGGATTCAAAATCTTTCTGATTTCTCCAACTTCCATGTTAACTCAATTCATACACTTTTTTCCTACTTTGCTATTTCAATTTTTTTTCTCGCTTTCTATTGTAATGTAAACCTGATCAATACACCATAACATAATAACACAACAACACAGGCAGGGTCGTAGGCATCAGACACAGCTTGCAACTTTTGCTTCCACTTCAGAAGATCTTCCCCAATTTCTGGGAGAAACATTAACGATGGCTTTTATCTCAGAACATAAGAACATAAGATATACTATACTGGGACAGAACAAGGTCCATCAAGCCCAGTATCCTGTTTCCAACAGTGGCCAATTTAGGTCATACATACCTAGCAGTCTCCCCAAAAGACACAGGTTCCACAATGCTTGTATTGGATCAAGCAGTGATATCCTGGGTCCCTTTTAATAATGGTTTATGGATCTTTCCTCCAGGAACTTGTCCAACCCTTTTTTTAAGCCCAGTTACACTAACACCTTTCACTACATCCTCCGGTAACAAATTCCAGAGTTTGATTACACGTTGAGTGAAAAAATATTTTCTCTTATTGGTCTGTAGCTTCATTGCATGTCCCCTGATGACATAACCAATTGATCTATCTTTACCTGTTCTATTCCATTCATTACTTTATAGACCTCTATCATATCTCCCCTCAGCCATCTCTTTTCCAGGTTGAAGAGCCCTAACCTTTTTAGCCTCTCTTCATTGGAGTAACCTTCCATCCGCTTTACCATTTTTGTGGCTCTTCTCTGTACCTTTTCTAATAACGCTATATCCTTTTTAAGATACGGCGACCAGAATTGCACACAATATTCAAGGTGAAGTAACACCATGGAACGATACAGATGCATTATAATATCCTTTGTTTTATTTTCCATTCCTTTCCTTATGATACCTAGCATTCTATTTGCTCTCTTGGCCGCCGCTGCACACTGGGCCGAGGGTTTTAACATGCTATCTACCATGACACCTAAACCTTTTTCCTGGGTGGTGGTTCCCAATGTGGAACCTTGCATCGTGTAACCATAGTTTGGGTTGTTCTTCCCTAGGTGCATAACTTTGCACTGCTCCACATTAAATTTCATCTGCCATTTGGATGCCCAGTCTTCCAATTTATCAAGATCCTCTTGCAATTTTCCACAATCCTCTTGGGTTTTAACAACTTTAAATTGTTTTGTGTTATCTGCAAATTTGATAACCTCACTCGTTATTCCCTTTTCCAGGTCATTTATGAATATATCAAAAAGCAGCGGAGCCAGCACAGATCCCAGGGGTACTCCGCTATTCACCTTTTTCCATTGGGAAAATTGGCCATTTAGCCTTACCCTCTGCTTTCTATCTTTTACCATTTCCTGAACCATAATAGTATACTGCCTCCTATTCCAAAGGCTTTCTGAAAGTCTAGATACACTATATCAACCGACTCACCTTTGTCTACCTCTTTATTCGCACTTTTAAAAAAACATAACAGATTAGTAAGACAAGATCTTCCTTCTCTAAAGCCATGTTGGCTGTCTCCCATTAAGACATGACTATCTACATCTTGAGTAATTTTGTTCTTTATGATGGTTTCTACCATTTTTCCTGGTACTGACGTCAGGCTCACCGGTCTGTAGTTTCCCGGATCACCCCTGGAACCCTTTTTAAAAACTGGCATTACATTGACGTTCCTCCAATCTTCAGGTATTACATATGATTTTAATGATAGTTCACAGATTACTAATAGCAGGGCTTCAATCTCATATTTCAGGTCTTTCAACACCCTTGTATGTATACCATCCAGTCCAGGTGATTTGCTACTCTTTATTTTATCAAATAGCTGTAATACATCTTCCCGGTGTATCGATATTTCTTTCAATTCTTCCGCAGTATCACCTTTAAATACCACTTCAGTCATGGGTAACATCCCTACATCTTCCTCAGTAAAGACCAAAGCAAATAATTCATTCAGTCTCTCCGCTATAGCCTTGTCCCCTCTTACTGCCCCTTTTACCCATCATCTGGTCCAACTGACTCTCTCACAGGTTTTTTGCTACGAATGTACTTGAAAAAGTCTTTATTACGCGTTTTTGCTTCCACAGCAAGTTTATTCTCAAATTCTCTCTTTGCCTGCCTTATCAATGCCTTGCATTTAACTTGCCAGTGCTTGTGCTGTTTCCTGTTTTCGTCATTTGGCTCTTTTTTCCATTTCCTGAAAGATGCTTTTTTGGCAACAGTCTCTCTGACCTCACCTTTAAACCATGCTAGCAGTTTTCTGGACTTCCTTCCACTTTTCTTAAAGCATGGAATACAGCTGATCTGGGCTTCCAATATAGTATTTTTCAACAACACCCAAGCTTGATGTAGGTATTTAACCTTTGCAACTGCTCCTTTTAGTTTTTTCTTTACTGTTTTCCTCATTTTATCATAGTCTCCCTTTTGAAAGTGAAAAGGTAGTACTGTGGATTTACTTACCATCCCTCCTCCATTAATTAAATCAAACGTGATCATGCTATGATCACTATTGCCAAGTGACCTAAAACACCCTTATCTCTTGCACCAGATCTGGTGTTCCACTAAGGACTAAGTCCAAAGTGGCTTCTCCTCTGGTCAGTTCATGAACCAGCTGCTCCAAGAAGCAGTCATTTTTTCATCTAGGAACTTTATCTCCCTAGCATGTCCTACTGTGACACTGATCCAATTGATACCAGGGTAGTTGAAATCACCCATTATTATTACTGTTCTGTAACTTTTGTTAGCTTCCCTGATTTCTTTGAGCATTTCATCATCCATTTGTTCATTCTGGCCAAAAGTTCGATAGTACACCCCCACTGCCATCGCCTTCCCCTTTTTACATGGAATTGCAATCCCTAGAGATTCTACAGCGAATTTTGTTTCCTGCAAAACTTTAATCCTTTGTGACTCAATGACCTCTCTAACATAGAGCGCAACCCCTCCACCAATTTGATCAGCTCTATCATTACGATACAGTTTGTACCCAGATATCACAGTGTCCCACTGGTTGTCCTCCTTCCACCATGTCTCTGAAATCCCAATCATATCTAACTTCTCATTTAGTGCTATATATTCTAACTCTCTCATCTAATTTTTTAGACTTCTAGTATTTGCATACAAGCATTTTAGAGACTGTATTTTATTCATATTAATCTGGTTATCAGTAGGCAAGGGTAATTTGGAATCTTTAAGCTCTGTCTCAAGGGCATTTGGGCTACCTCTGTCTTTATTGGAACCTCTCTGCTGATGTGCCCTAGCTTCATTTTTTTGGTAGTATTCTTCAAGGATAAATTGTTCCAAACCATGCTTTCTTGGGTGACTGTCGGCTCTCCCCTCTTATCTAGTTTAAAAGCTGCTCTATCTCCTTTTTAAAGGTTAATGCCAACAGCCTGGTTCTATCCCAGTTAAGGTGAAGCCCATTCCTTCGGAAGAGCCTCTCCTTTCCCCAGAATGTTCCCCATTTCCTAACAAATCCAAAACCCCCATCCTTGCACCATTGTCTCATCCACAAATTGAGACTCTGGAGCTCTGCCTGCCTTTTGGGTCCTGCACGTGGAACGGGAAGCATTTCGGAGAACGCTATCCTGGAAGTTCTGGATTTCAACTTTCTACCTAAAAGCCTAAACTTAGCCTCCAGAACATCCCTACCACATTTTCCTATGTCATTGGTACCGACATGTACCAAGACAGCAGACTCCTCCCCGGCACTATCTAAGACCTTATCTAGCTGGCGCGTGAGGTCCGCTACATTCACACCAGGCAGGTATGTTACCAGGCGATCCTCACATCCACCAGCCACCCAGCTATCTACATGCCTAATGATCAAATCACCAACTATAACAGCTGTCCTAACCCTTTCCTCATGGGCACATGGCCCTGGAGAAACATCCTCAGTGCGAGAGGGTTTTACATCACCTGGAGGACAGGTCCTAGCTATAGGATCACTTCCTGCCACACCAGGGTGATGCTCTCCTTTCACGTGACCTCTCTCCTCCATGGCAACAGGGATGCTGCCAGACTGGAGGTGGGACTTCAGGATTATATCCCTGTAGGCCTCGTCTATGTACCTCTCTGTCTTCCTTATATCTTCCAAGTCTGCTACTCTTGTCTCCAGAGATTGGACTCGTTCCCTGAGAGCGAAGATAAGACCCCTCACCAACTGACATGTGACACTCAATGCAAAAGACTGGCAAGCCCCCATCTCGCTGTTCAGACTGCTGTCTGCATCTTAGTTTTAAGGTTGTGTTTATATATTTAAGTTCTTTACTTACTAAGGGTTGCTGGGGATACTTATACTAATACAACTGTACCTAATACATTTAATGTACTTTGTTCACCTGAAGTTTAATTAATCTCAGGTCCTTAATGTATGCTGATGAGAATAAACAGCTACACCTGAGAGTGAATATGGCACCCCCTTTCCTTTAAGAGATTTAAGCACCTATAAAGCTATGATTATCCAAGGGATGGGTGGGTGTCGGGGAGGGAGAGAGGGAAAGAAGACTTATCAAAATCTGGCTGCTACACAGTACCCTGTCCTGTGCTTCTAAGGTAATTTGTGACCAATCTCCAGGGGGAGTACCACAGCCCTTGCTTGGATAGAGGGAGTCTTGTGTTCTAAATGTAACCAGAAAGCTCTCTTCTATGTTTTAAATTTAAACTGAAAACTCTTTGCTACTACTAGGCCCTGACTGATTTAACAAATACACTGGGTTCACAGATTAATCAGCTTTAATCTAAAGAATTCCTTTCCCCCCAAGATTTAGAGAAATTCCCAGAAGTAAAAACTTACAATTGCAGATCTCTCTCCAGAAGTAGCAGTCCCCTTTTGTAGTCCTTCAAGACTGAGAAGCACAGAACTCAGTGACACTCCAAGGTACGGAGAAAGGAACCAATATGTCAGTTTATCTAGGCATCAGCCTGAGAGACATTTCTGGAGTGAACCTCTCATAAGACCTGGTCTTTGGCAGCCTAGACTCAGAAGATCTCAGACATGCATTAGTGCCACACTTACTTCTTAGAGAATAAGGAGTCATACTTCCCTGACAGCTAGACTGAGGAGAGGTGCTAATACTATGGATGAGACTTCATCCAATCCCTCCTGCTCATAGAGCCTTTTTGGCTGAGCCACTGATCCCGTATACTCTTCAAGGGATTTTCAACTAGGAAGGTTTGTGATTCCTTCATATAATCCCTCCTGGTTTTAGGAGGGAGATCTGGTGGTAACTGTCCTGTCACTTCCTGATCTCTGTTTCCCTTCCCTCTGTGAGTGTAAAGCAACAAATCCTCTTCCTGTTTTTCCAATTCCCACACTGCACTATCCTCATATTCAGGCAGAGGCATGGTGGGGGCTGAAAGGGCAGGGTGCAAGGATCCGGCCGTGTTGATCTGCTGGCACTGTCTCTGAAAATGATCAGCTTTTTTCTTAAAATTAGCAACCTTCCTTTCCATTATCTCAAATTTCTTATCCATAGAATTTTGCCACCCAGCAAGGCAGACGCCTTGTCCCTCTTGGCACCCTCTGAGTTCTAAGTGAAATACTGGGACTACTGGGCTTTCCTGATTTTCCCTTTGCTTTCCTCTCAAGCTTTGTGCAAATGAATTAACACACGACAATTAAAGGAACCAGTGTCTGGGAATTGGAGAGAGTGATCATCCCCGGTGATATGGTTCCAGTTTGGTAAATAGGGACAAGACTCCAGGCCATAGTTCTTATACATGTATTAGTCTGTGTGACTATAGGGGGCGCCTTCCCTTCCTTACTGGAGGGATTTCCCATGTCTGCTACTTAATATTTACTAAATACTGATAAAGGGCAATTAATTCTAAAGAGGAAAAATAGGGAGAAAGAAAAAAATTCCTATGTAGTTCTATAGTATCTCTGTAACAGGTGTTCACGATTCCCCCAGACACAGACTGCCATTTCTCTCTTCACCAGGAAAAAGCCCTTTTGCAGAACCTGGTCTAGATCCTAAATGCACTTGCAGACCTGTATGCCCTATGCTCTGCTACCTGCAACCCAGCATCAGTTAACCCACACGCTCTGAAAAGTGTTGTGCTTCTCTACCCACAAACCAAACCCTGCCATCAGACCCAGAGACTCTGAAAAGCACTGTGCTCTGCCGGCCACCTACAAGTAGGGATCAATTCAACCTTATTGTAAATGAAAGCTTTAAATATGTAAGATCTGTCTGTGGTTAGGGTAGAACCATACTTCCTCTTTCAGGCACATTGTAGCCTCACTACTATAGCAGACACTGTATAAAGTTCACAATTAAAATATCAGGGGATTTTCCTCCAACCCCCAATCAGTTTCAACAACCACAATCACAGGATCTGCTGGTTCACCTTTTATAATAACACTCTACGCAATACACAATAATGATAAGCAGAAAAAAATATACCCCAAAACAGAGCAAAACCAATAAGTCACAGTAAACACGAAGAGCAGCTTTTTCAATAGGAAAGGACAGGATAAAAAACTATGCACAAAATGACAGTTGTGCCTCTCAAGTCTTTTGCATCCGAAATGTTCTTCACTCTCCCAGTGACATAATGCTAGTAGAGTCCTTGGTAGACGATGAATTGAGGAAGGAGTCATCCTAAAACTGGAGGAAATTTGCAAGGGTATAAAGATCAAACTCAAATTCAAATCCCAGTCTTTGGTTTACAGTCATTGCACTGCAGAGTGGTGCTCCTGGCCTCTGGGCTAGGCAGCTGGGAGAGGAAGAGCTTGTGCAACCCTGGCCAGACTCCAAAAACTGCTGGAAAGGGATGACTGAGCTACTGAAGCTGAAGCACCACAGGGGACTTTTCAGTGGACCCAGGAAGGAAGAAGAAAGCAGAAATATATCTGAGGAAAGTAGAGTAGAGGCAGGGCCGGAGCAAGGAGATGAGGCGTCCTACATGAATCTCATCCCTTGCACCCCCCATGGCACCCATTGCCACCGCTACCGCCCCCCCTCTGGAACCAACAGTGGCGGCAATAGCCACAAACAGCACTGTGGTGCTTACCTTAAAGCTTCAGTGCCACGAGGGTGTTTGCTTCTGCCACTCTTGAGACTCGGAGAGGGGCAGAGGCAAAGAGCCCTGCGGCACCAGAGAGTGGTGACAGTGGCAGCAATGGGTGCCCCAGAGGGCCAGCACTCTAGGTGACTGCCTAGTTTGCCTAATGGTAGCGCCAGCGCTGAGTAGAAGGAAGCTACAACATCCTAGGAATCTGACCCAAGGAGACCCAAACGCTGAAAGGGAACAGTACATTAAGTTTTGCCCAGCTTCAGAGCCCGGCCTAACTGCTTCCTACAAGAAAAGAGAGAATCCAGACTGTTTTCATCAGAGAGAGAGCCAAGGACATGGGCTGTGGCACAAATTTATAGACTGTAAGTGTCTTACTTTCAGTGGTTCCTTTAACATCTGAGGTTCCTGAGTTTCAGTAGTTTTATAACTGTGTAGTCAACTTCAAGTACATTTTCAGTAAATCCTTTAGTTCAGAGCAACCCTTCTGGCCTGTGGAAGTGTGAAGCTAAGCGTGAGCGGAGTTGGGGCACAGTAGGCTCCCAATGTGTGCTGAACCTGCCTTAAAAACCCCAGAAATCCCCGGGAGTTAGATCTGCGGGGAAGTGCTGGCTTCTGGGAGTTGGGTCCTGGTCAGCTGAAAAGTGAAAAGGGACATTGAGGTCTTGCTGACTGGCAGGCATTACATTTAATTCATTGTAATATGTTTTTTTTTAGGTGATCGTCTTTGAAATGTCATAAGTGTGTTCATTTCAGACTGTCAGATGTTTATTGTAACCTGCATAGGAGCGTTGATGAGTGGGATATAAATTTGTATAAATAAATATATTAGTTTCATGAATTGTCCTCTCGTCTTCTATTTGAAAGGGTTAACTGTTCCCTTTTTCATTTTTTGAGTATTTTTCTTCTTTCCAGTCCACCATTGCACTTGCTAAGCAAAACCATTTTCTCCATCTGATTGTCTTGCCTCTAACCTTCACCGTCTCTGTTCTACTCTCAATTCTCTTCTTAAGGCACCTCCACCTCCAATCACATCTTGTCTCTGCCCAAACCCTAGCAGACTATTTCCATGACAAAGTGCATAAGATTACTCTTCAATTCCCCACTAAATCTTCTTCGCCCCCTCTTCCCTCTCTCCATTACCAACTTTTCTCTTCAACCTCTATCACCTTTTCATCCTTTTCTAAAATCTCTGTTGAGAAAACCTTTCTTCTTCTTTCCTCCTCTAAGCTCACTACCTGTTCTTCTGATCCTGTCCCCACCCATCTCCTCAATTCCATCTCTTCCTCCGTCATCCCTTTCATCTCACATATTCTCAACCTTTGGCTTTCCACTGCAACCTTCCCTGCAGCCTTCAAGCATGCTGTAATCACTCCTCTCCTCAAAAACCCCTCACCTGCCCATACTTGTCCTTCTAATTATCGACCCATCTCCCTTCTCCCATTCATTTCCAAAATTCTTGAACGTGCAGTTCTCCACTGCTGTCTTGAATTTCTCTCTCTCAAGCCCTGCTTGATCCACTTTTATCTGTTTTTGTCCATTTCATTCTACTGACATGGCTCTTGCCAAAGTCTCCAGTAATCTATTCGTCAATAAGTCCAAAGGCCCTTACTCAGTTCTCATTCTGTTGCTTTTGATACTGTTGACCACCTCCTACTGTGATGAAGCTGAAGCCATTGAAGCTATAGACTTAGGAAAAAACAGTTTATTATAAAGCAACTGACTCACAGAGGGTGCAGTTACCTAAAAGTGCAGCTAGAGGGAGCAGGCACGAGGCTGCAGAAGCTAAGCTGACACACCCAGGTTTTGAGAATGCAGGAGCTAATCAGGTACACCTGAGTAGAGAGCCAAGAAGCTCAGTGGAGAAACGGCTTTATAAACAGTGCTCAGAAGGAAGAAAGCAGAGAGGATCTCGACTTCAGAGAGGAACTGAGAGAGAACTACGAGCTGAGAGAGGACCTCAAGCTCAGAGAGGACCACAAGTTTGGAGAGGAACACAAGTTCAGAGAGGAACTGAGAGGGGACCTGAGAGAGGAACCTCACATACTGAAAGGCAGAGAAGCTTGGAGTACTTACAAGGAAGAGCTAAGTTCCAGGGAGGACAAGCCCATTCCAGAAAGCTCCAGGAGCCAGTCTTCAGGGAAGACGGTGATAGAAGGAGACTGCCGGGTAGAGCAAATACCAGCAGAGCACGTCTCAAAGATCCAAGGTACAGTTATATTTCCTTTCCAAGATGTGAGCCAGCTCCTAGAAAAGCTTATAACCCAGAGAGCCGTACTGATAGGAAACAAAGCTGGGAAGGGCTTGTGAAACCTTTACAGAGAGGCATAGTAAAAAGCCATAGCAGTTATTTGCCAAACCAAGACCAGCAAGGCTGGGGAATATTGGAGAGATCTATTGAACTACAACCTGCCTTATCCAGGGAAAGCTCAGGACTAGCTGACAACATGGCTGAACAGGAACCTATGCAAATAGAGGTGTTAGAGCCAGAACCGTTGCAGTTAGAGCACCTGATGGACTGCTCACTCTGTGTTTCCAAGAGTCTAGAGTCTCTCACAGAATCAAAACCGTCAGGACATGCTTTAACATATCTTTTTGCTTTTGCTAAGCTGAAAGAAGAAGTTTTGTGTTTGTTTTTCCTCTTGGTGTTGAAAACCTGTTTGAACGCAAAGAACTATGAAGCGCCTGTAACAGTTACTGACTTTGTAAATATTTTGGCATAAACCCTGAAGTAAGGTACATTCTGTTTTTGTCTTCCTGGAGAACCTTTGCGCAACAAAGGGAATAAAAGTCATTTAAGTTTAACCCTGCACAAGGCTCACAACTATTTCTTTATGAAGTGGGACTACAAAGACCATGATGCACCTGGTCTAGAAAAGTTTTTCCTTCTTCAACCAACAATAAGTGTCCGCCCTCTCCTTTCTGCACGCTGCCACTAGGAGGGGCTGTGACACTACTCATTGACACTTTATCCTCTCTTGGTTTTAGAGGCCCTTTACTGTCTTGGTTCTCTTCTTATCTCTTCAATTGCTCTTTCAGGGTTTGATCTCCAGGAACAAGCAGGAATGCAGTCTTCATATGGAATGATGTCGGCATCAATGGAGCCCGTATAGGAACGCTCCCCAGCGTCCAATTGGATAGCTTTTGGGAACAATCCATGGCACCTGTGCATCTGCCTTCCAACCTTCCCAACTCCTCTCCTCAATTCTTCATTTTCCGTGGAGCCAGCAGGTTGTTTCTTTCCAGTCACCTCCAAAAAATCATTATTTTTTAGTTAAATTCTGTACTCTGCCTTTCCATCGATGCCGGTTCCTCACTTCGACAATGGCCTCAATATTTCTTTTACTTTTAATGTTTATTTTTGTTTTTAAATTTTCTTGGTTTCTGTCAGTTTTGGTGATTTCAACTGGCAGCTAGGCCTTTGACCTGCATTTTTGCTTTCCACTATGGAAAAACACATTAGCAGTTTTAAAAAATGTACCAAATGTTCTGGTACAATATCAGTCACGGATAAACATGACTTTTTTTAAAATGTTTGGGCCCCAATCATGTACCAAGCGATTGTCCTTTGTGCCAACAAATTTCAAGAATAGACCTAAAGAACAGAGCCAGACAGTATGGTTCACTGTTTTTCCCGATTTCAGTGGCTTCCACATCGTCGAGGATATCAGCCTCCTCTCATGGTTTTCAGGTCTCCTTAAGGTCCAAACATTGAAGTCCGATACCGAATCAAGAGGTAAGTCCCTTTATCGCCATCACGACTCACCAAAAGGTGTGTCCGATGCAGACTGGCCTGCCAAACAGCCCTGGCAGGAGGACCTGTCCTCCAAGCACAGGAAGAGCTCTGGAATGCTCCCGAGGCATCGACCTCTGGGAAGCTACTGGCTCCATGCCCTGGGATGGTGGCTCAAAACCCCGTATATGACTCCACCCAGACATCGATCATCTCTCTCAATCAACGCATACTGGCTATTGAAAGAAGTTTGGCCACACTCTTCGCAGCCTTGGTACTGACTGTATCGACAGCTCCAGCACTGCAGGTGACGATATCCTGCCTACAGCCAACGGTTCCGGGGCTGATGTCGGCCCTCGAACCCACATCGAGGGATCTTCTCCCTCCATTGGAACCAATGGACACCATCAGTACCCAGCAGGCTACCACAATGATATCTCCTGATGCCGCACCTACCAATCATCAATACCGACATTGATCCTCAACATAGGAGAAGTATCGAGATCAAATACAGGCTCATCGATACTTTGATTTCTTGTCAAACTTGGACTCCATTTCCTCTAATTCCGATGAGGCACTGGTAGACTCCCAAGAAACCCAGAACATTCCTTCAGACCCATCCCCTCCTCTTGAGTGGCGCCAATCCTCGCCAGAGGACATGTTTTTTAAAGACTTCATCCAGAACATGGCAGCAGGCCTGCAGGTCACCATGGCCTCGGAGATGAAACCGAGGGCAGAGGAATTGGAAATCCTCCAATATACCCCAACACCTAAAGAGGCAGCCACTTTACCAGTGCACCGCATCTTATAGGATCTAATGCTCCATATGTAGGAGGCTCCTCTAATGGTTTTGCCTTTCAGTAAATGACTCGATATCATTTACCAAGTTCCAGAGTGCCCAGACTTTCAGAAGCCTAAACTCCCACACCACTCTATGGTGGTAGAATTGGAGATAAGCTGCATTAAGAGTTCTAAGAATCACTCTTCTCTGCCTCCAGGTAAAGATGCCAGAACACTCGATGCCTTTGGGCGTTGATGTTTTCAGGCATGCATGCTCACCCCTCAAATTACTTCCTACATGCTCTACATGGGCATGTTCCTGAAGGGCATATCCAGGGATCTGGAGACCTTTGTATCTCTCCTTCCTGATGATAAACGAAATGCATTCCAAGCCCTAAGCAGGCAGAATCAAAATACATCCAAATTTCTTATCAGAGAATCTTTTGATGTCTTTGAGTCATCCAGCAGAGCTTCAGCAGTCTGCATTGGAGCTCACAGAATAGCTGGCTACAAGCATTGGATCTTGAAGAGTGAGTCCAAGACAAATTGTCTAATATCCCCTGTACTGGAGAAAACCTTTTTGGAAAGGGTTGGAGGGATAACTTTGCCTCGTACACAAACTATTTACTGTTTACTATGGTTCTAATTAACTGTTATCCTCATGCTGTATATAGTTTAACTATTGTTACCGCTGTTAAATGTACATGGTCTGTTTTTATTGTTATCGCTGTTATATGTAACTACTATTGTTGCAGAACCGATTTGTTAAAATGTAAACCGCGACTGATCACTGGAAGGAGCGGTATAGAAATATATGCAAATAAATAAAGATTGAGACAGTGCCTTTCCAGAAAGACAGTGGATCCCTCCAAGAGGAGGACTCATCCAAAGAAACTTTTCTATCCTAAAAAGAAGAGGTATTATTCTTCTTATCCACCTGCAGCTGTCTACCAGTCTCAGCAGCAATAGCAGTGCCAGCAGGGCCCTCGCCAACCCAAAAAGCTTAAAGCTCCTAAACCTCAACCAGCTGCACAGCTACAACCAGCACCTCATTTTGACTCCTTCCTAGAGAGCATAGCTACTCTGCTTCTGCAGGGTCCACGACACATAACAGGCAGAAAAGATCAGTAAAGAATACTACAGAAGATTAAAATCATTATTGAAAAATTAACATCACAGAATAAGATACAAGCCATCAATCAGCTTGTATTCCTGTACTTTTATACAGCATTGGGGTTGTGGACTGGCCTCTTAAAGATCTTGAAAAGCTGGATTTGCAACTCAAAAACTCCTCCATGCCCATGAAGTGATTTACAAGAATCAGTGTATGCCAAGACTGTACATCCCTAGAGCTGAAGGAGGCCTAGGACTCATCGAGATTGATTACAGATACAGAGCTACCAACATAGGCCTTGTAGGCCGGATCCACCTACAAAGGATCTCTAATTGTCACCAAGATTGCCTTGGCACATGGGAGCCGTACACCAGGAAAATAAAAGAACTCAGATCACGGTCACTTGTCAGCAAACTTCTTTTATTCAGTACAAGCAAAAAACTGCAAGCACAGATACACAAGTGTCTGTCTGAGGGACCCAAGTGCAGGCAACGTTCTCTGCCTCCAACACAGTGGGGGAGAGAAGGCTGCTCGCTGAAGCTCTATAGGCACGCTCTTATATACTTTCTCTGTCCCAACATTCCAGAAAACTCTGCATAAATTCTTATGTCATTTGCAGCTTTCTCCAAAGTTCTCCCTCTAGGACCCCTCCCATGTTTATCACCAAACAACAGTTGGTATTTCAAGGTCTGCTCAAGGTCTGCTTATCAGCTGGTCGTAGCCCCCCTGTCTCTGCCTGTGCTGTGTACATGCCTTTCCATTTCCTGGAACTCCATCTCTTGGCACTGTCTGTTATCTTCAGGGCTCAGAGTATGTGTGTTAAAGGTCTTTGCTTCCAGCTTGGCCTGTATTTTTCTTAGCCTGTATTTTCCTGGGCCCATATTCTTTGTACACTTCTGTGCAAAGTGTGGTTCCCTAGGCTGTCTTATACAAGGCAGCATATTCTCTCTCTTGTAGCCTACAAGCGCTGTTTCTTCTTGTGCCATTCAACTGTGTACAGTTCAAGCAGACAGGGGTGCAGTTGCAGAAAGCAAGAGGCTGACCTGAAATCTAGACCTAAACCAAATTATCCCCACAGCCTCAAGGCCTACTTAACTGCATCCTCAGATCCAAATATGCAAAAAGTGTTGAAATATGAGAGTAAAAGTCCAGAATCTATCTCCATCATTAAACTTGGACAAGTGTTCTGACGACTAGAAGGAATGAATGAAAATCCACAAGCATGCACAGGGAAGGCAGTAACAGAATCTGCAAAACAAGAGGAAAAGCTCTTCAAGGAATTAAATCAACAAACAAGGAAAAACAAGTGGCAGATGCACGAATACAGTGGGAAATACAGAGTGTTACTCCAGGAACTCTTTGTCGATCAAGAACAGACACATGAATGATTAAGGAGAGGTGAACTGAAACTGAAGGATGAGAGGTTGATATCTGCAGCCCAGGACAGCGGCATACAGACGAGATGGTTTACAGCAAGCATTGAAAAAACTGGCCACACAGACATATGTTGATTCTGTAAAAAAGACCTGACTGAGAATTTCTGATGGCAGGAAATTTCTATACAGAAAGACACAATAAAGTAGCACACCTCATCCACTGTAAACTCTGTAAGCAATACAACATCACTGTGCCCAAAAAGCACTGGGATCATGATCCTAAGAGAATTAGAAATTTTACTTCATGTATATAGCCTATTTCACG